>OX459118.1:28715416-29330000 GCA_949775105.1 Oldenlandia corymbosa var. corymbosa | reverse complement strand
GGTGGCGATCGTGATCATTTTAATGGCGTGTCACCGAGTAAAACTGCATTAAGAATAGTGATACACATTATACCATTTGGTCGTGTCTTCCACCGATCAGTAAGTCGCAGCTGGACGATTTCCAACAAATATGAATGAAGCTCCTTTATTCTCCAAAAAAAAAAAAAAAACTTTTGCTTAAGTACCCTTTAGCACTTAATTAACTTATAACAAAAGTCATCATTATTGTATTTTTGTGGTTTAAAAGATTTTTGCTTAAAGAAAAAAATATATACAATCAAATGCTTAATTTCTCGGAGATGTTATCATTTATTGGAGTTAATTTTCTGGGGGGTTATTTATCTCAAAATTAAACCAGAGCAAGAAGATCAAACCTCTTGTTTAGAGTCTTTCTTTCTGCAATGTCAACCCCACCAAATAGGAACCCAAGTCGAAGGGATACAAATAAGTAGCAGTACTACGATTTTAATCAATGCGTTTCTTTACGAATGAGTTTTCTCGATGTGGTAATCACCATGAATGATAGTAGTAATTATCTTCTCTGTACGTCATGAAGACTGTGAAAGCTTATACGAATCAATAATGAGCACGTCAGTTTTCATAATACTTTATCGCGCTCGGTACGCTCCAAAATTGAGCAGTTAATTACTGAAATTACTTACTTGGAGTCTTGGACCATCTTTAATTTTTAGGCTGAGTTGTCGACTTATTGAATTCTCTAGCCTTGTCTCCGTGCCCATAATTCCTGACAAAAATGGCTATATAAACAGAACAAAAGCCAATGTAGTTTATGATCATCAGCCTGCAGCCAAAACACAAAAGTCTCAGAAAAGATAATAATGGCTTCTTACAAGCTGCTCATTGCTTTGGTTGTCGTCCTACTAGCTGTCAGTACTCGTTCCGGCAATGGCCAGGCACCTCCAATTCATGAGGATCCTCATGCGTATGCTCCTGCCTATGGTGGTGATTATCCTCCATATCAATCAACTCCGGTATATCCCCGAGATGAAACTATTCATCCAGCAAAACCCGCTGCCACGACAACTAGTAGTGCTGACGCATCTACAAGCATCAACAGCCGGCCAGCTGAGAAGAAATATTCCTTTTCGTCCTTATTATAGGGCATTTCGATTTATTTCTAATTTCGATTGGAAAAACACAATGTAAATTTAGGAAAAATGAAAATATTTTTACAATAAAGAGCTGAGAGAATATCGTTGTTAGATGTTACGTGCTATTATGCGCACGAATGCATTTTTGGTTTGGCAATAACCGACTGAGCTTGTTCTGTTCCGAGCTCAGTAACGCGGGCCTGTAACCCAAGTGGGAAGCCAGAGAATACTCAGGAATTAAGTACTACATACTGTCCCTGATTAAGTACTACATACTGTAGGTATTTACCCACAGATATCCAGGAAATGCCGTAAAATTTGAAAAAAAAATATATTTTTATATAATCACATTATACCCACGAACTTATTCACACAATCAATTACGGCTATCTTTGACCATGGATACTCCGTGGGTAAGTTTTTTCTGCCAACTCCTGCCAATTACTTTCCCATCAATTAACCACAGATTTTTTTGTGGCTAATTTGTCAGTAAATCTTGATTTAGTCTCAAATTACCCATAGAACAAACAATCATGAGCTGGTTTCCTACGGCTTACCCACGTAATCATTCAGGACTGTCTTTTGCCGTGAGTATTCTGTTGGTGAATTTATCCCGTTAAGTTTTGCTAATTATTTTCCCATCGATTAACTATGGTCTAGTCCGCAGGTAATGTGCCGGTTAGGGCACATGGTCTTCTGTTACACATTCATGTAACACGTTCTGTAACACTGTCCCAAACTATGACAACTGTCTTTTCACTTAACCAATCTTAACTAATCCTAACTCAAGTTAAGTAATTCAATTCAACTATAATTAGGAAATAAAAATACAAGTCGTGACTTTCTCTTTTCTGAATTAAAACCAAAATAAAAAAATAAATTAAATCTTTTAATCTGGAGCATAAACAAGAACCCTAATCTCTAAAAAAATCCCAATCTTTCTACGAACCTCGATTGCTCATTCAACTGGAACCCTAATCCCTTAAAAAATCCCAGTCGTATAACATCACCTCAACCACTCTTCCAAAGATTCAAATGAGGCTTTCGGTGATGATGGTGGAGAAAAGTACAAACAAAATTGTGCATGCCAAGATAATTATTTAGGAGATTTTTTTAGATGTATTGATCCATTAATTTTTTTTCTCATTTTTGATGTTTGAAAAACAAAAGATGCTCACAAATGGAAGCAGAAATGTTTTTTGATTGTACTGCACCCAAATGGGAGCAAAGATGCTGATTGTAATGATTAGAAGCTCCGCTTTGAGCATCACGATGGGGTTTCTCGTGAAGAAGTTTTTTTCTTGAGGTTTAATGGATGCTCTCAAATGATCAGGAAGCCACTTAGTTATATAGTGTTGTATAATTCATTATTATCATATGTCTTTCTTTTGCTATGTATTACCGATGTTGAAATATTCGCAATCGGTGGTGTTAATAAAACTAAATGCATTGGGGGCATAACGGGATTCACTGTCAAGACTGGGAGCACAACAGTGACTGGAGCTAAATTGTGGAGACTGTACCATGGTCTGCGGCTAGCCTCGGACAATGGTAAGAAGCAAATTATGGTGAACATGGATAGCAAGACAGTAATGCACATGATGAGAGGTTGCAGAAGTAGGAACAGGATGCATGAAGGTCTGGTGGCTAGGATTAGGGAGCTTCTTCTACGGTATTGGAGGGTGCCAACCCGCTATTTCTACTTCAAAGCCAACCATGCTATTGATTGGTTGCCTTGCTGGACTGAAAGAACAATCCTTATGGGGAGTGCAACTACTGATGGAACCACCGGTGGAGTTACACCTATGGTTTTGTCATGATGTAGTCGGGGTCTAATACCCTAGAAATGTAATTGTTGGCAACTAGGCTAAATGCCTCATCCTTTGTACTAAAAAAAAATAAAAAGTAAATGCATTCCTTGGAGCCACCAAGGAAGCTACAACAATGGCTTTGGCATGAAATGCTGGGAAATCTCCTACTTCCGAAATGTAATAGTATAGAACCTGGGCCATCCTTTGTACAAAAAAAAAAAAAACAAAAGGAAGTAAATGTATTTCTGTACACATGTATTTGTGCAAGTTAGATTTCTTTGCAAATGGCACTAATCATGCTCGATTCAATCATAATACACTTCTCAAGTTTCAAACGTTGGCGTGCGTTTTACAACTAAGGGTGCTAGTATTAGAACTTAAAGTAGAAGTAGCATTCACAAATGACAAGGAAATAAGAAAACTTGCAGAAAATTTTCATCCCAACATGTCTGCAAAATACTTGAAACAGCTTTACACTTTCACAAAAAGTGCATAAGTTATTCTAGTTATATTACTGATTCATCATGTCTTTTCTTTGGAAAATCTTTCACTGGTGCAACCAATTCCTTCTGAAAAAACAACACAAAATGCAGTAAGAATCCTATAGTAGCAAAATGTAACCATATTTTCTTTTTCACCAAGAAAAACTTTATAATATTACTTTGATTCGGATTTTTTTATATTTCGAGGAAAATGATACGATAACTCGGGTTAACCCCGAATCAAACCGATTTATTACACTATTAATTTTTTTTTTAAAAAAGAACGTCTTGTCTTTATACTCAGGAAGGAGGACACAAATTTCCTTGCTATGGAACTTTGCAATCGCAAAAACAACCTTCCTCTATTAACGACTCTCGGCATTCCCCAATGGTGAGGTTTCTGGGATGCTCGGATTTACACTATTCACTACATTCCGTCTCATCGGCTAGGAACCCTACCGTATACACACATAATCCCTCATCTTTAGCCTTTGCCATTCATAAAACAAGGGCGCTGACGAGGATGAGAAGGAAGCAGCTCTTCATATAAAGCTACTCCATAGTATTGCTAATTATTTGCTATTATAGCTTCTTCTTTCTTTTTTTTCTTTTTTTTTTTGTTTCGCTCAACTTAACTTTGAAGTTATAAGTTAAAATACCTGAGACTTGCTTGTATGCAAAGGCTTATTTCCATTTACTTTCTCTAATGGAACAAATTGCAAATGATTGATATTTGGATTTAGACTCTACAAAGGAAATTAATAGATCATTATAGAGGAGAGGATTAACATACCTAATAAAGGTGAAACAATGGGTGATTTTTATATTACTTACAAAATCTTGCTGGTTCCAAGTTCCAACATTAACTGGATATTAATCACTATGAACTGGAACATCAAAAGTCTGAAAAGCAAAGTCATATAAGTATTGATAATAAAGTATTGAGGTAACAGGATAAAGATATGTGTACCTACATTGGTTGGGTGAGAAAGTTTGGAGCTGACTGACTTAGCACACTTGAAATTCCAATACTAATTGGACAATCCTGCATCATATGTAAACCAAAATTCCTTTAATCCCTACAACGATGCATAACTCAAATTCAAAGTAGACAATGTATATGAGCCTAAATCAGTAAACATTGCCTTCAGTGAAGATCATTGTACTGCATTAGACTTGCGCTTCTTTATGGCCTTTTCTAGCGCATTCTTCGGTCTCTTACTAGTTTTAGCCCTCTCTTTCACCTTCAAACCTTTTACTATACATTCATCAACTCCTTGTTGAACATTATGAACCTCTGTAACTACTCCACTGTTTACTGTAGCCAACAAAACTTCTTTCTCATTTGCTCCTTTTTCGTGAACTCCATCTACTTTTTCTTTTTCATTTGCACCTTTTCTATGAACTCCATCTATTTTTCCTGACATTTTTCACAAGGCATCCTTAGCAATCTCATAAGCTTCTTCACTTTCAGCTGCTTTTGTCACCAACTGCATAAATAAATGAGATAACTCTTTGTATCGTGCACTCCGTTTTTCTATCTCATTTACTTTACCAGTGACACCTGCGGAAACTTTTGTCATTCCTTTCTTTGCATCCTTCGACCAGCGCTTTATAATATATTCATCCGGAATTCTTGTGATACTAAGAGTAGTAAGGACTTTTAAAACATGTGCACATAAAATTCCAGCAAATTCAAATTTCTTGCAGCTACAGGAAACAGAATTCTTAGATGCATCATATTTGACAAGATGATGATGACGCTTATGCTGAGGTGTTGTCTTGTACATCTCTTCCGTTCCAGTTTCTCCATCACTTTCAATCATAAAATCAATTCCCTTACATAACTCCTCTTTGAATTTTTCAAAAACCTCATATGTATAAACACTGGCTGCATGCTTTAAGATTTGCATAGGCATTGTCATGACTGGAGTGCTTTGACTACATATAAATCTGCTTCAGACTCCTCGTTACAACGTTCATCTAACAATCTTTGAAAATTTTCAAAAAACTCTAACAAATCATTTTTGTAGCTGATGTACCTCTTCACGGTACTGTTCATAGTCTCACTTCTCTGAGTAGTAGTTATATCAGCTCAAAATGTTTCTCGCCCGTACACTAATGCCCATTTTTCCTTCTTTTCAAACAATCTTTGCAACCATACATTGTCTTTCAAGTTGTACTTCTCTAGCATCTGTTCCCATGAATAATAGAAATCACCAACTTCTTCATAATCATAAATACAACTACTGTAATCATCTGCAAATTTTTTAAACTTCCCAAATACAAGTGATAGATGAGTTGCTGCATTTTGATAAATATGTCATATGCATAATCGGTGATATGTTGATAGCCATTCAGAAGACAATGTTGAAGTCATTGCTTGATCTTGATCTGTGAGCATCGTTCTTGGTGTTTTTCCCATCGTTGCTCTAGAAAACGTCCTAAACAACCACTGAAAGGTTGGTATTGTTTCATCATACAACAATTCAGCTCCAAAAACTATTGTTTGTTTGTGATGATTTACTCCAACAAAAAGCGCCGTGGGTCTGCCATCTTTATGCTTTTGATAAGTTGTATCAAAGGATATAACATCACCCAATCGAGCATAATCAACTCTCATTTTTGCATCAGCCCAAAAGATATAAGTAATGAGGTCGTCTGTATCACTTGAATTGCATAAAAGAAATTTATGTCTTCTAACTGCGATTTCTGCAAGAATTCCAAAACACCATCTGTGTCACCTTGCTTCATTGCAATGGTTCTTTTAGTTCTCAAGTAATTCTTCAAATCGACAACAATAAATCCCAGATTTTCACTTCCATTAGATTTCTTTGACATGATTTCCATTATTTGCTTTGGTGGAACCCAACAACTTTTTACGAAATCTACTTCAGCCTTTTGCTCAGAACTCATGTTCCGATAACATCTAAACAAATGTGTCTTCCTTGGAGTAGTTAACTCATGTGTGTGTTCTTCAACAAATTGTACAACTCGATATTTCATACTCCCCCTATAGCTTATTTTTAGCCGAGCTTTACAATGACACCGTGTTTCTGGCCGGTGAGACTTGACAGTTGCATCACATTTGTCTTTGGGCCTTTCTCCTTCACGCGAACAACAAAATATTCTATCTAACACGATACCATGTTTGTTGTGTGAAGCACTCAACCTGGTACCAAATCCCACAGACCTTGCATAATCTTTGTAGGAATCATATGCTGCCTCCGCGGTATCAAATTCCATACAAATTTCTGGAATCTTTACTTTTGGAATTATGTACTGATAAACTTCATCTTTTCTATCATTCTCAATCATTGGAAGTGGTAGTTCATTGTCAGATACCTCAACTAAAGCAACAGTTTCGAGAGCCTGCTATTCATTCACATTTACCTCAACATCGACATGAGGTTTAAATTGCAACAAGGTTGGCTAGTTTGCATGGGTGCATTGCCATCTATGCTTTCAACTGAAATATAATCAAAAATAAATTGTTACTGGTTGTTTGGAATTTGGAATAGAAACAATCATATTATAATAAAGATAAATTTTTGCTTCTATAATGGTGCATTTTCACGTTTTCCTCTCCTTTATTTCACCTATCAAATTAAAATATTCACAATAACCTAAGTCTTCAAATTTAAATCACTTCATTCACATAACTGAATACTAAAAATCAAAGTATATGCGTAAAAAAAAATCAGTTTAATACTAAATGTTGGAATTCAAACATAATTGAATCACAAAGTTGTATTTCAAAGCATTAATGCTTAAAATAGTAGGAAAGCTTTCGATTAACAAAATTCATTTTTCTCACCGCATCGTGTTGATTTCGTTCCATCATAGGGAAGTGAATCAACGCGAGAAACCTATTTCTGTGAAAATCCTTTGATTTATCAATGATAACAAAAATATTCTTAAGTCTTACCAAAATCAGTTGGGCGATCTCCTTCCATTGGTAGGACGCATGAAAGAGTGAATGAGGTTTGGGATTTGTGAAGAGATTAGGGTTCTAATTGAATAAAAAATCGAGGTTCGTAGAAAGATTGGGATATTTTTAGAGATTAGGGTTCTTATTTATGCTCCAGATTAGAAGATTTAATTTTGTTTTTTATTTTAGTTTTAATTTTTATTTCCTAATTATAGTTGAATTTGGATTACTTAACTTGAGTTAGGATTGGCTAAGGTGGGTTAAGTGAAAAGACACTTGTCACAACTTGGGACAGTGTTACAGGAATGCGTAATAGAAGACCGGTGCTGCCTGGTAGTAAGTCATGGTAAAATTTGATCTTGACCCAATTTAATGCTAGCCAATTCAATACTAGCCCAATTCAATGTAATTAGGTTAGTTGTATTAGTTGCAATTTTTGGATCAAATTACAAATATTGACCTTTTTTTGGTCTTAACCCAATTAAATACTATGACAATTCACGATACGGGTAATAAATTTTATTAGGAAGGTTCCCTAATTATTTTCAATTTAACCCCATAAATTATAACATTTACAACAATGATCATAAGTTAATATTAGTGAGACATCCTAATATATATTTAGGATTCAAACCGTAAAATATGACATTTAAAACAAAGGTTATGAGGATATTCCACTTTATTATTAATATATGATTACAAATATATTTTTAAATAACTACAATTGACTTTGAAAACATATTTTGTATCTCGCGATTTATTAAGTTTATACTATGTCATACAATATTATGGACCTACTAGTCTAATGTAACTACGTCAGTAATAATTTGTTAGATTGACTTCTATGTCCTACAATATTATACTTTTGAACTTGTAAAGTATAACCCTTACAACAATGATAGTCAATGAAATTTTGTTGTGAAATGAAATTGCGACTGAAAATAAAAGCACCAAATTACTCTTTTAATAATGACCACAACGTAATACTATAGGCAATGGTGTATTGATACATGACTCGAAATTACAGATTCTTGAGAGCAGAAAATTGTCTAAATTCCTTCAAAGAGCCACAAGCAAAATTCTACCATATCACGAGGGATATGCAATTAGATTTAAATTTAGTAGGTTGCGTAGAGATGATGACAAGTCCATGACTTGAAATCCTTTACTGGAAGCCAAATTACATAGAAACATGACCGAGTAGTGCAAGTTAGATAGTCAAGTGACTAAGTAGGTTTCCCTCAATTATAATTAGCAGCCAAAGCTCCCAGACAACGACGGATTGATGAAGTTAATGGCTCGCAAAAGTGGCCCGGTAAATATAGTTAATTGCATTTGATGCCTGTATACAGAAAAGTTGCATAAATAGCATCCATAATTGTATTTGAATATGTTGTAGTAACTTGAAAAACCAGAACCAAAACAAGATTAAGATATTTCATAGGGGTGAAATGAATCTATATATGAGTGAAAACGGCTCGACTTCACTGAAAGTTAACATAAAAAAAAACTCCCCTAAATGGGTACCAGTCAAAGAACTTCAAAACCAATGTTGCATCAAATGAAATAATACAGAAAGACTTTAAACCAATTACCAATAATTTTTTATATGTCGAAAAATATGTTTCAGTTCCTCTAAATTCTTATTGCCATGTGTAAGTGAGACTCAATATCTTTTCTTGACATGCAAATCGAGCTATTTATGCATAATGGAATGTAGTCCTCTAGATACTTTACTTTCATAGGAAAAAAAGTGATTTAATATAAAATTATAGAATAAAAATATAACTTAAGTACAGTGAAAATCTAAGCAAGTGAATGTTAGAAAGTCATTCAGAGGGTATACAAAATCAAGAAGCAATAGATGCTTTGAACACAAGTGAGAACAATGTCATAAGGTTTCCTCTTCAGCTGCCAGCTCTTTATAGAAGCAAAATGTGTAAATAAAGAGTGAGGAATCAAATACGAAAAAAAAATTTATAATAATAAAGTACAAAATTAAAAAAAAAATTGTAACAATAGGATAGATCCAGCCTTCAAATAACCCTGTGGGAGTCCATATCGCTCGCTTGCCTAGAGATGATGACAACTCCATGACATCTGAGGATCCTTGGAATTCCTATGCAAGGTAGTAAATTTATTGGCATGGCCGCCAATCATTTTGTTCGGTTGTTGAATATTATTGGAAAATTGAGATTTTCTCTCAAACCCTAGTTCTTTTGTTCCATTTGTTAGTATTTGAATTAGTAGCCTAATTTCTTTTGGTCCATTTGTTGGTGATTAAAATTAGAGTGCTAGGTTAATGGTACTCCATTGTTGGATTAAAGGCCGTCAACTTATAAGGTTTGGTTTTGGATTTTTGTTTTAAGGTTAGCATATGATCATTAATCATGGAAAATCACTATTTGTTAGACCATTTGTTAGAGGCAATTGGTGGTTTCGTTACTTGTTCAGTCAATCGATATGGTTTTCGCAACGTGATATACACTCATTTGCATAGTGATAATATCTTTGACAACTAAAGCAATGGGCTCGAGATTTACCTCTTCTTTGAAACTTCATACTTCTTCTATGGCCTCTTGTAGATTGAGAACCTTAGTTTCTATTATCGTTGGTGTATTGTACATAGTCCCCTCGAGCTCTTCCTCGTCCTCAACTTCGAAATCGACCATTGCCTCGTCCTTTGCCTTTGTCATGTCCAAAGTCTTCATCTCTTTCTTTGAAAGAGAGTTTTATGTACGGAGTTTGCTCTAAAGATTTATTGGGCCTCCTCTTCTTTATTTTCTATTTATCGGCTACCAAAGTACCCATGAGGTGATCAACATTCATGGAGTCTATATCTTTCGACTATTCTATGGCGGCTGCAATATAATCAATGTTTGGTGTCAAAGAGCGGAAAAATTTTTCTATCACTTTTATGTCATTCAAGGTTTCTCTATTCCTCCTTATCTCATCAGAAATTTTCAAGACATGAGACCAATAATCTGAAATGGATTAGAACTCCTCAGTTTACAAAGTTTCAAATTCTCCTCTATGAGTTTGAGGACGTTTTCACCTTCTCAATACCTTATTAGAATTCTGTATTCTAAGCCTCTTTTGAAATAGAAGCATTTGCCACCTTTTCAAAAATAAAATCATCTAGACATGGATATGGATGAGTTGGAGAGTTTGTTGATCCTTCGTCCTTGCTTTTTTGAGTTCTCCCTTTGGACAGGAGACAAAGAAGTTTCATCTTGAGATTTCTCATAACCTTTCTCAACAATCTCCCACATCTCAAGAGAGCCCAAGATTGCATTCATTTGAACGCACCACTTATTATCGCTTTCTTTGATAAGTTTAGGGAATTGGAAAGAAATTATTCTATTTGTCATATTACTTCAAAGCTAGATCAATACCAGTTCTGATCGAGATTCTTGAAAAAGAATTCTTTGGATACTAAGGAAAAGATCTTTTAGGTGATGGGCGTAGGAAGTGAAAATTGAAAAGAAGGAAATTTTAGGAAAAAAGATAGTTTTACTACTTTGTAGTAAAAAAAACATTTGGTTCTATTAATCTTTGGGGAAATTCTCATTACAGGTGCTGCAAGTTTCATAATTCTTAATAAGGGCGATAAAGTTTTAAAATTCCTTTTAAGGGCGTAAAATTATTTTAATATATATTAAATGCATTGGTAATAATGAGAAACTTACCCTTTTTAATGTATTTATTTATCACAATTTCCTTCTAACAACTGTCCTAATTATACCCTGCCTTCAAAAACATAAAATTAAATAATGATTACTTTCGATTCGTTTTACAAACAATTTTTCTTTTTCTTTCGTATTTTTTTTGAGTGTTTATTTTCAAAGCCACCACCTTTACTCTTTGAAGCCTCATATTTTAAAATCGGACCAATTTACCCCTATAATTTTTTCAAATCAAATAATTTGACTAGAAAGAAAATAAAAAAAAAAATTGACCGACCGGGCGGTCCACCCATCCCGGGTTAACCGGGGACGGCAAAGAACGCGTCCTCTTGTTCGCCCGAACGCATTCATTGCGCGTCATGCGTTCGGGAGAACAAGAGGACGCGTTCTTTTCCCGTCCCGTCTTAACCCAGGACGAGTGGATTGCTCGGCCCATCCCGGTTTGGTCCGATATGGTGAACCAGACCGATCATGCCCTTTTTTTAAATTTTTTATTTTTTTATTTTTTTATTTTTTTTTGTAATTAAAAAATAATAATATTTTTTATTTAAAAAAGTCTAAAAATTAAAAAATATCAATCGGATTCATTGCTATTTTTTTTTAATTTTTAGATTTTTTGTTGTAATTAGTTAATCTAGTTCTTAGGTCATTAAATTTATTAATAATTTATTATTCGAGTTACATTAAGTATCACCAATCTTTGTAGTACAAAAAATAGTTAATCTATTTGCACATATTTGTCACAATCTCTGTGGTACAATTATTATTTTTCATTATAAATGTATAATTATTATTTTAACTAAAAATTATCTTTAAAATATTGATTAAAGAAAAATTTATATTTTAATATCAATTCAAATAAATTAACTTAACAAATAATCTTAAATTTGTTTTCAAGTAAAAATTAATTACTTGTTTATTTTCAAGTAAATATAAAATCGAGAATTTAAGCACTAAAGTATAAATATTGTTAATAATATTTAAAGTATGAGGTATTTTACATGTAATGATACTGCGAATAAACTAAAATTAAAATAAAAATTAATAATTTGTCCATTCTCACGTGAATCGGACCGAATGACTTGTCCGGTTTGGTCCGATTAGCCGGGGCAAAAGGGAAATTCTTCAAAATTGGTGGCTTCAAGTACTAATTTGGGTGGTTGGAAAAATCCAACGTCCTTTTTTTTAGGTTTTTATTTTTCATTCAATTTGTATGAAACCACTGGAACAGATAGATGAATTCTTTTCATGAATCTCCATCTCAATTAAAGTTACTGGCCAGGCAGTTATGCTTTCCTTATCCCTATCTTAATCAAAATTGACATTTCTCTACAAATAATTATTTCTTCTTATCTTCAAAAACGCAACCAATTTATAAATTTTTTCATCAACTGTTTTCAGCGAGGTTTAGTTGATTTTAAAGAGGATTCCAAATTGGGTGAAATAGGAAGGATTTTGGCCATAAGTATCAACTCTCTTATTTATTTACACAAAAGGGTAAGATTGTCATTAACAATACGTTTACTATGTCAAACCAATTTCCTGCTTTTTTCGAGGAATTTTAAAAGTTGAACGCCCTTATTAAGAATTATGAAATCTACAACGCCCTTAATAGAAATTTTTCCTTAATCTTTTAGCTTATGATGCCTTATAACTTTTTACACCTTTACACTAAGGTTTAAACCTCTATTTATAGTACTCCATATAAGATTCTACATCCATTTTATACTGTTATACTACACATTAAAGTATTTTACTCTTAATACGTAGGTTTTTTATCTCTAAATATTTACGTGAAATTTTTCACAAACTCCTGGAACATTTTTTACTACTTTCTAAACCTTTTTTTTTTTTTTTGTTTTGTAAAAGACTTTCTACACTTTATTTTCTGGACAATTCTTGATATGGAACATGGACTTATAATCATTATATATATTAAAGGAAAGAAAGATAATCAACACGTGTCACCCATTCAGGCCATTAATAGTTTCAGTGACACATGTCATTATTTCATTAGATGATCATTAATCAGTAAAAAGTAATAGTTAAATTGTTGATGCTTATATACTCGCCATTGAAAGCCAAATGATTATCTTTCTCACTTTCTTCTTCTTTGTTCTCTTTTCACCGTTGACATCACATCTTTGGTCCAACTTTTCCGTTGCTACCGTCTGCTTCAATTAACCATCACCCACAAATTCATCATAATCACCGAACAATCTGGTCCTTTCAAATTCGATCAAGCCGAAACAATGAGGTCATCTGCGACCTCTGTGGCCAACAACATCGGTGTCACTACCGCCACCCTCTCTTCACCACTATCCTTCAAATCAATTTAAAAAATAAAGTATAAAATAAGTTCTCATCATCGATAAGCTAATCTTTCTTTCCGACTCTTTTCTGAAAATTTCAATCATCTATCTCAAGTTCTAATCCACTTCCAATAGTCTGAGGGAATCCAAAACTTTTAAAATTTAATCAAGACTCCGAGATAGGGAAGAAGGGGGACTAATTTTTTTCTTTTCTTAAATGCCTCCAATTTCACCGCTGGAGGAAAAAAAAAATTACTGATGGTGATGGTGTAGAGGTGAAACAGGCAAGGTAATGAGGTGGGAATGTGGGTTTTATTTGGACGATGATAAGGATGAAGTGGGGAATTTATTTATTTATTTATTTATTGGTTTTTGGTTGAAAATCAATTTAGGAATTTAAATTTGAGGATAAAAAAATTGCTTACTTGGGTTTGACAATTAAGGCTTGGTGTAAGCATGAGATGTCATTTTTCTGGTGAAGTGGTGTGATCGGTTGGTGGGCTCAAAGGTCAGTGGTAACGGTAGTTTAATTAAAACTCGAGGTTTGTTTCGTTAAGGACCCGAAACTCAGAGGGTAAAATGTAGTTTGACCATTATTTTTTAGGCAGATTTACTTAGATTACTTTAATTATTTTAATATAAAGTATCAAAATAATTGTTAATTATAGGAAAAAAAACCTATTGATCCTGGGAAGAAAAATGAAACGGTTGAACGGAGATGAACAGTGGAATGACAAATTCTTCCGATCTCAAACACTCTGATTCCGACATGGATAGAGTGAATTGAGATATGGGTTTGGTGGAACTCATCACGGGGATCATTTCGGCATAGAGAACAATGAATTTTGTGCACCAGAATGCGAGATTCAACGGTGGCGGATCCATTTGGCTAGAAAATTCGTTTTCGTGAAGTAAAGAAGATAAGTTTTTAAAATTGTAAAAAAACCCAACCTCCAGAAGCCCTTACATGTAAAAGTTTAAACTTTTAAGCAGTTATCAATTTGGTTCTTTAATTTTCACTAATGTGCTATTTAGTTTTCAAGTTCATCAATTATACATTTTCAAAGATATTAATTGTACATTTGTGCCTCATATGTCATCCTTTTGATTGTGGGCTAAATTAAAGTTGGTCCAAAAGTAAAATGATTGAGGCAAATAGAAAAATAATGTAAAAGAAAATTCATATATAGGGCGTTGTAAATTTCAAAATTCTTTAGAAGGTTGTTAAATTTTTTAAATTCTTATCAAAGGCTTAAAATTTTGTACATAATAAGGATCGGTTACATCATTCTTCACCTTCTCCTCCTGAGACTTCTTCATTTTTTTGGCACCCAATTATATAAAAATCCTTCTCCATGTTTAGATGTGGAAGTCAAAAACTAAAAGGTTATTTTATTTTTTTTAATGCACCCAATCATATAATTAGAATTTTCTTCATGTCTACTTAGGTAAGCTAAAAAAAAATTAGAGAAATCTATCTAATAATGATAAAACATCAAAATTCACATTCTCAAGTGTATTTTATACATGCATAATCCTATTTCCGAAATCATGAAATTTCTATGATTGAGCTTCAAAAGAGAAAAATTCATCCTTATCACCATTTGAACGCTTTCTCAAAAATTAAAAATTAAGGTTCTTCAATGGATCTCTCATTAAGTTTAAAAATAAAAAATAAATCTTATGTTTAAAGTTATTCAAAAAAATTAATGTGTCATTAAGGAAAGAATTAAACTGGTCATTTAATAACGTGATACATTAAAATGAGGATAAAATTAGAATCAACAATATATAAAACATAATAAATAGATTTTATGCCCTTGAAAGGAATTCTGAAAGTTTAACACCCTTATTAGGAATATCAAACTTACTCTATCCTTAATAAGAACTTTCCCATAATATAATTGGTTGTAATAATTTCATAATAAATTAAGGACAACAAATTAATTATATAAATATATTTTGATTATATTTTACGATTATGATCTGAGGGTACCGTTTATTTTTTTTTATAGATAGGCAATTTGATTTAATTTTCTAAGAAAATTTTTTTTAACTTTAGTGGATTACAATTTATACTTAATCTGGATTGATTTCTTTCTTTGGTATTTATCATGAGTTGTCATTCCATTTTGTAAATTAATCACCATCTCTGAGTTGGTTAAAAAAATATGATACCGGATTATTGGGTTGATAGTAATCAACATTAAGTAATTTACTAGACCGGTCAAATATTTATTATTGGTAGTTTTCCATTACTTTAGCTGCTGAGTGGAGAGTCTTTATCTCAAATGAAATATGTTACTGTTCATATTATTGTCTCCTTGACATTTGAAATATGATGATGATCCTGTACCAAAAAAAAAAAAATTTATGATGATGACTAAATTTAATAGAATAGTTATCATATATTTTGAAGGACATAAATCAATATCGTGTTGCATACATACTTTGTAGTTTGTATGAATATTATATTCTTCCTCTTATAGGAGATGGTGTCTATGATATCTAATGCAACGAGAAGGACTCGAATTCTTAAGTGAGACACCTACTTTTTAATTTGAAGATTATTGTTCTTTTTTTCATAGTGGAAGGGAAAAGAATTAATACTTTTCAACAAAATATTCCAAAATTCATAACAAAAAACAAAAACTAGATAATCACTATATGATAAAAGGAGTATTTTATATCATCACTTTTATGTTGTATATAATGACACAAATAGTTCAGTAATATAAAATCAAATTATTTTTTAGGATAAAAAGAGCATTAAATTAAAGATTGGGTTAATATAAAAAAACACTCCTGAGGTATGTCCGATTATCAAAAACCGCCTCTTCTTTTGATAAAAATATTTAGATTTCCCCACAACTTGGGGTCAAACTTCAAATTTACCCTTTGACACTAGGAAGATGACGTTAAATTTTGACATCCGAGTAAAAGATGAACATGAAGACGATTTTACCCTGTATAAACTGTACGAGTTTATATATATATATATGTATGTATATATAATCTTCAATAATATACATCAACTGTTATATTGTAATTTTTTAAGAATAATTAATATTATTGTAATTTGATTATCATAATAACATCTTAAACTCGCCGTGCAACACACGGGACACATACTAGTTAAATATAAATACTAATGATCTAACAAAATATATTGGAGAGCCCAATATTATTAATTAACTGGATCAACAGAGTTTATTTACTAACAGCCTGGCCATTGTCGAGATGGGTACTGCCAGCTAGTAAGAATGCGATAAAAGTATTATACAAACTAACGTGATCGATATTGATTCGTATAAGCTTTCCCAGTCTTCACCGCGTACAGAGAAGATCATGTACAGAATAGACTACTGATGATGATATTTTTTGTCTGCTGGTATTAATTACTACAGTATTATCATTCATGGTGATCACGACATCGAGAAAATTCATTCATTAAGCAATGCATTGATTGCATTCGTTGCTATTTATTTGTATCCCTTCGAGTTGGGATCCTATTTGGTGGGGTTGACATTGCAGAAAGAAAGACTCTAAACAAGAGCTTTGATCTTCTTGCTCTGATGAGACAAATAACCCCCCAGAAAATGAACTCCAAGAGATGATGACATCTCCGAGAAATTAAGCATTTGATTCTGTATCTTTCCTCCTAAATAAAAATCTTATTTACTAAACCAAAATAATACAATAATCATGAATTCTATAAATATATATATATATATGAACTGTAAACAACAATAACATTTGTTAGTTTTTCTCGGTAACACGCCATTAAAATGATCACCATCACCACCATTATTGTTGTAGCTAAACTCGTTACTTAAAGCCAAGAAACTAGCTGCGCCCATGACTTAAAGTCTTTAATTGAAGAACTGCTAAAGACCGGCACTAAAGAGTTGTCAACTAGGGCTCACTTGTTTGGATTATAAGTGACATTTAGTTGTCTTTTTCAAAGTCGTTTATCGTTGGTACAATTAATGTTTAGGCCAATGTAGAATTTAATTAGCACGGTGAGGAATTTAAATTAAGTCTTTGGGTCAAAAAGGAGTCTATGACCCATTTACTTAGATAATATCAGACTTGGTCAATAGACTTTGTCAATAATTAAACTTGTTACAAGTGCGTGTAACCAAAATATATGAGATTTTGATAGAGTTGGCAGTTCCACAATTTATTCATTAACAAATTGAGATTTGGAAACTTAGCCCATGGTATACTCTCGTTCATATTTTATATTGTAAATAATAAATAGATCTTTTGATTAGTTGTACTTCTAAAAGTTTTGTCCAGTTTGATATTTTACTTTTAATACAATTTAAACTAAAAATAAAAATTCAAACTGGACAATAATTTTGGAACAAATGAAATATATCATTTTTTTGCTAATTTAAGCATAGGGAAGTTTATCTTGCATTTCAGGATATTTTACGGGTAATTATTATCAAGAACCATGCATCAAAGTCAAGCTGTTTATATTCTGCTTCGTCATAGTCTAACTAGACTAGTCTCACTCTTATTCTAAAACGTGAATGATTATCTAATGTGATTTTTCTATTATATTACTATCATAAACAAAAGAAGTATTTCTTTTGTTCGAAAGATAATAGTTAAATACATATTTCTATTTTTTTTTCATATTGTAGGGTGTCCACTGTCGGTAATAGTGAATAATCTCCCTAACTCATGGTAGGCACCTTGATGGGTAGGAGAGCTGGTCAAAGAATTTGAAGTTGCTCCATACCTATAAAGAGGTTCGAATCCTCATTACATATTCCTTTTTTTTTTAGAGGGAGGGAGTATATTGAAATGGAGGGAGTATGACTTATTAAACTTGCATCATTAAGTTATATATGGAACTTAACTGATGTTCACCATCTGGGATGGGCTATGACTTGTCTTTTTTGAAATCTTTGGTTAGGCATTGAAATACGAAATATGGGCAAGTTACGCTAAGAATGTCTTTATTGAAGAAGAAAGATAAGTACCGTTGATTTATTCCGTCCAATCTCAGTTTTTTGTGAAGGCAAGAGTTAAGGAAAGAGCAAAAAAATTCAACAACAAATAAAGGCATCATTCAATTCAATGTTAAACTTTGAATTACATGCATTTCCAACAAACAAGATATTGAGAACGACGGTTTGCCCATCCTGGCATTTGGCTCAGGTTATTTTGGGGGAATTTGTGCAGTGGGTTAGTTAGTTGGCCGTGAGGCTTTCATCAAATCCCACAAGAAAAAGAAATTTCGACTACTATTAGCAAGTGGTAAGACAGGTCGATTTACAGGGACTGAAGAAACAACCTAAGAACCGTTTAATCCACAAGAAATCTAACTACACAGAAAAGGTGGAGCAAAGTAAAGATGATCATTCACACGAGTGAGTTGACCAATAATCTATTTCAAATGGCCATCGGTTTCTCCTTTTATAAAACCATAGCAACTTTTGATCATCGTTGAAATCTAGCCACATGCTTAGCTATCAGGGTTACGCTTCTCTGCTTGATTCTTCAACATAATTCCAACCAGATATTCAAGCTTGATTCTTCAGCGTAATTCCAACTAGATATTCTTGTCATTTTGCTCGATCTTTAGGACCACAGGTCTACATAGGTTGGCTCTTCCATGGCATTTAAAATTAGCTGGTATCAAGATGATTACAGAATGAGGTTTTAAACAACATCAGAAGATTGTTGTTTGGCATGAGTGATCAATAAGGTTTAAGAACTTAATAGCCCATTAAAATTTGAAATAAACAACAGGAGATAGTTGATTTATTTTTGCCAAGACATTGTTTAGTAAAACGTAAGCGACCTTAGGTCCTTGACCATATACAGTTTCATAACACAAAGAGAACCAAATAAATCAAACCATCATATATAAAGTAGAGTGGAAGACGACCTGGGTTTCACTACTTTGTCAAGTAAAAACATATCAGTTGTGTAGGTCACCGCCTGCTTTTAAGTTTATGTTCTTGTTTCTATTGAGATTTTTATTTATATTCGTCGTCTCTTTGGATTTGACCCTTCTTATATCTTACTAGAAGTTTTAAGTAAGTTTTTATTTTGGTGGATTCGTCATTCATCATCCATCCATCTGCAATTAGTCCTTCTCTCTCTTCCCTATAACATGCACTTCTCGTAGTCCATTGGAACCATAACCTCATTCATTCATTCAATTCCCTCTTCCCAATCCAAATTGCGCTCACATTGTTGTTGACGGAATGAACTAAATATAGAAGCAGCAGTAGAAATCACAAACCAGCAACTAGTCAGATAAAGACAGTTGATGTGGAACTGCTCTATTTTTCTTTTGTTCTTTTTTATTTTTGTTCTCCTCAAATCTCGTCGTTTCTTGTAACTTGTATAAGACTCTGTGTTT
Organism: Oldenlandia corymbosa var. corymbosa; assembly: GCA_949775105.1. Classification (NCBI taxonomy): domain Eukaryota; kingdom Viridiplantae; phylum Streptophyta; class Magnoliopsida; order Gentianales; family Rubiaceae; genus Oldenlandia; species Oldenlandia corymbosa. Next base: position 29,310,278 of record OX459118.1, on the reverse strand, counting down.
GTGTTATGGGGCAAATGTACACAGAGTCACATACTTAGCATTATTTGCAACAAGATCAGGAGGAAAGAAAAACACTTCTAGTTGATTTGGATATTTTTTTAATGTGTGTTTTTAGATATTTTTTGAAATGAGAATATAAAAGAGCATGTTAAAAATATAAAAAAGTATGATGAGATGAGATATTTATTAATAAATAATTATGAAAAAACCATTAAGAAAAACTCTCAAGCAGAGCTTGTTGAGTTTTGGAAAATGGGAAAAGATGAGTATCGCGAAAGAGAAGAATAGGAAGATGTTTGTTGGGGTTGTGTGGAATTGTGCTGTCGAGCTCAAATACCTCCTCACAGCTCTCCTCTTCCTTTGTTCTTTTGTTACCATTCTTCAATTTCTGCCCGGTCCATTTTCACTTTCTGCTACAAATCTCCGGCTTTGCCTCAACACCCCTCCATCTCCGACCACCATGACTTCTACCACTACCATCTCTTTATTGGAGAGCCGAAGGAATACCACGACGGCGACGGCCACCGTCGTGACTACTGCCTCCACTGATTCACAGCCGGACCATCTCCCCCTTCTGCCACCTGCGCCGCCCGCGGTTCAGAAAGATCAGGTTGTTGAAAATGGGGTTGTTAAGAGGGCTTTCAATCCTTACGGAACTGCCGCTTACAACTTCATACTCATGTCGGCTTACAGGGGCGGCCCCAACACATTCGCCATCATGGGTTTGGCCTCAAAGCCTCTTCACCTCTTCGGCAAGCCTTCCTATCAATGCCAGTGGGTCCCAAATGGCGGTGGCGATGCTGATAAACGAGAGAGCGAACCAATATTTACAGATGGTCAGAAAATCCTCCCGGATTGGGGATATGGCCGGGTTTACACTGTTGTTGTTGTGAATTGCACTTTTTCAGCTTTCCCAGTTGTGGGTGGCGGTGGACGTGGTGGTAGGTTGCTACTCTACGCTACAACAAACGGCGTTGGTGATACCAACTTCAATTTGACGGACACAATTCAGGCATTGACTGAAACAAGTGAAGATTTGAAGAAATTCGACGAAGTATACAACGCCGAACCCACGTATGACTATCTATATTGTGGGTCGTCTTTGTATGGAAATTTGAGCCCGCAAAGAGTAAGGGAATGGTTAGCCTACCACATTAGACTATTTGGTGAGAAATCCCACTTCGTGATTCATGATGCTGGTGGTGTTCATCCTGGTGTTATGGAAGTCTTGAAGCCTTGGATGGAGAAAGGTTACGTGACGTTGCAGGATATAAGGGAACAAGAGAGGTTTGATGGGTATTATCACAATCAATTCCTTGTGGTGAATGATTGTTTGCATAGGTATAGATATTCAGCAAAATGGATGTTCTTCTTCGACGTGGATGAGTTCATTTTTGTGCCCAAGAGGAGTACTCTAAAAGCTGTGATGGATTCTCTTTCTGATTACGCTCATTTCACTATTGAACAGATGCCCATGTCTAACAAACTCTGCTTAGCTGAGGATGCTGGTGAATCCTACAGGTATGTCCACCCTTCTTCTTTTTTCCCTCTTCAGTTAGTATTGTTTAATCATTGCCCTGTTCGTAATTGTTTAGGTAGGTAGAATGGCTTAGTAAAGATTAATGCTACAGTCTTTTTTTTTTTTAGTGGATTAATGCTACAGTCTAATTGAAATTAAATGTGACCTTCTCAGAGCATAATGATCATAATTACTGTTATAACCCGGTCCATTTACTTGCGAATTAACTTTTAACTGTATTTAAATCAAGTCTAGGGCATAAAATCTAAACCACCTATTGAGTGCGATCCAATTGATTCTCATCATGTGACAGTAACAAAAATGTTTGGGCTCAAGGAATAAACAAACAGATGTCGCTTTCGATTTACAGCTACGCATGAAAGTGATTATGAATGGGTTGATTAAGAATTCGACTCTTCTTCTATGATTAAATTCTCTTGTTGATGTGAGAGGTTAAAGGAAAACACCTGTCAAAGTTGCATTGATTAAGTTAATTGTCTCTTTAACAAATTTTATTTTTTATGTTCATATATATACATGACATGTTGATATATTTTATTAACATAAGTGATTTACAACTATTAGTTTATTGTTTACAACTCGCGAAATCTGTGTATATGGCATTTGAAAAATGATCAAGCATCTTACCAATGTTTTTTTCTGTTGTTCCAGGAAATGGGGATTTGAAAAACTAGTGTATAAGGATGTGAAAAGTGGAATCAGGCGAGACCGAAAATACGCAGTGCAACCGCGAAATGTGTTTGCCACTGGCGCTCACATGTCTGAAAACACGGTTGGAAAAACAACTCACAAGACAGAAGGCCGCATAATGTATTTCCATTACCACGGCACCATTGCCGAACGTCAGGATCCCTGCCGGCAAGTGGTCAACACCACTGACATCACCATCGACGACACCCCATACTCTGTAGACACTTCCATGAGGATCGTAGCTAGATTCGTCAAGAGGTTCGAGCTTAAAATGATTGGTTCGGTCCTACAAGGAACGCGGCAATAAAAATATAAACCGGGTTTTCAACTCCCTGTTTTCGATGTAATTTTTTTTTGGAAATAAAGTTATTTATATGTGAATGAGAAATTTGTTTTTCATATGATTGAAAATAAAGTATAAGTTAGTTGAAACTTGACTTGTGTAAAAGTGCAGCCTTAGCACATGAAAGTTAGGTTATAATTCACTGACATGATCAATTCGTGTTTTACTATTAGATAGTCTTTTCATTTCCGAAAACAGAATGATTTTTTCCTTAATTTCATGCTTTTATCTTCTTCTTTTTTAATAGAAATTTCATGCTTTTATCTAATCTGAATATATCATTATATATATTAAAGGAAAGAAAGATAATCGACACGTATCGCTCATTGAGACCATCAAATCTCAATTAACACGTGTCATTTGCTAATTGGTTGATCATTAATCAGTTAAAATTTTTTGTAAACAGTTAATAAATTATTTACCACTTCCTCCGTCCTACAAAAATAATCCAATTTAATAAAAAAAATTTTCTTAAAAAAATAGTCGAGTTTAACAAAAGTCAAAATTCATTGAATTGAAATGACTTAAATATCCAAAAGAGTAGTGGTATGAAAAACAAGGTCCACTTCCTTTAATTTTCATTTTTTTTAGTTTTCTCTTATTTTTTCAAATGATTATATCTTTTAATACATGAATAATTAAAAAATGTGTTATATATCAAATTAATCTATGTAACAAGATCTTTCCATCAGGATCTATTGTCAATATTTTTTGAGATAAAAATTTTGATCAAACTTAAGTTGTAAAATAAATACATATGTAGTTAACTTTTATAGAAATAACTAGAAGGGGCATTAGTGGAAGTTAGGGGAATGAAATGAGTTGTACATATTGGAGTGTTGACCAAATTAAAAAGTTGTACAGTTTCAAACTGGACTATTTTTGTGGGACGGAGGGAGTACATAAGATTTTTACAGATATTACAAATTTCTGATTGTGAGCTTGAAAATGAATATTTTTGAAAATTGCTGAGAAACTCCCGACTTCAAAAGTCCTATCATTTACGAGTTTAAACTTTCAACCTATTGTCATTTTGGCCCTTAAAGTTCTATTTGTGTGCTATTTAGTTTTCAAGTTTATCAATTTTACATTTTCAAGGACGATTAATTGTGTCTCATATTTTATTAGAACTACATTTAATCCCCAAAGTCGACTTGCCTATAAAAATAGGCCATATGCATCTAGACATAATTTACGCATTTTTTAAATATATTTTTTAAACCAAACATAACATTAGTTAGTGGTGACAATTTTTATTATATAACTTTTGAAAATCTTTGTTGTAATATTTTTTACCAGATCTTACAAATATATACCTCTCATAAATAATATCAATACCTCTCATTTTGATCTAAAACTGATTAATCAAAAAAATATTACAGTTTTAAGAAATATTAGTAACTACATTTTTTTAAGAGAATAAGAACGGTATATTTGTAACTACATTATCTAATTAATTCTTTTGAAATATAAATTTTTAACATTGACAAAGCCGTGCAAAGCGCGGGACACACACTAGTATATATACGAAAAGAGGGTTTGAAATTTACACGTGGAAAGTTTAGTCGTTCTCTCCCCCACACGTGCTAACAACTCCAGAGAGGAATAAATTGTAAGCACTTATAGTTTCGTATACTCCACTCTTTCCCCTTTCCTATTATGAATGTGGCTTGCTACGACAATTTTTCTGGACTATTTATTATAGCGTTGTCTTTTGAACTTCAGCTTTTCACCATCATTAATTTCCATACCTTCCTTTCCTGTCGGTTATTGACCCTTCCTTCTCCTTCATTCAATTCATTTTGTGGCTTCGCACCTTTTATCAATTCACATTATCAGCCCATAAATAAAACATGAGTTTTTGCACTAAAATTTCCTTAATTTTGTCATCCCTTCCAAAATTTTGATGTTGGTGCGAAGCAACACAACTCCAAGATCTTAGCACGGGAGAAACCTCCAATCAAAGGTGAAAATCAGTTCTATTATGCTACTATGGCACTGCAAATTTTCTTAGATTTAGCATATTTAGGTTCATTTTTATTTATTTTTCCGTCCTAATTCACTCAAAAGCCAGAGTAGTATTTGGGGTTTCCTCCAATCCCATTAAAGGATTATTGCGGTAGATATTTCACAGGAGTTCGAATTTTTTGCCTTTTAATTTCTGGGTAAATCCTTATTTTTATGGTGTTCCCATAAGAAAATTGTACACAGCTGATTTTGGCAATCATGATTTTAGGTCGGCCAGCAGTTTACAATTTTACAATCGTCCTTTGAAATTTATTAGAGGACGGTATTAATAATGATTTTTTTAAAAAAAATTTCTTAGGTATTTAGCCTCTTTTATCTACCAAAAAAAATGGGTCCATATTTATTTTCCCTTACAGGTTTCTCCTTAGGATTCTTGACTAACTTATGAAGTTTTGATCGTGGCTACTTGCTGAATTGTTTTTTTTTTTTTAATTAAGAATGGACTTAATTTTATTTTGGAGCGAAAAATTGTGGTTTTTTATGTGGAAGGAAGTGATCATAAATTGTGGCTGAAAAAATTGTGGATATTCTGTTTAGGCATGCCCACGGTTCTGGAACTACCAGTTACAGTTCTAGAACCGACGGTTCCAGTTTGATAAGAATAAGAATCAGAATCGCCCCTTTAAATCATGGTTCTGGTTACGGTTCAAGAACCGTTGGTTCCGGTTCTGTTCTGGTTCTGATTTGGATTCTATATTGCGGCGGTTTTGGTCACAATATTTTTTGTTAAACCATTTCTTTTTTGTTAGATGAATATTTTTATTTTTCTTTTTGAAAAGTAATATGAATTCTGGAGTAAGAAATTCATTTTTTTATATTTGAAAAAAATAGGACGATACTTGACATGTATACGGTATATCTCAAATTTTAACTATATGAAAAATAATGGTACATGATGCATAAAAGTTACTCAAATTAAGAAATCATTCTTACAAATATTATCTATATAACAAAATAGATAGTTCGTGTCATATTTGAAAAAATGACTATGCGGCTGTTTAACTGGTAACTGAACCACCTGTTTACTTTTTAAATACTGATAAAATAACTATATTGGGATATTTTATATTTTTTTAAAAATTATTAAAAAATCAATATAACCAACAATTGAATTGCTGATTTTTACGGTTCCGAACCGCCTGTTAGAACCGCCGGTTCTTGATTTCAAAAACAATAGAACTTTAACCGAACCACCAATACAAGGTTCGGTTCCAGTTTTAGAACCTTTAAAGGTGGTTCAAAAACCAGAACTTTATTTTCCGGTTCGGTTTTGGTTTGGTTCCGGTTCGAACCGAAACCTTGGGCATGCCTAATTCTTTTGCACTTGACGTGATCATAAATTGTGGAGATGTATTACTTGCGGAGCCAAGAACCAACAACTTCTTAGGGTCAAAGTTTCACCAAATAGTTTATCGCTCGCACACTTTCGTGTGAAAACTTCCATCATCACGATTTCCAAAACTAGAAATATCACATTTTGTTGATACTTTCCCTTCCAAAGCATACTCTGTTTTAAAAAAATGCCATCAACTAGTTATCATAAAATTCTTATTTTGGACAACGTCAAACTTGCTGCTTAAAAAAATAAGAAGAAAAAGAAAATCTTACCTGGAGCAACATAACCAAGCGTAGGTAATGTTTTTGTGTATGTAGTGTTTCTGTCTTCACCCAAAAATTTTGCAATGCCAAAAATCAGTAACATGGGCAACCATTTCATCATCAAGTAGGACATTACTAGGCTTCAGATCACAATGAACAACTGGCTTCAAATTACCACAATGGATATTGTAAATAGGGGTGTCAATTCGAGTTATCTGGTCAATTTCATGTTATCTATTCCACATGGTTCATAAGATTTTTTGGAGCAAAAATGTAATAAAAACTCAAATTGTGTCAATCGTGTTGTGTCGTGTCGGGTTGCCTCTGTAAATCGTGTTGTCGTGTCGGAAATTGACACCCCTAATTGTAAAGCATCTGCCACATCAATCAGTATGTTCAGTCGTTGCATAACATTGAGAATATAATTACTTGAATGCAACCAGCTGTCAAGACTGTTATTGGGCATGTATTCTACAACCGATGCCTTAAAGTCAGGATTAGAACAACAGCCAATGACTTTTGTTATAGGATCCGATGGCGAAGGTTATGTAATACCTCACTTTCTATGTCAAAATTCTTGAATGATCCCTATATTTGCAAATTGAATACTTTAACAGCCACAATCTTCGCCATCTTCAAGAGTACCTTTGTAAATAGATCCAAAACTTCCAGCACCCAACAAGTTACTTTTATTGTAATTGTCTGTTGCTTGCAAAAGTTTGTAATATGATATCCTTTTGTGTATTTTCGAGGAGAACACATCCTGGTCAACATTTTTGCTTTACGTTTCTTTCTATATTTCCGGTACATATGCTTCAAGGACGTGATACTAGCAAATGATATCAACACAACCCAAATCATTACAATTTTATGCAAATCTATGCTAGTCTTCATCACCAGAGGATTTAAATGATTTGGGCATGGTTGGACATGATATTTGGTTGCTCCACAGAGCGCTTGATTAGAAATTAAATGAAAGATTCAACTATCAAGTTGGCAAAAGGGCCTCCTGAAGGAATTTCGCCATTCAAATTGTTAAAGGAAACATTCAAGAAAATAATGTCATGAAGTTTTTCCAATGGCATTGGAAGGGAGCTTGATAAAAAGTTGTATGATAAATCCAATTGTTGTAGAGACAACATAGTATAAATCGCCTATGGGATATGTCCTTGCAATTGTTTGTGTGCTAAAGAAAGATTTTGAAAACTTTCTAGATTTATGATGGTGCAAGAAATATTACCTGAGAAGTCATTGTTAGAAAAATCTATCAACACTGCCACTTTTAAATTATTGATTTTAGGAGGTAGAGAACTAGTTAACAAATTGGAAGAGAGGTCGAGCTTCAGTAGATCTTTGAGGTTCCATAAACTCACAGGTAAGCTAGATTTTAATCTATTAGAATGCATGAAAAGTTTGTACCCAAGTTCATGTAAGCACAAAAAATTTGTAGAGAAATACTCATTTTGTTCGTACCCAGATACAATCCTCGAAGATTATGCAAATTTTTCTTGTATTGGGTAGCAACCCTACCAATTGATTACCATAAAGGTCTAACAGGTTTAGGGTACTTAAATTTCCAATCCCACTCGGAATGGTTCCGCCAATTCTACAATTGTGATCATACTGTACTGTGGAAGAAAGATTTCCTATTGAATAAGGCAAAATGCCATATAACCGATTGTCACCCATAGAGATTAATTCAAGATAGATACAATTAGACAATGAGGAGATGAAGTTTAAAGTAGGAGAGAAAAGATCACTGTTTAAATTGTTTTGGTGGATATACAAACGTTGAAGCACCTAAGGTCTCCCAGGGAGTTAGGATGTGAAATTGTTATCTGAGAGTTCAGGAGTTTGGAGATTGGAGCAATTTGAGATAGAGTTGGGGATAGCTCTAGTGAAACTATTTATTTCGAGATAAATATGTTCTAAATTAGGAAGGTTGTAACCCACTATTACTGGAATGTTGCCAAAAAGGTCATTTCCGGCAAAACGAAGTAGTGTTTATGGTTAAGATGTTGAAGATGTGTACTGGAATAAAACCAGTTAACTTATTAAAGTCGAAGTTGATAAATTGCAGATCGGATAGCTTGCCAAATTCTTATGGGATAGCTCCTGAAATAAAATTGTTATTATGACATGTATTGACAATATTCAACTTCTGCATATATACTTATACTAGCGGGGGAGGCCGCACGAGGTGCGGCTGGGTGATGAGGAGCCAAGACGTTGCGGAAGTTTATATGCTAAAGTGTTTGTTAATCAATCGTATTGTATATTTATGGTATTTGTACGGAAATTATAACTGTAAAAAGCATGAAAAGTGTACAAAATTATATGTTACATATTTTGATGATAATGTTTTATGGGAGAATTAAATTACAAAAAAGTGAAAAAACGTATTTTACAATGTTTCGTACACAAATTTTTCAAGAAAAGAGAAACAAGGGATAATTTATATATATATATAAGATTACATGGGATGTAAAGGAGTGTTTAATTCAGCTTCAAGGATTGTGCTTCTTCTAACAGCAGTGAAAGGCTCCAGTTCATCTTCAGTGCAGTTTTGAGAGCGTATTTCCATATGGGATGGCAAAGGAATCTCTTTAGCAGTTCATCTACTTCTCTTTCAAACCAATAGTTGTATGTGCATTGACCGCAGTGAATACATGTGCATTTTTCGGGGGTGGCCATTTTGTGTATTTGAAGTTGCTATATAATTGTGATATTGGGTACTATTTAAAGATGATATTGTGGAAAAGGTGAAATGATTTGTGTGTTTTTGGCAGAATAGGAAAGTTGTAAGTGGTTGGAAACAATAACGTGACAATTTTTTGAAAGAGTGAAGTGGCAATTTAAGAGATGTAGGTTTATAGGTGGACAAAAATGTGGCAGTGTAGTAAGAGGTGTGTTGTGATGGGTGGTATACGTGGATGAAAAGTGGGCTGTATGGGTTATAAATTTTGAGGATGAGATGGCAAGTGGTTTGAAGCAAATAAATAATATAAAAACTTGCATACTGATGTGATATGGATAGTGGACTTAAGCAATGAATTAAGACAAAGACAAAAGAAACAGTACATTTAAGAAAGTTTCACCAACAATGAGAAAAGGAATGAAAAAATGGCAAAAACATATGCAATTGTTGACATAGAGCAGAACAAAATTTTCATTTACATTTGCTGATTGATAAGAAACAAAATTAAGCATACAATTTGAAAGTAGGAATCAGTCAGTAGGAAGAGTGAGGCTTCCCTCTATTCTTTTTTCACTGAAACTGAAATCAAAACCAATATTAACACCAGACATACAATAGATTCATTTAGCCATCACATAGAATTACTTTAAACCTTCAATTTGTTTCCCCAAGAACCTCAGTGTTAAATTTCTTGGGTTCTTGTGTCTGTTTCCAGGGAGAAAATCACACAAAGACACAGGCTATAATACCATATACTCACCAGTCAAATAACGTATACAGCATGGTCAAATAACATATACAACATATATAGCATGAACATATAGAGGCTATAATAACATATACAGCATGGTCAAATAAAATAAACAGGCAACATGAAGTTAATGAATAAACTTTGCCGTTAATTAACCACGAAATGTTTATAATTCTAACAATGAAAATGTACCAAATAAACCTCATCAAATATAGAGGAAATTTATGCAAATAAACCTGAGAAAACAATTGAAAAGACAGAAGTAATTAACTCCTAAACAGAAAATCTGAAATCTGAATTTTCAGATTTTGAGTTTAGATATGTCCTGTTTAAATCAAGTTTTTGGGCAATTGACAACTGCATTTCCAAATCTGTAAAAACAGTGATGCTAAACCAGTACATGAAACTGTTGAATTATATTTAAAAGTAAGGAAGATCAAAAGTATTGCACCATATTAACCACCTGAGTAAGGCTACAGAGTTCTTGTTCCAATTTTCAGCTAACATCTTACCAAGAAAAAGTGATGTATAAAGCGACTAAATCACTAACATCACTCTCAGTTTTTTGAGTCCGAAACCCGCAGTAAAAACAAAACATTAATCAATCAAGCAGATACAATACAATTTTACTAACTCAATAAAGGAAAAACCATTAAAGATTCCAGAAGGGGGGGAAAACTCAGGCAAAGTACAGAGACATCACATCAAAGATACAATTATCTACAATCTACATCAAAAAGGAATTTTTGGTTTTTCTACGCATGGTGGTGATTAGAATTTCTGCATTACTGTAGAAAGAAGGCCTATTTGGAATTTTTGATGCCTCCCTGTAGTGATTTTTTGTGTCTATTCATTTTGAAGAGCCATTGTGCCAGAATTTGGTTCTGTTTGCAACAACAGTCTAGCTTTCATTATGAGCAAAATTTAGGTGCAAAATATAAACCAAAATTGGCCCCAAAAAAGGAACTTGGATTCAAATAATGAGAAACCAAATACAAAAGTTATGGGAAACCAAATTTTCAGAAAACTTCAATTGGTAATATTTAAACTCAAATTTTACAGAAACTATAACTTTTTTTTATGAGCCTGAAACTGAAATAAATCTCATCAAATATAGAAGAAATTTATGCAAATAAACCTGAGAAAACAATTGAAAGGATTGGCGTAATTAACTCCTAAACGGAAAGTCTGAAATCTGGATTTTCAGATTTTCAGTTTAGACATATCCTGTTCAAATCAAGTTTTTGGAAAATCTACAACTTCGTTGTGAAATCTGTAAAAACAGCGATGAACTACACTAAACGAAGGTGATATTCATAAAAAGAAGTCCTTGAAAATGATTAGTTAGGTAAGAGAAAAATGTTTCACAACAGAACACACCAAATCTGATTTTTTTGCAAGTTAACTCTAAATTTTCATGCATTTTCCTTGGTTTCACTATACATCTTTGCACTTTCACAACACAAATAAATCATGGATAAATGTTCAAAAACAAGGTTTAACTTTACATCTTTGCACTTCCACAATACAAATAAATCATGGATTAATATTCAAATACAGTCGCTAACAACAATGAATAATAGGTGACAACAAAGCATAAGGTTCATAGAGATTGCTAACTTCAATTTAAGACAAATAGTCTTAATATGCAACGGAATACAATCAAAACCAGGTCATCAAAACAAAGTCAAAAAAGCACTTAACAATCAATCATCAACTATTGTAATACAGTTATACTTCTAGCATATAACCAAACCCAAAATCTAACATATTTTGTATAAAACCTAACATATTTACACAAAATTTAACACAAAAGCTAACATATTTGAAACAGGAACACTATTAACTATTTACACAAAATACATATTTACGCAAACATGGGCTCTAGGTATCTCTATGCTAGCCTATGCTTACCAAAAAATAGAGACTCAGTGTTGCTCTATTGTTGTTTTTTTTAAGATGTAGCTAGAGTGTGTTCCTGTTATATGCTAAAGGATAGATCTCATTACCTTTTAATCTTGTTTTGCATGTTTTATGGATTTGTGCGTTTGTTTTGCTGCTGATGAAAGATTTCTTTTTGTAGGTAGAGTTTGTATTTCTGCTGGTTGGATGCACTGGTTTTTTCGTCAGTCATTTCAACATCTGTGGTTGGTGTTTTCGGGGAGTTTGAAGAAGTTTCTTTGTCACTGGATTCTACAGCTGTTGAGGATGATGTAGATGAGGGAAGATACGTGGTGACAGTGTATCTTGATGGTGTTTCTTGTTGAATCTTGATGGTTGATCGCAGGTGGAACATTCGGTCTGAATTTTCAAGGTTGTTGTTGATTTTGTCAATGTCTAGATGTTTGTTCTGCGAAAGTGAAAAAGAAAGTTAGATAGTTGTTTTACTTTGTTATTTTTATGTATAATATCTGTTAAATGGTAATGTTTATTAAATTTCAAAGGAGAGAGTACCTGGTTGTTGTATTTGGCCAATTGGTCAGCTGATATGGTGAGGAGTTTCTCGGCTTCATTTCCTTCTATGAAAGCGTTGAGAGTGCCAGTTTTATCAGAGAGTTGTATTTGAAATTGTAGCCTATAAATGACAGTGGTTAGTTGGATAATATATGTAAATTTTGGTTTGCTAAACAAGTCTGGTGATAGAGGTTACTTACGCAGGTTTTGGACATGGTTGCTCTGTTTTACAGTATAAACAAGGGAATTTTTTCTGGTAAGAAGCCCCACATGTTCTGAAGCAATTTGGACAAGTAAGGATGTACATGCGTTGATCTCTATCGACAACTTTTGGCTTCGTTTTTATCCAAAATGATCTTGGCTGCATGTAATGATACGTGTGAGTGAGAAAAAATTAAAACAGAATCATAAGATAAGTGCACATTGCGAAATACCGGGTTACTGGAACTTATCACTTGGCCGATTTTTCGAACATGGGAGTCGCTTGGTGCCGTTATTGTTTCATGCACTTTTTCATATAGCTTTTGGGAGATAACCGCCTCTATGTATTCATTGTTTGTGTTGATCCTATAATGAGAGTAATTTCAGTCACAATCAATTATAAAAAAATGTAAGAAAACATAGAAAGGAAACATAGAAGAATAATTTTAGATTATAAGTTCATTGTTATGTAGAAATCACATCAAACTTTAGTAAACATCGAAGAGTTAGGAAGAAGGAAATCTGAAAAAGAGCTGAACACCGAAAAAGAACAAGCATATGAACAGAGAGATGTAAAGTGATTTTTCTTCACTTTAATACATCATGATTTTTCTGCACTTTAGTACATCACCGAAATAATTAAATATTAGTAGGTCCAATTTCAATGTGGGGATGTCTATAGACCAAGAGCCACATCTCAGGATTGAATCAAAAGGTAGTAATTTACACATATTATAGACAAGTAGTAAGAAAACCTAAGGAACAGAATCCTAATGACCTATTGTCAAGATCACAAAAAAAAAAAAGACGAATCCTAATGCCCTAAAAACCCGTAAAATCAACCTCTTCAGTTTGACATCCTTTTATGAAATTTGTATATTACAGGTATGACTTTCAAGAACACTAGTTGCATCTTTTACGGTAAATCAAAGAGAAAACTGATAGAAAACAATTTGCAAGTAAGATGTCATTTTTCAGTTCCATTTTTTTTAATCAGTTCGAGGTAAAGAGTTGCAGGATAGAGCAAGGGCTGAGAAGATTAACCCGAAAATAAACAGTGATGACGCCTGTAAAATTTGATACACACATTGACGTACTTTTAATAGTCATGTTACTGTTTAAAACGACTAAATATTGAATTGCATTTTTCCACATATGAACTAAGGTACTGATGAGACAGTGCGCTATTCTAACTCCTAAATCAACAATGAGAATTTTCCACAGGCAACAGAAATGAAATAATTTCAACACACATGCTTTTGTAGCCATTCCATGGGCTTCCAAATCATAATCTTCAACTAAAGTAAATGGTTATGTCACTTAACTTTACTTTCAACTACTGCATGCAAATTAATGCAAAATCTGATGAAAATCAAGCAGTTGTGTAATAACCCAAACAAGTACTACCAAACAAGCTCTTGGAAATCAAATTGAAATTTCATTCTTCTGAATGAAAGAATACTATGATGAACAACAGACCAAATGGTGGAGCGATTGCAAGGATGAAACTAAATTGTATGACCCTGAGTGATCATGAAATATCACAGCAGAAAGTCACAACTTCCACAAGACACTTGCACAGAATTTATGGGTTGATGGGTGGACAACCAGGATCAATTTTTGTTTTTTTCTCATTCATTTTCTCTGTTTCTTTACTTTTGTGGCTTTTTTTCTTTTCCTCAAGCTCAATCGATAATAGATCAAAAGATAGCAAACAACAACATGAAAACTATATAGTGAAGAGAAAATATGAAATTTAAATAAACAAAACTTGTTTGTTAAACTCACACCCATTGAAAACTAAGGTTCTAAATCAATTTACAAATTTTAATCTCACTTACCATGATTCTAATTCTTGGGCTTCAGCAATTGGTGTGTCAAACAGAAGCACGCTATTTGGCTGTGCATTAACAGAGATACCTGCGGTTGAAATTTGTCAATACATGTAAACAGAGGACAAAAGAAGATGGAAAAAATTGTCTAGTCTTACCGTGAAAAGAGGTTACAGCCAGTCTTGTAGCGAGTATGACCGGATTTTTGTGGATGTCGTTAACCAATCGTTGTCCTTCTTCATGCAAAGATTCTTCCCAGAGACTGAGAAGCATTGGGCAGCGTCTGTAAGTTCAAAGCAATGTGTTAATAATTATACATTTTAAGGATAAGTGAATAAAAAACAGTAGAAAGTATGTTATTTCCAACATGGTACATACTCTTGATTTACAATGACGAATTCCTGTACATTTTTTCCTTTTGTTGCAACAAAATGCACTGGATGAAAATGTATGACACTGCATAATATATCTAAGAAAGAGAAATATTATGAGTAGATGAAGATATATATAAACTGTTTGAAATTGCATATTACTGAAGTGTTTATAATGCAAAAGAAGAAAGATTTACCAACTCTGTCTTCTGATGAGCCCATGAAATCCGAAAACTGTGCAAATGGAGTCAACTGATAAACATTGTCCAATGGAAGCTCTTCTTCTTTTTCAGTTGCCTTGATGTATGCACTTCTGTTGAGGATCATTTGATACTTGTAATCCACCATGATGGGAAAATTTCTATTCAGTGGTATGATTTTCCCATTGCCGATATAATAGGTTTTATATAATTTCAAAACTTCGTTTAAATCTGGAGCATCTGGGTGGAAAACTATGCATTGTATTTTAGTGTGCTGCAAAAGAACCATTTCAGTTAGATAAGTGAAAGATAAGGATTTGACAATTAATATAGTGATGGAATTTAGGAGAAATCATGTGTTTTTATCACTGGTAAGAAATAATTGTACAATGGATTATACCTCGTTATCGATGAATACAAGCTTCAGTTGTGTCTTCCCAGATTGAAGCGTTCTTACTGGAGTTTTTTCAGCAACTAACACTCTAACGCACCATTCGCGTAGCTGAGGTTCAAGGCTGACAATTAGTATGCATTTTTCTTCGGCTTGCCTACAAAGAGTGAAAATGCAGATTATAATTGTGCAGTACACTACTAAAATCTATAGAGAATAAAAATATAAATTACAAATGTACATCAGAGTAAAAAAAAATAGAACACAACAAAAATACATACTATTCAATAGGAGGAAGTGTTGTTACAGTAATGTCTACATAAAGATATATATATATATATATATATATATATACTTTTTTTTTAATCTGCATTTGCTGCTGTTAAAATTTCGCGGTATACAATGTTTTTAGTATAATCAGTGCCTGATAAAAGTGGTGTTGTAGGTCTTATCAATAGTCTAATTTGTTGCATAGTTTTGGCCCTTGACAGTGCAACGTATAGTTGACTATGAGAAAATACTGGTTCTTTCAAGTATACTCCTACAAAGTCTAATGTTTGGCCTTGTGCTTTATTAATTATCATTGCAAAACATAAGCGTACAGGAAATTGTTTTCTTTTAAATGGGATAGAAGAGAAGTTGTCCAATGGAGCATTTATTGTGATTCTAGGAATAAAAACTGTTTTTCCACTATATGTACCAACTGAAATTTTAGCACATATAATATTATTAGTAAAATCAGTGCAAAGAAGACGTGTTCCATTACATAAGCCTTCAGTTGGGTTAATGTTTCTAAGCAATATGATAGGGGCATTTTTTTTAAAAATCAATTTGTGTGGTGGTAATCCTTGAGGTGTCAAAGAATGGAAAAGTTCTTCTTGATCAGGAATTGAACATGCACTTGTACTTTCGTCACAACTAAGATAAATTGTTTCATTACCAGAGAATTTTTCAATTATACTATTATTAATTTCATGAGCAAATTCATTTCTGGTTGTAAGTATACTTCGATTTACGAAAGGAGTAATGTCAAAATCAGAAGTATCAATACCTGGAAATACTGTATGGATTAGTATGTATAATGAGGTAGTTTCATCAGTAAAAGGAATATTTACCTCTGCTGGTAATTTAATTTCACCTCTATTATTTGTCTGTTCAGTATCATTTCCTATTCTTAATAGATAAGATGAAAAATAAGGATCAAAACGTGCTCTCATATTTTCCTGTAATCTAAGCTTTTCAAAATGATTCCACAAAGGTGACATGACAATTGAAGCATTGATGACATCATTTTCTGTTCCTTTTATGATAACAGGTAATGTTTGACGGAAGTCGCCACCAAATATTACAATTTTACCTCCAAAAATTACAGTTGAGTTCATAATATCTGTAAGCATAAGGTCAAATTTTTCAATTACAGTACGATTTGCCATTGTAGCTTCATCCCATATAATTAGTTTTGCTATTCGTAGTAAGTAAGCTAGAGTACTTTATTTTTTAACATTACATGATGTGGAATTATGTTCATCTATTGGAATTTTGAACCTTGAATGTGAGGTGCGACCCCCAGGAAGTAGGGATGCTGCTACACCTGATGTAGCAGAGGCAAGGGCAATATGTTTTTCAGATCTTATAGTAGCAAGAAGTGCCCGATATAAAAATGTTTTTCCAGTTCCACCGGGACCATCAAGGAAAAACACTTTTGGGATATTTTTTTTTACACAGTACATGATACGGTTGTATGCAAGTTGTTGTTCTTTATTTAACTGTTTAATAGCTAAGAGATCTTCTGGTGGTATAATAATATTTTGTTCAGTTTGAAGTTCTCTTGTCAAACTGTTTTCAAGATTTATGCTAAATTCTTTGCTTGGAGAAAAGTAATCTTCAAGATTTTTTCCCATTGAATAAAGATGATAAGCTATAGTGTCTAATATTTTACAACGAATATTATCAACAGTTAAATTTTTATCTTGCCTAAAGTCTTCTCCTAAGAAGTCTTCATATTTTAATAATAGTTTTTCTGGATTACAAGGATTGCAGTAATATAGAAGGGTAGCAAATAATTGTCTCAAAGCAAATGGCATTAAATAAGTAGTACCTTCTTGGAGACAAAAATCAGCAGTACTATCATGTTGCATTAAACCTAAAGCTTGTGCAGCATGTTTATATGTATCAAATGTTATGCCTTTTACTGTTTTTAATTGTTTGAAAGATGTTGGTGCTCTAATGTGCATTAATAGCAGCCTTAAATAAAATTTTTCTCCTTGAGATGGGTGACATATAAAGATACGTCCAATGACTTTTTGTTTTTTACGTGGTGACCATTCCCTAGAGGTACTGTACCAAGTAAAATATTCTGGAAATTCAACGTATAAACAATTTTTTTCTTGTGCATATTTGTTAGTTTCATTCATGTGAAAAAATTCTGTAAGCATGGTTTTTTTTAGCAACGGATTTCTGATAATACTACTTAATTTTTGATTTTCAGGAAAAGTAATAAGTTGTTCATTCTCTAAATGAATAGGTAAAGGTATAACAATAGGGTGTATCTTATTAAGCTCAAATTTAAAAATACGCCAAACTGCTTCAGGGGCTGAAATCCATCTGCCATTGAGGAAATTTTTAATCTCATCAATTACAAGTTGCCCATCCTCTTCAATTACTTTACACAATATTTTATCATGTCCTTTGTATATGTATTTATAAAGATATTTTATAGCTTGGATGGTAGAACATATTTCAACATTGATATGACAACCAAATTTAGCAACTAAATATGGATTATAAGGGACAACCCATTGATTGTTAAGCCAGAATTCTCCAACTTTGACAGTTTGTTTATTATTCCTTCTTCGGTATATTGGATAAGAGTTAACTCCGTATTTTATAATTTCTGAAAAATCTTTTGGATAATTAAATTTGCAATTTTTATTATTTTTCATGCACGGGCAATTCTTATTAAAATTACCACATGGACCATGAATCATGTGCTTTTTTACAAGATCAAATAAATATTTATTGGTTTCTGAATTAGGTAATTCAGCACACACAATTCTGTCAAATGCTTCAGCAGAAAACATTTTGGTTGCTGAATTAAGAATTAGTAAAAAATGAGCATGAGGTAGACCTCTTTTTTGAAATTCAATAACATATGTGTAAGCTATAACTACACCGAAAATATTATTTTCAAGTAATTCTTTTTTTAACATCTCTAATTTTGCATAAAATACTCTAGTAACTATATCTGGTCTGTTTTGAGATTCATCGGATTGTAAACAGAAAGCTTTTATTTCAGGCCAGTTTGGATTTGCTGTTATGGTCAGAAAAATATATGGTTTCCCATAACGCTGAACAAGAGCTAAAGCATCTACATATCTTTTTCGCATATCTCTAGGCCCTCCTATGAAAGATTTTGGTAATATCACTCGTTTACCAATTTCAGTACCAGTGTTATGACCTTGAGAAATACCATCTAGAAGACCACGATAAACATCAGTTCTTAATCGGCTTTGCATTTCATCTGTTTTATAAAATTGTAACCTTGATGTTTCAATTTTAATAAACATATCTATAATGTATTGTTGTAATAATCTGCCAACGTGAAGCAAAAAAGATTTATCATTATTTCTAACTTGTAGTTTATAACAGTAATATTCACGACATGAAACTTCATCTCTTGTGTTTTCTCTTTTCTTTGTACCTACGTCATAAGAAACTATTGTTGAGTTCATTATGTTCCTAATTTTTACGCATTAGGAAAAAAAACAAATGTAAATGTTTTTGTTACCTTCTATTTCTACTTCTAAAAAATCATCAGGATTGCTGTAATTTTCAATTATGTGCATAACTTCTCCACTACATGTTTCTTTAGAAAAACCAATTCCCAAGGGCTTCAATCATTTAATTGATCGATGCCACCCAGGATTTCCAGCAGGAAATATAAGTGGATATTGTAGTGGATCATAACATCCAAAATAACTTTGAATAATTTGAGATTTATTATCATTAAAATTACTTTTAGGATATATTTGAATATGTTGACCTGTGATTTGATCAGACTCTTTGGATTCTAACCATATTCCTGCCACTTGAGATACAGATGGTTTATTATATGTGTTATTATCAAATGTTGGATTAGCTTGTAAAGCAATTCTAAATGCCAATAAATTATCAACATTGTTTAATGTTCAGAAAAAATGTGCATAAGGGTTTTGTTTCAGAATGTGCATTAAATTTTTTATGATATTCTCTTTGAATTTTTTTGAACTTATGGACAGTCTGTTTTCAATTTCATGTTCTGTATCATAAAAGTAAAGCTGTAAATTTTGTGGTTTTTCATTTTCAGGTGGCATTAAAGTAGGCATAAAATGATAAAGTTGTCCCTGAACACGAAATGAGTATACACCCTCATTTCTTTGAGCTAAAGATTTATCATAATGAACTCCTAATGATGTAAATGCAAACATATTATTATAACTACGCACACAAGTTTGAAAATGTTTAGACTCTTCAGATTTTTCTGTATACAGTTTTACTAAATCTACTAGCAGTATTGTTTCCTGAAGTTTTATCTCTCCAATTGAACAACAAAAGCCAGGTGATTCAGAATGTAAATGCTTTGCACCATAAATTTTACAATCAGGTGCATCAGGTAGTAAATCAGCAACAGTTACTATGTGTTTTAGAGGGTCAGTAATTTGTTGATACATGTGGGTACTACAGTAAGTGTTTACTGATTGTTCATGCATACGGGTTTCACGCCGTGTGTTTCTTTGTTGTACACGCTGTTCAACGTGAGCATGTATTCTTTTTTTAGTCATTTTGTTTATTTAAATGGAAATCCTAAGTTTATAATACTACACACAGAATGGACAACAGGTAGAAGATGACTTTAAGTGCAGAAAGACACAAAAGTAATATAGTGAACCTAAATGACAAACTCAAATTTACAGGAAAATATCAACAAACAGGAAAATTGCAAGTTGTATAACATTATGAAACATACCTGGTCCTAAATGTATCCCTCGACGTAGACCTTTTTAGACAGCTTGTGCATCAAATTATTTTATAGCCTGTGGGAAACATGCAGCAAAGAATTATTAAATAAATGAAATATCACAGAAAAGAAATCTAATCTGTAAAATGTTAACGTACTTTAAATCTGAAATTCCAAATTGTTAGTTTTTGTTCAAAGGTTAATTGCTCCTTTTATTGAATAAGCCATTAATTCTTCTGAATGGCTCTGAAAACTATTGTAAACAGAGATATCAAAATAAAGGAATTCTCCAAAAGAATTATAAGGGAAAAACTTAAAAAGCTTAAGAGGTAAACCCCTAAAAACAGAATTTGAAGTCAAATTTGCCGATGAAGTTTTAAAATTAATACATCGAAAACCAAATTGCTTCTTTCGTAAACATAGAAAAGTTAGGAAAAAGAAAATCTGAGAGGTAAACCCCTGAAAACAGAGTTTGAAATCAGATTTGCTAATAAAGTTTCAGAGTTGATACATCGAGTTTAAACACAATTTTTAGACAGACCATAAGTCCATTTAATGTTTCGTAAAAAACAGATTAAACTTTAGTAAACATAGAAAAATCAGGAAAAAGAGAATCTGAAAAAGAGCTTAACACCTGAGAGAAACAAGCATATGAACAAAGAGATTCAAACTGATTTTTTTGCATTTCAATAACGACAATTTCATGTCTAAATGGAGTTTACAAACAAACTAAAAGTCTGTTTTAAAACCCATAGAAACTATATCAAAGTACACCGAATGAAAAACAATTCCATAAAAAGTAAATTTGAGAAAAAGTTGAAGGCGCAAGGAAAAAAAGCCTGACAACAGAAGGGGTTACTCCTGAATTTTATAGAGACTTCAATTCAAACATACCATTATGAAATAACGCTTTTAAACAATTCAAAAATCTGTTCAAAAATGCGTAAAAAAAAGAAATAGACTCTGGTAACAAAAGGTCATATTCAGAGTAGGAAATCTTCAGGAAATATCAGCAAATAAGTGAAAAATATATCTTAAGAGTAGACCATAAATTTGAATCTGATAAACAATACATGGTTCCCTTGAATTATTCGGTGAAAGAATAGACAATATATAATTCCAAGATATATATACATCATGCTAAAGCAAACCTCATATGCACATGCAAAAAGCAGCAAAATAAGCTAAATATCTACCAATATATGGAAATGGAAATACTTAAAACAGCAATCATGTAAACCAATGAAGTCCATATATATGAATTTCTAGATCAATCTACATGTTATTTCATAAGGGACAAACAACAAGCACATAATATGCAACTTCAATTGAAACAAATTTTTAAACAACAAAGCCAATCGATGAAATAAATTACAAATCCTCAAAATTAATTAAAATTCAGTAAAGTATCTTATTCGTTATAAGTCATCTGACTTTGATATTTACAACAAAGCAAGAAAATGTACAACAATAATATCACTAATAAAATGAAAGTGAGAAGAAACCTAAAAACTTTTGACATACAATGTAAAAAAAAAGTAATTCCTAAGGTTCCTAATAACTGGAAAATATAATATTGGATCAACCCATCTTTCCATCTACTCCTTTTATTCAATGTCAGAGCAGCACAGTAAGATACTGATTTCGAAAACAAAAAATGCATCAAAACTTCCTTTTTTGTTAAATGATGATAATCACCCTTAGTATAATCTATGATGATAACAGTAGAATCTATTGAAATATACCATCTTCAGTTTTCTAAGTATAATGATCCGTCACAACAAATGCTCTACTCTTTCTGTTCCCTTCTTTCTTTTGTTCATGCCAAAAATACAAAATTCATATGACCAATTAGAGAACACCAGTATGTAATACAACAGTCTTTGTTTCATACTATCTAACATTTCAACACATTAAACATGCAATTAAGATATAAACTTATTATAATGACCTTGAAAAATTTAAAACTTCACTAATATGAAATTGTTAGAAAATCGATGAGTTGGAATTTCTAACATGCAATTTCCAGCATTTGCCAACCTGCCACTAACTATACAGTGTACACCCTCCTTTTCAATTGGATTGCAGGCCATAATGATGACTTAGCCCAGCCCCCATTTACTCATGAGATAATCCTGTAACATTTGTTCTTATTACTCAGAGCTTCCCTTTTTTTCATGCACTTTTCTGTAAAATGACAACCAGTATCCTTTCAATACAGTAAATGTAACTAATTTGTCATCTATTCATCTCTGTCAGTGAATCTCAGAAAAAGCAAGACCGAAATCCAAACTCAATCCCAGGAAAAAGAAAAGGAATGGAGCTAAAAAGCTCTGAAGAACTCTAAACCTTTACATGCATCAATCGAGAAGAAATGAAACTAACTGACCGTATAATTTTACCCACATGCATTAATCAAAGAGGAATGAAATTAATCATTCAAATTAACTCACTTTGAACCCTTGGATTTCTTTCCCCGAGGCCTCCAACTTGAAGTTCTTTCTGCTCCTCTGCCGGCCGGCAAATAGCAAAACTGCACAAACAAACAAAAAAATTGAATAGCAACTAAAATATATGCGCCGACCGAAGTAGATCCAATGATTTGAAGAATAGATCCGGTGATTTCAAGGATTAAAAACCCGCTAACCTTCTGGATCTGGATATGTAGGTGACGAGAAACGCAAGAAAAAAACTGGAATACGCTATTGTTGTGTCTGAAAATGAAAGAACGGGGGCAAATTTTTGTTAATGTTAAGAAAGAGAACACAACCGGCAACGCAGAAGAGGAATTTTTCATAAGGAAGCCAAGGAAAAAACAAAAACCAAAGCGGTCCAATCCCAACTGGCCACATCAGCATTTTTGACCGGGAACCCCCCTTTAACCGTGCAACAAAAAGAGGTATGTATGAGAAAATTAGTCCACTATGCTTCTACAAGTTTAATGCCAGATTAATCAATACCCTAACCTAAAAATAATTATGAAATTTTAAAAAATATTTAATGTAGAGTTCGTTGGATAAATCTCGCTGAGTCTAGTAAATTATATATATAAGATATTTCATAATTCTTTACGGATCAAGAGATAAAATCATTTTAAGATTATAAATGTTTTTAAATTTAGAAAAAAAAAACCTTACAATTAACTAACTGTAAATATGAAAATAGGGACATGTAAAGAAAACACAAAAAGAAAAAGATGAGTTGAAACTGGAAAGTGATGACTGTAGAAAAGAGAAAAATAAAAGAAGGTTTTTGATCCCCACACCTCTTATATCAGAATATAAATTAAAAAATATAGGGGATCTACCAAAAGATAGGTGGATCTGGTTCCACTCAAGATATTCTCTTTTGAAACGCATGTTTTCGACACTGAAAATAGATAAAAACGCGGAAGAAGGCCCACTGAGAGGCGCGTGTTTTAATGTTTAGTGCCGGTACCAAGTTGAACTTATTACAATTCAAAGAACATCAACACAGTAGTAGAAAAACTAGATTGATATGCTGGATTGAAGTCACGTCCACACTTATAAAATGTTGGAATATTTTCAATATATTATGAAAGGGTATAAACTTTCATGATAGAAATGAGGAGATACATGTCAAATATTTAAAGGTTGTGGTCTTCTGCTTGGTGGTAGACCGAGTCGCGCAGCTTGGTTGCGTGTGTCTTCATCCGCTATAGAATGCGATGCGCGCGATTGCGATAGGCTTGAGGGTGACTTGGGGGAAGTAAGGAAAAAATAACGAAATCATCATAATAAGAAAAATGAAAATGATATGAAAAAAAATAGACGAGAGATTATCAAATATTAAATGAATAAGCATTACAATTAATTGAAGAATTAGCAAAAAGAAATTGAATGATTGTAAAAGATAAATTGAAATAATCAATGAATATGTCTGGACTACTTATACTGTATTAACTAAATGATTACGAAATTAAACTCAAGTGAATGGTCAATAGATATTAACATCATGATCATCATAAATAAACTGAATGGTCTCGAAAAAACGGTTCGCAGATCAACTTCTGCGTCAAGATTATCATTATCATCATTATTATTATATTAAATTTTAGGTCTAAAAATTATGTTCTTGATGATAGATCTGAATGGATAACTCTCACCAAGCACCGTTAAGTTAATGTATAACAAAATATATGATCGTTTAAAAATTTTGAATTTTTTTTATTCAGTTTTCAAGTTTTTTAAGAAAGAAAAACATAGAATTTACAAAATATATATATATATATATATATATATATATATATAAAACATGGATCCACCTTATGTTAGCGGAGCTGGAAGCACTTAATAATTTTTCCTCCTAAAATTTATTATCTTATTACTTATATTTTCATTTTCAATACAATTTGTAACATATATATATATATATATACAAGTAGAACATCAATAAATTAATTATCTATAAATTAATAATTTCTAACAATTAATAATTTTTTCCGATCCCAAATTAGGATCAGTAAAAAAGTGAAAAAATCGATAAAATAATAAAATAATAATATTATAGAAAATTCACTACATATCTATAGGTCCCAACAGTATCATAAATTAATAAATATCGTAAATATAAAAAAATAAATAAATATCTAGTAAAATATGAATATTGCTACTTGTTTTCTAGTCCTGAAGATGATATGAGCTATGATTGTATTTTTAGTATTCAGAAGAATTTTAATACTTGATTGATTCATATGTAAATACAATTGCAAATTCCGTAATTTAGTTAGGATTATTTTTTAATCATAGAAATTCTTTAAAATAATAATTTATTAATTTATTAATTATTTAATAATTCTTTAAATTAATAAAATTTGGTGGTTCCAACACTATTAATTATCATTATACTTGAATAAAAGTCTTTAGGACAAAAATATTAAGTGAAAATATAGAGTTAAAAATATTGTGTGAAAATATTCTTCCCAGATGAGATCTCGTCCGTTGATAGGTTTTGATCCAACGGTCGAAATTAATTTAATCGCCACAACTTAAGTGAAGTTAAATTCGTAATTTAATATATTAGATTTGTCCCATCTTTTCCGATTTTTAAATAAAATCTCATACTGTAAAAACAACGTTGTTTTGATCAGGGTAAAAAAAAAAAAAAAACACTGACTGCCAAAACAACATCGTTTTGATCATGGATTTTTTATTTAATTTTATTTTTATTCTTATCCTATTACTCCCTTCCCATATGATTCTTTTGTAGCTTCCTTGCTGATGGAAATAGATTTGACTGGTCCCAATTGGAGGAGAGACGAAGTCGGCGGTGTGTGTAAGAAAACAACGGGCGAATTTATAGAAGAAGAAGAAGAAGGAAGGAAGATTTTGAAGGATTCCATGAAAAGATAAGTACAAATAAATGTCTTGCCTGTAATTTGCTGAGAAATTTTATTCTGATTTATGTTAACTTTGTCTGTAATTATACATGATGGCTAGTTGTGTCCAGTTCTGTAATGTTTGTTTTTACGATTCTCTAAGTGACTCATGTTCTGTTTTTTCTTTGCATACACTTGTAAAAATCCACCAGTTGCTTTATCTAATGTGTTTGAGTTTTGTTGCTTAAAAACCGCCAGTTGCATAGAGGAACTATTTTTGGAAATAAAATCACTGAATAGGGGAAAACTAATATTAAGAGTTTAGTCAAAGTGTCCCTTTGAGTCAGTTTCCACATGGTTTTAAATCCTCTATAATCTTCTTTCTTAAAAGTTCAAAGAATCGTGTATGATATTTTGTAACCTTACTGAACAACTGCATTTTGTTTCCTGTTGTGGACAAACAAAATGCAACTTCTGCATTTTATTCTGTATCTCGGAACTTCATTGCTTTATGATATGCATCTCCTTACCTACTTAAAGCACTAAAACACTATCCAGATGATGAACTTAAGGTACTATTTTTTATGTTTGGTGTGCGTTAACACCGTGGCTATAACGTGGTCCTTTTTGCTTCATGATTCATCAATTTTTTGACGTAATAAGAGAGCAGGTTTAACAAATGTTATTAAAGAAGCTTTGGCCCACAAAGTTACAGCTTTGATTAAGCCTTTCAAAGATCTTTACTTCTTCGAATAGTTTGGTTCCCTTAGATGTATGTTCCTCATGTACAAATCATGCAGCTTAGGTTATGAAATATTGTTCCTATTACAATTTATTTACACTCTATTAGCTTGTTATAAAAAAACACTATTGAACAACAACACTCATCTCTGTCATATTATTCTCAATTTATTTTTGATCTGATATATCTTGAAATACCTCTCTGTAATAACTAGAAAAAGTAACGATACATACCTCACAAATATATTTTTATTCACATGGTGGTATTTCACCCATTTTCTTATATTCTGGAAGACGTTTATTATAGTTATCCAAATGTTAACAACTAATGATGGGTTGTATCTCTATAGTTTTATGAGACTTTTTGTGTTTTACGTTGTAAACCAAAAATACAAAAAATAATAATGTTCCCCAAGAACTGATATTGCAAGGAAAGCTAACTTTTTTCCCGAAAAATAGGTGGTGCCCGGTGGAGATAGAACCCCTTTCATTTAAATATAAAAAAAATTAAAAGAAGGTGGCAGTGTTGTGCTACTTACAACCTTTAACAGTACAAGAATTATAAGGTTAAAGGAAATAATGTTCAACAAAAATGTTGACTCAATAGTACGAGAATTGTTGATTCTGCACCTCCTTGTCCTGAGAGCATTGGAGTTTTTCTTGAGTGGATTTATTGATTCTTTCTTAGCGACAAACTGTTGGATTTACGGTGGTGTTAAGCTTCTTCTTTTTTTTTTTTTTACAAGCAGAAATGATATCTGGTTCAACACTCTTCTCAACTTGAATAAGTAGTTTTCAAACTTTGCTTTGTTTTCGACAATGAGCTGCTTGTTTCGGTCTGACTTTTTCTGTGCTGGTGTTGCATTTTTATTCGCCTCATCGACTGTAAGACCACACTTCCTCGTGAATTGATCCTCATCAGAAATTAGAGTGACTGTTATTTCAATAAGTGGATCTTCCATAGTTTCTACATTAAAATTTTCATCTAAATATTCATTTTTGTCCATACATTCATTAATGTCCTCCACAGTGACTAACTTTGCAAAAATTTGGAACTGTCTTGTTGTCACCGGCTCTGTTGACAAGACAACACGTTGTTTTAGTTGATTGCTCTTATCCAGATGTTCTTCCATTCGAGTTGTAAGGAAAACTATCTAAATATGAGCAGTGATGAACTAATCAAGCATATGAATATAGCAAAAGATAAACCGACTAACTCCAATAAATTCATCCGATAGAATAAAATGGATACATACTAATTTCAATCTAATCTTCTAACTTTTCTAAAAAAAGATTGAAAAAATTTCATATGGTGTTCTGACAACATATTACACTGAGCTTAAGTATATCCAAGTGACTCTATATCGTGTTTCAATATAAGAAAATCATTGAGGTTCATGTCCCATTTCGTTAAAAAAAAAATGAATAGTAGAAACTTTCACTATGATATATCTATGGACCTTATTTTCTTGCTTTTCCATATATATACTATATAGGCTAAAGTTTCTTAACTTCGTGTACGAGCTACTGAATTACATATAAATCTGAACATGATTAATTGAAAGATCAATACAAGTTTCTCAATTATACTATGCTGATTGTAGTTGTTTATTCTTTCGGTTCTTGGTTATTTTTGCTTTCTTGTTTGAAAACTATCCATTAAATGTGAAATATGAACCTAAACATGAGTAAAAATATATCGTTGTTTTATACATTAACCATAAAATTGTTCTTTCTAGGCTCAAAATCCCTTGTCACAAGCAAGATAAAATCGTCAATCTTTTTGAAATGTGACACATTCATTTATTTTATTGTATTTATTCTTAATTAGTTATAACAAACTTGTATAACCATATAAGTATGTTACATAAGTTTTTATATTGATGACCAATTAGTCAACCTCTAATCTAAAGTCAACTTAATTCAACTAAACTCCTAAGAGTTACAAAAATGGTAACCCATCAAATAAAAAATTACAAAGATAAGATTTAAATAATTGGGATATTCTTACATTCATAAAATAAAATGACTGCATGAATGACTACGCCCAACAGAAAAAAATATTAAAAAAAAGAAAAGGTCAAAAGTTTCTTAAGTTATTAAAAAAAAATTTATTCATGCCATGGTTAATTCATTCCACATAATTTTTTAAATCATTTCATTCCAAAAAGTTCATGCTCCCGTAATGTTATGTTTTGACTAATACGGGTCGGAACATCAATCAAAAGTTCAAAACTATGTAACTAAGTCAATACATTATCTAACTAACGTAATTCATTACACATAATTTTCTAAATCATTTCATTCAAAAAATTTCATGCTCCCTTAGTGTTATGTTTTGACTAATACAGGTTGGAACATCAATCAAAAGTTCAAAACTTGGTAACTAAGTCAATACATTATCTAACTGACGTAATTTGCCTTGTATAAAGATTCGCACCCTCTAAAATATAGTAATTAGATATAATAGTTTTTTTTAAATGAACATGATACACTTGA
This sequence comes from Oldenlandia corymbosa var. corymbosa, assembly GCA_949775105.1. Taxonomy (NCBI): domain Eukaryota; kingdom Viridiplantae; phylum Streptophyta; class Magnoliopsida; order Gentianales; family Rubiaceae; genus Oldenlandia; species Oldenlandia corymbosa. Next base: position 29,281,606 of record OX459118.1, on the reverse strand, counting down.
TTTTTATGATTAAATATTTTGAGTTTGGCAGCGGTCACGTAACTCATACTTCACCCATCGATAAAGTCCCGGCCTTTTCTTCTCGTTTGTCAAGCATACAATCAACCTGCTCTATACTTTCATAAAATATATTTTTGTTCTGCATAAATGAGCTGAGGTCGCCAGAGGGTAGATATGGTTAAAATGACAAACGAAAACAACCTGCAGGTCACGTTCTCTAAACGTCGTGTAGGTTTGTTCAAAAAAGTAAGCGAACTATGTACCCTAACAGGGTCAGATCTTGCGATTGTGGTCTTTTCTCCAGGGAGCAAAGTTTATTCTTTTGACTCCCCAAGTGTGAGTCAGATCTTAGAGTATGAGACTTAAGCACCTCATTTCGTTGGTCCTGAGGGCTCAATCGATGAGGAAAACCAGACATGCCATAGCAACGATATTTCCCTCAATGAAGAACTGAGAGTACTGGAAGATTACATGGTCGCCGTGAAAAAAAGGAGGTGCATATTTGCAGAGGCCATGAGAGCCAATGAGAATCAGTATTGGTGGCAAGCTCCTGTTGAAGATCTCAGCGTGGAACAACTCGAGCAGCTAAAAATTGTTTACGAGGAGCTGGAAAAATTAGTTCAGATTCAAGCACGAAAAGGAATTCCTCCAAATGCCAATATATTTCCAAATTTCAACATCTCAGAGCCAAATGATCATAATATTGATCCTTTAGCTTATGAACCCCATCCACCACCATCACTACCTCAAAACATTCATTATCCAACAATGTGCTCAGGTTCAAATTTTGCAGGTCTAATACTTTTAAACGACAGCATATCAGTTAAGAATGGACCCCCGTTTGCTGCTGATCAGGGACCATCTAGGTCTGGAGCTGTTGATTTATCCTTTTCTTTTGCTAATCCAAATGCAGCTGGTTAGTGAAATTCACCTGATGGATATTTCTGAGATCCCAATAAATTCCAGAGTTTGGAAGAGTTCACTTAGTTTTTGTATGGATTGTGTCTTATGCCCTTGGACGTTGTTATAACTTGCTAGGTTTTCTTGTAAGCACATTTTAAGTGATTTTTTTTGCTGGTCTTATTGTGTAACTTCTTATCATCTTTAAGATGAAGGAATTTATTTTGGTTTTATTAATTAAAGTTGTTCTCGTTGCATTTGTTTTTTCATTTCTTTGTTTGTTCGAGTATCTTTCTACATCAGAGACATGATAAATCATTTTTTTAATTTGTTTAAAAATAAAAATATATACATTTCGGTTGGTTTTTTTTTTATAGAAACTATCACTCCATTTGTGATTCAATATATACAAATTCTCTTAAAAATTCTCATTATGATGACACAATTATTCCAAACTACCAATCCTGCTTGCCATGACGGATTAGCAAAGTTCATTCGTTTTCATCTTTGTAGTTTCCTACATGAAATTTCAATCGAGTAAGCTCTAATATATATTATTTTCTATAAAAAGATGAGAAGTTTTTTAGATTATGATTTAAAACGGCTCATTTCTTTTTTTCCTTATTTGGATTTCTATATATATTTGTGTATATATAAAACTTAACTAATAAGACCAATCTTTCTACGGAATTCGTAGTGATATTAATTAAACTGTTTTAAAAATAAAAAATGCTTAACCACAAGATTTACTGTCAATTCAGAACACATCCAATGCTAAACCTTCTCTTTCTCCCCATAAGGAAGCGTTTATGGGACGAAACTTCTTCACTGATATAGTCCATAAATTGTGTTTTAATTGTTGATATTTTATTAGTTTATGGATTCGGAAGGATTTAATTCATTAGTTTTGTTATTATTTCATGTTAGGAGCTGGAAATAAGAGATTGGAGCTGATTTGGATTAATTTGGACATCCAAGGACTGAAATACAAAATTGAAGAAGTTTTAGGGCAAAAATAAAAATACTGCAAACTTGAGGGACCAAAGATGCAAATCTTGGAATAATTGCTGTTTTCCTGCGGCTGACCTAAATTTCTATTATAAAAAAGAATTTGAGTGATGTTTTGTGGGCAGCCGTGTGTGTAGCCATAGGCTAGCACCTCCCACCTCTTGTTTTTCCCGAATTTTCATTGTTTTCCATGGAGAATCGAACTGTCATACTTCCAACTATGAGTGGCTAAGTTTTCTTTTCTGATTCAAAGGATTTATTCAATTATTCCATTATGAGGTTTTGTTCTTAATTTATTGTTCTTCCTATGATTTAAGTATTTGTTGATTCTTATATTGAGTTATGAAAGTAGATATCATTCAAATTGACAACTTGATTTGTTATTTATTTTCTCGTGCTATCTGCTAGTTGAATGTTACGTAATAGACAAGAACTGGCAGTACTGAGTAGCAATTAGACAAAGCATGTGTATTGGGGAGACATTGAATATGCATGTTAGTTTAAATGTGGAATCAATGAGTCAAAGTCTGAATAGTTGTAGCTATCTCAATTGTTTAGATTTTGGTTCAACTATATTTCCTTGGTTTTTATGCTATCATTGTTTGGTATGAAACGCTATCGTGCCCAGCCGAATTATGATAAGGATTAATTGAGTGCTAGGCTTGGTTAGTTAATTTAGGGAGATTAATTGATTTATTACGGCTATCCTAATAGATCTTTGGTTGAATGCTTAAATTGCAAGAGTAGTTTTAGTAGCCTATGATTAATGAAATAATTGAGTTATCCGTTCCTTGAGTCAGAAGCTTGTTACTTTGATTTCTTTTCTTTTATTTAGTTTTCGTTATTTGTATTTCATTATCTTAGTTTAGAAAAACAATCCAAAAATCTCCTTTGCATTAATTTGAAGGAAACAATCCATCGTTCCCTGAGGAGACGACCTTACATCCCTATATTACGGTAGTTTGAAGTAGGTTATTTTAAGATTTTAGGTGTTCTTGGCTATTTGTGTTTAGTTTTTTTTTCTTTTTCATTTATTATTTTCATGCTTGCTTATATGATTAAAAAAAAAAGAAAAAAATTGAAAAAAATGAAAAAAAAATCAGGAAAATAAAAAATACCAAAAATAGCTGATGATGAGCTTAATTTGAGACTCTAAGAAATCTAATTACATTGGGACAAAAATTTCTTTTGAGTCTATGCATTATGTGTTATACCCTGAATACTTTCCTTGCGCACTTTATTCATAACTCTGGGATAAACTTAACATGTATGTGTAATTGCCTAAATTCATGTGATATGCCAAAGTTTGATTTGATTCATTCATTATTTGTACCATTTGTATGTGGGACCTTACTATATTATGGAACCCAAAAAAATAAGGCATTAACCCTATCATCGCTCCAAACTCGAATAATGGGGGACTGGTGGTTTGAAAATAACCTTTTTACCTTCTTGCTTGAAGTACTTTGTGCTAAGTAAGTGTGGGGGAAGGGTTGTTGGCGGATGCTTTTCTGAGGTTAGGTACAATTTAAAGAGGGAGAAAAGGAAGAGCATTCAATGTTGATGCTAGCCCATTGATAGGTTAGAAGTTTGGCAAACAACTAGCAGAGTGTCCTCAGGCCCGTCGGTGAGAAAATATGAGTAAGTAGACTGCCCTAAGTTGCTGAGCCACTATGTAAATCACTACATAAATCAAGTGGAAAAATGCTCTGGGTAGGGGCCTGAGTTGGAAAGATCCTGAAGAAAAGTCATATGGACACTGAAGAATGGGTATGAGGGAAGTGCGTTGAATTGTATAATGTGAGGTGTAATTGTAAGCCTTCGATTTCATAATATTTGTAGGAGTAACATTGCTTGAAATACGGTTTGAATTGGGGATCCTAAGTTCACTGTTCAGTGGCATATTGTATTTGAATTTTTGTATTTTATGCTATGTGTATAGTGATGTCCCTAGGGAATGGTTTACATTCACACACAAAGGGCTAAAGGGTAAAAGTACATAATGTATTTGACTTGGTTGTGAATTTTTGTTTCACTGTTACCATGATTTCTTTTGAGTGCTAGAGTTTCTAAGGCGCATCTTGAATAAGAGAAAGTTTAGAATTCCTTTGTTCTTTAATGCTTGAGGACAAGCATACTTTAAGTGTGGGGGAATTTGATAGAGTCCATAAATTGTGTTTTAATTGTTGATATTTTATTAGTTTATGGATTCGGAATGATTTAATTCATTAGTTTTGTTATTATTTCATGTTAGGAGCTAGAAATAAGAGATTGGAGCTGATTTGGATTAATTTGGACGTCCAAGGACTGAAATACAAAATTGAAGAAGTTTTAGGGCAAAAGTAAAAATACTGCAAACTTAAGGGACCAAAGATGCAAATCGTGGAATAATTGCTGTTTTCCTACGGCTGACCTAAATTTCTATTATACAAAAGAATTTGAGTGATGTTTTGTGGGCAGCCGTGTGTGTAGCCATAGGCTAGCACCTCCCACCTCTTGTTTTTCCCGAATTTTCATTGTTTTCCATGGAGAATCGAACCGTCATACTTCCAACTATGAGTGGCTAAGTTTTCTTTTCTGATTCAAAGGATTTATTCAATTATTCTATTATGAGGTTTTGTTCTTAATTTATTGTTCTTCCTATGATTTAAGTATTTGTTGATTCTTATATTGAGTTATGAAAGTAGATATCATTCAAATTGACAACTTGATTTGTTATTTATTTTCTCGTGCTATCTGCTAGTTGAATGTTACATAATAGACAAGAACTAGCAATACTGAGTAGCAATTAGACAAAGCATGTGTATTGGTGAGACATTGAATATGCATGTTAGTTTAAATGTGGAATCAATGAGTCAAAGTCTGAATAGTTGTAGCTATCTCAATTGTTTAGATTTTGGTTCAACTATATTTCCTTGGTTTTTATGCTATCATTGTTTGGTATGAAACACTATCGTGCCCAGCCGAATTATGTTAAGGATTAATTGAGTGCTAGGCTTGGTTAGTTAATTTAGGGAGATTAATTGATTTATTACGGCTATCCTAATAGATCTTTGGTTGAATGCTTAAATTGCAAGAGTAGTTTTAGTAGCATATGATTAATGAAATAATTGAGTTATCCGTTCCTTGAGTCAGAAGTCTGTTACTTTGATTTCTTTTCTTTTATTTAGTTTTCGTTATTTGTATTTCATTATCTTAGTTTAGAAAAACAATCCAAAAATCTCCTTTGCATTAATTTGAAGGAAACAATCCATCGTTCCCTGAGGAGACGACCTTACTTCCCTATGTTATGGTTGTTTGAAGTAGGTTATTTTATTTGTGTGGCTTGACACTCCCATTCACAAATTTCCTGTGTTGGAAAAATTACAAGGAAAATTATATATTTTTAATTTACAGAGCAAACTTTTAACAATTAAAGTAAAACATCACTAAATTAATAAATAACAAATTAATAATTTTAAGCAATTAATAATAGTCTCCTGTCTCAACTTGGGCCAATACAGAAAATGAATAAAAATTGATTAAATAATAAGGTAATAATGTTTCATAAAACCCTACATATAACTCTAGGCCCTAACGATAACATAAATTAATATTTTCATTAAATAGAAATAATAATTTATAATTATTTAATAAATTATGAAACTATTATTGCTTTTTTTTAGTATGTAAACTACATATGAGTATTAGTATTGAGAAGAGTTTAATATCTACTTAATTTGGACTGTAAAATGATTGAAAATTACATAACCTAACAAGGATTTTTTTTCTTTAACAAAATTATTTAAATTGATAACTTGACTAATTTATCGACTATTTAACAATTTTTTAGAATTAACAGATTTTCATGGTCCAAAAAATATTAATTTAAAGAAAAATGTTGTATCTCTGAGTTAAGTGGGATTGCAGCGGATGCAGAAGAAGAAACGTTTGACGTGGTAACAGGTGCAAAGCGAATCTGTGTTTCTCTCACTAGATGAAACTAAATAAAGGTAGTAAACGTAAAATACAGAAAGAATAATAGTAACTTTGGTAGGAGAGTTTCTCGACCAAGAGGTATGAGTAAGCATGCCTACGCTTCAGGCTCGAATCGGAACCAAACCGAATCATGAGGTTCCGGTTCTTGCATCATTTTCAAAGGTTCTAAAATCATAATCGAACCTTATACTGGTGGTTCAATTAAGGTTCTATTAGTTTTAAAACCATGGACTGGGGATTGTAATTGCCAATTTTGAACCGTATAAACTGTTGGTTAAACCATATTTTAGTAATTCTATTATTTTCTTAATTACAAAAAATTAAGTTTCAACACTCTCTCTCACCACCTTCTTCTCACCACCACTACTATGCAGTTCTTCTTCATTTCTACTTAATCATTCATAGAGTCGTTATCTCATATCGTTATCAATATAAAACAATTCGTAAAAGAGAAATCTAAATTATAGTCCAAAAAAGTCGCTAAATAATATAAAAACTAAACCCAAATCCAAGAAATGATAAATATAACACATTTTAGACCATGTACTCTCCCTCATATTTACACATTTTACACACGATATACATATCTTAAACATAGCTTTTCTCTCTCGAAACAGGACTAACTTAAGTATCGGAGCGCTAGATTATTTTTGCAGGTTTTAGGTATTATTCTATCTTAAATCATCAGCGATGTGAGCTCTAAACATTCTTGTGAACTTCGACTTTAGCAGTAACTTCTTAGTTCCTTTTAGTGACAAAACGCACTTTTGGACCCTAAACTATGGGGAGGGGGGGTTCACAACTTTTGGTCACCATTAATTTTTTACTGAAAAAATTAGTCACCATCTTTTCGTTTATTCAACAATTTTAGTCAATTTAACGGTCAACTTTTTTCTCCGTTAATTTTTTTATTTTTTATTAAATTTTTACTGAACTGGAACCCGCAATATATTTTTACAGAATCTTATTCTTTGGGATTTAGGAAGTTGGTCGGAAATATTTTTAGTATTCCTTTAATTTGTTTTTTTAAAAAGAACATTCTGATCAAGGATATGTGGAACCCACGATTCATTAAGTAATCAATAAAAGAATAAAGACTTAAAGGAGATTTGAATTGGGTCATTAAATTTTTGAAAATTCTATTAAATTGACTAACATTGTTGAAAAAAAAAAGATATTAGGGAACTGATTTTGTTGTTTGAAAATACATTGGGGGTCCGAGTTGAGTAAAAAATTAATAAAAAATAAAAAACTTAACGGATCAAAGAGATGACTGTTAGTTGACCATTGAATTGACTAAAACTATTGAATAAATGAAAAGATGATGACTAATTTTGTCAGTAAAAAGGTAATGGTGACCAAAAGTTGTAACCCCCGTAGTTTAGGGACCGCAAGTGCGTTTTGTCCTTCTTTTAGCATAGATATTTTTTAAATATGACAAACCATCTCTTATTCAGATATCGTTTGTAATGACTGCTTGTTTATTTGAGTAAGACTTAAGCACTGCTTATATATTATTAATTTTCATACAGTTGAAATTTAGTGTCAAGTATTGTCTTTTTTTTTATATATATAAAAAGTATACAATTGAGCTTCTTACTCCATATTCCACATCACTTTCCAAAAAAAAAGGAAAAAAATTCATCAACAAAAGAAATTTGATCAAAAAAAGGAAAAAAATAATAAAAAAATAAACCAAAACCGCCTTAACTTAGAAGTAGAAAAGCATATCAGTACCAAACCAGAACCGACAGTTTTCAAAGCGTAACTGGAACCATAGTATTAACGAGCGAGTCTAGTTCTTATTTTTATTAAACTGGAATCGGCAGTTCTTAAAGTGGAATCAGCGGTTCAAGAACGGTGAGCATGCTTAGGTAGGAGTTTCCCTAAATCAGAAGAAAGAATAGAATCTAGTTTAGTGGAAATGGGGTATTCAGTTTCATTGTGACAAACGACAGTACCCTTATGTATAATTTTTCGCTGTGTATCTCACTTTTTCTTATTATTTAACTCCATTTTTTTTTTCGTTCTCCAATCATCGAAGGATGAGGGATCTAAAGGATAGCTTCATTAACGTCCTTGCAAAACTTCATTAAACATTACACTCATGAACAAACCACGGGCCCAAATTACAACATGTGATTTTCTCATTAGTGACTGGAGAACGATTTACGTTACTATTACTAACTGTATACTTAACTTTTTCTAATTTTTTTCAAGTACTTGAAAAAGCATTTTTGACATTTTTTTTTAATTAAACGAAAGGTTAGGATGGTGTTCAGGTTCCAACTAACTCAAAAAAAACTCAAGTGGTATACTCTAAAGGTAAATTTTTTAGTTAGCCAGTGCCATATATTATAATGCACCTAAGGGGTATACCCAAGGGATGAACATATATACTATGTAGTTCCCTAGTTCCACTCCTCCCCATATTTTATTAAAAACCACTCAGAGAATTTGGCAGTGCTTAAGACTTACCAGTATACAAAGCAACTATTTATAACGACTTCGTACATATGGAAATGAAACTTGGTCTAAGAGCACAAGTCCTCTAAGATGTCTAGGTAAGCTTCCCTTACTACTATATGTACTTGAGATTCCAAGTGATGCATCACCTGCAAAGCCATCTGCTACCGCATTTGCCTCTCTGAAGATATGTTGTACTGAATAAGAGCACCTTGTGATTATATGATGGATTTCCATGAGCTGCAAATGGTATTTCCAGGGTATTGTCTTCATGTCCACCAAGAGAAGGGATAACATCTTGTTATCTGTCTGAACTGCCACATTCATCAAGCCAAGTTGATCACACTTTCGTATTCCAAATAGTAACCCATACACTTCAGTCCCAAAACTATCCCCCCCTCCTAACTAGCCACTTTCACCATATACAAAACCACCTTCTTTTTTTCCGAATGGAGAATCCATAGCCGGACTCTGAGTTCACAAAGGAGCCATCAGTATTTAAAACATAGGAACATTGATGTATATCTCCTTTTGTGGACCTATCTCAAAGACACATCAAAAAGCCGCGCAAGATGATCCCGTTCTACCTCATTTCGCGCCTTCAATTCATGAACAATCAAGATATTCCGCAAGCAGTCCATTATTGCATAAATCACTGTTTGCAAATTAAAACTCTCACCATCAAAAATCATCTTGTTCATTATTTTTCAAATTTCCCAAAGAATAAAATATGGAGCTACTTTGATCAAGGCTTAAGGCCGTTTCATAGCAACCTCGTCTCCACCATTCTTCCAATACCATAAGTAAAGTAGCATTTTCCATCCTTGAAACAGAAAAGAGATTTGAGAAGTGCTTCCCAATTGCCTTCGCTTCTGGACATCCTAAAACGCAATGAGCAATCGTATCTTCATGCATTTTACAAAACAAACACATAGATGGATGCACCTGAATTCAAAATTTGATTAAAATTTCCAGAAAGGGCACAAGAATGTTGCGCAACTTCGACACAAAATGAGAGACCCTCAAAGGAGTCAACTTCTGCCAAATATTTTTTGATGAATGATCCTCCGCATTCCTTCGTCACAACTGAGCATAAGCTGTTTTGATTGAAAAAATGCCAGAAGCAGACGATTGCCACACAAGTAAGTCGCATTCTTGGGTTAGGTTTTTATCCTCCCACAGTAAGCTTCGCAACTTCAGGTTTTAAGAATCCCTGCAATTCATGTAAAAAGGAAATTCTTATTAGTCAAAAACTCCTTGATACTAAGGCTTTGAAAAGGCGGCTGATCATTTGATTCATCCCATACTACTTCTTCCGGAATCTAGTCATCAAACCAAAATGATCTATCTCCTCCACGAACCAACAACTTCGATAAGTTGAAAGCTTCATCATCAACTTTCACAATCCGGTTCTAAGAAGTTTTATCCCTTGCAGAAACCGAGAGTGACTTAATGAATTTGCTCCATAGACAATTTTTCTGCTTGTATTTCCACCAAAGCTTGCATGAAAAGGATTTGATGACATCTTGAAATCGTTGAAACCCTAACCCATTTTCTGAAGTTGGAAGCGCCAATCTCTCCCAAGCACGCCGGTGCCTTCGTTTTTCTTCACCTACTCCTTGCCATAGAAACCTTTGACACTTCCTTTCCATTTCCTTTAAAATCAATATTGGAGGTGAGATTGCCGAGAATACATGAATGGGCATTGCTGCTAGTACATGCCTCAAAAGGAGAAGTCGACCACCCGGGCTAAGCAATTTGATCTTCCAGCTTCCAATTTTAGAATCCAAAGAATCCAAGAGAAATTGGAATGATGATGCCTTATTCCTACCATGAAAAATAATGCAACCTAAGTACATGAAAGGAAAAAATCCCTTAGGCATTTCTAGAGTTCGTTTAATCGCCTCAACCCTAGAAGCACGACATGATTCAACAACCAAAAAGAAACTTTTGCTGCGATACATTCTCTGGCCAGTAGCAATCTCATAATCTTCAAAAAATTTATTCAGCTCTTTCAACGATCTCATCGCACCCCTTGTAAAGATTATCAAATCGTCCGCAAAACTCAAGTGTGAAACCTTCATGTAACCCACTGGGGTTCCATAACCTACTATCTTCTCTGTTGCCACAAGAGATTTGAGCCTTCTTGATAGTGCCTCCGCAACCAAAATGAACAAATAAGGTGAAAGTGGATCACCTTATTTAATGCCCCGAGATGGTTAGAAAAAACCAGTTGGAGAGCCATTTATCATTACAGAAAACCATCTATTACGAAGGTTGTTCATAATTAAAAGGACAAGAGGAAGAGGCAAACCAAGTTGTTGAAGAACTTTTTCTAAAAAACTCCAAGACACCTATCAAAGGCATTCATCATATCAATCTTCAAAACCACATTATTCCCCATCGCCTTGTGATTTATAAATTGGCAGAGGTATTGCCCCAAAACAAAACTGTCAATAATATCCCTTCCAGACAGAAAAGTTGATTGCTCCTCAGAGATAATTTTTGGTAATACCACATTCAACCTCTCGGTTAGAATTTTTGTCAAGACCTTGTTAAGGAAATTGCACAAACTAATTGGCCGAAAGTCTGAGAAAGTAGTAACCGAAACCTTCTTAGAGATTAAAGTAATGACCGTACTTGCAACCGCTCTCGGCAATGGCACTCCTCCCATAAATTCTTGGCAAGCTGCAAACAAGGCATCCGCAATGATCTCCCAACAAGACCGATAAAAACCGACCCCAAACCCATCCATTCAATGTGATTGGCTTCATCAACATTTCCTTGTCTTCCTGATTCAGCAAATCATCCATTTCTTGTAGGAAAGCCATCTGTTTTTCTTGATGTCTACAACGAGCTGTGTCTTCAGTCAAAAGATTTTGAAAGAAAGCCACCGCTTCCTTCTGAATATCCTCTAGCTTCGTCAAGACTCTTCCATCTTCCTTTTGTATTTTTTGCAGCCCAAACTTCATTCGCCTTTCAGCTAATGTAGCATCAAAAAATGTTGTATTTTCATGCCCCTCTTTCAACCACTTTAACCGCATTTTTTGCTTCCAAAAATCATCATGCTCCTTTAGTTTCAACGATAATTCTGCATTAGCCGCATTTAGGAGTTGCCAGTCAGAAGCATTCCCCGAGTGATCATATATTAACTCCAAAACTTTTACTTTCTCCACCACCAACCTCAAGTTCTGAAAGAAATCACCAAATTGTGTTTTATTACATTCTTTAAGAACCAATTTAAGCAGCCTCAGCTTCATAGAAAAAGCCAACATTCCAAAACTTTCAACTGGCTGTGACCAACTTGCTTGGACTAGCCCCTTAAAATTAGACCTTCTAAGCCACATTTTTTGGAATCTAAACAATCTTGGTTTGCCCTCCATTTGAACATCAAATTGCAGCAACTGATAGCAATCTCGTAGACGAAGCAAATTTCGTTAATGCAACCATCAACAAGAAACTACGAAGATAATTTGTCTATCCCGTGAAACTCAAAAGAGTGCGAAAAATTCACAGTAAGACGATCGTTTATCTACGTGATTCTATCCCTTAACTCAAACCAAGCAAAGAACACATTATCCATGAAAGATTCTAATTAAACAACAACCCACGCTAAGAATAGCAAGGACACCATTCAATATACTCGATCAGTCATCAATCAAGAGACTCAAGAAAGGTAGGAGCAAACAATGCTCAACTATGAAGGAATACTATTGATTAGTAATCTTCATAACCAACCAAAGAAATGCAACACATACACTATCTCAAAATGCTTATGCCAAAGCACAACTCATCCAACAAAAGTAGGACAAACCCCACAATGGAACTCATGAACACACTCATCATGAAATTCAAACACCAAGCCAAAAGAAAGGCTCATCAATCGAACTACTAAAAGTAGTATGAAAATAAGAAGTTTTGTTTTAAAACAATTCTATCAAGAAGCATACTTGAAAAAGAAAGGTTTTTACAAGATCAAAAAGATCCAAGACAAGATGAAAACCCTCTTGGTTAAATCATACTTGACACGAAAAAAATGGACACTCCATTTAACAAAAATTCCTCATAGGAAAAACTCGCAAAAGAGACAACAAAAATGACCACTCAAGGGTGCTTTGAAATTTCAGCCAAGCCCCCTATTTATAGGCTTAGGAATTCGGCCAGCACCTAAAGAAGAAGATCAATTAGGACTCTCTAATATTATCTCACAAGGAGTAGAAGTAGAAGAGTATTTGATCTCTTTGACTGTATCTAAAATCTAGGAAACCTTATCTAAATGACTTATCCTCAAGTAGGATAATATCTAGAAGGAATCCAAGACTCTTAATCAAAACACTCTAGTTTTATTCTGCCACATGGCTTATCTAACTAGATAAAACTCGAAAATAACTCCTAGACTTAGACTAACTCTAATTCTTGAAAATCAGCTCCAAAATTGTTGAAGTAAAATGTCTTGAACGGCCTTCCAAAAGTAGAATATTGGTCTTGCACCCCTTAAGTTGTAGAAAACTCCAATTTACTCCAAAACTTGTAGAATTCTCTTTATTGACTCCAAAAGATTGGAAAAACACTTGAAACAATTAAGATAGTTTGCACCTGATCCAATTGTGTAACAATGGACTCAATCTTGAACACTTTGATCAAATAGGCCGTCCATTGAAGAACCTAAATGACTCTTCTCACTAGCTTGATCAATGATCTTCATGGAGCACACAGAGTCAAACTCTCTTGATACTCTTCAGTACTTATTTCTATGAGGTCATCATCTCCTTTGGTTTGAACCCCAAAGTTAATGACATTCTCATCACCTTGATCATAGCTCTCTTGAACCAACTCCCTATCACATAGGTAGTCAAGATCCATCCTTTCTTCCTTGATTGGCCTGCAAAGTAAACTTGGCATTCCAAAATTAGAATGAAGGACTAGTTCATTCTCCTCACTAGGAGAATCACCATGGATGGCTACATGATTCTCATCATCCCCTCCTTCTTTAAGAGGATTCGTCCTCGAATCATCAACCTCTATACCTGCACAAGGAACAAACGAGATATAAGGGTTAGTAAAATCCTCACCCTCACGACACTCTGATTTTCTCTCATTGCGTGCATTTTTTTTTTTCTGTTTCCACGCTATTTTCATGGTTTTCTCTCGCCTCAAGTCTTACCTCAGCGTGACCCTTTTTACTTTCTTGCGCGTCACTCTCTCGACTTTTTCTCTCCCTTGTGTATAGGTTATCTTATGTCTTTTCTCGCGCACAGTCAGATTTTTCATAAGCCAAAGGCTTAAGAATATATTTTGTGTCCTCTTTAGTAAAGGCAAAGATATTCTTCGAGCAATGGTGCACAGTATCTACATCCGATTGCCAAGGCCTACCTAGTAAAATATCACAAAGAGACATAGGAATTACACCAAAGTAAATTTCATCCCTATACTCACCAATCTGAAAAGGTACCATGGCCTTCTTAGTGACATCCACAACCATCTCTTCACTCAACCATTGAAGCTTGTACGGTCTAGTATGCGGATCCATCTTGATTCCATTTGCTATGCAAAATTCCTCACTTATACAATCGGTACTCGACCCACCGTCGATTACCAAATCAACTTCATTGGACCACCCAACCGAACACTTAGTACAGAAGATACATATCCGTTGATCACCATCTTCAGCGCCAAACACCAACCCCTGATCCTCAATTGGACCATTCCAACCACAAGAAGTATCATGCTCTCTCTCCACTTCTAAGGCAGCATAATATGCCTCATAGGGCCTTGATTGCCTCCTTATCTTTGGGTTTAGCTTGTATAACAACACCCTTTATTGCTGTTTGACAATAACCAGCAATTTCAGAACTCATTGTTAATCAACAAAGTTGAAAAACCACCAAAAAGAAGTCATTGTGCTTCTAGTACTACACAAAGAACTCCTTGAACCCTAGAACCAATGAATAGCTCGATCAAAACCCCCCCAAGAACCAAAGGAAGGTTTGAATAATGCTCACCCCAAAAATAAAAACTCTCTTGTGCTTTTAAGAACACTAACTCTCAAAATTTCAGAATAAAGAGAAGAGTGCTTCTCTTGTTTTTCTCTTTTGATCTCGGCAGCAAGAAGAAGAAGAAGATTGGAGTAGAGTGATGTGAGAATTTTCAAAAACAGCACCCCTATTTATAGGCAATGCAAGTCTTTTTGTGCAAGAAAACTCCTACAAGATAGGACCTAAATTTTCTCAAAAATATTCCCCCCTTTTAATGGATTAAGGCTGCTCGACAATGTGGAATAAAGAAGAAGAAAAACCGGCCTCATATATGTAGACAAGGATAGAGTCCTAAAACTTAGGTAAACATAATCCTTTTTTGACACAAATTAGGAAAACTCATCCCTACTTATTAGAGATAAAATTTTCGACCCCCTAATACTAATAGGACTCAAAATACACGGCCACACACATGCACAATTGTATTAGAAGACTCAAAAATTTTCAGATTAGGATAAGACTTCTTTATCTCAATAGTTTTCGAAAATAGACTCACATTAAAACTCTAACTATAATTTCACTGAAATTATAATTTAATACATGCAAAAATTAGTATTTAAATCCAAGTAGAACTCAAATAAAACACACAATAAAATTTTTATTACAATTAGGAAACAAAGGCTGCAAATTTCGGCCAATGTGAACACAAAAATCCAAAACCGAATAGGACTCAAATCATAACACAATTTGGACTCAATGACCTTAATTTTAGGTCTAAAATTTTCGGCCATGTGAACACAATAATCCAAGACCAAATAGGTCTCCAAGTGTAACACAAATAGACAACCAAAATTCAAGTTCAACTAGGACTAGGAAACCCTAATTTTTAGCTTCACAATTTCGGGTATACTATGACTCTAAAATTCAAAACCAACTAGGCTTAGAATTCCACATAAATCACACGCATACACATGCAAAAAGTCATCAAAATTTTGGCTATTAACCTTTTACCACATAGTTAAAATTTGAAAAATTACTTTTGACTCACTTAAAAAGGAAACTTGAAAATTACCACTTTCCAAAAACGGACAACTTTTAGAATCTTTCTAAAAACCCTTTTCCAAATTGTACTTGGAATTAACAAAAATCACTTTTTACCAAAACAATCTATGGCAAATAAAGTAACAAGAACACCATAAGTATAATGAAGTAGGAAATTAAAGTTTCTCATTCAACTATGACATTTGCTTCATAATACTCAATTTCACACAAATTGTTCTTAAAACTCAATGACTCAACAATGCCATCTTCATAAGTGACCATTTGAAAATCAAATTTTCCAAAGACCAAATATGTAAACTATAAGAATATATCTCAAAGCCTATAAGATTTCTTGTCATAAATAAGAAAATCTTTTTAGTAAAACTTCGCTTAATTCTCGATTCAATTTTCAAAAATCAAGGTTTTGAACACACATCAAAGACTTCAACCCCCAAAGTTGGCACAATTCAACTTCAAAAACCTTTAAAACATTTGAAACCAGAATTCATTCTTCATGAAATGATAAAGAAAGTTTTGAAACTCACGTTAAGGGTCATGGAAAATCCAATGATAGGAAGATCCACTAATTCGACTCAATCTCAAGGTATAAAACTCGAGAAAACAAAATACCAGCATTTGTTACTTTTGAAAAATCTTTTGACAATAAGATTTAAACAAAAACAAAATAATCAACAAAAATTCGGGTCTCTATAAAATTCTCATTATTTGAAAATCTATAAATTCCATTTTACTCATTAGATTCAAATGAAACCAACAAGAAGGAAGGCTTTATCATTTATACTTTATGTAGAAAGTACAAAATCAATAAGCTCCACCTTTCAAAGAATAGATCCAAGATATTTACCACAAGATAAACTCTTAAACCCTCCTCATGTAAAGACATCTCTTTAGAAAGAAAAGGCTATCTTGAGCAAGAAGCTCTTCTTTCGCATCAATTCTCTCCTTAAAGATTCAACACATAAGATCCACTAACTTGCTCATAGGAGAAACAGTTCTCTACTTGCAAATCAAGGATAAATTTCTAGATGTAGCGCCCACTTTGACTAGATACCAATGTACCATCATCAAGCTCTCGCATAGACCCCAAAATAACACCACAAGATCAAACAAATGTGTAAGAAGTCTCACACAACCACACGAAAGACAAGATCAATTTTGAAAACGTAGTTTTCACAAGAATTTGATTTATTTTTTTCAAAACCCATTCTGCAACAAGAAGGAACCTTGAAACAAATAAAGATAGTACTACTCGTTAGTAGCACAAAGCTTGATTACCACACCAAGTAACGGATTCCGTGGCAACTCAAGCTATTCTCAAAACCAAGAACTATGAAGTCCTCAATCAAAAAGAAATCTCTCAAAAATAAAACTGATAATAGAAACTGATATGATAATATCAATTAATACCACCACTAAGATAGTCCAAGCTCTGATACCAAGAAACTGATAGCAATCTCGTAGACGAAGCAAATTTCGTTAATGCAACCATCAACAAGAAAGTACAAAGATAATTTTTCTATTCTGTGAAACTCAAAAGAGTGCAGAAAATTCACAGTAAGACGATCGTTTATCTAAGTGATTCTACCCCTTAACTCAAACCAAGCAAAGAACACATTATCCATGAAAGATTCGAATTAAATAACAACCCACGCTAAGAATAGTAAGGACACCATTCAATATACTCGATCAGTCATCAATCAAAAGACTCAAGAAAGGTAGGAGCAAACAATGCTCAACTATGAAGGAATACTATTGATTAGTAATCTTCATAACCAACCAAAGAAATGCAACACATACACTATCTCAAAATACTTATGCCAAAGCACAACTCATCCAACAAAAGTAGGACAAACCCCACAATGGAACTCATGAACACACTCATCAAGAAATTCAAACACCAAGCCAAAAGAAAGGCTCATCAATCGAACTACTAGAAGTAGTATGAAAATAAGAAGTTTTGTTTTAAAACAATTCTATCAAGAAGCATACTTGAAAAAGAACGGTTTTTGAAAGATCAAAAAGATCCAAGACAAGATGAAAACCCTCTTGGTTAAATCATACTTGACACGAAAAATGGACACTCCATTTAACAAAAATTCCTCATAGGAAAAACTCTCAAAAGAGACAACAAAAATGACCACTCAAGGGTGCTTTGAAATTTCGGCCAAGCCCCCTATTTATAGGCTTAGGAATTCGGCCAGCACCTAAAGAAGAAGATCAATTAGGACTCTCTAATCTTATCTCACAAGGAATAGAAGTAGAAGAGTATTTGATCTCTTTGACTCTATCTAAAATCTAGGAAACTTTATCTAAATGACCTATCCTCAAGTAGGATAATATCTAGAAGGAATCTAAGACTCCTAATCAAAACACTCTAGTTTTATTCAGCCCACATGACTTATCTAACTAGATAAAACTCGAAAATAACTCCTAGACTTAGACTAACTCTAATTCTCGAAAATCAGCTCCCAAATTGTTGAAGTAAAATATCTTGAACGCCCTTCCAAAAGTGGAATATTGGTCTTGCGCCCCTTAAGTTGTAGAAAACTCCAATTTACTCCAAAACTTGTAGAATTCTCTTTATTGACTCCAAAAGATTGGAAAAACACTTGAAACAATTAAGATAGTTTGCACCCTATCCAATTGTGTAGCAATGGACTCAATCTTGAACACTTTGATCAAATAGGCCGTCCATTCAAGAACCTAAATGACTATTCTCATTAGCTTGATCAATAATCTTCAAGGAGCACACAGAGTCAAATTCTCTTGATACTCTTCAGCACTTATTGCCATGAGGTCATCATCTCCTTTGGTTTGAACCCCAAAGTTAATGACATTCTCATCACCTTGATCATAGCTCTCTTGAACCAACTCCCTATCACATAGGTAGTCAAGATCCATCCTTTCTTCCTTGATTGGTCTGCAAAGTAAACTTGGCATTCCAAAATTAGAATGAAGGACTAGTTCATTCTCCTCACTAAGAGAATCACCATGGAAGGCTACATGATTCTCATCAGCAACAAAGGGCTGTGATCAGACGTTGTCCGGGGCAGATGTTCACAGAAACCTTTGGAAAGACATCTATCCATTCGGGGTGAAGAGTATCCGATCCAACTTCTTGCTTACCCATCCCGTACTTCTTGTTCTATCCCAAATGAAGTCATCACCAATAGGAGAAACCTCCATTCGGCTATTCACTTCTATACACTGATTAAAGTCATCAATAGCTGCAAAGTCTTGCACCGAATTCCCAAAGTATTCATCCAAGGATCGGATGACATTGAAATCACCTCCTACAATTCGAGGTTGGGCCGGATTCAAGCTGCAAAAATTCTCCAAATTCTGCCACAAAGGACGTCTATCTACTTTATTAGACTTGGCGTAAACCGTTGTTAAGAGGAATCATTTTTTGAAGGGGCACAAAAAACAACCTCAAAGTGCATCATTTGCTCCCCAACTTCAATCCGATTTACAGCATACTCCTTATTATAAAAAAGCCAAATCTTACTAGTACTGGAAAGAAACCAGAATCCAAATTCAGCTCCCTCCTTATTTCTTCTATTTTATCCGGAGCCGACATTGGTTCTAAGATTGCCAACATTGAGATTCTATACATCCGAATCAAGGCTGCCAACTGCCGTTGAGAAGCTAGCTTCCTTATTCCTCTAATATTCCAGAAAATAACACTAATCATTGATAAAAAATTGGATTATTGCTGGCGAAGGGATCGCTGAAGTTCCATACCTTCGAACATTCTAGCTTTCTAAGCTTTTGACTTCCGGCCACGTTTTCTTTTTTTTAACCGAAATCGCACCGTGGTCATTAACAATTACTTCAACAGCATCTTTTTCACATTCCGACCATGCTCCATCAGAAACATGATCCTTTTCTTCACGATCAACCTGCGTTGGTACAAAAGAGTCATCCAGGAAGTACTGTATGTCAACAGCATCTGTTTCCAGAGTAGTATCATTACCAATTATAGTCAACTGATCATCCCTTTCCTTAGTAAAAACATTGTCAATCCCATCATCATCTTCTGCCAAGGCTCGCTTATTTCAAACATCATCATCAATCTCCTGTAAAACTGCAAACATATTATTTTGTGGTACTAAAGCACATTCCTCCAACTTGAGAGGAGACGAAGCTTTAACTTCTAGGATCTCAACAACAAGGGAAGGTGTAGGACTCCCTGTAATATCCATAGGAATATCTTTCTTTTCCTTCACAGTCAGTCCTGAAGAAGAACCTTCCGGAATCATTGTTGGACGCGAGATCGAAAGCATCACAGAGCTAGGGTTTCGGCGGGGCGCGACTAGGGTTTCTGTTGAAGGCACGACTATAGCTTTTGCAGGTTGCGACACCACTGTTCCTGCTTCCACAGCTTTGACTATCAACGGGTTTGCTTGCAAGATTTCCACTTCTAAATCCGGCTTCTCTTGAGAATGTTTTGATCCCAAAATTAACTTCGGATGCGGCATTTTAATTCCTTTCTTCTTCGCAGCTTGATTTGTAACCTTCTCTGTCACTGAGTTTTGCAGCAATGGTTTACCAACACATCATTCGCTCTCTTTATGTCCAATCTTGCTGCATTTTGGGCAATATGAGGGAACGTGTTCATAGGTAAAAACTGGTTCATGTTTATGCCCATTCTTCCCAATCTTCACAGACTTTGGTAATTCTTTCGACAAATCCACTTCAATGCAAAACCCGGCAACCGACGGTCTTGTCATATACAAGGTGGGCGTGTCTACCTTCAATGGCTGCCCTATAGTTGTTGCCATTGAGTAGATGACCTCTGGATGCATGTACTCAACCGGGAGATCAAAAAGGGATACCCATATTGGAACCACGGGTGGATCTTCCTCAAAGTGAAGCCCCGGCTTCCATTTCAAAATGCGCATTGAATAACCCACGATATTCCAAAAAGCACAAATCCAACATCTTTGATAGTCTTCTTCTTCGTCAAAGCGAATCAAGACATGTCTCGGATTCATGAGTCCCAAAGTATAGCCCCCATTAAACCCTATCTTCTTGAATTCTTTATGAACTTCTTCCATTTGAGGGTGGCCATGCGAAAATTTTCCAACAAGGCTGAAAAGATGAGGCGCAATGAGTTTCTCAAATTGATCATCCTCATACTCCAAGGTTGGGGTTCCATTTATGAATTTTATTACTTTGATGAGGGAGTTTTTGTTTGTCTCGAGCTCAGAGGGCTTATGAAAGAAACTGGAGAAAGATTTTGGTTGGTTGGAGGCAGGCACCGGCGGCTGATCGCCGGCCATTGCGGCCAAGGGGGAGGCGTAGAGTCGTTACTCTAGGGTTGGGGTAGAGAGAATAAGGGCAAAATCGCAAAATCAGAAAAAGCATTTTTGACATTGTTTTATTCTTTTGTAAATATTTGTATTCATGACAAAGAACTTTCCTTTTACAATTAAAAATCATGTAAATTATGTACTAACTATTTTTATTGAGATTGATTATTTGAATGAAACTCTACTGGTCTATACAAGGGATGATGAAGAAATATAACACCTTAAACCTAAAAAATTACAAACATCCTCACAAACTAAACATACCTCAAGCTTGGAATATATAAGCGTCTAACTGATTACACAAATGTAATTGTTTAGCGAATAGAAATACAATAAAGAAAAATGTATGCGCATTTCATATGATGGATCATTTATAGGCTCTCATTTTATAATAGAAAAGTGTGCAATTGTTATTCAAATTCCAAAAATACAATAAAAAATAAATAATCACTTACACTTCCCAGTCTTTTTTTCCAGATAAATATTTGACTAATTCATTGAGACATATTCGTCATTTCTCATTGTACTTGATTTGCTCTTTATTGAAAAATATTTCATTGAGCAAATCATTCGTTTTTTCAGATAAAATGTCTCAATATTTCCTACACTTTCCATCATCTCTACTAGAGCTTTCACCTACACCACATGCAACTTGATCTAGAAAACCTCTAAATTTTCCTACATTCCCATTTTTGCTTTGGCTCCAACGTGATGACCACCACCTCATCACTAAGATCCTATTTACCAATTTTTTAGACAAAAATTCGAAGGGAAATATTGAAAACTAACGAGATTATAAAATCTTTAGCTAAATCAATGAAGACTGAATTGGGAGTTGGCAGTGGTAGAAAATAACGATGGGTGTTGGTTTTAGTTGGGAAAAATACCAAAATGACGTAGTTTTGTAATTGGGAGAATAAAAAAATTAAAAAAATTCCTAATTAAAATAACGTCATTTTAGCAGTTAGGGGTTTTGAAGCAAAATTGAAAAAAGTTGAGAAAATTTTTAATTGCGAATTAACACCACTTAAATAGGTAGCGGATAAACTGATATGGACCGTCGGATTAAAGTCTAATCGCTCGTCAAGTTATAATCTGCATCAAAATAGATATTATAATTAATATTCACCGTACTTATCTCCTGTGACAAGAATGGAGTAAAATGATTAGAGAAACTACTAGTCGCAAAACACGCGACACGAATAACACTAGTTTATAGAATTTCTACTATATATATGTAGATATAGATATGAATGTTACAACATAACATAACATAACCGGATATTAAAATGGCTTCAAAAGGC
This sequence comes from Oldenlandia corymbosa var. corymbosa, assembly GCA_949775105.1. Lineage (NCBI taxonomy): Eukaryota > Viridiplantae > Streptophyta > Magnoliopsida > Gentianales > Rubiaceae > Oldenlandia > Oldenlandia corymbosa. The sequence goes on along the minus strand of OX459118.1, from coordinate 29,259,598 downwards.
AAAAAGACCTCATATAGCAACTTACTTTTCTTCACAATACACACACACACACACACACACACACATACACATTTTAAAGTTGAACTTTCTTTGCTGAAGATTTCCAAACTTTTGCAACATGAATGGCGCAGGATCATATGAGCATTACACAGTATGTAGTTCAGTTGGCATTCGAGGTGTCTCCTAATCCTGCACAAAAAATAACAGCCGAAGTTACTAACAAAATACTTAATTAGGAGCTTATATTCTTTTTATGAATAATACATTTTAAGGAAGTACCACCTTCAATTGGAGCCATCTATATGTGGTAGAAGTTGAAGTCTGATCTTATTCAAATGTGCAAGAACGTCATCTATATTGTGTCTCTCTCTTGGAGACACATTTGTACATGTCAGAGCGATTTTCATGATAGATAAGATTCCCGAAAACATTTCAGGGAAGTGCTGATTGAATGTTGATTGCAAATCAGAATCGATAATCTTGGATAGTTGATCCGGCAAAGACTCTTGCACCCAAGTCCTTAGGCTCAAATTTCCCCTAAACATTTCATTGTCAGGACTCTTTCTTGTAAAGACTTCCATCATCATGATGCCAAAACTATAAACGTCACATCTTGTTGACACTAACCCTTCACAAGCATACTCTATAAATAGAGGGAAAATGATACATGCATATCATTTAGTAGTCAGTTTTCTAGTAACATTAATGATAGAGACAATGACAATTTATAGTGAAATGGAATAGTGACTTGCGAAAAGACAATAACACCATCCCTACTAGGTATGTGTACTTATTAATTAAGGATAAAATTATAATTTTGGCGGGAAAATAAAACTTCAACGGGAAAGTGGTAAAAAAAAAGGAGGTCATAACACTACACACTACTTTCTTTCACTATTCTCTGTCATTGTACTTATCATTTTCCTTCTAATAATTTGATCAATCAAAGCTCTCAACTTTAGGAACATTAAATCTGAATAAGAAATCTCACCTGGAGCAACATAACAAAGTGTGGCCAACGTGTTGGTGTATGTAATGCTATCCTCTTGACCCAACAATTGTGAGATACCAAAATCACTCACATGAGCAACCATTTCTTGATCTAGTAAGATGTTACTAGGCTTCAGATCGCAATGCACAATCGGTCTCACATTACCAGAGTGAAGATATTGTAGAGCACAAGCTACATCAATCAATATGTTTAATCGCTGCATAGCACTAAGAAAATAATTATTTGAATGCAACCAACTGTCAAGATTTCCATTAGGCATGTATTCAAGAACCAGCGCCTTAAAGTCAGGATTAGAACAACTGCTAATGACTTGTATTAGGTTTCGATGACGTAGGTTGCGCAATACCTCACATTCTGTATCAAAACTCTTGAACGATCCTTCTAACTGCGACTTGAATACCTTGACAGCCACAATCACGTCATCATCAAGAGTACCTTTATAAACTGATCCAAAACTTCCCGAGCCCAACAAATTACTTTGATCATATCCATGTGTTGCTCGTAAAAGTTCAAAATATGATATTCGTTTCCTTGTAACTAGGGGGAAACCTTCACGACTATTATTGGTTGTTTTACCAATACTCCTTCTATACCTCAAGTGGATGAACCCGGTGCACATGATACCGGCTACTGATATTGCCGCAACCAAAATTATTACAACTTTATGGATCCTACTCAACCCATGATGAATTGAAAGATTTTGGCATGGTGGGACAAGAAATCTTTGAGGTCCACATAATGCTTGATTGGAAATGAAAGATTTGGCTGTCAAGTTCCTAAATGGACCTTGTAAAGGAATTTCACCACTCAAATTGTTAAAGGAGACATTGAATGAAGTAAGATATTGGAGTTTTCCTAATGACATTGGAAGGGAGCCAGATAAAAAGTTGTAGGATAGATCTAATCCCTCCAAACTCAACATTTTACCGGTTGCCTCAGGGATACGTCCATGCAGGTAGTTGTGTGCTAGTGAAAGAGTCTGCAAATTATCCAAATCTCCGATAGAGCTTGGAATTTCACCTGAGAAGTGATTTCTGGAGAAATCCATAGAAATTGCCGCTTTTAAGTTACGGATTTCAACAGATAAAGAGCCACTTAACCAATTGGACGAAAGGTTGAGGACCAGTAAATTGTTGAGGTTCCATAAACTTGCAGGTATCTTAGAGCTTAATCCAGTAGCATCGAGGTGAAGTTCATTCATGGAGGAAATATTTCCTAAACAATCCGGAATTGCACCTCCAACTATAAGATTTCCTCCTAGATACAAAACCCCCAAGTTTTGGCAAGAACAAAAAATATTTAGAGACACATTCATTTTGTCCCCATCAAAATATATGCGTTGAACATTCTGCAAGTTTTTTATTGAACTTGGTAATGACCCAATCAACTGATTATCAGAAAGGTCTAGTGTATTTAATATGCTAAAATTCCCAATCCCACTTGGAATGGTACCCTTAATTTTGCAATTGTCAGCAAGTATGTTTTGAAGTGTGGATGAAAGATTTCCAACTGAATCAGGCAAAACCCCATCAAGTCTATTGCCGCTCAGATTGATTTCCTCCAAAAACTTGCAATTTACCAATGAGGTTATGAAGTTTAATGTAGGAGAGGAAGGGTCACTAGTTAAATTGTTGACTGCGAGATTCAACGTGTCAAGTAACCTGAGATCTCCTATGGAGTTGGGAATTTGCCCAATAAAATCGTTTCTTGAAATATCCAAAAACGCAAGATTTGTGCAATTTGAGATTGACTCCGGTATAACTCCACTGATGTGATTTGTTGTGAGTAAAAAGACTTCTAAGTTAGGAAGGGTATAGCACATTGTTGACGGAAGATGACCGTATAGATGATTTTCAGCGAATGACAACATTGTCATAGTTGAAATGTTGAAGATATTTGCTGGAATCGAACCAATTAACTTGCTCCCACCGAAGTTGAGTCTTTGAAGATTTAGCAACTTGCCTATCTCTTGTGGTATAGTCCCTACATCCAAATTATTTTTACGACTTCAAAAGAAAGTGTGCAGTTCATTATAAATAGAATTCTTTGTTTCAAAAGCTACTTTGTCCCCTTCTCTCTTTTTTTTTTATTGATTTTTTTTTCCGTATCAAAGTGATAGGAGTATCTTGAAAACACCTTTTTAAAAATAGACCTTCATAAAAGTAATTTCTGTTGGAACATATATATTTTAAATTTAACAATTTTTAACGGATCTGAATATGAGTGTAGAAATAATAACATTATATATTTGTCATGACGATTGATAAATCGTTTTAATAAGTTTGTTTTCCGAAATACGTTTACCAAAATTACTAGACGTACCTGTTAAGTTGTTATAGTCAAAGTCCAAACCCTGCAGCATTGACAAGTTCCCAATTTCTTTTGGTATGCTACCTGCAAAAATTGACCTTGAATTAAAATAAAAAGTACCTGCGACAGGATTAATTAATTAAGTTGGAATATAAACCAAAAAACAAATTTTTTTTTTTTTTTTTGGCATTGATAAAAAACAAAATTCTAGGTAAGAGTCAAACCTGACTAGTGCGACAATAAAATCAGATACTCCGATTCTCACAATGCCGGAATCAGAATTAAAATGTAGTAGTTCCCAACTGAAGATCAGAATTTTCTTTTTTTTTAAAAAAAAAAAGAACCTACCAAAATTCAATACCATAATTGAAAGCCACATAGCGAAACTAAATTTTGAGCACATATCTGATTTTAAGAAGTAATGAACGAAGGAAATTTACTCTTTTTAGTAAAAAGAAAATTCTTTTATAATTACAGTAATTTAAATGCCTTTTTATTTTCATCAGTATCGCAGATTCAGGAAAGAATGGCATCTTACCTTCCAACCGGTTTTTCACCAGGCCTAGCTCCTGAAGCTTCATCAAGTTTCCAATTTCTCTTGGAATCTCTCCAGTGAGTAAGTTTCCAGTAAGGTATAGCCCTTGAAGTTGTAAACAATTTCCAATGCTTGATGGGATTTTACCAATTAACCCCGTCTGCCCTAAATCAAGTCCTTTGAGCTTCGGAAGATTCCGGCACATATCATCTTGAAGGGAACCAGCTGAAAAGCCATTGTGATTCAAATAAATTGTTACCAAAGAAGATATATTGAAGATTTCTCCCGGAATTTTTCCCTCAAGATCGTTGTGGGAAGCATCAATCATTGTTAACTTGGATAGGTTGGAAATGGATTGCGGGATAACACCCCGGAAGCTGTTGTTCCAGATGTTCAGGTGTCGAAGCCTTTGAAATGAGCCAATCCAGGGTGGGAATTGTCCATTGAGATTGTTGTGGCTTAAATCAAAAACTTTTAGTCGATGAAGCCGAGAAAACTCATCGGGTAATTCTCCCTGGAAATGGTTTACACTCATGTTGATATAAACAAGAAATGATAGATTCCCGAGATGAGGAGTTATGGTGCCGGTGAGTTTCATGTTGGAAAGATCTAAGGCGGTGACCCTGAGATGTCGAGAGCCGCAAGTGACTCCAATCCAGTCACAAACGAAGGAGTCGCGGGTCCAGTTTTTCGCTAATATTTGGCGAGAAGTTGGTTCAGTGATATGATCTTTCAGGGCAAGAAGAGCGAGCTGATCTGTGGTGAAATTGGTTATTGGTTTTATGGCTAAGCATGTTATGACAAAACGTGGAAGCGCAAGAAGTAATAGTATTAGCTTGAAATGGATGGATATCATATTGGGCATCATATGTGTTTTGTTTGTGAATTTTAGAAGGCAATGAAAGTCCTCACTTCTGAGTTCCTCAAGCTATATATTATAACTCCCAAACTCTATAAATACTCAAGGGTGGACCATAAATGGAAAATCTACGTTTTAGAATGAACTTCTCTTAGTACTTGGTCCTTTTAAAGGAGACTGCGCTTCTTTCTGGTGGACTTTTTGTCAATACTTTTTTGCCATTTGGGCCATCAAAAGTATGGATTAACGGGGTTGGAACACATAAGTCAAAGAATTTATTGATAGCTAGCTTTTGTGGAGCACTGGCAGCGTTCTGATGTTAGTCGTTTGTGCAATTTTTAACAGAAAAATGCCGGCTTCTCAGTTCTCCCGAAATCTATTTCCATCCTTCCATCATTCCATGCACTAAACCATACTCAAATCGTTAAATATGTTTGTGGGTAATTTGTCTTTCACAGAGAGGTTGGCCATCAAATTAGACAAATAGAAAAGCAAGCTATGTGGGGCTTCTTTTTCTGTTTCCATTCTCTTTTTTGAATTTGTACACTAATAAGCTAATTTTCCGACGATTACATGATTATATCTATGGTCAATGACTACTGTCTTTTTGGGTCCAAAGTGCCAACTGGCCCCATATGGAGTTGAATTTTTCAGTCCGTTCTAGAAACATTTTAGACTATATACTCAAAATTAACATTTTATCCATAATTTTTTTATAGAAGATTTCGACCCATTTAAATTTCAGTGCCCTAATATAGCGAGACTTGAGAATACCATTGAAAATAATCGACTGCCAAAGCCGGACTTACAAGCGAATATTTATCATAAAAAAATACAACTAAAAATCCAAAGTGGTTAATCATTTTCAAGAAGAAAGGAATACATAACAACATATATTAACCTTTTTGTGAAAAGAGTATCCAAAAATTCTGCTACTGTACTCCTTAATAAGTAGCTCCAATCCCTGAGAGTTGAAAAGGCAAATCCGTATTAGCAACTAACAAGAAAGTAGTTGGGGTTGATTTTTTTTTTTTTTTGAAGGCCCATTTAATTCACCTGCTAACCATTTGTATATTGTAGTAATTGAAGTTTGATCTTTTTCAAACTTGCAAGAACTTCTTCAATGTTGCCTCTTTCCCTTGGAGACATATTCCTATAAGACAGAGCAACATTCATGATTGATGACATGGTTGAAAGTATTTCCTGAAAAATGCTGATTCAATGTTGATAGCAAATCAACATCAACAACATTGGTTAGTCTATCAGGCATAAACTCTTCCACCCAACTCCGAAGGCTTAAATTTTCACCGAACATTTCATCGCTAGGACTCTTTCGAGTAAAAATTTCCATTATCATGATTCCAAAACTATAAATATCACATGTTGTCGATATTAATCCTTCGGAAGTATATTCTGGAAGGTAAAAAACAAAACAATTTAGTAATCATTGTAAAATTACTACAGTGGACAATAGAAGACTAGAAGCTTTAAAAACAAAATATTACAAGAAAAAGAAAGCATCACCTGGGGCAATATAGCAAGTGTAGCTAGTGTTTTGGTGTATGCAATATTGTCCTCCTGATCCAACAATTTTGCATTGCCAAAGTCACTAATATGAGCAACCATCTCTTCATCTAATAGGACATTACTAGGTTTTAAATCACAATGGGCAACAAGTGCCAAATAGCCACTGTGAAGATACTGCAAAGCACTTGCCATGTCGATTAATATGTTCGTTCGTTTCATAACATTCAGAAAACAATTATTTGAATGTAACCATCTATCAAGACTCCCATTGGGCATGTAGTCCAGAACCAGTGCCTTAAATTCGGGGTTCGAACAACTGCTAAGGACTTTGTTAGGTTTTGATGGCGAAGATTGGCAACATCTCACATTCGGTGTCAAAACTTTTAAATGATCCTTCCAATTGTAAATTGAATACTTTGACAGCGGCAATCCCCCCATCTTCAAGAGTCCCTTTGTAAACAGAACCAAAACTTCCAATGCCTAATAAATTACTCTGGCTATAGTTGTTTGTTGCCCGTAGAAGTTCATAGTATGATAGTCTTTGATATGTTCTCAAAGAGAAACTTTCGTGATCAGCACTAGTTCTTTTGAGTCTGTATCCAGTATACCCGGGAGCACCGTGTATCCCCTCTTATTTTTTGCACTTTTAGTCCTTATTGTACTTTTTTATCAATCTTTCTATAATTTGCAAGTTTATTCCCTCTCATTTTTTCTCTCTCTTCCAAAAAAAACATCTCTAATTTTTCAACGAGCATAACTCTCAATCCGAAAAGAATTTGTAAACAAATTATATATGAAATTTGTAATACTCGTCGAGATCTATCCAACAAGATCCATAGTGAATATTTTTTCCGGGCTTAAAAATAATTAAATTCTTATGTGCAGAATAAAGGTGGATATCCAGTTTTAAAAGATGGATAACCAAATTATTCTAAATTGGTTATCCGTTGTGTTCATGCTAATTATCCAACCAGTTTGAACTAGTTATCTAATTTGTTTGTACTGGATATCCATCCATTTGGTTTATATGCCTATCCAACTTGTTTGTACTGGATATCCATTTAGTTTGTACTGGATATCTAACTCGCTTGTACTGGATATCCATCTATTGGGTTTATATGCCTATCCAACTTGTTTTGTAATTGTAATCTAACGGGTTTGTGTGCATATCCAACTTGTTTGTACTGGATATCCAACTCGCTTGTACTAGATATATATCCATTTGTTGGTTTGTGTGTCTATCCAACTTGTACGTACTGGTTATCCAACAGATTAATATGGTTATCCAAACTGTTTGTACTGGTTATCCAATCATTTTTTTGTTTGGAAAAAAATCATTGTCTGATACGTTAATACTGGTTATCCAATGGATTTACATGCTTATCCAAATTGTTTGTACTGGTTATCCACTCTGTTCATTCTGATTATCCAACTTATTTGTACTGGATATCCAACTTGTTTGCATTGGATATCCATCCATTTGGTTTGTATGCCTATCCAACTCGTGCGTACTGGTTATTCAACGGATTTACATGCTTATCCAAATTGTTTGTATTGGTTATCTACTGTGTTCATGCTGATTATCCAACTTGTTTATACTGGATATCCATCCATTTAGTTTGTAGGCCCATCCAACTTGTTTTGTAGTTTTAATCCAACGGGTTTGTATGTATATCCAACTTTTTTGTGTTGGATATCCATCCATTTGGTTTGTATGCCTATCCAACTCATGCGTACTGGTTATCCAACGGATTTATGTACCTATCTAAATTGTTTGTACTTGTTATCCAACTAATTGGCACTGATCTGGCCTAGTTTTTTTTTCCTTAAAATAGTTATCCATTTCGTTCGTATTGATTATCCGACCGGTTTGAACCGATTATCCATTTCGTTTGTACTAGTTATCCGATCTTTTTTTTTCTTTGAAAAAAAATCTTTGTCCAATATGTTAATACTGTTTATCCAACTAATTAGTACTATTTATCCAACCTGATTTTTCTTTTTATTATTATTATTTTTTTTTGAAAATAATAAACTAAGTTGGTTATCCATCTTTTTAAACTGGATATCAAACTTAATTCTGCCCAAAGAAATTTGATCATTTTTAAGTTGATAAAAAATATATGATATGGGTCTTGTTGAATAAATCTCGACGAATACAAGAAATTTCATATATAATTCATTCACAAATTTTTTACGGATTGAGAGTTATGCTCGTTGAAAGATTAGAGATGTTTTTTTTGGAAGAGAGAGAAAAAATGATAGAAAAATGACAGTGACTAAACTTGCAAATTATAGAAAGATTGATAAAAAAAAAGTGAAAAAAAAAGTGTAGTAACGAATAGTAGAACAAAATATAGGAGGGGGTATACGGTGACCCGGGGTATACTGGATAAATTGCCGTTCTTTTGCCTCTTTTTTTGCACCTCATGTAGATAAACCTCAAACACGTGATAGCAGACACCGATATCGTCAAAACCAAAATTATTATAATTCTATGCATATTTGTGCTCCTTGTTCTATGATGAGTTGGATGATTGGGGCATGGGGGGACATTAAATCTCTTAGCTCCACATAGTGCTTGATTTAAAATGAAAGATTTGGCTGTGAAGGTTGTGAAAGGACCCTGAGAAGGAATTTCACCGCTCAAATTATTAAAGGAGACATTGAACAAAGTTTGGTCATAAAGTTTTTCTAATGACATTGGAATGGAACCAAATAAAAAATTGTACGAAAGATCCACTTGCTCCAAACTCAACATTCTACCAATTGCCTAAGGTATATCTCCTTGCAACTGGTTACGACTTACTGACAGGCTCTGCAAGTTTTCTAGATCCCCGATTGTGCTAGGAATATGACCTGAAATCAAATTATTGGAGAAATCCATCCAAATTGCCTTTCTCAAGATATTGATTTCAAGAGGTAGGACACCAGTTAAGGAATTGGAAGAAAGATTGAGCTCCAAAAGATCTTTGAGGTTCAATATACTCATTGGCAGGCTGGAGTTTAATCCACTGGAACCAAGGTAGAGATACCTCATAGAAGTGATATTTCCAATGCAATCTGGAATTGTGCCCCTTATTATACGATTCTCTTGTAGATTTATAAACCCCAAGTTCGGGCAAGCACAAAAGAGTTGAAGAAAAATAGTCAATTTGTTTCCTTGTAGTTTTATACGCTGTAGATTCTGTAAATTTCGAATTGAATTCGGCAACGACCTGATCAATTGATTACCGTAAAGGCTTAAAGTATTTAAGCCACTTAAATTTCCAATCCCACTTGAAATGATGCCTCCAATTTCACATCTCTCCGCATATATGCCTTGAAGTGTGGAAGAAAGATTTTTAACTGAATCAGGCAACATTCCGTTCTGTGGATTGTCGGACAAATCAACTTCCATCAAGTACTTGCAGTTAGCCAATGAAGTGATAAACTTCCAAGTGGGAGAGGATGGATCATTCCTAAAATTATTGCCGTAAAGATCCAAATATTGAAGTGAGGTAACGTCTCCCAAGTTGTTAGAAATAGTACCCGTGAAATTGTTTCTACCTAGTCCAAGAGTCTGAAGATTAGAGCAGTTTAGGATCGAGTTGGGTACTGTTCCACTAATACTATTCCTGAAAAGATAAAGTTCTTCTAAATTGCGCAGCTTGTATCCCATTGTTGAAGGAAGTTCGCCGGAAAGATAATTTCCATTAAAATTTATAAACGTCAAGGTTGAGATGTTGAAGACATCCTCCGCAATAGAACCAACCAAGTGGTTGAAATTGAAAGCTATTTCTTGAATATTGGATAATTTGCCGATCTCTCCCGGAATATCACCTAAAGCAAAATAATTTCTACACTATGTATCAGTTTGTACCTCATTCAGTTGATGGTAAAACAGTACTATAGCATAGGCTATAGGTAATTATATTTGCAAATGATGCAACAGCAAATTACGTTAAAAATCCTCTTCAGAAGTACGCACTTCCCACATCACAAAACAAAATCCACTCACAACATACGAACAGTACTGTTTTAGTACATTTCTCAAATTATAAGATAAATTATTTTGTGCGATAAAAAAATATTTCATAAATTTTATTTTCACTACTTTATATTCTATATAACTGACCTGTCAGACTCATATGCGCCCAGTTGAGTACCTGCAGCATCGACAGGTTTCCAACTTCTTTGGGGATTGAACCTAATAATGTTCACAAGGAATTCATTAAAGGCAAATAGTCGAAGAAAATTATGTTATGTGGTTAAAGTTTCATGTTTCTCTATCAATATCAATTTACGTTTTTTCTCTTCTATGCGCGGAAGACGAAATTGTTGATTCAAGTAGTGAAATACAAAGCGTATTTCAAGCAAAACTATTGCCTTAAAATGGTAGCCACAGACCAGAACACCATGGTAGAAACACCCTACCCTTTCTATGTGCGGACCGGTTTTTTTTTTTAAAAAAAAAAGTTATTTTATTTGTAATTTAGAAATATAATTTCAATTAGTATAAATATGGGCTGTGCGCGACAAGAAAATACAATATATCCCTGCTTTAGTATTTGACATACCTGTCAGTTTGTAATTAAAGCTGAAATCCAATATCCTCAGCACCGATAGAATTCGTCTCAAGTCTTTCGGGGTTCCACCTAGACAAATGGTAATTTATTGGGTGCACCGGGAGGCACCATACTCCCCCTCCTATTTTTTGCACTACTAGTCCTTATTGTACTTTTTTTACTTTTTCTAATAATCTTCCTATTATTTGCAAGTTTAGTCACTGCTAATTTTTTCTCTCTCCTCCCAAAAAAACATCTCTAATCTTTAAACAAACATAATCCGTGAATAATTAGAAAACGTGTTACAAATAAAATTTATTATTCTCGTCGAGATCTATCCAACAAGATCCATAGTGAATATTTTTTTCAGGCTTAAAAATGATTAAATTCTGATGGGCAGAATGAAGGTGGATATCCAGTTTTACAAGATAGATAACCAAGTTATTTTAAATTGGTTATCCGTTGCGTTCATGCTGATTATCCAACCAGTTTGAACCGGTTATCCAACTTATTTGTACTGGATATCATCCATTTCGTTTGTATGCCTATCAAACTTGTTGGTAATGGATATCCATTTGGTTTGTATGTCTATCAAACTTGTTTGTACTGGATAACCATTTGGTTTGTACTGGATATTCAACTCGTTTGTACTAAATATCCATCCATTTGGTTTTTATGCCTATTTAACTTCCAACTTGTTTTGTAGTTATAACCCAACAGGTTTGTATACATATCAAACTTATTTGCACTGGATATCCAACTCGTTTGTACTGGGTATCCATTTACTTGTTGGTTTGTATGCCTATCCAACTTATGCGTACTGGTTATCCAATGGATTTATATGCCTATCCAAACTGTTTGTACTGGTTATCTAAATTTTTTTTTGTTTGGAGAAAATTAATGTCCGATACGCTACTACTGGTTATCCATTCTGTTTATGCCGCTTATCCAATTATTTGTTTTTTTCCTTTGAAACACGATTATCCAATGTGTTCATACTGATTATCCAATCGCTTCGTATTGATTATCCATTTATTTTTACTGCATGTCCAAATAAGTTTGTAATTACTTGTCCAATCATTTTTTTTCTTTTTTTCTTCTCTCGAGAAAATGTTTGTCCAATTAATGTGTACGTACTGATTATCCAACACCGTGCTATTATTTCTTCAGTTATTTTTTTATGAAAAAAACTCGTCCGACATGTTTGTACTTGTTATCCAACTAATCGGTACTGCTTATCCAACTTAGTTTTTTTCTTAAAATAGTTTTCCTTTGTGTTCGTACTGATTATCTGACAGGTTTGAACTAATTATCCATTTCATTTGTACTGCTTATCCAACCTAGTTTTTCTTTTTATTTTTTTTTTTTTGAAAAAAGGATATCAATCTAAACTAAGTTGGTTATCCATCATTAATTAAAAAAAAAGTTGGTTATCCATCTTTTTTTTCTTTTTTTCTTTTTGGAAAAGTGAATGTAAAATATGATTGGATAAAACAAAATAGGTAATTAGTCCAAACCGGTTGGATAATCAGTATGAACACAACGGATAATCATTTTTCAGTTTATTCATTTCTGCCCGTAATATTTAAATGCATTTCAAGTTCAAAAGAAATATTCAACATTGATCTAATTGAGTAGATCTCGTCGAGCACTATAAATTTCATATATAATTCGTGTTATAATTCTTTACGGATCAAAAGATATAAGGAACACAACAATATGAATGTAAAATAAGTTGGTTATCCATCTTCTTAAACTGGATATCTAATGGGTTCATATTAATTATCCAACTTCTTTGTGGTGGTTATCCAGTATTTTTTTTCCTTGCTCTTTTATAAAAATGATTGTCAAACTTTTTTGTACTGATTATCCAACGTGTTGCACTAATTATCTAATTATTTTCTATTGATTATCCAAATTATTCGCAATGCTTATCCAATCATTTTTATTTCTTTCTTTCTTTTTTGAAGAGTGAATGTCAAAAATATGATTGGATAACAAGTACAAACAGAATAGATAATCAATCCAAACCGGTTGGATAATCAGTAGGAACACAACGGATAACCACTTTTCAAAGAAAAACGAAAAACACAGTTCTTCGTTTCTACCCGTAAAATTTAAATGCATTTAAAGTTCAAAAAAAATATTTAACATGGATCTTATCGGATAGATTCCATCGAGCACTATAAATTTCATGTATAATTCGTATTCTAATTTTTTACAGATCAAGAGATATATGCAATACAAGAATCTTAATCTAAATTAAATTGGTTATCCATCTTTCTAAACTAGATATCCATCTTATTCTGCCCATCGAAATTTAGTCATTTTTAAACTCGAAAAAAGTATTCGACATGGATCTTGTTGGATAGATCTCGACAAATACAATAAAATTCATGTGTAACACGTTTTCTAATTCTTGACGGATTGAGAGATATGATCGTTTGAATATTAGAGATGTTTTTTTAGAAGAGAGAGAAAAAAGTGGCAGGGACTAAATTTGCAAATAATAGGAAGATTATTAGAAAAAAATAAAAAAAGTACAATAAGGACTAGAAATGTAAAAAATAGGAGTGGGAGTTTGGTGCCCCGGGTATACTAGATAGAGACTCAGACAAATTGAGTATACAATTTAAGTACGAGTAGATAATTAATGTTTGGAGTTTATATATGTAGAACAATCTTGTTTTTTCGATTTTTTATTTTAATCTTTTTTACTTTTCAAATTTGGGTATCCTAGTCCAGAACATTTTCATTACTAAATTATTTTTCAATTCAATTTTCATCCATTCTTTTTTCCAAATGAAAAAATAATAATAGTAAAAATTTTCTTTTGCTTCCAAATTGGTCTAATGAACAATACCCATATCTTTAGACAACTCTAGTTTTTTTTTTAAAATATTTTCTGGAAAAAAAAAATTACGTACTGATTTTCGGACAAGATTTTAATATTTATTTTCAATCTTGCCCTAAACATTCAGCAGTTATATCTATATTTTCCAACTAAGCCCAATTTATAAATTTTTTCCCATCACGTTTTCGATTTCACCCAAGTTACATATGTGTATCTCGTTCTAATCTTATTTTAGTGTCACTATACGACGACGAAATCAATACAATTAGATTGACGTATGTTACCTTCCAATTTGTTATCCCACAGAGATAGCACCTGAAGCTCCTTCAAGTTTCCAATTGGAAAATTGACATATATATATATATATATATATCTCAAAAACCTGAAGAAGAACAAAATAACCCTAGGGTTTTAATTGTAGACAATATTAATCTTCTAGCATTTTCAAAACGCGAATAAGGAAAATAAACACGTAAGCAAAATGCGAAAAACCGAAAACCGCGTTTCAAAAATGCGAGATATCCTAATTGGGAATTAATTAAACATGATCATAATTAATTAATAGTGGAAATTTTTGTTAGTTAAAGTTTAGTGTTTTGGAAAAGCGAAATAAATGTTTTCGCCTTTTAAAAATGCAAGATATCCTAACTCGGATTAATTAAACACTATCATAATTAATTAATGGTGGAAATTTTTGTTAATTAAAGTTTAGCGTTTTGGAAAAGCGGAAGTACCTAAATAGCATTTTGAAAAAGCGAATTTTATTTAAGTAACAAAAAAAAGAAATATTAATACTAATTCAGAATTTGGGAGTACACTTTGAGGGGTCCAATCCTTCATTTGAACGAGGCATGAACTGGCCCAGGCTTTTGTAAAGATACTGGTCCCTGCTCTGTTTGATCCACTGTAGAAGTGTCTTCGTATGATCTGCACATGGTTGTGCCTTCATATAGTAAAAAAAAAAAAAAGTGTGAGTCTTGCACAGTACTTATCCTCTTGGGTTCTCGGTTTTAATTGCTACTGATCTGTTTAGGATATTGTAGACATGTAATTCAGTTTGCTTCGCCAGGTACTTTTTGTAGTTGTTCCTTAGTTTAGTTAGATATAACGAAGTGCCAGATTTAGGAGCTCAGTTAATCCTGATCATCCATGCAGAAAATAATAGACATCCGTGAACTGCCATATATCTTATCCTTTAATGCGGTCGAAACTATTTTTCAAAAAAAAAAAAAATGTCTAGTTTTTATTTAGGAATAAAAATGTAATTTTCAGGGAAAAAGAAAACTTCAACGGGAAAGTGGCAAAAAATAAAAATGTAATTTTGATTAATAGCTGATTTCATTTAGGTCAAACTACGTATTACATATGTGATAAGAACAAGTTTGATCAATTATGTATTCTGTTTAAGTAAAACTAAGTATAATACTTATGTAAAAAAGAAAAGTTTGAACAATAACAAATACCATTTAAATAAAACTAAGTAGTATATATGTAAAAATAATGAATTTGATAACTGATTTCGTTTAAGTCAAACTGCATAGTACATATGTGAAAAGAACAAATTTGATCAATTACGTATTCTGTTTAAGTAAAACTAGTTAGTGCATATGTAAAAAGGAAAAATATGAACAATAACAAATACCATTGAAATAAAACTAAGTAGTATATATGTAAAAGTAATGAATTTGATTAATTACTGATTTTGTTTAAGTCAAACTACATAGTACATATGTGAAAAGAATAAATTTGATCAATTACGTATTCTGTTTAAGTAAAACTAAGCATAATACTTATGTAAAAAAGAAAAGCTTGAACAATAACAAATATCATTTAAATAAAATTAAGTAGTATATATGTAAAAATAATAAATTTGATTAATAACTGATTTCGTTTAAGTCAAACTACGTAGTGCAGATGTTAAAAAAACAAGTTTGATCAATTACATATTCTGTTTAAGAAAAACTAAGTAGTACATATGTAAAAAGCAAAAATATGAACAATAACAAATACCATTTAAATAAAACTAAGTAGTATAGAAGTAAAAATAATGAATTTGATTAATAAAAGATTCGTTTAAATCAAACTAAGTAGTACATATGTTTGAAAACAAGTTGGACAAATAACAAATTATATTTAAGTAAAACTAATTATTATAACGTAAAGAACAAATTTAGTCAATAAGTGATGCCATTAATATCAAACTAAGTAGTACAATGTTATATTATTGTTATTAGTGTTCACTAATCACATTATTTTTTTGAAATTATTATTATTTGATGTTCATTGACACTAAAGTGAAACATCATTTTGGGACCGAGAGAGTACAAATTCAACATTTTGTAAAATACCATACTATTTGGGTTAAAATTGAAATAGAAAAATTATTATTAAGGGTGTAATTGTAAAGAGTTTCAATGGCACATGGCTCAAATGGTAACATAACTTCAAGGGTGCCATTTTATAAGTATTAGGGAGTCTATTTTTTAAATATAACTTTTCGCGTTTGCAAAACCTCGAACCGGATTAAGTATTTTAAAATTAAAAAAGTTATTTTAGCTTCTTTGTTAATGGCTGACATGTTTAAAAGGAACATATGCCCTGATAGATACACTTATTCGACGCTGATAAGTGGACTTTTCAGGAATGACCAGATCAATGAAGCACTTAAGCATTACACATATATTTTAGAAAAGAATCTCATTGAAGATGCTCTCTGCCATAACATAGTTATCAATTACCTTTGTAGTATGTTTGTGCGAGGACTTGTTCCAGATTTGGGTGCCTATCTTTTAAATAAAACTTTTCGCGTTTTGCAAACGCGGAACCAAAAATCGCATTTCTAAAACGTGAATATTTATACATCTTTTTGATTTTTTTTTCCCAATTTTTTAGTCATGATTAAGTTTTTAAAAATTAAAAAAGTTGTATTTAAAATTTAAAGTGCTATTAGTTGATTTCGCGTTTCTGAAACGCGATTTTATTTTAGCGTTTTCAAAACGCTATTTTATTTTCTATTTGTATGTCTTTTTTCTTTTTTTTTTTAGATCAATTTTTCAAAATATTAATTAGTAAGTTTGGCGTTTCTGAAACGCGAATTTTCATTTTAATTAAGTATTTCGCGGTTTGAAAGCGCGAGAAAATTAGAAATGTCTAATTTCGGAATCCTAGACATATTTTCTCCCACGATTTTGGGTCTGAAATACCCTAAAGTCAAGCACCCGTTTGCAATTTCTTTTGGTATCCTCCATCAAGTGAGTTTTGAGAAAGGTAGAGTTGTTGAAGTTGTAAGCATTGGCCAATGTTTGATGGTATTGGACTAATTAACCCTGCACTTTCTAAATCAAGCCTCTTCAGGTTCGGGCGATTCTGACACATATTCTGTGGACGAACTAGATGAAAAGTGATTGAAACTCAAAGAGATTCTGTTGAGAGAGGACATGTTAAATATCTCTATCGGAAGGTTTCCTCCAAAATAATTGCGGGAAAGGCTTAACACTGTTAACTTGGACATGTTAGGGATGGATTGTGGGATGATACCAAAGAAGTTGTTGTTCCATAGGGACAAGTATTCGAGCTCCGGAAATGAGCTGATCCAAGATGGGAGTTGTCCAATGAGATTGTTGATTCTCAAATCAAGCAGTTTTAGTCGACGAAACCGAGCGAATTCATCGGGTATTTCGCCGTTGAACGCGTTTTTGCTCATGTCGAGAGAAACGAGAAATGATAGGTTCCCCAGTTGGGGAGGTAAGGAGCCGGTGAGGTTCATACCGGAAATATTCAAGGCGGTGACTCTCCGATCTCGAGACCCACAAGTTACAGAAGTCCATAGGGTTTCACCTCAAAACCAATTGGCAATGAGGGGAGTAGCCCATGAAACTTATATATTGATATTCAGAGTCTCCCAACACCGATGTGGGATTGAGATGTGGGATTGGGATTCTTTAATACTCCCCCCCAAGCTCAACGTATTTTTTGGATTGGGTTTGTCCTATTTTTTTCATTGGATTGGGCTTGTCCTATTTTTTTCAGCCCAGGCACCGCCTTACAGAAGTCCATAGGGTTCCACCTTAAAACCAATTGGCGATGAGGGGAGTAGCCCATGAACCTTATATATTGATACTCAAAGTCTCCCAACACCGATGTGGGATTGGGATTCTTTAATACTCCCCCGCAAGCCCAACGTATACCGATGTGGGATTGGGATTCTTTAATACTCCCCCGTAAGCCCAACGTATTTTTTGGGTTGTGCTTGTCCTATTTTTTTCAGTCCAGGCACCGCCTCACATCTCAGCCTTATTTTTTCGTTGGGCTTTTTAGAGTCCGAATGTCGGCGGGCTAGCTCTGATACCATACATAAGCCTATGGGGATCCACCTCAAAATCAATTGACGATGAGAGGAGTAGCCCATAAAACTTATATATTGATACTCAGAGTGTCAGATATAGCCGGAAATTTGGATTCGGAAAGAAGAGAAAAAGAATTCGAAAGAGGCAGTAAATTTGCATTTTCATTCATATCCCCTATTCCTTACAGATCCCCTCCCTTTTGTATTTTCTAGTCAACTGAACAACCTAACATGGCATTTCCGTGATTTCCGAGATGGTTCTGGAAAGGTAAATATAAATACAGTAAAACGTTAAACAGTAAGGTATACTGTAAAATAGCTAAAGTACTGAACTTGGCACTTGAGTCCCTGAGATTGATTGAATGCCATTGATAACCCGAAGACCTAAGGACTGAAACTTTGATCCCGTACTATAATAAAATTGCAAAGACACCCCATTTCCTGACAATTCCCCTCCTGAACATCAACCTTGTCCTCAAGGTTTAAAATCCGGAAACTGGTGCCAGATGAACGTCTGATCTTCCCAGGAGGCGTCCTCCTCTTCCAAATCTCGCCATAGAATAAGCCATTGAACTACTTGTTTTCCATTCCTTATCACATACCTCCTTTTCAAAACTTTGAAAGGTTGCAAGGAGGAATTCTCAGCCAGAGACAAGTCAGGTAAAGGGGAGAAAGATGAAGGCCGAGGACCATGATGCTTCTTAAGCTGTGACACATGAAACACCGGGTGCACACGAGAATGCGCCGGTAGTTTGATCCGGTAGGCCACTGCACCAATCTTGTCTAAAATCTGGTAAGGACCGAAGTAACGGTACATCAACTTCAAACTGGACCTGACTTCCACGGATGATTGTCGGTACGGCTGCAACTTAAGGTACACCCAGTCTCCAATACTAAAAACCCTCTCCGTCCTCTTTTGATCGGCATAAAACTTCATTCGCTTTTTGCTGTAGCATATTCTGTGCTGCAGGAATGACACAATCAGCATAGGGACCCAGAGGGAAAGCCTGAGGTTTTTCCCCGTATAAGGCTTCATACGGCGACATCCCGATACTGCGATGATACGTAGAGTTGTACCACCACTCGGCTAGAGCTAACCATCTTCCCCAAGTAGATGGTTTCTCACTGCAAAAACAACGAAGATATGACTCTAAGCACTGGTTCAGACGTTCCGTTTGTCCATCCGTCTGCGGATGGTAAGCGGTACTCATTTTCAGCTTGATTCCTAACAGACTGAAAGGCGCTTGCCAAAAGTGGCTGGTAAATACGTTGTCCCTGTCTGTTATGATGTCATCTGGTAGGCCATGAAGCCGGAACACTTCCCTGATAAAAACCTCCGCAACCCTGGGAGCCGTAATAGGTGAAGTTAATCCGATGAAGTGTCCATACTTGGTGAGCCGGTCTACCACCACAAGTATAGTGTCCCACTGTTCTGAAATAGGGAGTTTAACAATAAAATCCATTGATATGTTCTTCCAAGCGTGTTGGGGAATAGAAATAGGTTGCAACAGGCCTGGGTAAGCTACCTTTTCACTCTTACTTTTCTGGCAGACCTCACATCTCCTTACATACTCTTCGACATCCTCTTTCATTTTTGGCCAGCAAAAAGTGCCTTTGAGCCTCTGCCACGTTGCCAGCTGACCTGAATGTCCACCCAAGGCAGTAGCATAAAAAGCTTATAATAACGTTTCCTTGATGTTTCCATTTGTTCCCACATAGATCTTCCCATTTTTCCTCAGTATCCCCATATCAAATTGGTAGTTCTCATCCTTGCTCCCTCCTACTGTACAAGACAGAATCAGCTGCTCAACATCCCGGTCATTTTGATAGCTTTCCGAAATCTGTTGAACCCACACAGGTTGGATTATCGAGATGGCCTGCAAGTTACCCGAGGTTTCTTTCCCTTCCTTATAACTATCCCTCCTAGAGAGTGCATCAGCTGCATTATTCTCACTTCTCTTCTTGTATTGTATCTCGTAGTCGTACCCCAGCAGCTTGGTCAACCACTTATGCTGAACATTACTTGTAACCTTTTGCTCCAACAAATATCTTTAAGATTGGTGATCAGTCCGTATGATAAAGCGATTTCCCAACAGGTAATGCCTCCACTTGGAGACTGCTAATACCAAAGCTAATAGTTCTTTCTCATAAACGGATAAACCAGCGTTCTGTTGGTTAAAAGACTTACTGATGAAGGAGATGGGACGCCCTTCTTGCATAAGCACAGCCCCCATGCCACTGTCACAAGCATCAGTCTCTACTACAAAGGTTTTCTCAAAATCCGGCATCCGTAGTACAGGAGCTGACACCATTGCCTCCTTTAATTTTTGGAAAGCAATCTGAGCTTGCTCGTTCCACCTGAAAGCATCTTTCTTCAACAAGGTGGTCAGGGGTTTACTGATCAGTCCATAATGACGAATGAACCGCCGATAATACCCGGTTAACCCTAAAAATCCCCTCAGAGCCTTAACTGATGACGGAGCTGGCCAATATGTGATACACTTGACCTTGTCCCTGTCCATGCTAACCCCCTTTGCTGAAATAGAATGCCCCAGGTAATCAACTTGTTCTTGCGCAAAGTGGCACTTGCTGCGTTTAGCTACTAGTTGGTGCTGCTGCAGAATTTTGAGGACCTCTTCTAAATGCTGCAGATGCTCTTCAAAGCTGGAACTATACGCAAGAATGTCATCGAAAAATACCAACACGGACTTTCTCAACTGCTTCTGGAATACCTGATTCATGAGTGATTGAAAGGTGGCTGGGGCATTAGTAAGCCCAAACGGCATTACTAGGAACTCGAAGTGGCCGTGATGGGTCTGGAAAGCCGTCTTCGACACATCTTCTCCTGCCACTCTAATCTGATGGTACCCCGCTCTCAGGTCTAGCTTGGAAAACCATCTGGCTCCCCCAAGCTCATCCAGCAACTCGTCGATGATTGGTATGGGAAACTTGTCTTTAATCGTCATCTCGTTCAACCTCCTGTAATCAACGCAAAGTCTCCAACTGCCATCCTTCTTCCGGGTGAGGATTACGGGGGAGGCATACGGGCTGGTGCTGATTTGAGCTTCCCCGGATTCAATCAGTTCATTCACCTGCTTCTCAATCTCATCCTTAAATGCATGCGGACAGCGATACGGCGGTATCTTAAAAGGTTGCGAGCCTGGTTTCAGCCGAATGTGGTGATCGACTGTTCTTGGTGGCGGAAGACCGCTAGGAGTGGCAAAAACCGACTAATACTTCCCCAAAAGGGCTGCGATTTCGGGTCGATCATGCTCCTCGGATGAATCCCCCGCTGTTGGGTTGCTCTGCTTAGCCATAACCTGCATGATATATAATCTCCTTTTTCGCTCCATTGTGTATTCCTGACAGTCTCTATCCCTGACCAAGTTCATGCTGGTCTCACTTCCCTTGCCATACAAGACGTATTGTCTCCCGTATTTGCTCAACTTAACACTCAGATCATGAAAATCGAAAGTTATTGGACTGAAATGAGTCATCCAATCTACCCCTAAAATCATGTCATAACTCCCGAGCTTCATTATCTTCAAATCGTAGCTGAACTTAAACTCCTGTATATTCCACCTAAGATTCGGGCAAACCAAGCTTCCCGAAACCTTGTGACCATTACCCACTGTCACAGTGAACAATTCAGTCTCCTTGTAATGCAGTTGTAGTTCCATAACCAAATTCAAATCAACAAAGCTATTTGTGCTCCCCGTGTCAATAAGTATTTTGATAGGCTTCCCAGTAATCTTCCCAACAATCAGAATGGTTTGTTTAACCGAATTCATAGTAAGAACATGCATAGACCCCTCAGGAATAGTCAAATCCGTTAAATCAATCCCATCATCAACTGGTAATTCAGACGCATTCAGATTTCTACTCTCCTCCTCATCTTCAACAATCAAAACATTAAATTGCCTAAACTTGCAAGCATGACCAGGAGCATACCTTTCTCCACACTTGTAGCACAAATTGTTGGTAGTTCGGTATTGATACTCCTGAGGCGAGAGGTGTTTGATGAAATTAGGATTAAACCTTCGCCCCGGCTTTGGCTGTTCAACCGCCTTCCCCATCATTCCAGTATTCTTATTAATCGGAGCCAAACTCTGCTTCTGTTTCCCTCCATTAACTTCCAGATTTTGCTCCTGCAAACTGGCAATTTCGAAGGCCGCCGATAGGGAACAAGGATTAAACATTCGTACTGCCGGTTTGAGCTCCGCCTTAAGCCCGCTAATAAAACTAGAGACGAAGTATGTCTCTGTAAGTCTGAGATCTCTGAGCAACATTCTCGACCTTAATTCCTCGAATTCTTCTTGATACATTCTTACTGACCCTTTCTGGACCAGCTTGTTGAATTCTTCAATATCGTTGGCTCCACCTGTATCCCCAAATGGCCGTATTATCTCCGATCTGAAATCAATCCAAGATATTTGAGGTCTGGTAACCCTCAGAGCACGGTACCATATGTCCGCTCGATCCTCCATATACATTTCCACCTGTTCCACCTTTGAATTCTCTGGGATCTGATATACGGAGAAAAATTTCTCACACTTCCTCAACCATTCCAATGGATTACTCCCACAAAATAATGGTAACTCAATCCTGGGCTGAGCGAACCACGGTGGTTGTCTGGAACCCCTGTCTCCTTCACCATTTCACCGGAATTGACCCACCGGAGAAGGAAGATGCTGCGAAGTCTCCGGCGGTAAATCCCCAAAGTGCAGTGGGACCTTCTCCTTAGACAGATCTTGCACACTTCGCGATAAATTCATCACCGTGGCCATGAGCTCCTTCAGTTGAACAGAATTTTCCCGGTAGAGAGTACGCAGCTCCGCGATGTCTTCCTCTGGTTTGTCCCCGTTTGTTCCAAACAGCGTGTCTCCTACTCAGAATTAGCTTGGGAACGCGTGGTAATCGCCATTCCCGTCCGAGGAACGTTGGCTCTGACTACCAATTTATCAGATATAGCCGGAAATTCGGATTCGGAAAGAAGAGAAAAAGAATTCGAAAGAGGCAATAAATTTGCATATTCATTCATATCCCCTATTCCTTACAGATCCCCTCCCTTTTGTATTTTCCAGTCAACTGAACAACCTAACACGGCATTTCCGTGATTTCCGAGATGGTTCTGGAAAGGTAAATATAAATACAGTAAAACGTTAAACAGTAAGGTATACTGTAAAATAGCTAAAGTACTGAACTTGGCACTTGAGTCCCTGAGATTGATTGAATGCCATTGATAACCCGAAGACCTGAGGACTGAAACTTTGATCCCGTACTATAATAAAATTGCAAAGACGCCCCATTTCCTGACACAGAGTCTCCCAACACCGATGTGGGATTGGGATTCTTTGATACAAGTGACTCCAATCCAGTCGCAAATGGAGGAACCAACCGTCCAGTTTTTCGACAATATTTGACGAGAAGGTAGTTCGGTGATACTGGATTTCAGGGCAAGAAGAGCAAGCTGATCCGTGGTGATGTTTCTTGTGGTCATGGCTAAGCAAACTGTAACAAAACGTGGCAACAGAAGAACCATATTGATCAGGAGGGAATACCTGGAAACAATATTCATCGTATATTATTTTTGTAGGTAAAGCTCAATCCTTCAGTTCTCAAGTCAAGATCTCTCGAAATCTGTGTATGTGTAAATGTTCATGAATCATATTGCAATGCAAGGTTATATATGTTCACATGGTTTCTTATGACATTATCTAGAAAGCAGCCATTAATAAATAAGATTGAGGACGCGTTACTTCTTGTAGATTAATATAGTTGTTACTTGTTCCATTTTATATGTTGAAAAAAGTTTGACAATATATCAGTCGTATAAAAATCAACACTATTTGGTCTTTCTCCACTCGAATTTAGATTAGTTCGAGCAATGATTTTGTGGGTACGTAATATATTCACACGAAAAACTATCAGCACTCTTTGGAAAATTATTGTGAAACAATTGCCTAAAGTTAAGCGGCTAGCCGGCTGCTCCCAATGGCTGCTTTCTGACTTCAAGTTTATTATAATTGTAAGGGTCGTCGGGCACAAACATCCAGTAAATTATTGTGTCAAGTTCTTTAGTTAATAGTGCCCAGGGAACCACAAATATACAGTAGAGGTTGAAACGGAAATGCAGCATTTATAGAGATGTAGGACTTGAGTGAAGCCCACCTTTGAAATGATGCATTAATAAAGATAAAAAGTCAGTAAGTACTCGGGTGCTTCGGCAAAAATATTTCCAAAAAAAAAGCTGGACAAAAATGTTTTTTTTTTTTAATTTTAGGTAGACAAAACTAGTTGTCAGATTTGCTAAATTGGAATCTACTCATTTTGTATTAAATTCAGATTTGACACATCCGAATCTACCCCATAGAAATGATTCATGAGATAATTGTATTACAAGGAGATTCGAATTTGCCAAATCCGAATCTGTGTACTTTCGGATTTGGCAGATTCGAGACAACTAAATTTGTCCATCCCAATTTGAAATATATATTTTTGTCCAGGTCAATTCATTGAAAATTATTTTTGTAAAAAACTCGTAAGAAGTGCTTAAACACTACTTGAAGTCAGAACGCAGCCATTGCGAGCAGCCTTCTTCTTATCATCATTTTATTTTTTAAACAACAATTAAGAGTAATGGTACATACGATAAAAAATAAAAATAAATGTTATAAGGTACGGCGTGCTTAAAATCTAATTACCTGAACTATCCCCATAAGTTGAAATGTATAAAACCTAAAAGAAAAATATAAAAAGTAGAATGATATGATTAACTTCACATCATTTTTTATCATTTTCCCTTGTCAGTTCTTCCATGTATGTGATATGTGACTATGTGCCGACCTAAATCGTAGTTGTTCATTTTTTCAACTCATCCTTGGAATCTATATTGAAATTCACCGTCGAAAAGGAGAAAGCAAAACACTAATTACATATCCTTTTTATTTAAAGAGAGAGTCCATATTCTTTGTTCAATGTACCTAAATGGAAAAAAATCTCGGCCATGCAAACTTGAAATGAAATTGTCAACGCATATAAATAGAGTGAAATTCAAAGACCCTTTTTGGGTATGAAATCAAAGGAACGCCATTATGAAGTAGTACATAAAAATTACCTATGGTATTCATTTACAAACCATAGACGACAGACGTGAAAATGCATTGCTCTTTGCTTATCAAAGTTTGTTTCTTCACTTTATCTTTACTTTTAACCTATTTCATTTCAATTTCAATTTTTCCTCGAATGCCGAGTCTCCATTCTTAGACTATTTTTTCAAATTCAGTACGTAGTTGGGTATATATGAAGAGAGGTCGAGCATAATAATTTTTTTGAACCAAGTTTGAAAGAAGAGAAATTCTATAATAATTTTTTTAGGGAAAAAAACGATAATTATTTTCTGAAGAAAGGAAAATTATATCTCCCTTGTTGTAAACTGCAAAGTTGCTGCATTCCTGAAACATTAATGTGGGAAATTATATCTCCCCTTGTTGTAAACTGTATGCAAAGTTGCTGCATTCCTGAAACATTAATGTGCTGAACACTTTGTTGAGATCCTTCTTTCTTAGCCTATCACTTTTCAAGCCCAATATATAAGTCCAAAAGAGTTTTACTTTAAAACCAATTGATAATTTAGAGAGTATTTCACCAGACTTATATACTGAGCTTAGAACTCTTCCGTCACCGATGTGGGATTTAGTTTGCACACCCAACAAACCTCCCCTCAAACAGAAGACCAAACACTTGAGCTTCCCCTTCAATAACAATCCAACTTGTACCACCATTATCATCCACGGAACCCGCCGCCTGACCACCACTAACTTTCAACACAAGGCCTACAACTAGGCACCAACTCCAAGAGTTTCTATAGGAGACCCACAACTAGGCATCGACTCCACTCTTTGAACCTACGAGTCGTTGCAAGATCGAACTGGGAGAACATGCCACGCTATCCGCACATCAACTGGAGTAGAACCATGGCATCGACTCCACTCTTTGAGCCTACGAGTCGTTGCAAGATCGAGTACCAATTTATAATAGAAGGAGTAACTCATTAGCTTTATATATTGAGTTTGGAACTCTCTCATCAACGAGGTGGGATTGGGTTTGCACTCCCAGCACACTTTTCTGCATTCCTAGAAATAAGTAAATCTAGTTTCCGCTTAATCCCATCGGTTAACATCTTTGTGAAAATTCCGGTGACAAAATTGCATAAGTTGATATAGGTCAGTAACCCAAGAATGGTTTTCACATTGTTTTTCATTAGAATAAGAGTAATAGGAGTGATTCCAATAGGTCGGAGTATATGAACACCAGTCACCAGCCATGAAGTCTCAGTAAGCTAAATAGTGTAGCGAAATTATTCCCCCGATACAGTATATAAAACTCTCTTCCGAAGCCATCAACCATAGCCAGATCCAACCCAAAGACTGCATCATGTACCTCCTAAATATTTACTAGCCTCATTTGATCACTTTCATCCTCATCAGACAACAAAGATAGAATATGTTAATTGCAACATGTTGTGCCTCCTATTTTCTCCCTAACAGCTCCTCCGTCGTTAGAACTTTAAAAAATCAAACCGCTTGGTTATCAATAGAACTACTGGCTCCATAATCCACACACCATAGTCCGACTTAATTTGAAGCAGAGATCTTCTTTATTCTTTTAGCGATGCATGAAAGTACATTGTGTTTGAGTCATCTGATGAGTGCAAAATGACTCCTATTTTCCTGCAAGATTACAGGTTGCTACTATAGTAGTGGCAAGGAGTGTCGATCCCACGAACGTGCTAGTTAACTATGTGTTGCTTATAACTTCCCTCTTAATGCATGTAACTGAGTGAATAAATGATTTTAAGAGAATCGAAGTACTAACAATGAATTAATTAAGTAAAATGGATTCTCAAATATAGTAGTGGCACAATGACTCCTATTTCTTGCAAGATTACGGGTTGCTACTATAGTTTTGGCAAGGAGTGTCGATTCCATGAGAACGTGCAAGTTAACTAAGTGTTGCTAATAACTTCTCTCTTAGTGCCAGTAACTGAGTGAATAAATGATTTTAGAGAATCAAATTACTAACAATGAATTAATTGAGAAAAATGGATTTCAAATATGGAGAAGACAAGGGCTAATATCAATTTCAAATCTAGCTGCCAATTAGCTATTAAAGTTATGGTGATAGACGTTAGCCGGTACGCTACAATGTCTCAAAGGTTCTTCCAAACTAAACAAAACATCTCAACAACAAAGCACCACATATATTACTATGTTAGTACTCAGCCATGAAGTTATTACACACAAGAACCTATGAGGTAAATCATGCCATGGCGGTATATTTCTATATGGCATGAAACCTTGAGCTTTTATGCTCAAGTGATCATAACCCAAGATGATAAACCTAACTAACATAACCTATTACTAGATCTATGAAAGTTCTCATGCACCAACAATAAGTGATCAATGCAGTTGCCGAGTATAAATGGAGAACAAACAATTAAGACGTTCAATTTTGTGAAATAAATTCAACAACTAATCAAACAACCTTCTTGCACTTTGAAAGTGAACCCTGAAGGGTGTTTAGCAATACGTAAAAAAAAAAAAATTGCTAAAACACTGAGGAAATGAATTTATGTTCACAAAGTCGAGAGAATGCAAACTCTATGAGAGTAATTCCCTACCAATTTGAATCTTGCTCGGGATCTTGTTGTTGAAGTGATCACCAATTATTTCGACATTTTTCTCTCTGTGAGTAACCCTAATAGTTGCCTCCAATGTGTGATATGAGGTTTGGGACGTCCTTAGGGTGCATCGTGATTTTTTCAAATTTTCTTCTTATGCACAAATTCCCCTTCTCGCCTCTTTAAACTGCATTTTTTTGCTAACATTACTTTTATGAATAGATAACAAATAAACTCCATTATTTCGGACAAAATTCATATAAACTTATGCATTTTGCAATAAATTCAGCACTATAAAAGGTGTAATTTATGTGTAAATTACGTTATTGTCATCATCATCCTTAAGCCATTTTAATTTCATCTTGTAAATATAAGAAATAAAAATAAATAAATAAAATTCACCTACCTATTTGCAACACATTCCAATTGAAATTTCTCTTCTAAGGTTCCCAACTTGTAGCACGTAGCACAAATTGTAGCGATAAAAGTGCTCTAGCTTAATTGGACGAGGATTTTGATATTTCAAATAAGGCTTAGTAAAATAACAGCGACATGTATACAAAATAAATTAGGAGCTTAGTTCCTTATATAAAACATAACATATACAAAACTTTTCACCTTCAACAAGATCCATTTGTATGTGGCAGCATTTGTAGTTTGATCTTATTCAAACTTCCAAGGACCTCTTCTATACTACATCTTTCCCTTGGGGACACGGTCGTACAAGTCAGAGCAATATCCATTATTGATAAAATCTTGACAAGTATTTCATGAAAGTGTTGACTGAATGTTGATAACAATTCAACATCGATCACCGTTGATAGTCTATCAGGCATTGACTCTTGAACCCAACTCCTTAGAGTCAAAGTTTCACCAAACATTTTATCGCTTGGACACTTTCGTGTGAAAACTTCCATTATCAAGATTCCAAAACTATAAATATCACATCTTGTCGATACTTGCCCTTCCGAAGCGTACTCTGTTAAAACAAAATGCCATTAACTTGTTATTATAAACTTTTTATATTAGACAACTTCAAGTTCGCTGTCTTAAAAAAGAAAAAAAGGAAAAGACAATCATACCTGGGGCAACATAACCAAGCGTAGGTAACGTTTTGGTGAATGTAGTGTTTCCTTCTTTACCCAAAAATTTTGCAATGCCAAAATCACTAACATGTGCAACCATTTCATTATCAAGTAGGACATTACTAGGCTTCAGATCACAATGAACAACAGGTTTCGAATAACCATAATGAAGATACTGCAAAGCATATGCCACATCAATCAGTATGTTTAGTCGTTGCGTAACATTGAGAATATAATTACTTGAATGCAACCATCTGTCTAGACTGTGATTGGGCATGTATTCTAGAACCAACGCCTTGAAGTCAGGATTAGAACAACAGCTAATGACTTTTCTTAGGTTCCGATGGCGAAGGTTGCGTAATACCTCACTTTCTGTGTCGAAATTCTTGAATGATCCTTCTACTTGCAAATTGAATACTTTAACAGCCACGATCTGGCCATCTTCAAGAGTGCCTTTGTAAACAGATCCAAAACTTCCAGTACCCAACAAGTTACTCTTACTGTAATTGTCTGTTGCTCGCAAAAGTTTGTAATATGATATCCTTCTGTGTATTTTTGAGGAGAACCCTTCCTGAACAACATTATTTGCTTTACGTTTATTTCTGTATTTCTGGTATATAAGCCCCAAGGACGTGATACTAGCAAATGATATCAACACAACCAAAATTACTACGAATTTATGCAAATTCATGCTAGTCTTCACACGAGAATTTAAATGATCAGGACATGGTTGGACATGATATTTTGTTGCTCCACAGAGTGCTTGATTGGATATGAAGGACTCAGCTGTGAAATTTGCAAAAGGGCCTCCTGAAGGAATTTCGCCACTCAAATTGTTAAAGGAAACATTGAAGAAAACAAGGTCTTGAAGTTTTTCCATTGACATTGGAACGGAGCCTGATAAAAAGTTGTATGATAAATCCAGTTGTTGTAGAGCCAACATATTACCAATCGCCTCTGGAATATGTCCTTGCAATTGGTTGTGTGCTAAAGAAAGATTCTGCAAATTTTCTAGATTTGTGATGGTGCTAGGAATATTACCTGAGAAGTAATTATTAGAGAAATCTATAAACACTGCCACTTTCAAATTACTGATTTCAGGAGGTAGAGAGCCAGTTAACAAATTTGAAGAGAGGTCAAGCTTCAATAGATCTTTGAGGTTCCATAAACTCACAGGTATGCTAGAGTTTAATCCATTGGAATACAGGAAAAGTTCTCTCATGGAAGTAATATTTCCAAGGCAATCTGGAATTGTATCCCCAACTATATGGTTCCCTTGAAGAGCTAAAAACCCCAAGTTCTTGCATGCACAAAAAAGTTGTAGAGAAATGCTCATTTTGTTTGTACCCAGATACAGTCCTTGAAGTTTTTGCATATTTTTCATTGTACTTGGCAGCAACCCTACCAATTGATTACCATTAAGATCTAATAGGCTTAGGGTACTTAAATTTCCAATTCCACTTGGAATGGTTCCGCCAATTCTACAATTGTGAGCATACATGTATTGTAGTGTGGAAGAAAGATTTCCGACTGAATCAGGCAAAATGCCATCTAACGGATTGTCACCCATAGAGATTAATTCAAGATAGATGCAATTAGACAATGAGGAGATGAAGTTTAAAATAGGAGATGAAGGATCACTTATTAAATTGTTCTGGTGGATATACAAACGTTGAAGCAATCTAAGGTCACCTAGGGAGTTGGGAACGGGCCCTGTGAAATGGTTATCTGAGAGTTCAAGAGTTTGAAGATTGGAGCAATTTGAGATAGAGTTGGGAATAGCTCCAGTTAAACTATTCATTTCGAGATAAATATGCTCTAAATTGGGAAGGTTGTAACCCGCTGATACTGGAATGTTACCGTAAAGGTCATTTCCGGCAAAACTAAGTAGTGTTATGGTTGAGATGTTAAAGATATGTACTGGAATAAAACCAGTTAACTTATTAAACTCCAAGTTGATAAATTGAAGATCGGATAGCTTGCCAATTTCTTCTGGGATAGCTCCTGAAATAAAATTATCATTATGACATGTATTGGCAGTATTCAAAATTTGCATATACTTATAACGAGGAAATTAGTCCACTATGCATGTAGAAGTTTAATGTCAGATTATTCAAGTATAGCTTAAAAGCACGAGATTTTTTCTAAGTGCTATTTTTTCAAGTTTCTCCACTCATTGTGTCTCTTGTACTTGTGAACTACATGCGTTATTAAAATGATGAATATGCTAATTTTTAGAAATATTTGAAGTTTGTACTATTCTCTTAAGAAATTATATTTTATTCGATATTGTGCATTTGAAATGAGTTTTTTCATATTCGGAGATAATGTACATCATTTCAAAAGTAGTTCGAACAATTAGTTATTTACTTCTTTTTTTAGATAACTAACTTCTGCACTCATACATAAGAAGATATATATTATACCCTTACTATGAAAGATCTTAGCCCTCTCTAAAGGAAACTGTTCCTTATATATATGTTAACTTAAAATTATGAAATGTGTGAAAACAGTGCCAAGGGCCTTGAGAAAGGCAAAACATTGTCATGCAGGTCAATTCTATGCAGACGCGGCTATGATTTTATACCTCATCTACAAATACATTACAGAAAAAGGTGTCATTACATCATTTGACTAAATTCTGAAATTAGTCATCTCCATTAGACGAACCGCTTGATTAATATTTGGCGGAAATGGTCTCCCACCTTTTAATTTATATCTTTTCAGTTCCTTGACACTATTCTAGCAGTTTAACCATATTAACAATTAAGTGAACAACGGTATTTTTAGAAATTAAAGTATTTATTTTCCAAATAATACAATACTGAACAAAATAATGTTAAATTAATGAAATAATATTGCACAAAATAACATTAAATAAATAAAAAAAATTAAATTGTACAAAAAATAAAATAATATAAAACTAATAAATATTATTTTTTAAAAAATGATTTTTTTTCTTTGCATTTTTTCAGCCAACCTTTTTTTTAAATCATGGTCTATCATCGTGAAACTTTCATCCTATATAATATTAATTTCAATTAAATGCTAGACACCTATTATTTAACTTCCAAATCCAGATATCACCTCAATCCTTCACATAATCTTCTATATACTATACTAAGGCAAAAACCAGATAAAGAAATCTAAAGTCAAGAGTACATGTCACATAGGATTTTATCCTAATCCTATGTGGTATTTTCTTAATTTTCTAGATATATAAATGCACAAAACAAAACAATAAAAACCAAAAAAACAAAAAAAAACAAAACGCAACTGAAAAAATCAAAACCTTATATTAATTCGACCAAATCCCTACAAATCCGATGGATGGATCTCTTCCTCCTAATCAACGATAGAAGGGACAGATTTTTACATAACAGTATTCCAAATTTCAATATACTGATTTGCTCAGTTTGCGCCTCCTCTTGGCTTCCTCTCGCAACCGCTCCACTTCACTTATTGTTCAGAGAGAAGAAGGATTCTCGTTCAAATTTCAAATTCATATATTAATCTGATCTCACTTACAAATAAAGTGGTTCATGGAGTATATCAAATCAACCGATGATATATTTTTGTTTGAACATCAGAGCAGATGATTTCAACCAATCCCAGAAGTTTATCAGAGTTTTCAATTTCAAAGCTAAAGATTATTTCCTTGGGTGCGTGTGCATCGCATCCCACAATTCCTATAAATATACACAATTTGGGTTTCAAGGTTCTTTCATACAAAACCACGAATCTTACCGACTCAACTTTTCATTATACGAAGTCAAACTTTCATATGGCCTACGATTATTGTTTTGATTTGTTAGAAGATATTACCTCACAAGGTTCAAGTCCAATTGGAGAGTGAATGTTCGTGTGCCACACACTTGGAAACCAACACATGCAAAATCTGAAGATATAGCTTGTCTTGAATTTCTCCTGATTGATGCTAAGGGCATTCTACACACTTAGGGTATTTGGTTTTTGAGTACTTTGTGGACATTCTAGTATATGATTTGATATTTAGTGGCACATTAAGGATTTTATTATAAAATTAAGTGTACCTATTGATCGTTTGAGGAAGGGAAAGTTTCCCAACACCGTTGCATTTTATTTACTATTCTCCTTGCTGCTTCTACTTTTTAAATAGTCTCTTTTATGTATTTAATGTGGCCTTTCATTGATCCTTGACTTTTGGCAAACTTTTTACTTCTTCCGTCCAAAAATAGACATTAAATAAAAATTTAAATTGGATAATCATTTAGAGAAAGAGAGGGTATGTGATTTGTGAGTAAAGAAGGCCATGCAGCCTCTCTATGATGCCGTATGTTTGTATTATCTAACGATGAGATTTTCATTTTATTAGTTTTATACTTCATTAATCATCCCAAGATAATGTTTCTGGAGTTACAATTTGATTTTGGAGAATCATTTGTATCTCTAACCTGGTGACTCGAATTCAAACCCTTTAACCTTTTATTTTCATAATTTTCTTTTCTCTCATTCTTTTTGTTGCTGATTTTCATAAGACTATACCCAGATCATATGATCCGGGTATAGTCTTATGATGGGTTATACTGCGGCCATGGTGGAAAACCACTGATGATGACAAATCATTTGCGAGGTTTGATGGCTTTCTCCAGGATTAATAATATTGTACTTTTGGTGTACTTATAATTTGTTTGTTTTTTTATTCGACAGTATCAAATCAGCATTTGCTGCACTGGTGAAATTTCTCCAAATAATTTAGCCACTTTGATTCAAAGTCATTTTTCAAGGTTTCACCATCTGAAGCCATTGATCATGGTGGTAGCTTTTTGTTTTGTTTTCTATAATAGCAACACTATATAAAACTGATTTTTTTCCCCTATTTTGTATATATAAAAGAAATTAGCTTCTAAAATTCAGATCATCAGTCATGGAAATTAATTTCATTTTTATGTAGGATTTGTTTTTTGGGTTGATGGTGACCTGGTGTGGTGAGGTTGTACCGAGAGTGTTGCAAATGGTTCTGGAGTGTATCAGATAATTAAATCATCATTTGAAGGATTAGAGAAATTTCCATGTTCTTTTTTTTTAATAACAATCCTGCTTACTATCCGGGCTTGAATCTTTATGAAGGGAAATTGCTTGCATCTTCGCGGTATCTTTTTTTTTTGGCTATAGGGTTTTATTTCAAGAGTGTAGAACCGGACAAAAATGGAGAAAATGGAGGAGCTGGCCGGTGGAACCCGTTGAAGACGAAGAGGACAAGAAATGTTGCGTTAATGCGAATCAGGAAAACTTTCCGGTCCTTTCTTTCCTTAGGACAAAAAGAATTTTATATTAATATTTTATTAAAATAATTAAAGAAGTTAGGCCAACCTGAAACTTCTATAATTTAGCTTCAAATATGGAATTGAGTTAAAATACTATGGTGATGGGTTGATGTAGCGGGGATAAAAATGGCTCTGGCAAAGAATAAAAATATTAAAAGGCTTCAATTATGGCTATTCTTTCTTCTTCCTTTTTAACGTTTTGAAATCCAAATTTTTAGTTTATCTTTCTTGAACCTAAATGGAAAAATGTACATACATTAGAAATAAATATACTAATTTATACATGAATCAATTATTACTCGCTAAGTAAGGGGGTCTCAACACTCGGGATCTCACAAAAATGGTCTAAAGATGGATAGAAAGCAAAATAGTTGAGAAGCTGTTTGTTTTGTCATGCAAAAACGGAATCAAGAAACGGCTTTGAATACTGACGAAATGGTTCTTCCTGAATACTGATGAAATCATGATTCTAACGGTGCTATTTGTTTTGAAATCTAGCATACTTTGATTATTACCTCTGTTTAGTTAATCTTGGTAATGAATTTCAAGTTCAGGTTGTGCTCATCATTCCATTGAAAATTTGCATAGATTTCTGATGCACACTACATCCCAACAATAGTACAGTGACTGTTGAATTGGTTATATACTTAATTTTTTTTATTCCAGTTTCTGTTTCCTAAAAAAAACATTTGTGCTTTTTAATAAGATAAATTTATTTGTCTAATCGTGTATGACTGCTAAATATTTCGTGTTTTCAACAAATATTAAGGGGTCTATGCGGCTAAATATTGGGCTCTTAATTTTTTGTTCCTTTTTTTTCCTGGAAAGAAGTCTATATATATTATAGTAAAGCAAACTCCAGAAAGATAAAATCTAAGGTATCGTATCATGCCACATATGACTAAATCTTATGTGGCAAATTTATGATTTTTTGAACCAACTTTTAAAATTGTTTTCTTAAAAAATCTAACTTTAATTTGAAAAAAAAATCAGCAGGATGGATTTGACATTTGCGAAAGTGTCTAGAAAGATATTAATGAAAGAAAAAAATAGGTTAATGATATTCTTTAAGGGTAAAAAAATAGTCCCACCCTCACATTTTGAATAAAATATTTCTGACAACGAGTAAGTTAATTAAAGATAAATTATTAGATAGGTAATGAGAAATAACTAAATCAAACAAACAAATGAGGCTAAAAAATAAAAAATGACGGAAGGTGAGAATGCATCATATTTAAAAAAGAAAATAATAAAATAAAAACACTGAAAACAAAAGTCACTACGAAACAAGGAATAAAGGTCCTGATATCCAACCTTTTTTATTTTTTTAATTTTTTTTATTAAAAAATTGGATGGCCTCTACAATTGGTTAGGGTTATTGTTTCTGTAGTAACCATTCCTTATCATAAACTTTTTAAAAAAAAAAAAAAAATTTCTTACCATAATCTCTTAACCACCCTAACCAACCTTCCCACCCCAGACTACCAATATAGTCTACCAAGAAATATTGCAAGATATATAATTATTTAATTCAAAGTTCATTTTTTTTAAAATTTCTTAACAATCTTTTTTGCGTTAAATAAATTACCAGTGTATTCGTTTGGTAAAGTGTTGTCGATGTTTGTGTTTTATATTTTTCAATGAATTCATTATATATTTTATAAAAATACAAAAATCTATACAAATATTAACATTTTTTTTATTTGTTTATGTAGTAATGTCTATCTACATGTGGTCCCTGTCCATCAGACGGGTCTAACACCTAGTATACTCCACAACAATTCCCAGATGAAAATTTTCAGTTAGAAAGATCAAATTAAAAGCAATGAATCAGCCAAAAATATTAATTTTTTTAAGGAAATTGAATATTAAAAAATCATTACTTTTTATTTTACTTTTTGGCTTCTTTTTTGTTACCTTGTTTGGCCATTTTGCTCAGAGTGGTTTACTTCTCAATGTGATTTGCAAGTTATTGCCGTGAGCGTGGGTTTTGCCCATCTCTAGTGGGGTTCTGACGTCACCAAAGGGAAAAAAATAAAAATAAAAAAAGTAGGGTTGATATTGAATAATTTTTTCCTTAAAGCAATGAATTTTTTTAAAGTATTTATTTTTTGATAAAATAATAATTATTAATTTATTGATAAAATAATAATCTTTATAAATTAATAAATTTTTTATGAGCCTAATACTATTAGTTTATAGAGTTTTTACTTTACCTAGATTGCAATAAATATTTTTAGAAAAAGGAAAATGATTACGGTACAAACGATCGCGTCAATCATCCAATCAAACAGAAACGACCCATGGGATTCAACCAAAGTAGATGTTTAGGAGTGAGTTTTTTTGAAGAAGAAGAAGAAGAAGGATGTTTGGGAGTTTTTTTTTTTTTTTTTTTTTTTTTTTGAGAACGATGTTTGGGAGTTCAAGTGTAAGTAGAATTTCTCCCATAATTACACATGCAAAGAATTGTTTCAGTTGCAATACATGACCTCAGTTGATATATTGGTTTCACCAACTTCACTAACAGAAAAAACTACTTTAAAGTTTAATCGAGTTCATTATTAATACAAACCTAAAAGAGCTACCAATGATAATTCTTCTAACTCCATTATAAACAAAGAGAAATTGATTTTTTTTAAAAAAAGACCTTGAATCATTTGCTATTATCATGCTGCGGCAATGAGGATTATAGCAGATACATCAACTTAACCTAAACTTTACAATTTTTAGTTGTTTTATTTTGGTCAAATGATATTTCAACATAATTACAAGTTCTGTCTAAATTAATAAACGTTGTTAAATGATAAATTTTTATGGTTCCGACTTGAAACCCAATACACAAATAAAACTATCGATAAAGTAATAAGATAATAATTTTAAAATGAATAAATATTAATAGATAGGTTTTGTTAATATCATGAATCCATAATTTATTAAAACATTATTAAAAACTAAGAAGATTTTCTCAAAGTATAAGGCTCATGAGATTTGTTTTATCTTCAAGTTTATACTGGAAAATTCCGTCATTTATTTTTTCTCTTGCGTTCAAAAGTTTTGGAATCATTTTATCAAAGGTGCATTATTTCTTTCCTAATAGAAATGGAAAAAATCTCTTTAGATTAATAACTAATAATATATTGGTAAATTAATTATTAATTGCATCGATAAATTAATCATTTCTATAAATTAATAAATTGTTGCGGTCGGCGTGTTTATATCAGAGTGTCCACAATGGTTTAGACTATTTTGAGTGTAATGTTATAATTCTTCACTATTATACTTTTTATTCAACTTTTCCTTACATTTGTTTTACACTATAAAAGTGTAATAAAATAAAATAACTATCGTATCATCATAAATCTAATTAATTATAATTGACCACACAAAGTGTATTATACATTGTAAGAATTCTAATATCGTTACAAATTATTACACTCTACACGATGATATTGGTTATTTACTTTTTTATACCACCATTCTGGATGCTTTGAGTGATTTGTACTGTAGTATTATGTTATCAATGCAAGGGCCTTGCTAATGGATAAACATGCATAAAATTTTTTCGAGCTATATTTATGCACGGTCGAGATATAATGAATTGCGTTTTTTGAAAAACATGTATTAAATTTAAGCATTATCTATTTTGATCTAGAGTAAACTACTTAAATTATCTTTTAAGTTACCAAAAAGCTAACTTGGTCCTTAAGATCAACAATTTATTGGGTAAAAGATAGAATTAGATTAAAAAAATTAGTTAATAATTTTTTATAATATTTAATTTAAAGTTAACATACTTTTATTAAATTGTGATTTTTTTATATTTTAAAGCAATTACAATAACAAATTAGTAAAAATACCCTTGTTGACTTCACCCATTGATCACTTAAGAACCCCACAAGTAAATTGTCGAGAAATTAAAAAGGACTAAATTAATTGAAAATACAAACATAATACATTAACTAAACCAGTGAATTATTAATATTTCAGGCCAAAATATTTTTTTTGACAAATATAAAGAACCACTTGAATAGTTTACTCTTTGTTGTATGATGCACTCAAACTTACAGGCACGAATATAACATTTACATTCATGCCTATAACACACTTATACACACTCTTTGTTGTATGATGCACTCAAACTATGTGCTACCAACGAGTTACCATGCATGTTAACTTACAGGCAAAGATCTAACACCCTATATCACATTTGACTAAGAGTATGGTTTTTGCAAACTCACGGATCTAACACCCAATGCACGTCAGAAATCGAACTTACCATAATGATATAACCACATTTAGATCCTATGGTTGTTAGTAGGAGATCTCGAATTTAGATTTTGTATCATGTTGGTCATAGGAAAGAGTAGTTTTGAGTTTATCAAAGTGTTGTAGATACAACTTTTAACATGGTAATGAAATTGACCTCTTTACCAAAAAAAAAAAAAAAAAATGATGTAACCATTTATTTCATGCTAGTCCATGCATATTCGAAGGAAAAATCTAATGTATAGTAGATATATGCACCTTTTCAGTTTAGCTAACCAATAGGGGTTAATCTTAATGTTTTCTGGCCTCATGTATTGTTCTCTATCCCGTAAATTAGCACCAATTCTTCAATTGTATCAGGATATATAAGCTGACATTTTGTAGCCGTTGTGTTTAAAATTTACTCATACTCGGGTATATAGATTGTTAATTGTAAAGTTCTACGTACCCGATATATTGTAATTATTGTTCAAATCCACCGTTTGCAGCAATGATAAATTTCCAATTTCTTTTGGAATGACACCTGAAAAAAAGTTGCCGTAAAAATTTAAATACAAGTAGCCGATTTGAGTATGGTGTAAATTGTCAAACGCATGGATATAATTTTTGGTCAAGCTAGAAGTAAAACTCGCATTCCTAGTGCATATATGATTAATTCTGTAGTATTTTATTTAACAAAATGGATTTTTTTTATTAAAAAAAAAACCTAACTTTCAAAAGAGGCGCTTTTTGAAATTGATGAATATTAATCTATATACTATTCTAAGGCAAAAACCAGAGAGAGGAATCTAAAGTCAAGGAGCACATGCCACATAAGATTTTATTTTATGTGGCATTTTCTTAATTTTCTACATATAGAAATGCACAAAACAAAACAATAAAAACCAAAA
Organism: Oldenlandia corymbosa var. corymbosa; assembly: GCA_949775105.1. NCBI lineage: Eukaryota > Viridiplantae > Streptophyta > Magnoliopsida > Gentianales > Rubiaceae > Oldenlandia > Oldenlandia corymbosa. Next base: position 29,220,380 of record OX459118.1, on the reverse strand, counting down.
AAACAAAAACGCAACTGAAAAAATCCAACTATATTGATTTGACCAAATCTCTGTAAATCCAATGAACAGATCTCTTCCTCCTAAAAAAAAAACGCAACTGAAAAAGAATTTCATGTTAATAATTTATTAAAATAATTAAAGAAGTTAGGCCAACCTGAAACTTCTATAATTTAGCTTCAAATATAGAATTGAGTTAAAATATTATGGTGATGGGTTGATGTAGCGGTGCTATGAATGGATCTGGCAAAGAATAAAAATATTAAAAGGCTTCAATTATGGCTATTCTTTCTTCTTCTTTTTTAACGTTTTGAAATCCAAATTTTTAATTTATCTTTCTTGAACCTAAATGGCAAAATGTACATACAGCTATATACTATACTAAGGCAAAAACCAGAAAGAGGAATCTAAAGTCAAGGAGCACATGCCACATAAAATTTTATCCTATGTGGCATTTTCTTAATTTTCTAGATATAGAAATGCACAAAACAAAACAATAAAAACCAAAAAAAACGTAACTGAAAAAATCCAAACCCTATATTGATTCGACCAAATCTCTGCAAATCCAATGGACATATCTCTTCCTCCTAAAAAAAACGCAACCGAAAAAGAATTTTATATTAATAATTTATTAAAATAATTAAAGAAGTTAGGCCAACCTGAAACTTCTATAATTTAGCTTCAAATATGGAATTGAGTTAAAATACTATGGTGATAGGTTGATGTAGCGGAGCTATGAATGGCTCTGGCAAAGAATAAAAATATTAAAAGGCTTCAATTATGGCTATTCTTTCTTCTTCCTTTTTAACGTTTTGAAATCCAAATTTTTAGTTTATCTTTCTTGAACCTAAATGGCAAAATGTATATACATTAAAAATAAATATACTAATTTATACATGAATCAACTACTACTCGTTAGGTAAAGAGGTCTCAACACTCGGGATCTCACAAAAATGGTTTGAAGATGGATAGAAAGCAAAATAGCTGAGAAGCTGTTTGTTTTGTCGTGCAGAAACGGAATCAAGAAACGGCTTTGAATACTGACGAAATGGTTCTTCTTGAATGCTGATGAAATCATGATTCTAACGGTGTTATTTGTTTTGAAATCTAGAATAGTTTGATTATTACCTCTGTTTAGCTAATCTTAGTAATAAATTTCAAGTTCAGGTTGTGCTCATCATTCCATTGAAAATTTGCTTAGATTTCTAATGCACACTATATTCCAACAATAGTACAGTGACTGTTGAATTCGTTATTTATTTAATTTTTTTATTCCAGTTTTTGTTTCCTAAAACAATATTTGTGCTTTTTAATAAGATAAATTTATTTGTCTAATCGTGTATGACTGCTAAATGTTTCGTGTTTTTAACAAATATTAAGGGATCTATGCGGCTAATTGGGCTCGTAATTTTTGGTTGCTTTTTTTTTCCTGAAAAGAAGTCTACATATATTATAGTAAAGCAAACTCCAGAGAGAGAAAATCTAAGGTATCGTATCATGCCACATATGACTAAATCTTATGTGGCAAATTTATGATTTTTTGAACCAAATTTTAAAATTGTTTTCTTAAAAAATCTAACTTTAATTTGAAAAAAAAAATGAGCAGGATGGATTTGACATTTGCGAAAGTGTCTACAAAGATATTAATGAAGAAAGAAATAGGTAAATTATATTCTTTAAGGGTAAAAAAATAGTCCCACCCTCACATTTTAAATAAAGTATTTCTGACAACGGATAAGTTAATTAAAGATAAATTATTAGATAGGTAATGAGAAATAACTAAATCAAACGAACAAATGAGGCTAAAAAATAAAAAATGAAGGAAAGTGAGAATGCATCATATTTAAAAAAAAATAATAAAATAAAAATACTGAAAACAAAAGTCACTCTGAGACAAGGAATAAAAGTCCTAATATCCAACCTTTTTTATTTTATTTTTATTTTTCTTATTAAAAAATTGGATGGCCTCTACAACAGGTTAAGGTTATTGTTTCTGTAGTAACCATTCCTTATCATAAACCTTTTCAAAAAAAAAAAAATTCCTTATCATAATCTCTTAACCACCCTAGCCAACTTTTCCCAGACTACCAATGTAGTCTACCAAGAAATATTGCAAGATATATAATTATTTAATTCAAAGTTCATTTTTTGTAATTTCTTAACGATCTTTTTTGCATTAAATAAATTACCAGTGTATTCATTTGGTAAAGTATTATCGATGTTTGTGTTTTATATTTTTCAATGAATTCATTATATATTTTATAAAAATACAAAAATCTATACAAATATTAACATTTTTTTAATTTGTTTATGTAGTAATGTCTATGTATATATGCTCCCCGTCCATCGGACGGGTCTAACACCTAGTTAGGGTTAGTAACAAAACCACCTCCGAGATTTAGCAGATTATTTAAAATGCATTATTTTTGAAGAAAAATATAAAAAAAGTATCCTTTAATTGACAAGTCAATTATTAAAAGAATCATTCGACAACTAATAACTATTAATGTATGCGTACGAAATCAGCAAGAATAAGTGTAAAAAATTGTTGTTTCCACCCAAAAAATCACTCCGATATACTCTTTCTGTCCCAAACAAAAAGTCCTAACTGAATAATAATTTCGGGACGGATGGAGAATATATATATGATTTGATTTTATACCATATAAAATCCAGAAAACCTGCAATGAGATTTGATGCTTATGAGAGGAAGAGACTTTACCTTCCAGTTGATTCTTCTCAAGAGCTAGCGCCCGAAGCCCCTGCAAGTTCCCAATTTCTTTTGGTATCGAACCTCGAAGCGAGTTGTGATTAAGCCATAGCTCTCGAAGTTGTAAACATTGGGATATGGTTGATGGTATTTGGCCAACTAACCCGGTGCGTCCTAAACCAAGACTTTTGATCTTCGGAAGATTCCGGCACAAATCGTCCGGAAGCGAACTAGCTGAAAAGACATTGTCATCCAGATCAACTCTTTCCAGGGAGGACATGTTGAATAGCCCTGCCGGAAAGTTTCCCTGAAGCTTGTTGTTCCAAACACTGAAGACGGTTAACTTGGACATGTTAGAGATGGATTGCGGAATAGCTCCGGTAAAGCTGTTGTTCCAGAAGCTTAAGAATTCAAGCTCCTTGAATGAGCCAATCCAGGGCGGGAAATTTCCATTGAGATTGTTGTAGCTCAAATCAAGCACTTTGAGCCGGCGAAGCCGAGAAAGCTCGTCGGGCAATCCTCCGTTCAAATTGTTTACAGTCATGTTGATAGAAACAAGAAACGATAGATTCCCGAGTTGAGGAGGTATGGTGCCGGTGAGTTTCATGCCGGAAAGGTGTAAGGCGGTGACTCTCCGATGCCGAGACCCACAAGTGACGCCAATCCAGTCACAAACAGAAGAACCAAGGGTCCAATTTTTAGACAAGACATGATTAGATGGCAACTCGATGATGCGGGATTTCAGAGCGAGAAGAGCAAGCTGATCGGTGGTGATGTTGGTGATTCTGGATTTGGATAAGCTAACTGTGAAAGAACATGGCAACAGAAGCAGAAGTAGTAATATTAGTATTAGTGGTTGAAAACGCCTGTGAACAATGTTGGACATCATTTTTAGTGCTTTTCTTTTGAGAAAAATAGAAACTTCTTATTCTATTAACTCTCGAAATGTATATATAGTACTACTACTTCATCGGCCGGAAATTAACGTGATGATAAATGCCATCTCTAGAAAAATAGAGACCACAAACTAGAAGAAGATGACATCCATAACATAACGTCCAATCCTTATATATCAAGATAAAAATATTTCAGGATAAATTAAGCGTTATGATTTAATTGAAAAAATTTCAGTGCACTTGTCACAATTCTAGAAGGCCGTAAAAGATTTTTCCTTGTTACTATTATTACTATAATATTATAACGCCTACTACTGTTGAGATTTCAGTTGATGGATTTGGGTTTTTATTTTTAAGTTGAATAGTGATAAAACCTTTTTTTGAGAGGAGGGGGGGGGGGCGTGGAGATATTGATCAATCGTTTGGATGTCTTTTAACAGAAAAATTCAAAAAAATTCATATACTAATTTATATGAGACCAAATTCTAACGAGTCTCTATAGATAAAATCTTCTATAAATATTTATCGAAGAAACTATTATTATTATTATTGATCCTAGATTCGAAGTCCTTCCATTTTCATCGTAATGGAAAATAATAATGCTACTGATGTGAGAAAAAGAGAAGGTTTTTCATAGCCAAAAAAGAAAGAAAGAAAAAAAAAATAAAGCTACTGCATAATAAAAAAAATTCCCTCTCCCATGGAGCAACTAAATGAAAGACAATAATCATCAGCATAGAATCATCGAGATGATCCGACAGTATGCTAACTCAGGGCGTACATTCCGCCCGTCATGATGCCAGTGATTCTAAACGACCAGCTCCGTTTTCTCATTACAAATGGTTAGTAGTTTCTTTCAACAATTTGAATCAATTCATCTTAATATTTTGTGAATACACTAAGTTCATAACATAATAATCATTACTTAGTGTAATAGCATAAGTACTTATTAATACACAGGTATTTTTTTCAAAAAAAACATAATCACTTCTTTATTTATTTTTTATATTCCGGTTAAACGATGTAAAGATGTCGACCAACATTTGGAAAACATTCGTCTAGACATACGCCCTCACTGAGACGCGAACAAAGAACGAACCGAATTGATGCTTGGTAAGTAGTATTGTGTTATTTAATTATTTAACCATTTATATGGAATAATTTTTTTTTTATGGACCATAATTATTTTGAAGGTAGTTTTGTGATAACCAAATTTATTTTTATCATAATGTTTGTTTATTGTGTACCAATTACTATCTCTCAAAGAGTTACTATTTTGGAGTCTTACATTTATTTAATTTTCCTTATGAAGATCGAGAATTTTAGGTAAAATTATTAAAGTTTTATTAGAAACATGTCAATTATATAAATGCTCACGCAAGATCAATATTTGCTGGATATTTGGCAGAAGTTAGTGCTATCTTCAAGGTGTCGGTAAGACGCTTTAGAGATCAAAATGAATGGTGCAAAGGTAAAGAATTAATCGTAATTAAATAAATATATTAGCTGTTAATTAAAGTTGTGAGTATAAATTAATGACACTGAAGAAAAATCTATAAGTTTTAGTTGAAAAGTTTGAAAATGCAGTCACTAATTGGACATGGACGAGGAGCTGCGCGCTGAAGGTCTAGAAGCCATAGCAACCATTAAAGCTATCAACACTCCCTCCGGAACACAAAAACATGATCCCTTTACCACTGGCCGGCTGCATCCCCCAATTATTATAATCAATATATATATTGCTTTATATTTTTTTTCTTATTTTTTAAGGTTATCTTAGACTCCTTTTTTTTTCCTTACATGTAACACCTATTTTATGGAAACTATATAATTCGCACAAATTATCGGGATTTTTTTTTTGTTGAATTATTGTTACACAAAAAAAGAAAAAATCAATGATATATGTTTTCTTTTACTTCCTGGAACATATTTATTAACACCACTTTTATTTTAATAGATTTTTTTAAAAGAACATATTGATCATGCATGATAATAAGTAGTAAATTATTTGTTTCATTAATTTTATTAGGATTTTTTTAATAAATCGTGAATCATTTTTATTCGGACTTTTTTAATAATAATGAATAGTAAATATCATCCATGAACATATTTATTAACGCCACCTCCATTTTTATTCTATTAGGTTTTTAAAATTAACTTTTGTTTAGATTCGAATTTTAAAGAGTACCGCCCAAAGTTGTCTTTTACAATTGCCAAAAACAATTAATTAGGTCCATAACATAAACAATCCACTGATTTATACAATTACATCTATGTTTTCAACTAATTTGATCCGTTCCATATTGTGCGTCACAGATGCGGGATTGACTGCTACAAATTGAATATGTGGACTGGCTATATTTATATATGTTGCAAGAAAGAAAGTCTCAAATTTCTCAAACCGAAAAAAAAAAAGAAAGAAGAAGATGAAGAAAGAAAGCCTCAAAATTGCATATAATTAACATGAAAACTGAAACACAAGTTCATTCACAGTTACTCCAAGGCTCCAACCAGCAAAGTCCACCGCGACAATTTAAAAACGTAACCTATGGACCGTCTCTATAATCGACATTGGATCCATATGATCAATTATTGAACATGTTGCCCCATCCTGTACGCTATCTATATAGCATAGATTTGAGGGAAATCCTTCGAAAATGATGCACAAAATAGAGGCATAAAGTAAGATTTTTGGCTCCCAGTACTATCATAAATTTTAGACATATACCCACTGTGTCAATGCAGACGTTGAGGGGAAGATATATTTCAACTTTGGGAATTGAATGTGAGTCTAGTGCTTGAGATGATGTGTTTTTTAGTATTAAACATGGGTTCAATTCTCACCAAAAAGTATATAAAGGGGTTTACCCACATTTAAATGGAGTACATTGGGATGGATTATATATATATATATATATATATATATATATATCAACTTGCTATTTTAAGCCGGCTTGGTGATCGATCACATGTTTTCAGTTAAAGGAAAAAAACCGAAATAAATAAATCATTGAATTGGAAGAAAATAATGGAATATTTATCTATTCCGTTATTGATCGGGGTCATTCAGAATAGAATTTTGTAAACACTCAATGAAAATATTAAAATTAAATAATCAAACACTACTCGATTTTATTTCGTGCAACGTATAAGAAATACTACTAAAAAATAAAATCGCCCATAAACTCAATCTTATAAACACTGAGAACTACAAGATTGGGAAAAGACTTCTGATTGATGAGAAGCCTAATATAGTTTTAATGTAACAAGCTACGACAATCACGAAGTAAACAATGAGTGGCGATCATCCACTCTTAAAAAAAAAAAGAAAATTACCTACAAAATTATTTGTTGGGACAGGGATTCTTCATTTTCACCTATTTTTCGTGTTCTTTGATTCTCCGTCATTGCAAACTATCAACAATCGGTAATTTTTAGATTATGTTAAAGAATTTAAGAGAATTAATAAAAAAATAAAAAATAAAAAGAAAGAAAGATATATAAAAGAGTGAAACGTGGGAAGTTTAAGATATAAGAATATGTTTGTTTTTTTGTTAAATTACACGAATTAAATTCATGCTGCATTTAGCAACCCATGTTAATAATTTAACTGCTCTCATTTTGAATAGTTAATTATTGTCACCTTCCATGGAACTAAGCAATCACCAGGATTCTTCAGGATCAAAAGTATTGCGACTACTACGCTCACGTGGATACTAATTAATCAAGAACCAGTTATTTATATCGTAATTTTCCACGCAAACCCAAGTACTAAATACACGATACTTTTCTGATTAGGATCTACCGATCCAAAGCACACACCGCGCCAAGATATATTTGTTGTTTCATCAGAGACTCGTCAAAACATCAGAAAAACACATGGCTAAAATATTTCTGTCTAATTAATGATGGATCCGAGTGGAAAAATTTAGAATATGAATGGAAGATTGAAGATGAAAGAAATATTGGTTTAGAGGTTATGATCGTCAAAGTTTTGACACCTCAAAAGAATCACAAATAATGCATCGATCACAGCGATAAATACCACAAATTGGGAGTACTATTTGGAATATTTGAGCATCCAACTGAAATCCAATTACCGTTTCAAAAAAATAAAAAATAAAAAAAAAATTAAAAACTAAAATAAACTGAAATCCAATTGTTCATGAGTTGAGTGGCCCGGTATCTTTTATCGATACTAGTCATTATGTGAGTGATGACCCTGACTACTTAGTCGTCATATCTGTAGTTGCTTCTCATCTAATTAAAGTTTAATAGCTAGTTTGAAAAAGTTTAAAGAGATAATGAAGCAAAACAGATTAAAATAACAATTTGAGAAACTATTTTAAACTGGAAGTTGGAGGATCGAAAAACCGTAGTTGTCTCTCAGAATTTGTATTCATACAGCGGGCATTTGTCTAGAATTTCTGGGGTAGAGAGAATACTTAATACCAGACATGCAAAAATTTATTCCTTGGTTGAAAATTTACACTAGGACATTGTTTAGCACATTATTATTATTTTCGTGAAAATTGTGCACCCGAAACTGTGGGAACAAGAGAAATAGGAATCATTTAAGACATAATTAAGTCAGATGATTGTTGTTGAGTTTGAACCGATCTCAGACCAGGACTGAGAACTTAGAGTTATTGGTTTTAGTTTGAGAAAGACATGTAGAGACCTAGAGAAAGTGGGAAAAAGCCAAAGAGACGATTTTTTATTCATAAAGTGAAAAATGCTAGTGCCAGTAAGCTATAGATGATGCCGATGATACGCTATTACATATAAGACAAAGATATTAGCGCCGACTAGACATTGTCGATGACACGCTGTTATAGAGAAGACAATGATAGGATGGACGTGCAGAGGGTGGACCGATACACATAAGTGTTAGAACACCTATTACAAAACGTGAACACCTACCTAATTCTATGTAGGAGAAAAAGACAAACAATTCTATTGCTAAGCTACGGGCTAAGCAAGCATAATAGAATGTGATGAACTATCATAAAGAAGGTAAAAACATGATAAACGGTAAAAGAAATAATAAAAGACAAGGAAAACCAGTTGTATGGTTAATCGGTGATGATTTTCTCTTCATGGCTGCCTCTATTTATAGTGCTTGGACGAAACCCTTGCTGCCCTATGATTCCTTGGAGAAAATGTAACTTAACATGGTCAATGTCCTGCAAAATAGGTGATTATTCCCGCAGCAATCTCTCAATCAGTTGATGACTCTTTTCACAATTACCTCTTAATTTGGTAATAGAATTCTTTCTTAAATATATCTCCTTAATTATTGATAATTTTTCTTATAAAAAGGAGCAAGAAATAAGGAGGAATCTTCTTTAATTGCCAATTAATCACGCAGCCGATTTTGGAATAATTATATTCCCACTCGGTTTCTACTTTCCTTTTTTATTTCTGAAACTATTCACACTCAACCAGCCCATATTGACCCTAACATATTTTGACCACTTTTGGTCTATTTTAAAGCATTAAAATCTCTGTCATTATTATATAAATTCACAAAACTCGTGGGCCATAACTCATATTTCTCGTCGGCCCGATTTCCCAAAAACTGGCCGAACAATTATATATGCGAGCCAAACCTTTAAAAAAATAAAAAGAAGAAGAAAAAAATGTACCTGCCTGATCAGTTTGCATACATTATTACGTTGTATATATATTTTCTCTACTCATGATATCACTCTCAATACTGGACATTGTTTAATTAATAAAGCTCTTTGTCTCTTAACTTGGCTTGAACAAAAACTAAACGATAAAAGGAAACACTGATCTTTGGGATTCGGTGCTCATGATTTATTGAGAACGTTGTTGCAGTTGAAATTGGTTGAGATATCTTCAATACCTGTGAGTAAAAAATAGTTACTAATCTAAAAGCCAATCAAGGAGCTTAGATTCAGAACAAAAGAAACACTACCTTTATGGAACATCCACCTTTAACGAGTCCTGATCTGTTTATTGCACAAGTTGGAGTCTGTTCTTAATCAAACTTGCAATAACATCATCTTTGCTTCTCTCTCTTGGAGATACATTTGTACCAGTAAGAGCTAAACCCTTACTGATGAAATGTTAGCTTCTATATCAGAAAAGTGGCAGTCAAATGTTGATAGCAAATCAGAATCTATAATATTAGCCAGTCGTCTTTCATGCAAAGACTCTTGCACCCAACTCCTTAAAGCTTAAATTTTCACCAAACATTTCATCTGTAGGACTCTTTCCTGTCAAGACTTCCATCACCATGATTCCAAAACTGTAAATATCGCAACTAATCGACACTAATCCTTCCGAAGCATATTCTATATGGAAAAGAAAAAAAAAGTTAAAATACCATTATAAGCATTTTATCAATGGAAGTTCAAAACAGATAACAAGAGGAAAAGAAACTTCTCACCCGGAGCAACATAACAATGTGGGAACTGTGTTAGTGTATGCAATGCTGTTCTCCAGACCCAACAATTTTGAGAGTCCAAAATCACTAACATGAGTAACCAATCTTTGATCTAGCAGGACATTAATAGGCTTAAGATCACAATGGACAACTGGTGTTGGATTACCACAATGAAGATACTGCAAACCGCATGCCACATCGATAAGTATATTCCATCGTTGTATAACATTGAGGAAGCAGTTACTTTTGTGCAACCAGCTATTAAGACTTCCGTTGGGCATGTATTCAAGAACCAAAGCCTTAAAGTCAAGGTTACAGCAGCAGCTAACAACTTTTGTTATATTTCTACGGCAGAGGTTGCACAATTCCTCACATTCCGTCTCAAAAATCTTCAACGATCCTTCTAGTTGCAAATTGAATACTTTCACTGCCACAATCGCACCACCTTCAAGTGTACCTCTATAAACAGATCCAAAACTACCAACACCCAACAAGTTAGTCGGATCATATCCACGTGTCGCACGCAGAAGTTCATAATAGGGTATCCTCCTTCGTGCTATAAAAGGGATTAATCCTTTATTACCATCATTAGTTGCTTTACCTTTCTTTCTATACATCAGGCATGATCCCCAAGCACGTGACATCGACTACTGATATTGCCACAACCAAAATTATTATAATATCACGTAAATTTCTTCTCATCCCATGATGAGTTGGGTTGAGCACCACATAAGGCTTCATTTGAAATGAAAGATTCATATGTCAATTTTGTAAAAGGGCCACGCAATGGAATTTCACCACTCAATTTGTTAAAGGAAATATCGAAGAACGTAAGATCTTGAAGTCTTTCTAATGACTTTGGCAGGGTACCAGATAACAAGTTGTATGAAAGATCCAATTCTTTCAAACTTAACATTTGACCGATTGTCTCCGGGACTGGTCCTTCCAATTTGTTATGCGCTAAAGATACAGCCTCCAAGGTTTTCATTTCTCCTATAGAGCTAGGAATCTCACTTGAGAAGTAATTGCGGAAGAGATTGATCAAAGTTGCTGTTTTTAAGTTGGCAATTTCCGGTGATAGATGTTGTGGCGGAAAGGGTATAAATACAACACACCACGGAAGCGAACCCCAAGAAAATTTCCTTTCCTACTACCAATAAAATAGGACAACCATCCAAATAAGCAACTAATTCAATAACTAATATGAAGGAGGCACACAAATTTACGTGAAAATCCAAATCGGGAAAAACCACGGAACTGTAACAACAGTCAAATCTCCACAATCACAATAATGGAAAAACAGTCTTCACCAACCAGTGGATACACAGGACTTCACCCAAAGGTGGATTACAACAATACTCTTCCACACACACCTATCACAAAGTAGGACTGGAAGGATCTAACCAAAAGAGAGCTAAACTGAAAATTAAACCCTAGCTTTCTTTCTTTTTCTCTTGTACAAAAACAATGCACGGTTGCCCAAACTTTTCTTCTCTTCTTGGCTGAAACACACGCCTAAAAATTATGCCAAACCCTTGCTTTTATAGAGCAAAAAAACCTTAAAACAAAAACCCAATTGGAGTGGGTTTTGTTTCTTAAAACCAAAGTCAAATTTGGCGTGGTTTTATTTGTTTCCTTGTTGACCCAATTGAGGGGAATACCGGGCCAACAATCTCCCCCTTCACCTCAATTGGGGGGTAAAACCAAACCCGCTTCCTGTCTACAGAACAGAAGCTTCTCTCTACTCACAGTCTTCGTCAACATATCGACACCGTTGTCATCCATATGGATCTTCTCAAGAAACAACGCCTTGAAGTCCAACACATCCCGGATCCAATGATATCTCACATCAATATGTTTTGACCGCGAATGAAATGTGGAATTTTTCGCTAAGTGAATAGTGCTCTGGATATCACAATGCACCACATACTTCTCTTGCTTCATGCCAAGCTCTTGTAGAAACTTCTGCAATCAAAGTGCTTCTTTACAAGATTCAGTAGCTGTGATAAACTCTGCCTCTGTAGTAGACAAAGCAACACATTTCTGCAATCCATTCTGCCACGAAACTTCTCCCCCTCCATAAGTCATCAAGTAACCAGAAGTAGACTTCCGACCATCAAGGTCACCCGCCATGTCAGCATCTGTATATCCATCCAACATGGTCTTCCCATTACCAAAGCAAAGACTCAATCTGGAAGTACCCTTAAGATACCCGAGAATCCATTTCACAGCATTCCAATGCTCCTTACCAGGATTGGAGAGAAACCGACTAACAACACCAACTGCATGAGCTATGTCTGGCCTTGTGCAAACCATTGCATACATGAGGCTGCCAACTGCCGAAGCATAAGGAACCTTTTTCATCTCTTCCTTATCTTTCTCACTTTTAGGAGACTACGTTTTGCTTAGCTTAAAATGCCTTGCAAGTGGAGTCGTGACTTCCTTAGCACCGCTCATGTTAAATCTATCAAGAACCTTCTCGATATACTTCTCTTGAGATACCCAAAGCTTCCCATTCTGTCTGTCACGAGAAATCTTCATCCCAAGGATCTGCCTAACCGGACCCAAATCCTTCATCGCAAAGGATTTATTCAATTCCTCTTTCAACCTGGCAATCTTTGCAGTATCATGACCAACAATCAACATGTCATCGAAATAAAGCAATAGAATTATAAAATCACCATCAGAGAATTTCTTCACAAACACACAGTGATCAGCTGTAGTCCTTTGGTATCCATGCCCTATCATAAAGGCATCAAACTTCTTGTACCATTGCCTCGGAGCTTGCTTCAACCCATACAAGCTTATGTTGAGACGACATACAAGCTTCTCTTTCCCCTTCTCCTGAAACCCATCTGGTTGCTCCATGTAAATCTCTTCTTCCAAATCACCATGCAGGAAGGTTGTCTTCACATCAAGCTGTTCAATCTCAAGATTCAATCTGGCTGCTATCCCAAGCACAACTCGGATCGAAGACATCTTTACAACAGGAGAAAATATCTCATCAAAGTCTACGCCCTTTCTCTGATTGAATCCCTTCATAACCAATCTGGCTTTGTACCTCGGTTGTGAGCTGTTCTCACTTATTTTTAGTCTAAACACCCATTTATTCTTGAGTGCTCTCTTGCCCTTAGGCAGCTTCACCAGGTCATACGTGTTATTCTCATGCAAGGATTTGATCTCATCTTGCATGGCTGCTAACCACTGATCTTTCTGCTCATGACTAAGAACCTCTTCATACGACTCTGGCTCTCCCCCATCAGTAAGCAACAAATACTCCTGAGCACTGTATCTGGTGGAAGGTTTCTTGTCTCTGGTGGACCTCCTAGGCTGAACAGGAGGTGATGAAACCGTTGTGTCTCTGTTTCATTAGCAAGATCATCATTAAACTCACCATCCTGCCTTGTCTCAGCTCCCCCTTCAGGAGAATCATCTGATTGTGGAGGAACTGGATCTAAATCAACAGGAATCTCAGGTGAAGATTCTGGCATCTCGCCTTTTCCCATATCATTAATGGTCTGGTCTTCAAAGAAGATCACATCTCTGCTTCTGAAAACTTTCTTTTCTACAGGATCCCAAAGTCTGTACCCAAAATCATCATTTCCATACCCCAAGAATACATACTGTTTGGATTTTCCATCAAGCTTCGACCTTTCATCTTTCGGAATATGAACAAAGGCACGACAACCAAAAACTCGTAAATGCTTAAATGAGACATTTTTCCCTGTCCAAACTCGTTGTGGAAGATCACCATCCAATGGAACTGAGGGAGATAGGTTGATCAAATCAACTGCTGTCTGCATGGCTTCACCCCAAAAAGATTTAGGCAACTTTGCATTCGAGAGCATACACCTAACCTTTTCGGTAATAGTTCTGTTCATTCTTTCTGCCACGCCATTCTGCTGCGGAGTCTTCGGAACACTCTTCTGAAATTTAATGCCATGGTCTCGGCAATACTTCTCAAACGGACCCCTGTACTCACCACCATTATCTGCTCGAACATACTTCAACTTCTTGCCAGTCTCTCTTTCAACTCTAAGCTGAAAATCTTTGAACACATCTAATACATGGTCTTTAGATTTCAAAGAAAACACCAAACCTTTCGAGCATAGTCATCAATGAAAGTAACAAAGTACAATGCTCCACCCAAAGACCTATCTTTCATGTAACATACATCTGTGTGAACTAACTCTAGAGGACTGGACTTTCTAGATGAAGGAGAATTTTGAAAGGAAACCCTATGTTGTTTACCATAGATGCAGTCAACACAAGGTTCTAGAGCAGTACCTTTCACCTCTGGAAGAAATTGCTTCTTACCAAGAATCTGCAACCCCTTAACACTCATATGTCCAAGCCTTCTGTGCCAGAGATCAATGGAGGCATTGTCAGTTGCATTCACCTCTCCATTCTTCAACTTTGCATTCAACACATACAAAGAGTTCAACTTCTTTCCTCTAGCAATAACAAGATTCCCTCTGGTAATTGTCCAATGGCAACCACCTTCAGTGCTATAATAACCCTCATCATCAAGTTTACCAACGGAAATAAGGTTCAGACGCATATCCGGAACATGTCTGACATTCTTCAAGACAAGAGTACAACTTGTATTCGTTACTAATGATACCTCTCCCATGCCGACAACATCGCATGAGGCTTGGTTGCCCATTCTTACACAACCAAAATCTCCAGGTGTGTAAGAGGTAAACAAGTGTCTATGAGGCGTCACATGATAAGACGCACCTGAATCACCGAACCAATCACTGTCGTGACTCGCAACATTAATTGTATCATCATCACAGTACACAAATACATCACTGGTAGTTACTACTGCAGTAGTGTCATCATCACTTGATTCATCCTTCTTGCCTTTACCTTTTCTCGCTGCTAGTTCTCTCTTGAGAACCCTGCACTCCCTCTTAAAGTGCCCATTCCCTTGACAATGGTAACACACGACATCTTTCTTGGATGTAGACCGTCCCCTGGACTTGTCATTCCGATCACGTGGCCCTCTGCTTTTACTTTTCCCTCTTCTATCTGACTTTTTTGTCACCAAAGCCTGCGACTCAGACTCAATACTCTGCTCTTTTCTTCTGACTTCTTCATTCATCAAAGCCTCTCTGACCTGATCCAAGGTCAAGACACCATCCTGGGTTGAATTACTGATTAACACTACCAAAGTGTCCCAACTGTCTGGAAGAGAACTAAACAATAACAAAGCCTGCACCTCATCATCCAACTTTAAACCAACATTCATAGCTTGGTTCAACAAACCCTGAAACGAACTCAAGTGCTCATTCATGCTAGCACCATCTTTGTACCTCAACCTGGTAATCTGTTTCAGCGCAGATGACTTATTGTTGCCGGACTTCTTCCAGTACATATTCTGGATTTTCTCCCAAAGTTCATCAGCTTTTGTTTCTCCCAAAAAGTGATGAAACACACTTTGATCAATCCACTGTCGAACATTACCAACAGTCTTCCTGTGCATATCAGCCCACTTTTTATCAGTCATATCACTTGGCCTACCTTCATCTCCTAGAACAGGATCAAACAAATCTTTGCAATATAACAAATCTTCTATTCTAGGCTTCCACATATGATAATTGGATGAAGTCAATTTAATCATCATACCAGTACCCGATGACTCTTCCATTTTATTGGTGTAACACCTCAACTACCGAACCGTAGCTCTGATGCCACTGTTGTGGTAGAAAGGGTATAAATACAACACACCACGGAAGCGAACCCCAAGAAAATCTCCTTTCCTACTACCAATAAAATAGGAAAACCACCTAAATAAGCAACTAATTCAAGAACTGATAAAATAGAGGTACACGAATTTACGTCGAAACCCAAATCGGGAAAAACCACGGGACTGTAACAACAGTCAAATATCCACTATCACAATAATGGGAAAACAGTCTTCACCAACCGGTGGATACACAGGACTTCACCCAAAGGTGGATTACAACAATACTCTTCCACACACACATATCACAAAGTAGGACTGGAAGGATCTAACCAAAAGAGAGCTAAACCGAAAACTAAACCCTACCTTTCTTTCTTTTTCTCTCGTACAAAAACAATGCACGGCTGCCCAAACTTTTCTTCTCTTCTTGGCTGAAAACACACGCCTAAAAATTATATCAAAGCCTTGTTTTTATAGAGCAAAAAAACCTAAAAACAAAAACCGAATTGGAGTGGGTTTTGTTTCCTAAAACCAAAGTCAAATTTGGCTTGGTTTTATTTGTTTCCTTATTGACCCAATTGAGGGGAATACCGGGCCAACAATAGAGAACCAGTTAATGAATTGGAAGAAATGTCGAGCTCCGATATATCTTTGAGATTCCATAAACTCACCAGTAAGCTAGAGTTTAATCCAGTGGAATTGAGATAAAGACATCTCATGGAAGTAATATTTCCTAAGCAATATGGAATCGCACCCCCTACAGTAAGATTTTCTTCAAGATCTAGAACCCCCAATTTCGAGCAACCACAAAAGAGCTTCAGAGAAATGCTAATTTTATTCTTCTCAAGATATAAACGTTGAAGATTCTGCCAGTTTTTAACTGAATCTGGCAATGGCCTAGTCAGCTGATTATCAGAAAGGGCTAATGTATTTAAACTGCTTAAATTTCCAATCCAACTTGGAATGGTACCCTTTATTTTACAATTTGAAGCATATATGTCTTCTAGTGAGGAAGACATATTTCCCACTGAATCAGGGAAAAAAGTATCTAGTGGATTGTCAGACAAGATCAATGATTTGCAATTAGCCAAGGAGGCAATGAAGTTTAAAACAAGAGAGGAAGGATCATTGATCAAATTGTTCTGGTCAAGATCCAAAACTTCAAGTAATCTAAGGTCACCCAAGGAGTAGAGAATAGGCCCTGTGACATTGTTTTCTGCAAGTTCAATAAACTGAAGATTGGAGCAATTTGATAATGAGTTTGGTATAGGTCCACCAATAGTATTTGTGGCCATATATAGACCTTCTAGATTAGGTAGAGTTCGACCAATTGTGGAAGGGAGAGTGCCAGAAAGATGATTTCCGTCAAATGCTATAATTTTTATGTTTGAGATGTTAGAGATATTTACAGGAATCGAGCCAGTTAGCTAAATGTACTCGAGGTGGAGGTTTGACAATTGTATAGCTTGCCCATTTCTTCTGGTATAACCCCTAAAACAAAATTATAGTATATTTCACTGTCACAAACTCTTTTACCAAAAAAAAAAACTGTCACAAACTAAAATATGTATAGGTTCATTAAAATGATTTTGTATGCATCTTTATGATATTTAAAGTTCACAGATACTTATCAGTTGGTCAAACAGAAAGAATCCACTAAGCATAATGTCATTTTGTTTTAATGATTCCTTGAAGCATAGCTCAAGACAACATTCCTCTCCGAAGCATCGTGAAAACAATTTTGTCCTTTTAAAAAGAAAAAGAAAAAAAAAAACTTTGACATACCTGTGAGGTTGTTATTCTTGAAGTCCAAGATCGGCAACATTGACAAATTTCCAATTTCTATTGGGATTTCTCCTGTAAATATGGATGGACTTAGAACGTTTAGAACACCATGTAACTCATAAGGTATAATTCAACCAAGATTGATGTGTAACCATATCAGTTTGTTTATACACATGGTTGAATTTGTTGTATTTTAGCACTTCCTATAATTGAAGCTGTGTAGTATTATGTTATCAATGCACGTAAGATTTATTCGAGCTATATTTATGTACGATCGAGATATAATCAATTGCGTTTTTGAAACACGTATTAAATTTAAGTATTATCTATCTTGATCTAGAGTAAACTACTTAAATGATCTTTTAAGTTACCAAAAAGCTAACTTGGTCCTTAAGATCAACAATTTATTAGGTAAAAGATAGAATTAGATTAAAAAAATTAGTTAATAATTTTTTTAATATTTTAATTTAAAATTAACATACTTTTATTAAATTGTGATTTTTTTTATATTTTAAAGCAATTACAATAACAAATTAGTAAAAATACCTAAACAGAGGCAGCTAATGTGCCATCAAACTTGCCGCAACTTTGATAAGTGATGACCCATGCAAGCAGATTAAAGTTCCATATATGTGTAAATCAGTTGTAGGTTGTCACGCAACAAGAAATCTCCAATTTTATCAGGTCAACTGTTCTCTCTAATAAATAAAACTAGATGCTTGCCCCAGGCAAATGCCCGGGGGCGTGCCACCTAATAAATTGATATGTAAATAATCAAAACTGATTAGGAATTAATTTAGTTTTTGATGAAAATAATTGATTGGCCGAAAATTAATTTTTTCAAAAGTCCTAAATAAATGGAAAAGGAAAATTTCATACACTATCAAATTCAAAATTTGAATGAACGTAGCCATCTGATCTCTTCGTTAATATTGTAAATATATTTTTTATTTTTAAAAGGATGTGACACGTGGTAGAATGATTTATGTAATATGGTCCATTTGGAGCCAAAACATTTTAATAAAAAATTGCCACATTAGCATCCTGTTTTCTACTTTAATAGGGTAAAAGGGATATATCGGTAAAACGTCAAAACTGTTTTATTCGTTTGCAAATGCGCCGTGGTATACTCTGTCGATGAAGTTGGAACTTAGAAGTATAAAATGCAATTAAACCATTCTTAAAATTGATTTGGATTAGCATATACATGATAAGATGAACAATGTTAAATTTAAACAATCACACTTCACTGTCAGCAAACAATAAAAGTAATCTTCTTCTTTTTTCTCTCGATTCTCTCCATCTAACAAATGTAACATGCATGTTGGTGGAAACACCAAATGCATTTTTTGTTTTTATTTAAGTTTAAATTACTTGATCGACCAATTATAGTTGTACATCACTAGAAATTGGAACACTCAGCCATTCTTAAAGTTCATATTGCCCACTTGATACGTCACATGGAGCATAGAACATTGAAGAACCAATTATTCTAAAATTCATATTTGCCATCATGATTGCGTGGCACCTAAACCACGGAATTAAATTAGAAGCAACAATACATTGAATGGCAGGCGAAAAATCAAACTTGGAGTTAGAAATTTTTACGCCCTCCTTGAATGATATCTATTCTAATTTAGGGCAGGTATGCAATTAAGAAGTGGTCACAGCATTCAGAGAAGAGGAATTAGGGTAGGCGTTCCTCTATTCCATGAACGCTAGTGAAGCTCTAGCAATCTATTAAGCTTTAGCCTCAATTGACAAGTTTTAAGAGCTAGATTATGGTAATTACGTTGATAGATTAAGCTTTCATTGATGTTTGAGAGCATGCAGTAGTTGTGTAGAGAATTTGTCTTCGATACGTGATATTTACAACAATTAGAATCTACTACTAAATAGAATTGTCTATATCGAGAATAAGTGATTTTTTTCACATGTTAGATTGTTGTTTTTTGTTAGGTGTAATAGTTTTGAGACTATATGTACTGTATATATATTATATTCATATTGATTTGGGTCCACGGTATGATTAAATTAATGAATTGGGAGGAAAATACAGGATTGGTACACAAGAATTCTTGGTCTAAAAAGATACACGTAATGACGGAATTTAAAAACTAAAATAACTAGGATTTGTCCGAATTTTTCTAATTACTACTTGGGCGTAATTTATAAATGATATGTGTATATGATTTGTAACTTGAAAACAAACAAATATCATGCATAACAAGGCCATCTCAAAAACTGGAAATAGTACTACAAGTGGATATAGATCCATATCTAATCAACAAACAAGGAAATGGAAATGCCACTCATTCACAAAGACACTAATTCATTCCTCTCAAAGCATTTAGTCCCTTTGTGCACAACGTTTCTCGCCTTCTTCATTTTCACTCTCTTTTTCTTCAAATGGCTAAACAATTTTCGATACTCCTCCAAAAACCCCCCACCTTCGCCACCCGGACTTCCCCTAATCGGAAACTTTCATCAGTTTTTCAATTCCATCACACATCGTTCCTTCAAATCATTAGCTGATAAATATGGTCCCGTAATGACGATGAAGTTAGGAAGCAAACCAATCATAATCATCTCATCCGCGGATGCAGCTGAAGAAGTCCTCAGGAAAAATGACCTTGTGTTCGTTGATAGGGCTAAACAAAGCTTCATTGGAAGAATATTTGACAAGGATATGGTTTTTGCCCCCTACGGTGACCATTGGAGGCAAATAAGATTCATTTGTGCCTCTCAGCTTCTAAGTAAAAAAAGGGTTCAATCTTTCAGATCCGTCCTTGAACAAGAAATCAAAAACATGTTGGAGAAAATAAGAGAATCTTGTTTTCCGGGCTCGGCTATAGCCATGAGTGAGATGTTAGCAACCCTAACTACTAATGCAGTTTCTTTGGCAGCCATTGGGAGAAAATACTCGGAAGAACCTAACGGGAATAAGCTTACGGCGCTGTTTAAGGAGTGCACCATGATCGGCGGATATATAAACCTTGCTGATTGTATCCCTTGGTTTGGATGGATTTATCGCTTCAGTGATATGGACGCTAAGGTGTCTAGGGTTGCAAAAGAGGTTGATGAATACATGGAGAATGTTTTTGACCGCGGAATCAAGAAGCAAGAGAAAATAGAAAAAGGTGAAGAAAGTCATGAAGAAGGGCACCACAATTTTCTGGATGTCTTGATTGGATTCTACCGAAAAAATACCACTGGTACTAGGATTGATCGCGATTCCGTTAAAGGTGTTATTATGGTAATTTTCATCCTAATTTACTCATTACACATGAAGGCCTAAAAAAAAGAATCAGAATATGTAGTTTTTCTTTTACTATTCACGCTTTCTTTTGTATTGATTCGTAGATTAGATAATACAGTGTAAGTGTTGGTACAAATTTCCATTTGTTGTGGCATGCAGAATATGGTGGTGGCTGGACCGGACACTACATATTCACTTTTAGAGTGGGCGATGGCGGAGCTGTTAAGGAACCCGAGCTTTATGACTAAGTTACAAAATGAGGTAAGAGAAATTAGGGTTTGCGAACCAAATCAAATGATCACTGAAGACCATCTAGGAAGACTTCCTTACTTAAAAGCAGTTATCAAGGAAACTCTTCGCATGCATCCTTCGCTCCCATTGATTCCTAGGTTATCAAGAGAGTCCGTCAAAATCATGGGGTATGACATAGAAGCTGGAACTCCAGTCTACATTAATGTTTGGGCGATTGGACGAGATCCTCAATCATGGAATGATCCAGATGAGTTTCGGCCAGAAAGATTTATAGATAACCCTATTGACCTAAAAGGGCAACATTTTCAATACATACCATTCGGTGCTGGAAGGAGAATGTGCCCTGGCATTGAGTTTGCGTTAGCAACCGCTGAACTCACTCTTGCGAATTTGATGCGTGCGTTCAATTTCTCATTGGCTAATGAACTTCAACCAGAAGAATTAGACATGAAGGAAGCTGGGGGTATGGTGGTTCCCAGGGAAAACCCTCTCCTTCTTATTCCGAATCTTCCAAATTAGACCCAATTCTTTAATTGTATAAATCGTTGCAAAGCTCATGTTTTAAATAATGTAAACTGTTACAAGGTTGAAGTTTGTTCTGAATTATATGAAATCAAGAAGAAAATAATCAAAGTTATCAATTACTACCTCTGTCTAAAAAAAAAAATAGTCCACATTCAATATAATATTTGTACTAATTTTAATACAAATTTCAAAAATTAATGTAAATTATTTTTTTAAGGACAGGAGAGGAGTATTATATTATTGATGATTTACTTACTTGAAGAGGTTAATTGCTTACTCTTTTTTTTCTTTTTTTAGGGCCCTGAGATTAGTCACAACTCACAATTAATGGGATGCTTTCAGACCAAATATATATTGATTATCCGGTTTAACGAGTTTCAGTTAGTTAACAAACGAAATTGAAAAATAAAACTACCATTGTAGCAATTAGTCAGTCAAGCTACAATGGCAATTTTATTTTTGAAATATCTTTCTCCGTGAATGATATCGGTTCTAGTTCAGCGCCAACTATGCAATTAAGATGGTCACGGCATTCAGAGTAGAAGAATTAGGGGTATGCATTTCTCTTCCCTCGCCATCCGGAAATCTAATAGAGCTTTTGCCTCTAAGCTATATGTTAAGCTTTAGCCTCAATCGGTCAAGTTGTAAGTGCTAGGTTTTGGTAATTACGTTGCTACATTAAGCTCGTAATGTGTAGAGGAGGGAGAAAAGGGTGGTGGAAAGAGGAATTAGTCTGACCTGATTTGAGGTAAATTTAAAATAATAATAAAAATTTATTTTGGCTGTTAATTACTGTTTTGGCAATAACAACAATCTCAAACACATTACTCCGTCGTCCTACCAAGAAAAAATACATCCATGTTCTATTAGACTACATGCATTGGAAACCCACTCACAGCGAGTTAAGTTATATGGGCATCTAAAAATGAAATGATAAACCCAACTGGAATCGTCTTTAAGGTGATGATCTTTGTCCTCAATTGTTCTACACAAGTTTTGATTAGTAGAAGTGACAACAAATTTGTGATTTGTAATAATGTAGGGGCAAATAGTGTTTACAGTGGATCAAAAGATCTCTAATCCCTCCTGAGTGGAAAGCTTGAGCAAATCTAGTTACTAAGAAGAAAAGCAGCTACGGACATAAATTGAAACAAACAATATATGTTTAATTAACATACACCTCTAATGCCACTCATTTGTATATGGTAGAAGTTGAAGTTTGATCTTGTTCAAACTTGCAAGAACTTCTTCTATGTTACTTCTTTCTCTTGGAGACACACGTGTACAAGCCAGAGCAACATCCATGATTGACAAAATGTTGGCAAGTATTTCATGAGAGTGTTGATTGAATGTTGATAGCAAATCAACATCGATGACTGCGGTTAATTTATCAGGCATGCATCTTTGCACCCAACTCTTTAAACTCAAATTTTCACCGAACATTTCATCACTAGGACTCTTTCTTGTGAAAATTTCCATTATCATAATCCCAAAACTATAAATGTCACAACTTGTCGATATTAGGCCTTCTGAAGCATACTCTGTAAGAAAATAAACAATGTATCAATCTTTATAATTTTTTACAATAAACGACTTAAGAACTTGCAAACTTCATAACTATACATAAAAAACAAATAAATAAATAAGTAGACCAATGAAAATAAAACCTCACCTGGGGCAATATAACAAAACGTAGCTAACGTCTTGGTATATGTAATGTTGTCTTCTCCACCCAACAATTTAGAAATGCCGAAATCACTAATATGGGCAACCATTTCTTCATCTAGGAGGACATTACTAGGTTTCACATCACAATGAGCAACAGATGTCAAATTACCAACATGAAGATATTGTAAAGCACAAGCCACATCAATTAGTATGTCCAATCGTTGCATAACATTGAGAATACACTTATTTGAATGCAACCAACTGTGAAGACTCCCATTGGGCATGTAGTCTAGAACCAATGCCTTAAAGTCGGGGTTCGAACAACTACAAATAACTTTGGTTAGGTTTCGATGGCGGAGGTTGCATAATACCTCACATTCTTTGTCAAAACTCTTGAATGACCCTTCTAACTGCGAATTAAATACTTTAACAGCTACGACCGAACCATCTTTAAGAACTCCCTTATAAACAGATCCAAAACTTCCAGTACCCAACAAATTATCTTGATTATATCTATTTGTAGCTTGTAAAAGCTCATAATAAGATATTCTTTTATGCGTAAACAAGGAGAAACTTTCTTGATCATCGATGGTAGTTTTACCTTTATTCTTGTACTTTAGATAGACAAAAACCAAGCATGCGGTACCAACAATGGATATCGTCACAACCAAAATTATCAAAATTTTATGCTTATTTATGCCACTTGGCCTGTGCTGAGTAGGACGATTTGAGCATGGTGGGACATGAAATCTTGAAGCTCCACATAGTGCTTGATTCGAAATGAAAGATTCAGCTGTAAAGTTGATAAAAGGACCTTGTGAAGGAATTTTACCTCTCAAATTGTTAAATGAGACATTGAAAAAAGTAAGGTCTTGAAGTTTTTCTAATGATAGTGGAAGGGAACCAGATAAGAAGTTGTACGAAAGATCTAGTTGTTCCAAACTCAACATACTACCAATGGCCTCAGGAATATGTCCTTCCAACTGGTTGTGAGCTAAATATAAATTCTGCAAGTTTTCTAGATCTCCGATAGTCCTAGGAATATCACCTGAGAAATGATTACTTGAGAAATCCAACAATGTTAACCTTTTCAAGTTATTGATTTCAGGAGGTAGAGAACCAGTTAATGAATTCGAAGAGAGGACGAGCATCAATAAATCTTTGAGGTTCCATAAACTCACAGGTAGGCTAGAGTTTAATCCATTGGAACTTAAGTAAAGTACCCTCATGGAAGTAATATTCCCTAAGCAATCTGGAATTGCACCCCCAATTATATAATTTTCTTCAAGACCTAAAAGTCCCAAGTTCTTGAAAGCACAAAAAAGTTCTAGAGAAATACTCATATTGTTCCCACCAAGATACAAGCGTTGAAGATTCAGCAAGTTTTTCATTGAACTTGGCAGCAACCCACTCAATTGATTATCAGCAAGGTCTAAAGTATTCAAACAACTTAAATTTCCTATCCCACTTGGAAAGTCACCCCTAAGTTTGCCAGTCTCTCCATAAATGCCTTCAACCGTAGAAGAAAGATTTCCTATGGAATCAGGTATAACACCATACAGTGGATTATTGCCGAATTCAATGACTGACAAATATTTACAATTTGCCAATGAAGTTATGAAGTCCAAGGTAAAAGAGGAAGGATCACTACTTAAATTATTATTGGAGAGATCTAAATCCTTAAGCAAACTAAGGTCTCCCAGTGATTTGGGAAAAGACCCCTGGAAAACATTTTCTGAAAGTTCAATGACCTGAAGATTGGAGCAATTTGCGATTGAATTGGGTATAACTCCACCAATGATATTTTTACCGAGATAAAGACCTGCTAAATTAGGAAGATTATAACACATTGTTGACGGAAGATTGCCAGAAAGATGATTTCCAGAGAGAGTGATCGAGATTAAAGTAGAAATGTTGAAGACATCTACTGGAATAGAACCAGTTAACTTGTTGAAGCCGAAGTTGATTTGTTGAATATTGGATAACTTGCTGATCTCTTTTGGTACAACACCTACCACAAAATTATTCATATGATATACTAAAAGAAATGTATGTAGTTTCACAAAATTCATTGTGCATATCGTAATTGATACTTATTGTACGTGTTCAAAGCTATAATTTAATTCGCATCTCATTTTATCCATGTGATAACCCCATATGTCATGCCAATAATTTCATATGCAAAGTTATATACATATATTTAATCATTTAATTAGCTCATCCGTTCTAAAATAATATTATATGCCCACTAACCCAAAATAATTATCCAGTTAGATTTTCACTTTTTGTACAATTCATTTTAGTACAGAAGGAATATTAGACAATTTATACACGGTTTAAAAAATATTTTAATTATGTATGTGACTGTCATTAGAATTATTTTCTTGTAAGGGTAATTTTAAAAATATTGGACCAAGTTAATCTGCCTTGAGAAAAAAAGAAAACCATACTTATTTTAAAGTTCTTAAACTTTGTTTATGAACACTTATTTCAGAAAGAATAGAGTACTTCTTCTGGCATACCTGACAGATTGTTTGTAGTGAAGTCTACTATCCGCAACATCGACAAATTTCCTATCTCGATTGGGATGGCACCTACAAATAGGGGACCTTGATTTAAATACAAGCAGCCCACGGAAAATATGGTGTGTATTATGGGAAACAGAGAATATTCAATAAGGTGAATGTCAATGCGTATTATTTGAAAGTGGAAGGGATTTTACTTGGTGGATTGGGTGGCTATTACTTTAATGATTCTAATTTAGACCATAAAATTAATAAAATTATACTCTCTGTCCTAAAATTATTGTCCAGATTGAAATGTCACTTTTAATATAATTTGAACTAAAAATAAAAATCTAAATAGGACAATAATTTCCGGACGGAGGGAATGTCAAAATTTGATACCTTCCAAGTGGTTTTCCCACAGTTCAAGCATCTGAAGCCCCTTCAAGTTTCCAATTTCTCTTGGAATGCCTCCAGTAAGAGAGTTTGAAGATAAGTACAGCTTTTCAAGTTCCAAACACTGGCCAATGCTTGATGGAATCTGACCAATTAACCCCGCCCCTTGTAAATCGAATCGTTTGAGCCTGGGAAGATTCCGGCACAAATCCTCCGGGAGGGTTCCAGCTGAAAAGTCATTAGCACTAAGGGAAATCCTTCCCAGAGAGGACATGTTGAATATCCCTGCCGGAATGTTCCCCTGAAGATGATTGTACGAAGCGCTTAACGTCGTTAACTTGGACATGTTAGAGATGGATGGCGGGATAACACCGGTGAAGCTGTTGTTCATGAGGGACAAGTATTCAAGCTCTTGGAATGAGGTAATCCAAGGTGGGAATTGTCCATTGAGATTGTTGAAGCTCACATCAAGCACTTTCAGTCGACGAAACAGCGCAAACTCATCGGGTAATTCCCCGTCGAAATTGTTGCTGCTAATGTCCAGAGAAACCATGAATGATAGGTTCCCGAGTTGGGGAGGTATGGTGCCGGTGAGATTCATGTAGGAAATATTTAAGGCGGTGACTCTGAGATGTCGAGACCCGCAAGTGACGCCAATCCAATCACAAACAGAGGAACCAAGTGACCAGTTTTTGGCCAATATATGATTAGAAGGTAAGTCGGAGATGCTGGATTTCAGGGCAAGAAGAGCAACCTGATCCGTGGTGATATTGGTAGCCGAGGAAAGACATGGCACCAGCAGAAGATGAAGGAGAAGAAGTGATATCAGAGACCAATAATGCTTTGGAACATTAGTAGTGGGCATCATGGTGTATTGTTTTGGATGTGCAAGTTGACAGGGAAAATGTCCTAGTGCTGAGCTCTCTGACACGAGAAAGCTATATGTAAAGTTCATTTGGGTCCTAAACATACATTATGAAGGCCATTCATGTCAAGAAAAAAATACCAAAATGAAAGTGCTACGAATTCGCTAAGATGGTCTTTTTGGTAATGTCAAAGTTACATTTCATTATTGTATCCCAATATGATGGTTTTTTTATTAGGGATAAAGATAATTACCCCCTGAGTTTTGTCCCAAACCCTAAAATCCCCTGAGTTTTTTGAAAGGACAATTACCCCCCTGAGTGATGTCCATAATACCATTATACCTCCTTTGACACCTGAAAAGACCAAAATACCCTCAATACTCGTGGGACCCAATTTTTTTCTCCAATTTTTTGCTTTTTTTCTACTTTATTTAGTTTAATTATTTTTAGTCTAGTTTTCCTTTCTTTTTTTATTTTTTTCTACTTTATGTAATTTAATTATTTTTAGTCCAGCTTTTCTTTCTTTTTTTTTCTTTTCTGCTTTATTTAGTTTAATTATTTTCAGTCCAGTTTTTCTTTCTTTTTAAATTTTTTATTTTATCTTTTAATCCAAAAATAAATAGAAAATATATTTGGTTTTGCCTAAATTCATTCCAGATTTGTAAAATCATATTTCATACTATTTTTGTTTTCTCATTTTACTTTGAACTCTAGATATCTCTCAACTGAATTAATTACTTGATAAACCTGATGAGGGATATCTATAGTTTAAAGAAAAACTAGGCTTGTCTTTGTCGCGCGTTGCGCGACCAGTTTGTATTATATAATTATTATACTGTGTTCGTAACTAAAAAGTAATGTTACAGAGAAAGTATAAAAATAGTTTGTTTTATTGAATTCTATGTCAATAATTTGAATTACAATTACTTAATCTTTTTATTATGAAATGTAGTTTGTTTTTTTATCTTTAACTTTACTTTGTATTCTATTCGTTTCTTTAGTCGATAAGACTATTTGTATTCACCAAATCGGGAAGAAGTAAAAGGTAGTATTCGAGCTTTATGAATTTCTGTATTAGGAGCTCATAAATTAGGATCAGTTGCTACAAAAGAATCAAAATAGTAGCCTTAGGAGGCGAAAAAGCCTTGTTTTCTCGGGTAAAGTGAGCTTGGAATGAACCAATTTTCCATTGTTTTGGGCTTGTCTTGACAGTAATGGTGGCATTACTTTAAATGCAGCAGTGCAAAGAATAATAATAATAGAACTATTTGTATAAAGGCTAGATTTTAAGCTCGCACAGGATTATCAAAGAATCACTTGTCAACACTACCATCAGACCAGGTTTGTGGGAAAAGGTTTGACATATGGAAACATTGGTGCAAAAAATAAAAAAATGGAGACCAGAAACTAATGCCTAATTAGCAGTAAAAATAAAAGTATAGGGATGTACGCCAAAAAAATTCCAAACCTATTAGTTGATCATGACTTCACTGAGCAAGAGTCAAGTAGTTGCATAAGATCAAACTCAATGAAATTATTTTTTTCCATACTATTTGTTGAGCAAATCTTAAGAATCAACTAAGGGCGTGTGAAGCATAGTTCATAATTGTTTGGCGAGCAACTGAAGAATATGCACCAATGAAAGTTGTTCCAGATAGATAAAGAAATTATGTAGTAGATGATAAAAAGCAAATTAAGGATAAACAATAGAAACATTCATGTGCAAAGTTATAGAAGAGTGTTTCCTTCTCTGAAAGGTCTTCTAGAATAATATAATAGATTCATGTTTTTTACACTTAGTGGGTAAAGAAGCTCAAAATACTTATCTTTTTTCTCACTATTGACAACCAAATGACTGTTGGCATAGATTGCAAGAAGCATAGTAAGGTAGAGAAGCAAAAGCCACCAGAAAGTCTCACGAAACAAAGTTTTTTTAAATGGTACGGAGACTGTGATTATCTTTTCCTAATGTACCTACCCCTTTCAATTGCAAATTTTTCGCTAGTTTTATCTGTATCTGATACAATCAGTGAAGTTCCTAAACCTGAAGAACAAGAAAAAGGCAATGAGCTTTACATATGAAGTAATGCAGTATGCTCTATGCTTAGTCAATCCAAAGTAGAAACGAGTAGCTTCTCCCCAATGCATTCCTAATCATCAGGTACTAATATTAAGACAAGTAGCAAGTGTCCAGCATTTTATTTGCCTGGTAAAGCAAAATTTACCACAAATAAACTATCATAATTAGGACATCAAGTTAGTGGCTCATTAATGCATGTAGCAAATCCGTATGTTATTATTTTTTTCCCTTACACCAAGAGCCTTATCATGCTACTAAAGTAGCTCATCATTATATTCCAAATTTTTAAATAATCCAGCATACATATCAAACAGAGCCTAGGCGTATTAATTAGAGAAAAATATTCAAATCTAGACATGGAGGTAATTTCTCAAGGCTAATCAACTTTTTTGAATCATAGACATATAAAGAGATGGTATTTAGTTCTTTATTATAAAACAGCCAAATATTAGAAACATAAAGTCAGAAAAAGAGTACATTACAATATCACAAGTATATAAAGTCAGTAAAAGAAGTACAAATTTTGGTGCAGATATCTAGTGGAGTGAGGATTTATGACAAATTTTGGTCCCAATTTGATGCAATGTTGTTGCGATGGTATACTAAACTAAATTTGATTAGTCTTCCACGCGATTCACTTTGTTGACAGTAAAGGAACCTCTGTAACTCAATTAATTTTAAAGTGATTGATAATGTATTTTCATATAGATCACATTTAGGGAACAACAACAAAGAATGTCTACCAGTTCAATAAACCAAAATTTTATGTGTTCAAACCTAAGGCATAAAAATGCCTCCCTTCCACTTCGATTTTCACTTTTCAATTAAATAGGTTCAAAACAAACCAGGTTTGGTGGAGACAGTATACAACACACCAATGCAAACATGATCATATCTCCAAAAATAGTAAGTCACGAGAACTTTTACCAAGGTTGAAAGATCTGCACCTTTGTCCAACTAACATAAGATAAATTGACATGAAACCAATTGATCAACAAATATTCCATATTTCATGTACATTTAAAATTGGTTTGAAACACAAAAAAAAGAACAAACATTCGGCCAATTCAATAGGATTCAAAAAAAGAAATTTTAAAAAGGAATTATCTTGCAAAGGTCCTTATAACATGGCTCAGGTTCCACAATTCTGCTGACAATATCTCTCTATTTCTCACTCTCCTTAATATTCTTCATATTCTGAAAGAGTTCAATTCAATGACTAACCGACGACAACCTAAAACAAACACAATTACATGAAATTCTGCTAGATTAAATAGAATTCAACAACTCAAACATTCTCGTAAAATCCTACCTTTCCATCCAAAATCATAACCATATTTGAATATTGAGATCAAAACTTCAAATTCGTTTTAATACAAAAGATATGAAAGGGAAAAATAAAATCAGTATTACCTATGGTAGGAGAGAGATCTTTGAAGGTACCTGGAGTAAAGCTGAGCAAAGGACTACTTTTTTCTACTCCAGAATTCTCAATCAACAATAACTTGAACAAATAATCAAATTCTTACGAGGACGACGATGAAGACGATACCATCTCCACGAAGTTTAATTGGAACATCCATGAAAAAAATAATAGATTAGACAACCTGAAAAATAAGAAAAGATTAGGACCAAGTGAAATTTAGTGAGCATAGACAAGATTAGATATCATTCAAGATTTCATGATGCAGTAACTATTTCCCTATTGAATGGCAAAAGCAGAATCAAAAAAAATCATAATAAAAAGAGAACTACACCAAAACAAACCTTTTGGAGAATAAAACAACTCAGGAACTGCGGAGAGCCCCAGCAAAAAAGTCCTTCTGATTGTCCTTGGCATTTGATGTGGTTTGGTGTCCTCTTTTTGCGCGGAGAGCTCTCAACAGAAACAAATAGTGGAAATTATGCAATTCTGGTTTCTGCCCTATTAGAAAGTTCTGCAATATAAACACCAACAAAAATCAACAAAAAAAAGAAGAAGAAAAGATTAGGAGTAGACTCTAAGGAAAAAAAAGCAGCAGCAATAGTACAGAAAGACCGAACTTTTTTTTTCCGGTGAGTGAGTTGGTGGCACAATCCACGGTAGTGGGGAGAGAAGAGGAAAAAACCCTCTGGAAAATCCGATGAGCGACTCTTCACAGCAATAGAATTAGAGCCAAAATAGAAAGAAAAAGAAAAGGTAGAAAAAGTAATGTATATAGAACAATGTTCAAATCTTGTCTAGCACCACGATCTATGATCGATCAAGATTAGAGCCCCATTCTCTTCTCGTTACTGCTCTTTATCTTCGTCCCCAACAGCCTCACCGATGAAGGTTGCAAAATCAAATCTATGGACTCAATCGATAAACATTCTGACGATAAACTTCAACAACTCGGCACGGAGGTTATGGTGATTAGCGGCGGCAATTCAATTTTGAAGGTGGTCTTTAGCGGCAGTTTGATATTTAGCCACAGCTATAATTTTAGTCGCGGCGGAGGAACTGCGGTTCCAATTCGTGTCTGTAATAATTTTTTATATAAAATCCTTCGGTCCCAAAAAACGGTGGGGGTATCAGCATAAATAGAGGTCTTAAAAAAGAGGGAGGAGGCTAAAAAACAAGAAGGAAAAAAGGAAAGATGAAACGCAAGTATAATCTATGATCATTTTGTTTCGGAGATTCAACAAAATTTCTTTTTAAAAAGAAAACATTGATACAAAAACGCCGTCGTTTTCACTGCTGGGAATAAAATAAATGTATAAAACGACGTTGTTTTGATATCTGGGGATTTTTTTTTACGAAAAATTCAGATTTTTTGTCATTCATTAATTTGAAATTGAATTTATGCATTCTCCTTTTTGCCCCCAATAAGTTGCTGACGTCATATCAAGACCATCCGACGTACGAGATCAATTTGAAGGTGCCCCTGAATATTTCTTGGGCATCTAATTTCTTGCCTACTGTACCTTTATATTAAGTATAAGGATGAAAAAACAACAATAGCATGAAATATGATTTTATAAACTTGGAATAAATTTAACTAAATATATTTTCTATTTATTTTTTGATTAAAAGATAAAATAAAAAAATTAAAAAGAAAGAAAAACTGAACTAAAAATAATTAAACTACATAAAGTAGAAAAAATTTTAAAAAAGAAAAAAAAAGTGGACTAAAAATAATTAAACTAAATAAAGTAGAAAAATTTTAAAAATAAAGCAAAAAATAGGAAAAAAAATGTTGGGCCCCATGCGTATTGAGGGTATTTTGGTCTTTTTGCATGTCAAAGGAGGTATAATGGTGTTATGGACATCACTCAGAAGAGTAATTGTCCTTTCATAAAACTCGGGGGGTTAGGGTTTTGGACAAAACTCAGGGGAGTAATTGTCCTTACTCCTTTTTATTATGTTATTTTTGTATAAACAAATACGATAATCACTTAATAAAATATACTATTAGTGTAATAGTAATATCATGAAGGAAACTAGGAAAGCGTATTGTCTTGCCTTATTTTAGCTAGCCCCAGTGTCAATAAGTCAACTACGTTAGTGCCCGGTGTTTATTTTTTCCGAAACAAACAGAAAAAGAATGCAACTTGCTAGTTTCTGTCTCTCCTTTTTTTTTCCCTTGTTTTAGTGCAACTAGCAAGTGGACTAATGGAGGTTGAATTTGACGTTTTAATCCACGTGGGAACATATTAGCACGCCAATAAAGAGAAATTATTTTTAAAAAAAAAATAGAGAGAAAAAAAAACTTTTGAGAGAAGTTCTAGGCAAATTCGCACCGTGTCTATAGGGAGCGTAATAAGCATTTTGGTGTTTTCTTTCCGCTCCCTCTTACTTCAGAATAGATCATATAGTCTCTCAATTTGGACATAAAATCCATTTCGTTATCTTATGTTTGAAAAAAAAAAAAAAAAAGAAAACTTCAGTAATTAAACAATTTTTTTTATCAATTGAAGAAGAAGCAATCCTTAAGAAAGTTAAGTTCTTCATTTTCCTTACCAGAAAACATCAAATATAATAGAGATATTTGTATCTTCCTGAATGAGCTAGCAGAAAGAAAACCAAATATTAATCAGTTGAGAATTCGTCTTACCAAATCTAATTTCTCTACACGATCTCTTTTATTCTCAACGAACGTCTAAAATATCCTCGACTCCTTACAAAAATAATAACAAGCAATTTAGTGATCACCTTAATTACGAAACTTTAATTCTACAATATTTTTCTGAAGAAGATGGACTAAAGCGAATTAAGACAATAAATTCAAAGACTATTCTACTAAGAGTGATGATACACATCTCACCTTACATGGCATTTAGTTATTGGATGAAATTTAATAAGTTAACTAATTATTAGATAAAATCTAATAAGTTAAATTAATTTATTTTTTTTGTTAAATTTATTTACTTGTTGAAGACTTTTATGTCTAAATTTTAAAATAAGTAGACCCTAACCAATTATTTTAGTTCAATAAACTAATTTGTTTTAGTTTAATAAACGATATCATCCATCATCCAGAATCTTGATCACCCAATCATAACGATTCTATTAATTTTAGAGAAATCTAAACCCAGCGGCCGCGGCCGCCACCTTAAAACCATGCACCATGAATGAAATCACCATCATTAGTTTTACAATTGCCTTTTGCTTCTTCCTCTTTTTCCTTTTTTCTTTGTTTTTTTTTTCATGAAACAACCATGAAACCCACCATTTTGTTGAACTTGTTTGTGACTTGTGAGTCATCTTTCAAAGGGATTCCTATCAAAGGTTATTATAGAACGTCTTTTCTCCCAACCTTCCCTTCTATTATTACTTTTCCAGGGTTATACAAGTCTATGTATCTTTCAAGCTGGATTAATTATAAGTGCACAATTATCAGTGTGTACGAGTCTCGTAAAAGACTAGATTTTTTTTCACATAAAATAAAAGGCAAAAAACCAAAAAAGAATGACGAGCACCTTTTTTTCCCGTAAACCTAAAGGGAAAAAACCCCAAATTTCTTCCCGTAATTTTCCAATCACATGAAATGGAGGAGCGGAGAATTGCTAATTAGCCTCTTTTGTTGTCGTTATATTTCATCTAATCGCTCACCATGTTTTTCCTCCATCTAATCAGTCAGTAAATTAATTTTCTACTAGTCCGAATCTGTCCGTTAATAATTATTGTTTTACTAACCATGTTTTATCTTTCGGTGAATTGATATACTCCCTCCGTCCCATAATTATTGTCCAGTTTGAATTTTTAATTTTAATTTAAATTATACTAAAAATGAAATCTCAAACTCAACAATAATTTTGAAATAGAGGAGTACTAATTATAGTTTGTTGTTCGAGAATTGCGATTTCCATGGTTCACGCAGAAATATTGAACCATGTAGATTTATTATCCATTTGCTATGTGGGGCTTTCATCATAAGACTATCAGTTCAAGATTAACTCGATGGGTTGTAGGAGGTAAGTCCATCAACATGACTCCATTTGCATAGATTTTTCCACGTTAACATAGATTAACTTTTATATCTAACGGTAAAGTTTTAGCTACCGCATCATCCACCAAATGGTTGTGTTTATTTTTGAAAAAAAATAAGTTAAAGAACCATTTAATTAATTAATTTCATGTAATTGGAAAGAGTTAATCATCAAGGTTTTGAATTGACTAGTATGGCAAAAAGATTGGTGACGCCTCTTGTGCTTTCATTTTTTTCTTTTCTCGGCTTCTTTGCGCTTTATTTTTTTTTTTAATATTATGTACCTGATGTTTGAAATCTTCTTTTCTTTTCTCGGCTTCTTTGCACTTTATTGCTCTTTTTTTATTTTTTTTTTTTAATATTATGTACCTGATGTCCGAGCTAATCGAGCTTCATTGTTTGTTACTTTTAACATGGTTTCTTCTGTTTAGCCACATACTCTTTGCGTTTATGTACCATTTTGTCAAAATGATAGCAATATTTAAAAACAAACGTGTGAATATTTTTAGTGATGATAGGACGATGTCTAGCCACTCACCCGGAATGTTTTTGATTAGTGATGATGGACGATAACTATTGATATAAAAATTTTGAACAGCTTTCTTGTGAAAGAAATTCTCCTGCAAAATAAAGTAGACAGAGACTGGTTCGTGGAAATTTATTCTCAGACCATACCATTTTCGCACAAGCTGTTCTGCCCATATAGACAAGGTTATGCAAAGAAACAATCAAAAACTTTCTTTTATTTTCACCTCAACAATATTGTGTCAAATAATCAAGCCTCATTTTACCATGGATTTTAATACATTAGAGGGGAGAAGAAAAAAAAAATTGATAATAAGGAACGAAGTAAAGGTAAAAAAAAAGGTAGAGGAATTTTGCTAGAAGACAAAATCTGTGGGACAAAATGAATACACTAAAATGAGATTTCACAGGGAGCGTGAAATGTTCTTCCACGACAAATGGCTTCCAAGTTTTCACCAGCATATGAACAGAGGGGTGAGACCTCCACACCTGAAGTCATCAATGAGAAATGAATAAACCATGTGTAGATTGCACACTAACTGGTTCATGTAATACATCCCGGGAATGCAATAAACAATCAAAAATTGCTTATATAGGGTGTCTGTGTCAAGTGATTATCTTAAGATGTCAGAAAATATGATAAACCACGAGAATTACCAGTCGCGTATAAGGGCACTGAATGAGTCAAGAAACCCCCGGCTGCAACAACCCAACGAGCATGGAGGCGGAGAAGCAACAGTCTGGCACTGTCTGGAGTGTCAAAATTAGATCCATTGGCATTTTTCACGGGTGCAAATTCCTCTTCACGTAGTACCTATATTTTGGGAAACACATGTTCAACTACTCAATATTTATGTGTTTATTACACTTCTGTCATAATTCAAAAGCTAAACACTAGTGAAAATAACAAAATGATAAGTATAATTAATTTGTCAAATATCTCAAAATATGATTACCTCAAACAGAGCAGTAGAAGGTGCATACGGAAATGCATCAAATATAAATTGCTCCAGCTTGTACCCTAAAGTTTGCCCATGGATTGATGGGATTTTTTTCTCAGCAAGATGATAGCTGCACTCACGTGGTAATGCTTTCAAGATCAGTGTGGTAATCTTACAAGTTTTTGTCCATTTCATCACCCACAAAACAGTTCCAATTTATATTCAGATACTGTGTAAGAAAAATGCTTGAGAAAGTAATAAAGATGCATAAGGGAGACCAGAAGGCAGAGTGGGAGAGGAAGAGAGATTAGCAGCAGAAAAAATGGCAGAGAGAAGCAAACATTTTTGCCCAAGTAAAACCAAAAACCTCAGTAGCTCTCACAAGGAAGAAATAGGACAAACACATTCCATTTCAAATTTGTCCAGTATTTTATGGATTTTGATAAGATATTAATAAAGAAACGAAAAATAAATACTTTGTTCTAAATATTCTTTCA
This sequence comes from Oldenlandia corymbosa var. corymbosa, assembly GCA_949775105.1. Lineage (NCBI taxonomy): Eukaryota > Viridiplantae > Streptophyta > Magnoliopsida > Gentianales > Rubiaceae > Oldenlandia > Oldenlandia corymbosa. The sequence continues at coordinate 29,183,925 of OX459118.1, read as the reverse complement.
TCTTTGTGCAAAGCGTGCATAAATAAGGCAGAAAGCCAGAAAGCAGCATAATTACAAATATACGAGGAAAAAAGGACAGAATGCAAATTTCGTTCAATTTCCAGATTTCAAGAATGATGAAACTCTCAGCCACTGAGCAAGGCTAAAGATAAAAAGTAAGACAAACCAAAAAAGAATTCTGTGCTAGCAATGCATAATAAAGATTTTAAAAATTGATTAAGTTAAGAGTGTAAGAAAGATGACATTACTTACATGCTGTCTTTCTCCAAACCATTTGCCACTTGATTCAGAAAATCCAAAGAGAACATGTGCAGGCAAACCTGGAAAGCAATCAAGAACAACCACTTTAATGAATATACGAGATTATACAAGATTATAGTTAAAGACGACCAGACACAAGAAGTGAGAGAGAACATGTTGTGGGAAAGAAATATTGTAAAAAGTAACTATTAGGATATACAAAGGAAGGCACCGGGACAATACGTTGCTCCAACAGAAGCGAAGGCGGCCAGTCTGCTGATTTATAGCACTAGACAGTGACTGGTCCAACTCAGAGTATTCAACCACGGCGAGTGGCCCACCCTTCCCGCGCCGCACAAACACCCCAACCTTTTCTTGCGGATATGCCTAAACAAAAGCAGGCAAAACAGATGAATAAACTAATCAAGAGACCAGAAAAGCCAAACACAAACGATGGTGGCAGTCACATTGTTCACATTACAACTTATTAAAGATGTGCATCAAGAACCACATTCACTGAAATGCCAACTTTGACAGAATACATACGACCAAAGTAAGATTACATTAAAAAACCTGACCAACCCTAAAATGTACATGAGATATTTGAAAAATTAGATTGCATTCTACCACAACAAGATATTTTAGTTGGTCCAATCTGTGCAGCTAAAACAAAAAAATTGAAAACCATAGGATACCGTTGCTATTCCATTTATAAAACAAAAGCCAAGAATAATGTGTATGAGTTCATCAAGTATTCAATTAAACATACAGTTATCCGATAGGTATAATAAAAACTATAAAGACCCGGAAATTGAATGACAGCCTAGTGGTTAGGTTGTTGTCTTTCCTGGTAATAGACCAGGGTTTGATTCCCGCCAGGGGTTGTAAGGGGGGTTTTACCCACATTTACGTGGGGTCTACTGGGGGTGGATTTTTTATATATATATATAAAAAAAAAAAAAAAAAAGCTATAAAGACCTACTTCGAAACAACGTTTAGCAAGAGAAAAGTTTTGCATAAATAATGTTAGAAGTAGATTCTTTCCTATTATAAAATGGCTGCAGAAAAGAAAGTAGACTACAGCCTAAATTCATTCCAGTTCAAGTGTAAATATCTGTAAAAGCTAGCAGACTAAGAAGATGAAGATGATTGATAGAGAACATTTATATAAAACTTACCTTCCGGACAACCTTTGCGGCAGTCGCCACACCTCTATCAATAAAATAACCCAAGAAAGTTGGATCAGCAACCCGAACCTATTTATTGGACGTCAAATTTAATCAAGATTTTTTAGTTAGAACATAATTCAATCAAATATTGAGTGAGTTGGAGAAAGGATGTACAGGGGAGAAAAGAACGACAAACATACCAGAGCATTGTCAACTCCATAGCAATCAATATATTTAATACCTCTTGCAGACATATCTTCCAACAATCTTGAGAATTTCAACGCTGCCATAGACATTCATTACTCAATTAAGTAAAGTATACATTGAGTCTATTCAAAGAAGACTGAACAGTAAAAGTTCAACAATAGAGCCTACAAATTATAATTGATTATACTCACAAAAGAAAAGGAGGATTGTTAGTGATTACCTGTAAAAACTCCTCCATTTCCATCAGGAGATTTTGCTACCTGGCTTTAAAACAAAAACATGTTATTGAACACTTTTTGTCACGGGAAAAGGAGATTTTCAAATTAAAAGATTGAGCCAGGTCATAACAAAAGACAAAGCATGAAACTTGTTCTCCATGATAGTAATTATATATTGTAGCAACAACGGGCTATAAGCAATCAGGGTGATCCTTTACAAAAGTTCGACTCATGGAAAACAAAAAGGAAAAAGATTACACTCTACATATAAGATGAGAAAAGCTGAAGCCGGATAGAACAATTGTTCGAGTCTCTTAAACATCAATTGAAAAGTTTTCCGGTCTCTTTCTAGCAAGTTACAACTACGGCATGTTTCTCTTTAAATCATCGCTTCCTGGTCCTAACAGATTTATGGATGCGCAACATGAAGCAGAACAAATGAAGCACTTTGACACTTCTTTGAATAGATGCTAGAACAAAAGTTGACACCATAACAAACTACAAGCTAGAATTAGTTTTTTTTTCCCTCTTGCGCCAACTTTATTAGCATGATTATTATAGTTGCAGTCCTTAACATCCTAATATTAAAGCATCTGAATGTAGCTAAACAAAATAAACAGGGGAGGTGTATGCACACACATAGATAGACACGAAAACATAGATACACATGTATATGTAACCAACTCAATTAAGGATGAGAATAACAGCAGCGTCCTACTCTGTATGGTGTCTCCATGATAAACCTGCCATCCTTTGAAACACAAGGTATGGTGCCCTGCTGGAAGAAGGTAACCTGTATCCAAACATCATATTTACGTTGTAAGAAAAATATATTCAACCAACAACAAATGCAGAACTTAATAAACTTACTTGATCAGGTTCTAGGCCAAAGTACTTATGACTCTCAAAATACTTTCGGGTGGTTTCGTCAGTATAAGGGCTTGTCATTATGTACCAATGTATAGGTGTAATAGTATTCGGACCTACATGCATTTCCAATGAGTGGATTAATGGCCAACATATGCAAAAGTTAAGTAGTGCAGAGACCAAGAAGGTGATACTTACCCTCACTTCTCGATTGAGCAGCCAATCTTTGCACACACAAAATTCGTTCTGCTTGAAGTTGGAAAAGAGACTTGCCAGATGGAAGTCCAATATCTGAAATGAGGTGAAAAGCAGTATAAAGTCAAGGTTTAAAGAAAAGGACCACACAAGGCATGTAAAAGTATTAATAATATGATAATATATCTGACTTTCAAACTGACAAGAGGAAAAAAAAATAATCACGCACACACACATACAGACGCGAAAATCTTTAATTTCCAGAGAAAATCTAGCAACACAGAACCCAGTATGCGCTAGCAAAACAAAAGGAGGCTTATAGAGAAACCAGGGGCATGTGGCCAATAAACAGTATGAAGAGAAGTTTAGAAAAAAAGATAAAACCAAAAGATACTGAAAGATCTGCTAACCTGTGCTTTCTAAAATGCAGTTCTAACCATCAATTCTAAAGAACGACAACAGACTATCTGTCATCTCTCTTTCCCATTAAACTTTAACATCAAGCCATTTTACCCAGAAACTTATGATGAATTCAAAATCTCAAATTCGAGTGAGTTTTATATCACTTACTGAAGCATCCTTTCGGATCTGAACTTCCAAGACGTGTTCCCTACATTCAAAATTCAAACATAAACAATCCCTTCAAGAAAAGTAATATAACCAAATTACCATGGCCAACAACAAAATAGTTCACCGAAATCCCAATAAAGATACATTTCAAAATCTCATAAATAACAAGTTCCCCGTAGTTGAAAAGAAATCACAACACAATAAGCTTATATAAACTGCTACATCCTAAAAAAACAAAAAATAGACTACGAGCTGGGGAAAAAGATATTTTATTAAAATGTTTCTTTGTTACTTATGTGATGCCAATCAGAATGAACTGACAGGAAATTTATGCGCAAGAAGTTGAGTATCTTGGAACGCCATAAGAAAGCATCAAGTATATTGTTCATAGTATTGGGTTGAAAATGTAAAGGGCACATAAACCTTTTGCAAAACTTAGTTAACCAAGAACAGTACGTAGAGGTTATAACCAAGGATTGACAGTATGACACAGTGAAAGCAATACGCCGTAAGATGCGGCTGAGCCCTTATGCTAGGAATTTCCTTGTATGAATCAGTTTCTCTTAATTTAAAAAATAAAATGGTTTAGAGATTAGTGGGCACAAACTAAGAAAATTCTAAAGGAACACATACAGCCTGAAGTAACTGTACATAAGCCAAAATAATCCCACAAACACCTAACGCTACTCGTTTCAGCAATTTTAAGAGTCCTGACATGCAAAGATTCTTAAAGGGATCACATACCAAAAATGGACATCACAGCAACCTTCAAACTATCAAAAGGTAATCATACACTATCATTCATCAAAAGCAAAAGATTCAGTTTTTTTAGTTACTATTTAAATGTCCAAAAAAAGGTCAAAGGTTTTTAGAAGGAAAAAAAAAAAGACATAATATACAAAACATAAAGAGGCTAAGGCGAATCAGTACCTGCCCGCCAGACAAGAGCAACACACCTAGCTTCCCTTCAGAGATTGCTTTCATTCCCATATTCCACCATCGCTCCCTATCTTCCATGGTCCGCTCCTCTAGCGTCGACACACTACCCTCCGGAACTGGCTCTATAGCTGCTGCGGGAAGCCCTGTAGATCAACCTCTATTTTCAATTGAAATAGCACAAAGAAAGTTTGACAGAACAGTAAAAGTAGCAAAGCACCCACAAACTGGCTGGATGGACATAAAGAAAATAAAAGAGGGATAAGGAAATGGAACCTTGCGAGTTAAATGAACATCGAATGATTCGATCGATCCTCGAGACGTCTAGACTCTGTCAAACGTCACAAACATGTTTACAGATCAATGAGAAGTAGAACTGAACACACACTACTTGAATTGTAAACAATCACCACACCAATAATATTCGAAACGAAACAGCTACAAGTAATTATAGATATCCAAATAGACAGCAAACAATCTGCATACATAAATATAATCTTCCTACTTCGAAACACCGACAAAGAACGACAGAAATTCAGCTCAATTTCTTCACGTCGATCGAAATTAAACGCGATTCAACTCGAAAAAAAACAGTAAAGTGAAGTACCAAACGAAGATCCAGCAGCTTAAATCAATCGAAACTGAAAATTTGAATTCGAGAGACACAAAACCGAACCTCGATGTCCTTGACGAGGAAGTCACGTTCCTCAGCAGAGAGCTCATCCCAGAGGGCGAAAACATCCTCTTGTCCGTAATCCTTCAACCTCTCGAGTAGCGCCTGCGGAGGAGAAGACGAATCCCCGTTGGACTCCAACGCTGTCGGTTCCCTCATCTTACAAACTTCCATTCACACCCAACTGTTTCCGGTTTAGATCTCCAGAACAGATCTAACCAACAAGAGAAAGAAGAAGAAGAACGTGATCCAATCCAACTTCGGCGTTCCGCCACTCAAACTGTAAAGTAGTATTTAATTGCAGAGAGAGAGAGAGAGAGAGAGAGATTGAAGATTGTGGAGATGGTTGGAAATGAAGGCAGTTGAGAGTTGAGAGTAAGAGTTAGGCTGGCAGTGTGTGTGTGAGAGAGAGAGGTGAATTTGGTGGTGAGTTTAGCGGTTAGTTTGGTGGTGGTTATCCTGGCAAGATTGGAGGGAGAAACAGTGGCGATGAAGACAAGAATCCAAATCAGTTTGGAAAAATTTTTGGAGCTGGGCCGAAATTACCATACAGCCCCTGCTCTTTGGTGTAATCCGAATCTAATTTTCTAGTTCGGTAGTTCCCTCCCTCGATTCTCATAGGAAGGTGGGAAAAATTCAAAAAATGAAAAAGTTGATTGAGGCAATTAAACAAACAGCTAGAATGCAAAAGTACTGAATTGGAAGGATTCATAAATTTGGATTGATTACGTTAATCACACATCCAGCAACACAACAAGAATCACAGTTAATAGAGGCAATTAATTATTCGCAGGAAGAGGAAAAGAAAGAAAAACTATCAAAAGAAATGGGGAAAAAAAAAATAAGATGCCGGGGAATTATCCTAAACTTGTTTTATTTTATTACGTGTGGGGTAGGAAGGAAACCCCCACTGTTGTCCAAACTCCAGGTTGAAGTTGATTTCGACCGAGATTCCGATTCCGAATGATCAACCAACTTTTGATTTATGTTTGTTACACGGGCTACTAAAGTGTGTGGACCGACGTGGTAAATTTTTTTTTTTCCGCCGATGGGCTGGACAAATTTTTGATTCCGACCAAACTTTGACGGCCGGCAAGTGACTACACCGTCACCGACAATGATGACATCATCAATAGTCATTTTGATTTAACACTAAATTTACGTATTAATTAAGACCCAAAATGATTTTTTCTTTGGATTATCCAAAACAGACTTCATTTACCCCAAAAAAAAACTTTTACAAGTCCTAACCTGTATAGACATCGGTGCAATCTATATCTATATTATAATAACACGAATAGAAGTAATATCAAAATAATATACATCTCAATCTAAGCTAATCACTTGCTTGACTAATATATTCGCACAAACATTATCCGCCCAAACGTTAGGAGAGTGTGAAGTCTTGTGATGTCTAGTTGTTAAGTTAGGCAAAATTATTACTATCTGCAGTTATAAGAACTACTCATTTACAGTCGTTTAGACATTTTTGCCCTTGACTACTACAAAAAGTACTAAAACACATAGTTTCAAATCAATTCTTTCTCTTATTCTTCTTTACCTTTCAAAGAAAAAAAATCCAAAAATTATAATGTCAAACTCAGATTTACAATAATTTAGAGGTTAATACAATGGCGGAACAAGAGAATCAAGCACCGGAAGGCTCGGTCTCAAATTTGGTATGTTTTTTTTTTTGCCAAAATTCATTGAATATTATGAAAAAAAATCGTTCTGGAACGGGGTAGCCGGTTCTGAGCAATTTTTTTTTCATTTTTTTCAATTATTTTATGTTATTTTCATTTTAGTTATTATTAATATTTTTTTCAATAATTAGTTTGTTTGAATGAATAGTATCAATTTTTATTGTTTAATTTTTTTATTTAATTTAAAAAAATAAGTATTATTAATAATGATTGTTTATGTAAATTAAATTATTTGTAGTGGTAATTACATCTTTGTATTTTATTTATTAATACTAATTGGTAGTGTGTAATAAATGTAATATAATTTAAATTATATTATTTATGTAAATGAAATTTAATATAGTGTTAATTGACTATCATGTAAGGTAATTAAATTTAAATTATAAATTGTTCACTAGATGTGTTTTACATAATTTAATATACTTAATTGTGTAGTTATTTTTTTATGTATATATTTAAGTTTGTTAAATTTGATTATGTTTCATTATAGGATTATGGTGGTGATGGTATTAACTATAGTTCGTATTTCAAAACTCGCATTAGATTCGATATTGTTGATGATGCTGTAGAATGGGCGAAACAGATTGCAAAATCTCTTGGTTTTGAGGTTGTTATTGCGTCAAGGAGAAGTGAGACGTCAAAATTATTAAGATGTCCAGAGGGTATTTCCCTAAGAGAGACGGAGAATAAGGTGTGAAGTACGAAGTCGGAGTGTTGTGGATGTCAGTTCCAGCTTATAACCGAAATGCGGGATGATAGTACTTCATTTGGCATTCGTACTGTACCAGGTCCTAAGGGTACGCATAACCACCCGTTTGGTACATTTAGGGAGGGACAAGGCATATGAGCGGGATGAGCGATAAAGCGAAGGAGATTGTTAGAGAAATGTTGAGGTTTGGAGGAAAACCGGCTGCAATGGTGAAGCGAATTAATGTTGAATGCCCCGACGACTACGTTGTCCCAAAACACGTATACAACTACAAGAGTAGGTCGCGATTGGACAGTTTCGAGGATAGAATTTTGGTGGAGCAGTTTTCTTACGTAGCTAAGGAACACGGCTATGTGATTTTTACAGATCACGATTCGGGTGTGTTGAGTAATATTTTCTTGGCTCATCCAGTATCTGTACAGATGCTCAGAGTCTACAGGTGATACATTGGTATGGATACTACTTACGGAACAAATAGGTATAAGATGCCACTGTTCCAAATGATTGGGATGACTCCAACCAATAAGAATTTCTTGATTGCATATGCAATTATGAAGGATGAAACGAGTACGAGTTATAATTGGGTGATGGAGCAGTTGCGAAATTTGATTGGGTGGGAGGTGCATCCTACGGTCATAGTGACAGACGGGGAGTTGGGACTGGTAGGTCCAATCAGTAAGTGGTTTCCAGAGTCTGCACATCTTCTGTGCATGTGGCGCATCGACATATGTGTTGTGGCACACGTGAATAGTTATTGTGGTAGCGAATTCGCAACTTGGTAGATGGACAATGTATTCAGAGAGGTACTTCTAGCTCCTACTCAGTACGAATATGCAATGGATGTATTAGGAATGAAGGCATACAGGCACTCAAATGCTTAAAGTTGTAGAAAGTCGGTGAAGTATGTCGAGGACACTTGGTTAGTGCACAAGGATAAGTGGGCTCATGCGTGGACAAATGAGGTGATACACTTGGGGGAGACCAGTAATTGTAGGGTGGAGGCCGCTCATAGTGCCTTGAAGTAATTTCTTGAGACGTCGAACCTGCAACTAGATACAATGTGAATCAACATCCATAATAGGATTGAGCATGCTTTCATTGAGATCAGGTACATTATATTATTGTATTTTTTTTTATTTCACTTCGTATTACTAATAGTATTACCAATAGTATTAGATTAACAGTGAAAATTTTTAATTGCAGGTTCAGTCTAGGGTTGTCGGTGCGACGATCGAATCGATCCTACCTTTAGTTTCCCTATGATCGTATAGTTAAACGTGTCTCACATTACTGCTTGGACATCCTTGATAGGGAGTTTGCTTGCATGCATCAAACTATCATCAATGGGAATGCCCAATATCCGTCGCACATCGTGCAACATGATGGTCATCTCTCCAAAATTCATGTGGAACGTGTTGGTGCCTGGCTGCCACCTCTCTACAAATGTTGTAATGAGTGTCTTATCAATGTTGTTGTGCATGATTCCCGCAATGTGGGACAACCTTGTATACTCCAACAAGTTCTTCCCCTCTGGCCTCATACCATCCTTCCAATCTTTCAATTTCTTGAAGTATGTGATTCTTGTATCCATTTCTAAGGGGTTTTTACACGAGTCTTCTGTCAAAAGAGTGGCCACATGCCCAAGAAAACTGGGAATAACATAACCGTCCTGAGAGCCACCCCTAACTGGCTCCGTCACAATCCAATTGCCGGCACTGCTCACTGAAATTATTAAAAATAAATCATACATTTTTTTCCAAAATATTTGAAAAAAATATTATAATATAATTAAAAAACTAAATATTATACTTGATGATGATGATGATTCAGCCACAGCTCACTGCTGCCATAACGAATAATAAGGGGTCTAACTACAGGGAGAGGTCTAACTGGAGGTGGAGATGGAGGTGTGTCATCTTTGAAATGATCATAACCATCCGAGTCGAAATTCTCAAATGGAACATTTTCTTCGTCAATGACATTCTCCCAGTCCAAACTAGCCTGATCAAATACCTCGTCAAATCTCCGTGGACCAGACCCAACCATCAATGCAGAATCAGGTACAATTAGTCTTTTCGGTCTTTTTTCTTTAACCTACATTGATTAATATATAACTACACTATTACTATAATTCACATAAAAATTAATATAACACATAAATTAAACATATGGTCAAATAATCAAATAATAATAACATCTTTAAATTATAACCTATTTAAAATATTGCTAAAATAATTATAATACATAAATTAAAACATGCTCTAATGTTTTAAAATATAACAACTACTTATTTCAAACTACGGTAAAAAAATTCAAATAATTATAATATCTTTAAATTATAACCTATTTGAATTATCACTACAATAAATATAATACATAAATTAAAAGATGCCATAATTATTAAAAATATAACAACTAATATAATTAAAACTATATTATTTTTAAAATTCTAATTTATACTTCTTATTCAAATTTATTTAAATTATAATAACATAAACGCCATAAATAAAATATAATCAATAATATATAACAAAATATAATTAAAACTAATTACAGCAAAATAAAATCAATAAATAAATTAAATATAACAAAAATAATAACAAACACACAACAAAAAAAAAATTACTCAGGGGTAGCCGGTTTCGGACTTCCAAAGGTAGCTGGTCTCAGATCGGCTACCTGCCCCCCGGACAGCCGATCCCGCGGAGGTTACTCAAATCGGGATAGCCGGTCCGAAGCCGGCTACCCATTCCAGAATTATTTTTTTTCGAATTTTTTGATAAAAAAAACTTACCGGTGCACAGGGCGAGCTTCCCCGTCGTTGTTTGCCTTAATCTGCCATTTTCTTAGTTCCCGAATCTTTGTAGATCTAAGTTTAAAGATTGGGTTTTTGGGTTAGAATGTGAAGAAGAAGAAAGGAGAAGGAGGAGGAAGGGGAAGGAAGGAGGAAAAGGAGGAAGGAAGGGAAAGGAAATGAGGGAGAACGGCAAAAATGTCCAATCAACTGTAAATGAGTAATTTTTCCGACTGCAAAAAGCAATTCAGAATTATTATAGTAAGGTAGACAAGTTTCTGTGACACTTCCGTCCACGTATCTCTTTTAACAATTTCTGACGCAGAAAATCTTCCAAAGAGGCAACTGAGAGCATACTTATATTTAAGAATCAGAGAATTATCGGAAACTCATATGAAAGACTTTTTGAGAGAATGTAAAAGAAGACTAAAACTTTTAAAGGAATATGATAACTCAAGAACATCCTTATTCTTTTAAGGAAATAAATGATATCTTGAAGGATCTAATTACAGCCAAAAGAAAACTCAAAGGAAACTTAATTTTTTTTAATATATTTATATATATATATATATATATATATATACACACTGTATTTGTGCTTAGTTACACATTAAAATTATTGATAGTTGAATTAGACAAGTCAAAAATTATTTTCTTTAAAGTTGCTTTCAGAAACACTGATAACATATGCAATCTGGTGTAGAAGCAAAACCAAATTTCGCCAAGGAATCGGCCGATTCTTTTCCTTTACTTCTTATGAAAGAAATTTCCACGTTCCATCAGTAATTTAGCTCCTTTCTTATTTAATTTTTTGTACCAATGAAAGAAAACTCAAGCTTTAAATCCATATATGCTGATATGGGAGAAGGAATTCGCAATGTCCAGTGTAGTGGACCATTTTAGCGAAGAGGGGAAAGACCCAAAGTGCCAAATTAACATAACCTAACCCTCCAAAAAACACAGCTCTAGTCCAATCCCAATGGCCCAGAATCCATTAAACAGATGTTGTTTCGTAGTTGGTTCTTTTCTTGATTTAGGAAAAGTTAAAAAGTTTACAGCTGCTATTGTGGAGTGAGTAATTATTCTATTTATTTAGAAATGATTGTCCAAATTTAATTTTCATTTTTGATATGATACTAAAAATAAAAATTAAAACAAGAATCATCTCAAAATTAAAGAAATATTTTTTAGAAATAATATAAAGAATGAGTCGAAATCTCAAATTGACGTCAAATCATTGCATTATATGAATCTAGAGATATTATATTTTATCGACGACTTTATTTCTAACAGATGTTCGTATAGTAGTCTTTAAAATCCATCATGCCCTAAAGATTCCAAAGAAACCAAAAGTACAGTTAGTCGCAAGATCCGTTGCAGCATAATTATATTTCAACTACACATTCCAATTCCTATATAAAACTTCACCTATATAAGAGCTCGGATTATAGCGCCATGTATCCAATGAGTTAGTAATTTATTTGTTCGGTACAAAGTAATATATATATATATATATATATGTACCTTTTGTCCAAAAGAAAACAAAAATAAAATAGTATTTATGAAAATTAAAATAACACAAATTGATTTTAAAAAATAAAAATAAAATTGGAACGAATCGAACGTTAAATTGCACAAGTTACAAACTCGATACTACACTAACTTCCATTATATATTATCTTTAATGCATTTACATGTTTTGTCCTATGCTGCTCTTTAGTCTTGAACATCTCTAGTTTTCTGTGCTCTCTCCCTCCCTTGTCGATTTGAAACAAGTGTTTTTTTTTCTTTAATATATACGAGGGAAGTCATCAGGCTTGGGATATAGAAAACATCCCATGGTCTAGCTAGATTCTCTTCTATACTAGACGGAGGCGGCGACAAAATATGACTTCCTTGCGAGTAGGAAAGGCCGAATTTCGCCACGGCATCCGCGACAACATTGAGATTCCGTCGGGTGTGCCAGGCAATTTGAAACAAGTTAGTAGGAAGTTGGAACTCTCCATTCCTGTTGCTTGATTTCTTGTACTATAACTTAATTTGATCCATAGGCTTTCTCTACCCTTCAAAGTTTTTAGGGCCCAAGTTTTCATTGTTCCGTCTCTAAAAATTCCAAAGGAATTGGGGATTGTTATTTCGCTTAAAATAATCACTCTGCTGAATCTTTATCAACGATGGTATATCTATCTATTATATTTACTCTACATGATTTCACTCCAAATAGACGATGATCAAGTACTGTCAATGTTGATAAATCACTTCTTACAAATACAATTCATGTTATTCATTTGAAACTTTATTAGTTTTATCGATTTTCAAAATAAGAGTTCAATCTGTTGAACAAGATATTATGATGGACATTTATATTACTTTACGAGAAAAAAAAGTAGTATTATTTCCGTCCCATAAAAATAATCCACATTGAGTTTTCAGTTTTGTACTGTTTTTAATACAAATTTGAAAATTTAATGTGGATTATTTTTTTAAGACGAATGTAGTATTATATTGTGAAGAGATCCACTTTGATGGAAAGCTTCCACATTCATTAGGTTTTTTTTCCGTTCTTTTTAATGCAAATTCATGCAGTTAAATTTAGTCGGAAGAATCTTTGAGGTGCTCTAATCGTAACAAAACAGAGGTGCTCAAAGTAAAAAATAATTTGCAGAAGAAAATTGTACAGCTTGGTGGCCTGTATCTCTGCCACCTTGACCTTGATTCAACCTTCACCACTCCCAATCACCTCTCTTCTGCTTCAATTCTGAAATTCCCGCACACACTTTCTCCTAGAAAACCATAAACTCATTTCTTTGTGCCTCTAATTTCTGTTTATTTTTTTCTTCTTTTCTTCCTTCCATAGATCTTTTTATAACTGGCATACACATATAGAGGTCCTAGTGCCCGCAATTTATGAATGTTTTATACATTTTCTGACACCTAGTAGACTGTCAACAGGTTCTAAGCAGATATGAAATAATTTTTCTGTACTAAAATCATTATCCAACTTGGATTTTCAGTTTTAATACAAACTGCACAAAAATGAAAATTTAATTTGATAATAATTTCATAATGAAGGGAATACGAATTTTTTTAATAACATTTTTGTGTACGTTCTGTGTAATACTCGTGATTGACATGTAATCCTAATACTGTAACCAAATTATAATTGAACCTATTTAGATAAATCATTAGACACGTGTCAATCATCATTTAAATAAAATCACATATTATGAATAAAAATACCTTCTATCTTGAAAAAAATAGTTTAGATTGAATTTTAAGATTTGTGCTAATTTAAGTTATAAATTTTAAAATTCAATGTGAAATATTTTTTAAAGATAGGAGTACAAAAGAACTTTTACCAAGTAAGCATTTATCGTGACTAGCATGTACTCTCTCCGGTCCTTATTATAAGTTATTTTGATTTGTCTTAGGTTTGTCCTAAGGTTCACCTGAGATGTTTTTTTAATTGAAAGAAAAACCTTAAAAATATTTCCTAATAATTTGGAAAAAAACGACGAATGCGAAAATATATTTTTAAGGTTTTTTCTTCAATTAAAAACACATTTTAGATGAAATTTAAGACGAAATCAAAATGCCTCATAATAAAGACGGGAGGGATCATATACCTTTAGTCAGAACCTTCTCGATTCAACAATGTCTAAGAGAGTACACACATTACCTTCAATGTACGATAGAGTATAGACTATAGAGCATATACTATGGATAACATGTCTTCTAACCAACTTTGGTTAACCAAGTTGTCAACAAACAAAGGTTTTGAAAATATTGAGTAAGGGGTATTGGTCTTAATTTCAAATCCCGACACTAATATAATGCGGCAGATTCTATGATTACTCAAGAGGAGAAGAATTCACAGAGACAGTCCGAAAATGGATTTCTACTCCACTCAATTTAAATACAAATGAGGAAAAAAAAAAAAACCCAATAGTTTTCATTTCCTTATCCATTCCTACGAAAAATACTTGTTACTTTATCTTTCTTCAAGTACAACTTTTTTGTTCTTCAAAAAAATTATTTATTGATCCTAAGAAAAAATAAAACACCAGTTGAATTAAAGTAGATCTTTTTTTTCGGGACGGAAGGAGCATCATTTTTTTTGAATAGCTTAGTAGAACAAAATTAATTGAAGAATATGCATAAATTATGGATCAAAAATAGGAAGGAAAAAAAAATGCATGAAAGACCTTAAAAATGTCAAGGGGCCATTCATTACGAAAAATGATACGTACGCCCTAAAAATGCACTACAAAACTACAGTGCCACTGCTTTGCAGAACTGAACCTGGACACACAGTCACACACTACACCAGCCAACAGGGGCAGACTCCCAGAGTCCCAGAGCCACTATAAATACAGGACATTCTTCCTTCTACTTCCCCTCAGTTTGTTCTACAACTTGCATCACCTGCTAATTACTTTTTTTTTTCCCTTATAAACCACAGCTACCTAGCTAGCAACCCATCTCAATAAAACCACAGATAATCTAGAATTCTGAATCCAAGGATACAAAACAGGGCTTTTTCCTTCATTAATGAAAACAGGGCAACTTAATTAATTACTAAACTCTGTTTCTTTTAGGAATCGAAAAATTTTAGTTGTTTTGTGAAAAAAATTGCAGAATTAGTTGTTATTATCGCTGTTAGGATGAGGGGAGGTTTTGATTTCGGTGGTATTAGTGATGATTATGACGAAGAGGTGGTGGATGATGAGGAAGTGATGAAACCACCTGCATGGCTGCAAGGTCTAATGGCGGAGACATTCTTTGCTGCCTGTGGGGTCCACCTGAACCGGAGGAAGAACGAGAAGAACATCTTCTGCTTGGATTGTTGTCACAGCTTCTGCCCTCATTGCCTTCCTTCTCATCACTCACACGGCTCAATTCAGGTCTATACTCTTTATTACTCTGCCACCAGTTCCTTCTCTGTTCTTTTGCTTCTTTCTTTTAGCCAGCAACGAGCAATTTTTTTAGAGATTTTTTTTTTTTTGGTTTTTGTTATGGGTTTTTTGGATTGTTTTAAGTGTCAAACGTTTGATGAAAACAAGTAATTCTGTTCGTCAAAGCAAAATTTTATCATCGGATTGCTGCTTCTGCATTTATTAATTTAACTTTCTACTTATGCTCTGTTCTTCTGCTTTTTCAGCTGTAATGATGTTTTGTCGATTTCTTTTGAGGATGCAACCGAACCAATTAAGGCCAATCTTTTTTCCCTTTTCATGATTTGGTATTGGTTCTCTGGAAATCATCTTAATTATTATCAATCTTCAAGAATTTTCGATAATTCTCCGGATACCACTTCTCTGTTCATACATCATAGTCCCAACTTTTCTCTGTTTCTTAAATTTTGGCTTTGCGAGTTGTCCCTACTCCTCAGTCCCCTGCATCATTATTAGATAGATTTTCTAGCCATTTAGGTCCTTTATTTCATTTGTTTTTCTTAAACTCCTCGGAGTTTTCTAGATACTCAAATTTGTTGAGAATTCTCCATCCTTCTTTTCTTAAAACTACAAAATTCAGTTAATTCTGTTATAATGATTGTTCAAGCAATTTACCTTAATTTTCACTAACTAGTAAGCTTATTTGCCAAGAATTTATATGGGTCTCGCTAAGGAACTGTGGAAATCTTGATAATTATGGTTGTCGTAGTAGTAGCAATAGTGTGTAATACTGTACTGATTTGGTTCCTTCCATCTTTAGCAGATCTTCTTTTTACATCAATTTTCCCTGCAAAGGGGTTGGTTCTTTAGAGCTGTCGCTTTCAAAAAACAGTTTTGACTGACCCAATCAATCGTCAAACAAATCAATTGTTAGTCTATTTTGTCTTTGTTCATCAAAGCTAGGCACTCTTTCTCACAATGTTATATACATCACTTCATTTAATTCCCCATCTATATTTTCTTGGATGGATAGTTGGTCGCCTACTTTTTTTTTCTTTTTTGTTTTTACTATTGGTAAGAATTTCTACTGTTTACTACTCTCTCTGGTCAATTCAGACAACCTCATGTTGCTGTAATCGGCATGGGAATTTATTTCACCTTTCATTGTTCTCATGCTTCGCATCAAAATGGTAAATGTTGTGAAATTTGATGCTTTTGATAATGTCTTTACAAATAATTATAGCTTCTTTTTTTTTAGTTACCATTTAGAATGATAATAATTTGATAATAATTTTATCTTATCATCGTGTATAATTACATTTTACCTTACATTTTCAAAACACTTATATAATTAAATGGAGGTTAATATCTCTTAATAATAATTAGAAATTTTCCTAGTTTGATAACAAGATCAGTGCTTGATCTTTACTTGGTAAGACGAAATTGTCAACAAAAATTTACCTTTTAAGTTCTGCACTTCTGCTTATGCTATAGCTCCATTTGGACCCTTTATAAAAAAATCAGATGTAGTATCTTTTGATCAAGTGGAGTCAAAAGAGAATTATTGCAAAGTGAAAGATTTTTACGGTGATCCTTCTTCATGGTTACATTTTAGTTTTTACTTTAATGTAAAAAATAAAATAAAAAACATGTTTGTGGATCCTATTGTTTTCCTTAGAAAAAAAGGATAAAAGTAGGACAAAAACCAGTGCTTATTATTACTTCACATGTGGCAGGTGAGGCGATATGTTTACCAGAGTGTTGTAAGATTGGAAGACCTCGAGAAGCTCATAGACTGTTCCTTCATTCAGGTAAAAAAAATTAAAGGGATTTCACAGTTATATATCCTACAAAAGTTTTTGCAATATGTCTTTTGTTTTTATTGCACCGTTCGATGTTCAGATCAAATATATCTTAACCAACGTAAGATATTAAGATATTATGATCTATATGTATATGGTAATATATTTAATCCATGTTTGTCACGTTTTTAAGGATGACTTGAAGACAGATGTGACTGAAAACTAGTAAAAAATTTCAATGATACTTCAACTTAACAGTGATCTTTTTTTTACTGTGTCTCACAAAAATTATTTACATCATTGCACAATATGAAATTTTTTAATTTCTATCATTACGACCAGCTCTTTTCGTTATTTCTGCTTTGCTCTATGATACTCAATCTCATCTGATCATGCATGTTTAGTTTGTACGAGCTAATTTATTAACTATCTTTCTGGTCTCACTTATAAGGTATATATTTAACTATATAGTTTAATGCGTTATAAATAAGATCGAGAGTTTATGACAGTACTTTATGTTTAGATTTTTATGATGATATTAATTGGGGGTTATTGTCTTTGTTCTGGGCAGCCATACACAATAAACAGTGCCAAAGTTATATTCCTAAATCAGAGAGAGCAATCGAAGTCTGGCAAGAGCTCTGGCAATGCTTGTTTAACCTGTGACAGAATTCTTCAGGATCCATTTAGCTTCTGTTCTCTATCCTGCAAGGTCCACCTTCCTTTCCTCCCTCTTTATTATATATGCTCTCTCCGTCCCAAAATAAGAGTCGTGTTTTATTTTTATTTTGGGATGGAAGGGCGTATCCATTAACAAAGTTTCTGCTTCACTGCACCAAAATTTTCCCTTCCAGACAACCAGCATTTTCGGTTCTCTTTGTCAGATTTCAAAAGTAAGCATGTCTTACAAATAAAATAGTTTTAAAAATCTGGCTACTATTGTATTGTGAGACGAGGCGACGAGCGTTGCTGGACACGACGAGACATATCATACACTACACATTAATGCATATCCCATGTTACAAATTGTGTTGATTGATTGGAAACTTAAGACAAAAATAAAACTAACAATTTCTGCGTTTGATCAGGTTGATTACATGGTATACCATGGGGAGGATATGACAAGCATACTATACAGGATTGATGATGATCAATCCGATTTCGCTGTCTCGCAATTTGAGAGATTGCATGTGGATTGCCCTGAACTGCTTTATGATGATGGTCAAACTACACCGAATTCCATCTTGGAGGACCCTTTAGCATACAGATCAGGCTCAACATGTTCATACTCTAATTCAATGGGCAATTCTGAAATTTCAATGCACCACCACCACAACCAAGAACATGATCAGATGATGATGGTCAACAAAACAAAGAAAAAGGGCAGTGGATTTCTACCTGGAATTATATGCTCATTGAATAACAGGAGAAAGAGTGCCCCTCACAGGTCTCCACTGTCTTGAAAGTGATTTCTCAAAGAAACTCTCAATGATTTTAAAATTGCTACTTCTGGTAGTGAACATTATTGTACCATCTATTTGTAGTACCAAGTACTATTAGGTTTAGTCATATGTGGGTTTTTTTTTTTTTTTCTTTTGACATTTTCCTATGGTGAGAGAGTCTTTGATCAGTTTGAAGTTGTGAATCCTCTATGGGTTCATTGATTAGTTTTGGTTTGGTATGATAGGCAATTCCATTGTTTGCCATAGGTTGTGGTCAGGAGCCCTGTATTGGGAAAATAAGCTGTTGACCATTGCCAATTTTGTTTTTGTACCTGGTTTCGTAATGGTAAATTGCCTAAAAAGACATATCAAGTTTGCTTTATGTTTAATGTACATTTGTACCTTTGTGAGACTTGGGTATCCATTTTAAGGAGTATAATATTTTTTGGAACTTGATAATTTATTGGCCACAGGAAAAAAAAGAGGGGCCATATTGGCTCATTTAAAGGCTGGATGTAGGCTAAACAGGGAATTATGGTTTAGTAGTAGAAACTCATTTATATTGGACCATAATAATTATATACGTTGGTGTTTTGGAATTTGTCATGGACATGAATTACTTATTTTGACCAGCTACTTGAGATTTTAACCCAACAATAGAGATTAATCATTGTTACTTATTTTGACCAGCTCCTATCCATTGACGTTAATCATTCTTACTGAGGAGGCTACATATTAAAGAAAATTGCTCAAGTATTGGTGTTGATTGGTAGCTTTTGTTGGAACCATGAAAGTTTATGCCACCAACAATAGAATACAAAAGAAGATCAAAAGCAAAGTACCTCCTTAATTTCACCTTGTCAAAGTGGCTTCGTAATAACTAAAGGGTTATTTGAGCAGTTAGTGTCCTATGAGTGGTTGCTAAATCTTAAGATTTCAGTTTGTACTTTGAACGAGATAATAGGGCTTTGTAACAAAACTGACCTTTCTCCTGGTTGTGAAGTTTGTGAAAACTAACTGAAATTCAGAATCAAGTGGCATTCACACAAGGACGGTATTACATGTCATTATTGCTTTTACCACACACAACTAGTATGCTTTTAGAAATTGTGATATACTTATGTCGTCTCAAAATAATTATTCAACTTAAATTTTTATTTATAATATAAATTGAATTAAAAGTAAAAATTCAAAATGAAATAAACCGAGTAAGTGTAATGGTCACGAATGACGATATCTACAAAACAAAAGATTAAATTCATATCATATTGATACAAACATGTAACTTTGAGAACTAATTAATGGTTTTATGTCACAACTCGCGAATGGTACTGAATATTCGATATGACGCCCAACTTTTTTGTCTCCCCTGCATGTGTCTTTTAATCTTAGGTTAGATTTTGTTAGCAGTAAATCTAACAAATGGTTCAGAACAGAAGTAAAAACAACGTCAAAATTAAATATGAGACCATATCTGGTGTTTTCTGGTTGTCCGTACAAACCATTCATGTGTTAGCGGACAAACTTCGCAGAGTACAGACACCACATATCATTATCTCATTGATTAATGTCCTGCCCTTTGTTCAAAGACGACCCATCTGGAATCGTTTTGTGTTCTTTTATTATGGCGATAAGGCGATCGATTCATCACATTGCGCACAAAAATTATTACATGCATTCTACATGATAAGATTTTGAGTTAACTTCAATGGATTGGGGACACTTGGGGTGCATGAGACATTGAAAAAAGATAGTACTACATTTTTGCATATTTGCGAAGTAATAACAACGATTGATTCTTTATGCTCAATATTATAAACATTTTGATATGAGAATACGTTTTATTATGCGAATTATTCAACTGATGGATTCACCATGCATGGCATTATTGTGCCAAAACTGGTGTGCACTCTTAATTAAAACATTAGCTTATGAGTAAAATCAGATCATGATCAGTTATCGTCATAACACCTCTCTTATTGTTCTTATCCCCTTGACTAATCCATTGAGTTCATGCAACGGTCATTGGTGATTTTTCACCATTTGGATTATAATGTAATAATAGTCCACGATAACTATTTTCTGATACTACTTGATTTAACAATAATTATCTCGACGTATGTGACATAATAATTAGAAAGAATTTTTTTAAGATACATCGACAATGTAATTAGCTATATCATTTCACTTTACTAATTAACTCTCTTTAAACCGCTTTTGAGTTTGGCCTTTGAGCTCGACAAACATCCAAAATCAAAACAGCCGAATTATGAACATCCTCGAACAGTCAGAACTTGTTTATAATAATGATAGCCATGGGGTTGAAACTTGACAGTGAATTGAACACGAAAAGATTACAAAATACTCTTCAAAGAAAACACCATTTTGATGAAGTTTGGGAAGGTGGGGTTGAAGACACACACGTGATATGGACCACGTCCCACCACAAGTGGACCCTTCTGCTTAGATTCACATGTTGTGCTAGATTTTATTTACTAAAATGCTTATAATAATTTTGAGTTTGTGACAATCTAGGCACTTATGTGGAGTAGGTGGCACAAGTGGGGAGCTGCCATTTGGCAACACTTGTTTACTCACCTCCACTTCAATTTTTTGACCAATTATACAAAACATTGAAATCAATTGTATTTTTTATTTTTATTTTATTTTATTTTATATAGAAAAACTCAGTGATACTACATACTGTTTCAAAAAAACAGACATACATGGCCGTTGGATAGACTGGTTTGTAGTGTGGCTTTTGTTCCATCACAGGAGTTGAGCTTTGGGATTATTTCAAGCTCTACTAGTTTGAGATACGGGTGGGAGCTATATATATTATGACGGAGATTGATAATCAAAATGTTACAAGATTGTTTATAGTGACAAAGAAAGCCGAGGCAGATCACTGGACCTTAGCTTAGGGATTAAACATCCTTTTGAGTCTTTGGAAAGTGAAAGTGCAGCCTGAATTTAATTTTGCAGCTATTATTTGATTTTCTGGTTACAATTGATAAGAAATCAAACCGCTACTGTGACACACGACTTAATCAAAATATACATCCACAATTTGTATATGATTTAAAGTTTCCAGTGTTTAACCTCTTTCATTGTAATAATAAAATAAGAAAGAAAGGGGAAGAAGATATTATTGGAGATATAGAAGAAGGCCAAAAAACTCACACTCAAGAGGGGAAAAAAATGTTTCTTTGGTCCTATTTATAAAACAAGGATAAGGCAAGCCTCCTTCCCTTAAGCCTTCGTGAGTCCATTTGTAGAAACTGCTTGCTTCCTTTTACGCATATTATTATAAATAATAAAAATTATTTTAAATAATTATTTTTTCTTTTAATTTATTATATATATTAGGGTGTCTATGATACCCATAAGTGAGTAATTTTTTTTTACTGAGTTTTGCGTTCTTAGATTTATAGAATGAATGACTTTTTTCAAATATATATATATATATATATATATATCACAAAGAGAGTAAAATAATTGAAAGGAAACATGCCTATGGGGTTCAATTATGTAGTCCCTTCCCCACGATTTTTCAGTGTAGTTACAGTATAGTTCTGCATAATTAGGCATGTCCATCACTGAGTTATGATGGGCTTCCATGAGCATTCCGATGTGTTGTGTTGTTATTCTTCGCATAACACATTGGATGTTCTTTCTTTTTCTTTTCCATTTTCACAGATTTCCACAAGTTAGACAGAGAGTTGGGTTAGGTTTTGGTTGCACCCGTCTCAAGGTGGAATAGGTTTCAATGCAACTGCAATAGGAAAGTTGTATATACGTGGAGAGAGTATTGTTAAAATAACAGTCAAGTCATTTCTGGTTAGTGTGATGATAGTAAATATTTTCTCCAGTTTTAAATACTTACATATAAGTAACAAATTTAAATTAATTTTAACTGTATCATCCCGTCATTTAATTAACATCTGTATGTCATGTATTTAATTGATGATTGAATATCATCCTGAATCAATAAAGAACTTGTCAAAAAAAAGTTGAAGAGCTCCTTGTACAAGGTTAGAAAACTTTGGTTTTGAACCCCCAAATTCTCAATTGAACCTTCACTTTTTTACCACTCGGACAATCTTCAGGACCTTCATTCACGCCAATATTGATTAATGACATGACGTGATTAAACTATGATTAATCGGTGTACGTAGCTTATAGGACGTTACAATAGGCATGTTCTCCTCTGTTGTACTCAGAAAAAAAATTAGCAGAAGAACTTGATCATATTGGAATAATTATATTAAACAAAGTCGAATATTTGGAATTCCTGAATTTCATAATCTTCCATTAAATCCTTCCATTTCTAAAGTGACAATTTACAAATGCTTTGTGGAACTAACCAAATTAAGAGTAAAATTGCTTTTACATTTGATGTTTTTCCAATTACCTGTAAACATGGAAATTGTGACAACCAACTTGACCTTGGTTTAAAAGAGATGCGATGTTTCGTTCCAGAATTCACCTAAACTTTGGAATCTCATTCTAATTTGACCGATTTAATCCCGAAATACCATCATCCGAAAGAAAAGGTACAAATGTCAGACTTTACACTAATCCTTACTCTAATCCTTACATAAGCCTTACTCTAATCCTGAATCCTAAATCCCGTTAAAAAGAGAATTAAAATTATGGTTAAAATTGGGACTAAAACACCTGTTTCTTTTACAAGTTTAATGACTCATTATGAAAGGTTGTTAATTTACCTCATCTGGAGAACAGCGATTACAAGAAGAAGAAGGAAAATGAATGACAATAAGGAACAAAAACACTTGAAGAACTTTTATGAACTCATGCAACTAAAACCCTAAAAATCGAAGGGGAGATATTGAGGGATTTTATTCTTTATTCTAGTATATATCAAATCAACCACTCCACTTAATAGTTAATACTCCCTCCGTCCCATAATTATTGTCCAGTTTTACTAAAATGAAAGATTTTATTTTTAGTCCAACTTAACTATATTTTACCTTAAACAACCGGATATACCCCTGCGTAAGTAATTGTTTAGTCACTAAGATTTTATGGATAATGTTTTTTACTAAGGACAAATGTGTAACTTGATGCATAAAAAGTCAAATTGGACAATAATTTTGGGACAAAATTTTTTGGGCAAAGTGGACAATAATTATGGGACGGAGGGAGTATAATTTAAGATGTACCGAAACACTAGCATTGAAAATAATCAAATCTGATTAGTGAGTTTCGGACATCGTATTAAAACAAAAAAAAAAAACACAAAGAGATGGGCTTGTTTGGACAAGTCTCATTTTGCCTTTTTGTCTTATTTTACCTCTTAAAATACCTCTCAAACACAAAACTCAATACTATCTAAACAACTTTTTACTTTTTAAACATTATTTTTACACAATTTTCATCTATAACCACCGGACCACCTCCGCCGCCACCGGACCGCCCACCTTCGCCGCCGAACCGCCACCGGACGGCCGGATTCCGGCCAACTCGCCAGAATCCGGCAGGCCGATCGCCGGCCGACAACAATCCAGCAACGGCAGTGGGCAGTACGGCGGCGGTGCCGGTGGTGGAGGTGGTCCGATGGTGATCTAAAAATATTATTATTTTATTTTAAATATTACCTAAACAACTTTTTAAATTTTATTTCAAACCACATTTTAAATCACATTTTAAAATCAAATCAAAAACAAAAATAAAAATTAAAACAATATGTTGACCAAACAAGGCCATAATTTTTCCGGTGATAATGGATGCATGTACATAGTATATACTTCAAGTATCGTGGCCAATCAACTCGTGAACAATCGGCAATGTGACTTAAAATACTGGGGTCTCAAATCAACTCAAAAGTTGTGAAGACCATCAATTCTGTCAGATCCCACCTTGCTCATATGGTGGTTAAGGCAGAGTGATCTTTGTTTTCCAATTGGTCAATTTTACTTCAGTTTTCAATCAGGAAAAGATAAAACGGTCAATTGTGGTACTGAAAATGCTAAAACAAGACATTTCTTGTGTCTCTGTCAATCATTCAGGATTTTAGTACAAATTTGTAATCGAATATGTATTTGAATATGTAATTGTACCACAATAGTATAGTATTGTATCTATCCACCAACCATCATGCTTGTGTTTTGGACAAGTGCTACCGACTTGGTTTTTGGGTTTTGTGGTTTTGAATCTTGAGATATTCTTCAAATCATACTCACTCCGTACTAAAATTATTACCCAATTTAAAATTTTATTTTTAATTCAATTTATATTAAAAATAAAAATTAAAATTGAACAATAATTTTGGGAGAAAGAGAATATTTGAATAGCACAAAAAACAAAAATTATCACCTGAACTTCCATGGTCAACCAGTAATAAGTCCGACTAAGTCACCAGAAGCTGGCAACTTGATCTACAATGATCGAGTAGCAATGCCAACACCGAGTTTTGGAGATGATGGCTATAAATGATGAAATCTATAGTTCCCTCAATTTCTCAATTTATTGCCTACTAATCGAAATTCTAACAAAGCCACCGGAATTCAATCCGACTTGCAAGTAATGATGGTTAAATATGGTGGCTAGAGATGGTGACGAAAAATTAATACTTCTTTCCTTCAAAAGGAGAATCATGTTTATTATGTTGGTCGAAATAGGCCAAGTATTCGCAAAGGCTATAAATGAATTTGGATAAACGGAAATTTGAGGTTCATGAAAACACGATTTTCTTAAAACAGATTTGACTCTCCTGAGGTGCTAGAGAATTCATGAGCATCTGTTTCCCAGGATACAACGGAAACGTAGAGACTACTTAGCACAAAGCAACTCTACAAGCGAACGTGAATTTAAAACAAACTGATGAACACCAAAACAAGAAAGAAAAAAGGCTTTGAGAGAGTGCTAGAAGAGAGGAGGAGGAAAGGTATGTAGAACTTTGAAAAATGAGTGTCTATTTATAAGCTGGAAAAAAGTTTTCAAATGGCAGCAAACCTCATAACGGTTTTATCACTTTAATACAATGAATCTTAGCACATAAACCTCCAAAACGGTTTTGACAATTGAAGAGTCGCAAGAATTCATTCTATCATTCATTTGCTCATTCAAAACACCAATGAATATTGCAATTCAATTGCAACTTTTCAGTTACCTTTCAGTTTTCCTTCTAACTGAAATGAATGAACATTAATCTTCACCTTAATATTTGGCTGGAAAATTCATTTGAACCAAAACAAAACGTGGGTTGATCAGGCCCACGAGATTTCGGCCCAGTATTTGTGTCCGCACGTCGGGCACACACACGAGTTAAGATAAATCGATAGCATAAATTCAAATTTCCAGTCTATGAGAAAACAATTCTCATTCAAATTAATAACTCAATTTCAACAATCCCCCACATGAATGAGACATTGGTTTGACTCGATAAAGATGGTGTTCACCAACTGATCCTTGCATAGAGAAAGTAGGTGTTATCCTTTGAACTTCCTCCTTGTAAAGTATGATTGCTTTACTAGATGTCCAGTAGACACGATGTCCTTAAACTGTCCGGCTGTATTGTGTAAAGAAAACCACAGGAACCATTTCTATTTAGTTTCGTTCTCATGATTGTCCATTTTGGCCACGGACACGTCTTGGTTCTGTGAGAGTTTCTAAAGAACTGAGCCTTAACAGTTCTCCTTTGAAGCGGCCCCACTTCTCTCTTACATAGGTGACTTCTTAAGTCTAGAGTAAATGATATTACTCACTTAAGTGTCATTAAAGCAACCGTTTGCTAACCTATTCCGTCATATCACTATTTGATGACAGGAATGAGTTGAGGTTTCCCCCACAGAGACCACACTAAGTCTTATGATTAAGTTGTCCCTTTGAACCTAGATCTTGGGATCTCCAGTCAACTAGGTTGGGTTTTCCTTCTTAATACTTTTATCTCTTCATAGGCTTTACACCCATTCCTTTGGTCAATCTCTCAACTACCTCTCGACTTAACCCTTTGGTTACAGATCCGCAAGATTATCCTTTGACCTCACATAGTCAATTGTGATAATTCTTGTTAAGAGGAGTTGCCTAATGGTATTATGTCGACGACGAACATGTTTCGACTTACCATTATACATAGTACTCTGTGCCCTTCCAATCACCGATTGGCTATCACAATGAATACTGATAGGTGGCACATGTCTTTCTCACTTTGGAATATCCTCTAGAAAATTGCGCAGCAATTCAACCTCCTCACCACACTTATCCAAGGCAATGAACTCAGATTCCATTGTGGATCTGGCTATTAGGTTTGTTTAGAGGATTTCCATGACATAGCTGCCCCAGCTAGTGTAAACAAGTAGCCACTTGTGCAGTATGAATCTTTTATATCAGATATCCAATTCGCGTCTATGTACCCTTCTAACACAGATGGATATTTGGTACAATGCAATCCATAATCACGAGTATGTCTTAGGTACCTCAGTACTCTAATTATAGCAGTCCAGTGTTCAGCACTAGGATTACTCGTGTATGAACTTAACTTGCTTACCACATAAGCAATATCTGGTCTAGTACAACTCATTAGATACATCAAACTTCCTATTATCCAAGAGCATTCCACCTAAGATATACTCTGTCCATGATTCTTGGATAAATGGACACTGTTATCTGATGGTGTCTTCGCGACTCCAGAATCATTCTTGTTAAACTTATCAAGAATTTTGTCTACGTAATGAGATTGACTCAAAACTAGACCACCTGTTGTTCTTATGATTTTAACACCTAAAATCACATCAGCTAGAGCCATATCTTTCATGTCAAATTTCGATTTCAACATGTTCTTAGTAGACTTGACCAACTTGTCACTACTACCAACAATGAGTATATCGTCTACATATAGACATAAAATGACATAATCATTTTCTGTCTCCTTGACATACACGCATTTTTCGCACTCATTGATCTTGAATCTACTAGTAATCATTTCATGGTCAAACTTTTCATGTCACTTCTTAGGTGCTTGCTTTAGACCATACAAAGACTTTACTAGTTTACAAATTTTCTTTTCTGTACCTGGAGCTCGGAAACCCTCGGGTTGTTCCATATAGATTTTTTCATCTAAATCTCTATTTAAGAAAGCTGTTTTAACATCCATTTGATGTATTTCCAAATTTCTTAAGGCTGCGATAGCAAGTATCATCCTTATGAAATTTATTCTCGTCACGGGAGAATAAGTATCAAAGTTGTCTAAGCATTCTCGTTGTTTATACCCTTTGATTACAAGCATGGCCTTGTATTTATCAATGGAACCATCAGGTTTCATTTTTCTCTTAAAGATCCATTTGGATCCTAACAGTTTACTTCTAGGTGGGAGATCTATAAGCTCCCAAGTATGATTCTGTAAAATTGAATAAATCTCACTCTTTATGGTTTCTTCCCATAAAGGTCTCTCAGAAGAACTCACTGCCTCAACATAGGTTAGAGATTCTTTCTCTAGCAAATAGGTTACAAAATTATCACCATATGATTTTTTCACTCTTGCCCTTTTGCTTCGTCTTGGTTCAACATCTTGAACCTCAACCGGGTCATGAACTTCTTCATAAGTTCGTCTTGATGAACTAGCTAATGAGCTAGCTTCATCCTTAAACTTATAATAAAATACATTTTCAAAGAAATATGCATTTCTTGACTCCATAACTGAATTCTTGTGAATATTCGAAATCTTCGAATCATACACCAAGAACTGATATGTGTTACAATTGTGTATAGCCAAAATACAATCGACCGTCTTAGGTCCAATTTTTATTGCCTTTGGCGGAGGTACAACTACCTTTGCCAGACACCCCCGCACTCGCAAGTGTTTATAGGATGGTCTTTTTCCTTTTCATAATTCATATGGAGTCTTGTCTTCTTTCTTTCGGGGAACCCTATTTAAAAGATAATTATTAGACAAGACGGCTTCTCCCCACATATTGGGAGGTAGCCTTGAACTTAACAACATTGCATTCATCATTTCTTTCAATGTGCGATTTTTTCGTTCAGCAACCCCATTAGATTGAGGTAAATAAGGTGCTGTCACTTCATGGAAAATTCCATGTTGTGCACAAAAGCCACCAATCGGTGCCTCATACTCACCACCTCTATCACTTTTCAATGTCTTGATCTTTTTACCAAGTTGATTCTCAACTTCGGTTTTGTAGAGAACAAATTCCTCTAACGCTTCATCTTTGCTTCTTAGCAAATAGACATAGCATTACTTCGTGCTATCATTGATGAACATGATAAAGTACTTATTACCACCACGTGTTTGAACCGATTTCAATCACAAACATCACTGTGACTAAACTCAAGTGAATCGGTACTTCTTTCAACCGATTGAAATGAAGACCTTGTCAACTTTGATTCGATGCAAATTTCACATTTATTTTCTAAATCAATTTGGAATGTTGGTATATGGTTCAAGTTAATCAATCGACGCATCGAATCAGAATTAACATGAATTCCCGATTTGTCGGCATCCTCCGATTTATGTTTCCGGTCCATGAATTCTCACAAATCTTTAGCTGGTTTAAACTTTTCATACACATTATATAATAAATCATGAATGCCATTCAAAATATAACCACGACTAAGAAAATCTGACCGTTTCCAAGCTTCATAAGCTTTAACTGTCGGTCCATCGGAGCTTCCTCCGGGCAATGGAGGAGCTACTTCAGTCAATAGCCTGGCCAGATTTAGAGTGGTCAAGTAGAGTAGCATCTTTTGTTGCTACCTCTTGAAGCTTTCAGTCATTCCATTGAACTTGTCTGGCTTCTCCACATGGTTACATGGAACATTAGGCACTTCAAGAGCAACAACATGGATAGCAGCGGGGATGGCACCAACGAGAGTAGCACCAATAGCATCAACATTAACAACATTAGCCATCACAAATACAAAAAATCAACAAAATTTGTTTTAAGATTGTTGGTCGAAATGGGCTAAGTATTCGCAAAGGCTATAGATGAATTTGGATAAACAGAAACCCAAGACTCATGAAAATACGATTTTCTTAAAACAGATTTTCCCCCTCCTAAGGTGTTAGAGGATTCGTGAGTATCTGTTTCCCATGATATAATGAAAACGTAGAGACTACTTAGCACAAAGCAACTCTACAAACGAACGTGAACTTAAAACAAACTGATGAACACCAAAACAAGAAGGGAAAAAGGCTTTGAAAGAGAGCTAGAAGAGAGGAGGAGGAAAGGTGTGTAGAACTTTGGAAAATGAGCGCCTGTTTATAGGCTGCAGAAAACTTTTCAAATGGCAGCAAACCTCATAACGGTTTTATCACTTTAATGCAATGAATTCTTAGCACATAAACTTCCAAAGCGGTTTTAACAATTGAAGAGTCACAAGAATTTATTCTGCCATTCATTTGCTCATTCAACACCAATGAATATTGCAATTCAATTGCAACCTTTCAGTTACTTTTCACTTTTCCTTCTAACTGAAATGAATGACCATTAATCTCCACCTTAATATTTGGCTAGAAAATTCATCCGAACTCGAACAAAACGTGGGTTGATCAGGCCCGAGAGATTTTGGTCCAGTATTTGTGTCTTCATGTCGGGAACACACACGAGTTAAGCTAAATCGATAGCCTAAACTCAAATTTCTAGTCTATGAGAAAACAATTCTCATTCGAATTAATAACTCAATTCCAACATATTTTGAGTTGAAATTGTATGATAAATAAAATATTTTGTTCGAACGGAGAGAGTAAACATTACGAATGAGACATGTTTCTAAACTCTCAAACGAATGTTGAAATTTGAGAATTAACTGCCGTAAAAACAAAGTCAAGAATTTATCTGACTGCGTTATTTAAGATCAATGGTAGAAACAGTGACAATTATAATAAAATAAAATAGTGACTAATGAAAAGACAAATACACCATCCTCACTAAGGGTTTGTTTGATAACACCACTTAATGCTTTAAATTATTCCATTAAGTACCTTTACAGTTAAACATGTTTGATAACAAAAAAAAGAACCTCTTAATGAATATTAAGTAGTGCTGAAACTGCAGTACATAATAGAAACAATAAAATTTAGTTTATGGCTTATTCCACAACTGCTCAATGGATTCAGTATTTCTAATTCAGTATTATGTATTCAGAAGTAAGAATTAATTTTTATCAAACAGGCCCTAAATATGTGTATTTATTATTTAGGGGTAAAAATATAATTTTTAAGAAAAGATAAAATTTTAACGGAAAGTGGCAAAAAAATTAGGGTCCAAGAATACTCCACATCACTCACTATCTTTTTTCACTATACGTATCATTTTCTGTTATTTAATTAATATAATTATGATTTCTTTCGTCGTAGAAAAAATTTATGAAAACATGTTCATTAATGAAAATTTTTAAGCTTACACAAGTGAAAATGTAGAAAGATAGAAAAAAGAGAGATAGAAAGAATCAATCGAGAGAGGGGAATCGAGAGCTACTCCAATGACTTCAAGGATGAGGGGCCATCTTGGACGTCCCAGGATTGGTTCCCAGGAGCCCTACAGATCATCTAGCAAGATTAACAAATTTGTGAAGCCAAATATCAATATACTTGCGTCCTTATACATGTGATTAATACTTAATATTCTCTCCGATTTTTACTATAAAGCATTTTGATTTTGTCTTAGTTTTTATCTAGGATGTGTTTTTAATTAGAGAAAAAATCTTAAAAATATATTTTCACATTCGTTTTGTTCTCCTAATTATCATGAATTATTTTTGATATTTTTATTTCAATAAAAAATACATCCTAACTGAAATTTTGAACAAATCAAAATGCTTTATAATAAAGACCAGAGGGAGTAGAATGCAACAATAGGGAAAATTATACAATCTGAGAAAGTCACAGCAAAGTCTATGTTATAATCTTTGGCCACATCTATGTACACTTTACTGTTTTGCTTTTCACTTCAACTCAAACATTATTCATTTAACTTCTGATATTTTAAAATTAAAAGTAGAAAAGAAAACAATTTGTAAAATTTGTAAGATAGACAATGTAAATGCAATCTCAAAGCCTTCATAGTTTATCTGAAATTTTTATAATTTTTCACTAGGTCATGAATATGTATGTGTATCATGTGTATTAAGGTTGGTTCCGATGGTAAATATAATGGAGTAAGGATTGTTGTGCAAAAGGGGAGCACCAAAAAAAGGTTGGGGGCAAAGTTCACCCCACAAAACTTCTCTTCAAGTTCCCAATCATTGATGTGTTTGCTAAAAGGCCCTATGACTCCTAGACAGATTTTAAAAAGCACATTTGCCAATTCAGCCCTCTGCTCACTCTGTATCCGAATCAAAATTAGTTTGGGACCTGACAGGACATTTCAGCGAACATCACTTTTTTTTACCACACATTTAGATCTTTAATTTGCTTCAGTTTTACATTATTGGTGGGTTATACAATGGAACTAACAATAGTTTTTTGTTTTAAGAAAATAATTTACAAATATCAAAACTCAATATGTGTTATTTTTTTGGAGCAGAGGGAGTAAATATTACCTATAGTTTGTTTATTGGTGAAGATTAAAAACAAAGTGTTTTATCTTGAGAGTGTAAAGTTTCAGTTACTTTTGGTTAGATGACCTAAGGTTTAATATATATTACTCTATATTGTTTCATATTTCTCTCACTAGTCTTACCTTATATATGAAACAATTTTTCTTTTTTGTAAGTTGTCCAGTTCGGATTTTTAATTTTAGTTTAATTTATACTAGAAATAAAAATCTAAATTACGTTAAATTAAAATTCAAAATCTAAAGTGGATAATAATTTCGAGACGTGAGAAATACATACTATACCATTGCTGTAAAATGTTCTTATATCTGCTAGTAAGAAAAAATAAGGGCGGGGATACTACTGCCAGCCAGTTTTCGAAAACTTCGTGCAAAGTTTTAGGTCCAATTGAAGTTTGAGGTCATAATGCAAATTGCAAAAGACATTTTTTCAAGATCAGAATGATGAAAAATCACAAAACTCAGTCAATAGGACTCATCTCATATGTCACAATCAAAATTAATTTTGTCAGGCTTTTTTTTTTGGAGTTGCAGCTGGCCTAGTATCTATGGATGCCTAAATTTCTAGACTCCCCACTTCTGATCTTTCTCATGCCCCCCTTTTTTTTTTACCTTAATTTTTCTTTAAAATATGTATTTTTAAAATTTGGCGGCTTACTGAATGTAGTACTGTAAAACCTTGACTAGTGGTCATTTTAGGGAGCTGAAAAGGTAAATTGCGCTTTCCCTTTGAATAGAAAGGAAGAAGGACAAGTGATAGAGACAAGAGAGCTTTCTGGATAACAACTACAACCATTTGAGACTGCCAGTAATTTCACCTTCAGTCACATCTCCCATGCAAGAGACCTCAAGTGAGCAAGTTGATTGCAACATGGTTTTTCTTTTTCTTTTTTTTTAATAATCTGAAATGGATCATTATTAAACTATACTGTTTGTTTCGTGATTAAAAAAAATTATAGAATAATGACGGTGATGCATCTTGTTTGTTTGGTTTTTTAGAGAGGTGTTAGTTTTTGAAGCTACCATCTTTACTACTTAAAGTCACCGTAAATATTTTTGGACCATTTTGCCCCTCACATTTCAAACTTCCACCAAAGGAAAAAAAAGAGAAAACTTGAAACCACCTCCCTTCTAAACCCCAATTTGAAATTTAATTTGATCCAAAATTAATGGCAACACGGAAGAATCAAAGCGGGAAAGAGCCGATCTCATCACGGGTACGTTTTTTTTTAAAAAAAAAAATTCGTGAATTGTAGAAAAAAAAAAAAGCATTCTGGCCGTTCGGCGGCGCGACCGGGACGCGCAAGAACCGGGACGCGTTTCTTGCGCGTCCCGGTCGAGCCGCCAGACGGCTTCTTTGCCCGTCCGGCGGGTAGAAATTTTTTATTTTATTTTGTGTTCCGTCCGGCGGCGCGACCGGAACGCGCAAGAAACGCGTCCCCGTTCAACCCAGAACGGGTGTTTTGCTCGTTCCGGGTTGAACCGGGACGCGTTTCTTGCGCGTCCCGGTCGCGCCGCCGGCCGGCTTCTCTGGCCGTCCGACGGCCAGAATGCTTTTTTTTTTTAATTTGTTTAATTCATTATTAGTGTTTAATTATGTTTAATTTAATGTAATTACGGTTATAATTTAGTTATTTGTTAATTAATAGTTTGTGATTTAGATTGAGGTTCTCTCTTAGTTGGTTATTTAGTTAATTGTGTAAATAATTTAATTTGATTAGTTTGTAAATTAGTTGAGTTTAAAAAACTAATTTAATTAATAGTAGATTAGTTCACGACCTAATTAGTTTAATTGATTAAATTACTTAATTTAAGTAATTATTAAAGCATTTAGGTTATATTTTTAATTTAATTATTAGTAGATTAGTAAATTAATCATTTTAATTGTGTAAATTAATTTAAATAGTATGTAAATTAGTTGAATTTTAAAAAATAATTTAATTAATAGTAGATTAGTTCATTACCTAATTAGTTTGATTGATTTACTCATTAATTTAAATAGTTATTAAAGTATTTAGGTTATATTTTTAATTTAATTATTAGTAGATTAGTAAATTAATCATTTTAATTGATTAAATTAATTTAAATAGTATGTAAATTAGTTGAATTTTAAAAACTAATTTAATTAATAGTAGATTAGTTCACTACCTAATTAGTTTAATTGATTAAATTATTTAATTTAAATAGTTATTAAGTATTTAGGTTATATTTTTAATTTAATTAATAGTAGATTAGTAAGGTAATCTAAATTGTTTGTAATGTAGTTTATGATTAATTAAATTAATATAAATATTTTGTAAAATAGTTGAGTATTTTGGATTAATTATAATTAATAGTAATTTAATAAAAAATTTGGTAAAGTACTTTAGTTTACTTAATTATTATATGAATTGTACGTTTAATCAAAGTGTACTTAACTATTAAACTATTTAGGATTTAGGAAATGTGTATAATTATTTGTTTAGACTATGAAAATATGATGATGATGAATAAAATTTTGTTTATAGGTTTATTGTGATGATTATGATGATAGTGATACTAGTGATACTGAAGATACTAGTAAGCGTAAGGTTCGTGCGTGTTATCTGACCATGAGTCGTCGGAAGAAAAAAGAGGAAAAAGAGAAAAAGAAGCGAATGAAAATGACTCAGGTCAATATGGGTGGTGTACCGTTTCAGACTCGGTCTAGTCAGCCGATTTATGTATCCGAGTATTCTCAGGACGACCTGGAAGAGGAAGATGAGGATGAGGAGGATGAGGACAATGAGTTTGATGAGGATGATGTGCAGGACAGTGTTAGGATAGGTGCGCATCACAGAGATACGCCTATGTACAATCTTAGTAGTTACCCTCCTCCTCGGTACTCCAGTTGTCCACGGCCTGGTCCTGGCGGTTTATCCTCTCCCCCTACCCCTATCCCTTCTCATATGAGTGGTAAGTGGCGCAGTCCACATTATAGTCCCTCTTTCCCTCATCCCGGTCAATTCCCACAGGGTATATCCACCGGTAGTCGGCCTCGTCCCTCCCTCCCCGCTTAGGCATCTCCCCCCTACATTGATCCCGTGCCCCCTCGCGGAGGTCCCGTCTCCGCTGGAGTATCTACACGTCCTCCCCCTCTCATTGATCTCGTGGGCCCTAGCCAAGGTCCCGGATCCACTGGAGTATCTACACGTCCAGTTACCACTATTGCATCATCAGGTACCAAATATCTATATTTAATTGTTGTAATTATTTAAAATTATATAATTATTTTTAATTAATTATTTTTACTTATATTTATTGAATTGTTGTATGTGTATAAAATATAATAAATAATATTTGGCTTACTCATTCATGGTACAGACTGCAGCAGCCAGTCGAGAGTTTCTGATGAAATTGATCCGACTATATCGCTAGTGACAGATGAAGTACCTGGTGGGCCGAAAGATGGTAGCGTGATTCCTAGCTTCCTTGGGCATATTGCTTATCATTTCTGGTATGGATACAATAGACCCACATTGAAGATTTTTAAAGGCGAAAAGATTCTGAATAAGTTGAAGATGTGGTATAAAGATATGAATGATGTAGTAAAAGGCAAGATTCGGGGACTGGATTGGGTCACCTTCTTCATACCTCGTATGAAGATATTGATCTTGGCTTAGTGAGTGCATTTGTTGAGAGGTGGCAGCCGGACACCAACTCATTTCATTTCCCATTTGGGGAGATGACCATCATGATGCATGATGTTTATCATATTTTGGGCATTGGGGTTGATGGAGAGTTGGTGTCAGGTACGTCCGAGACAGATGTGCTGAGGGGACATGCAGCAGGGATACTTGGCCTGGATGTGAATGGTTACAAATGGAGTCATGGCGGTGTCTCTGATTGGTTCATCCTTGAGCGATGCCAGAAAGCGGACGAGAATACCCAGGCCTCCGCTTTCTTGTGGGTATTGTTGACCTCGACATTGTTCATAGGCAAGAGTGGTGGGAGGTGCAGTGTTTCACTTGTACATGAGCTGATGGCTAGGATCGAGAATATAGGTTCATACTCGTGGGGCTCTGCTATGCTTGCGTTCCTATACCGTCAGTTAGGGATGGCTAGTAAAGCACCAGAGAGGGCGAGTTACCCGTGGGGGTAATGACAGGCCCAGAGTACATGACTGGATACCACCATTTTTTGCGGGGCCGACATCTGTGCCAGATCGTCTTTGTCAGGTTAGAGAGCGTCTCGACCGTTTCACCGAGTTAGAGGTACATGATTGCTTCATTTGATTGTATTTCATTTTTTTTGTTGAAATTTATATTTATAAATAATCTAAATAATATTTTGCAGGTAAAGTGGGAGCCATTTGGACATGGCCAACAAGGAATAGTTCCGAGGACTATCTACAGTGGGTAGATAATGTATAGTAACTTGCAGGAGCCATACATGCCGGACAGATGTATACATCAGATTGGCTACATACAGAGTATTCCTCGTTCGCCCATGTCCCCTGATGATGCATTCCGAGGACCCAGAACTACCAGTACTTTGTAGAGCATTCTGCTGTTGACACACTCAGTACTTGGAAGAGATTTCCGGAGTCAGCGTGTATTAATTTAACCAGATGGCGACCCAATTTTGGTAACATCGTAGGAGAGTGTGAGGATGGGTACCTTGAATGGTACATGCAGTATTCACATCCATTTCTGCTGCCGACAATTGACCCATCTGCAGTCTCTACACTAGCTAGGAGCAGTCATGATTATGTAAGTTGTATTTTTAATATTTGGGTTTTTGTAGATATACATTTCTATATTATAAATAGTTTAACCTTTTTTTGTTTTTTTTTAGTGGATGAATGAATTGAGGAAGCTGACGACGAACCTGATTAAAAAGGTCAAAGTGTCTGATCGCGAGCTAGCTGACGAATATGATGAGAAGCTGCAGGATACGATGATCCGTTATTACAAGGCCCCATGATCATTGTCATTGTCGTATTATTGGATTGGATTTGTTTGTTTTTCTGTTTCTTGGACTGCATTTAGTTTTTTTTTTTTTATGATATGATGGAATTGTGTGTTATATATTAGTTAACTTATTTGGTGTCCGTGTGGTAAGTTTTTTTTTTGCTAGTATGGTTAACAAGGTTCGTTATTGCACAAATCATAAAAAACAAACAAGTGTATACTAGATAATACCAATATCTAATTCACAACAAATAAACAAACATGAATCTAATCTAAGAAACTAAGATCAATGAAATCATTAGCACAATCCACGACACGTCCAGGATTGGAGGGGACCAACCTATATCAATCTTGAATTCTAGGAAGAAGTGGTAATTCCCAACCATCAACTCTAGGCTGATGTTCCTTAGTCCACCGATTATTGATCGGTGGAACTGGAAAGTCATCGTTCAAATTGATCCAAATGAAGTGCTTGTAAATACCAAGGTGACATACCCCAATCTCATATGCCGGACATGTTGCCTCACCGCGTGCAGTGACAGGTAGTATAATCCAACATGAGGAGTTTAGTGACTGGTTCTCTTCCCCTACACCGTAATAGTACACAATTGCATTGTTCATAGTCGCAACTACGAACAAGTCCATCGCACACATCCAATAGCGATCAGGTGCGAAACCCTGTCCACTCCACCGTATACGACTGACTTCTTCCTGGCAGGATGTCCTGCATTTATATATGCAATTATTTATGCAAAATACTGCCAAGTTCAGCAACATAACATAGAAAATGAAAAGTATTTATATCCGTAGATTCTACTGTACAAATGCCAATTCTGTTCTAGCTCGTTTGCCATTGCCTCTCTCGCTATTGCCTCTCTCGCCATCGCCCACTTGTCCTGGCATAAAAACAGGTTACTCGCGATGACGCGAAATCCACAATTGCCATCGGCACCAACATCAAGGTAACTGGTAATATATGGCCGAATGGGCCATGGAATGATGTCGTAGCAACCATACTGTGAAATATCACTCGCAAAAATATCTGTACATTACACGGAACAAATGTTATTTAGAACCATTGTTAATAAATAAATTATGGACGCAACAATTACTTCTTAACATGTACCTGTGGATGCATCTGTACGACCACCTGAAGACGAGTGGCACTTCTTACTTGAATCGCTAGTAATTGTGGTCGACTTTCCTTGAGCCTCGTCCCTGTAATCCCACACATTAGGTGTTGCTTTTTTCTATGGGGATTGTTCATGGGCAAGAGTGTTGGCCTCTGCTTTTTTCTTTGATTTAGCCCCCTTAGGGCGCCCCTTCCTTCTCTTGACCTCCTCGGGTTGTTTGAACCCACACTGGTCTGGATGCATAATATCGTGGAGAGTCCTATTTACCGTGCGTCGTACTGCCTTAGGACACTCGTTCAGCTCTTCCATCAACTGTCTGGTATAAAGGACATCGTCATCCACATCGCTAGGAGCACTCGTACCAGCCTGTTCACCGATATTAAGGGTCGCCCAGGATGGGTGAATATGCTTAAGAGTTATCGATGTGCCGGCATCTGCAGCCTTTTTGAGGGCGCACGCACATGGAATTCGACAAGTCCAGTACACCACATGATCACATCTATCATTCGTTTCTTCTTTCCACTCTTGCGCCTTCGACCACTCAGTGTTCAGTTTTTGCAAACATGTATGTGAAACTTGACACTTCAAGCGGTTCAGTGGAAAACCGCAATAATGGGTGCCAATTTTCTGTCTCGAGTACTCCAGTTTGAAACCTGAATGTAGCCACTTACTGTAAAACATTCTACGTAAAATGCCATAAAAACAAAAAAAAATACTAAATATATTATAATAAATATAATATAATGGAATAGAACTTACCGTATTTCAGTTAGCTGACTCTGAATTTCCAAGTGCACCTTAGCCCAAAGTGTATCCAGCGACACCCGTGGATGTTTCCAGCCAAGTTTTTAACTGCTTGTGCGCGCTCTCCACCCTACCTGTAGCAGTGTTGCCCATATGAAACACAGCATTCGTCCATACCTTGACGAATTTGTAGTCAACCACTAGCCATGTCTTCTGGATATAATTAAGAACTCTCGGAAAACACTGCCAACGACGGTTTATTACGACAACAGCTTTATTGTACTCATCTTGATTATTAGCTTCCACAACGTCTTTCCACAACCCATATGCAAAACCATTTGCAATCTTGGCCTCAAATTTCGATTCCTTGTTGAGATGTCGCTTTACATTCTCATAAACATGCCAAACACACAACAAGTGGCATGAATCTGGAAATACCATACCCAGCGGCGCCATCAACCCCGGTTCCCGATCAGTAACAATAACAGCCGGAGACAGATGACCAGGAAACAAATCCATAAACTGTCTCAAAGCCCAATAATAACTGTCACCAGTCTCGTCACTCAAGAGGGCGTATGCAATCAAAAATTTCTGGTTGCACGGTATCATCGCAATAAACTCAACCAACGGCATTTTGTACTTGTTCGTCTTGTATGTTGAGTCTATCCCGACGACCCAGAAATAAGTGCAAAACAAATTGACAGCATCAGGATGTGCAAAAAAAACACGAGTCAGCACACCTGTCTCTTGATTGCAATCTGTCATGATGATGTAACGACGATGCTTGGCCACCGATAGTGTCTTCGTCGCGACATCCATGGCACTCGAGTCACCCAAGACCGAGAACCCCTCATTACGCAATTTCTTCCTGAAATTGTAGACTTGCCGTCTGTTAACTTTTTCATCAGGAAATATCCCCTCAATCGCAGCCATGATCTGACACGGTCTACACCCATCTTTGGACATATCCCGTATAAGCTGTTTCACTCCATCGCTAAGGCCCCTCGTGGGATGATCTTTGTCAAACAGCTCGTGGTTATGCATTCCAAACTCACCAGGATACACCTGAATGCGCCACTTCTCATCAACTAAGTGCATATATAACTTAAATTTATACCCAGTGATTTGTGTCTTCGAATCTGATGTGACATAGTATCACCATCATCAACTAACACCTTTCCCCCTTTACAGCATCTCATCAGAACAACATTCTTCCTCTTGCTAGAAACTACGTTTATTATCATACCATTTGCCATGCCCATGCCTTTCACCCAAGCAACAACATCAACCTTTTCCGAAAATTTCTCATCTATAGCAAACAATATACAATAAGCTTCACCATCGCCACCAAAATCTTTGAAAGAATCCTGCAAATTAAACATAAAATTACCACAATAAAACACTGCATTATAATAAATTAAATTAAATAAACATTCCAATCATTTAAAAAAGATATACAATTATAATAAATAATAAAAAAATATATATTTACAGTAAAAAGATTAATTATAAAAAATACAAAAACTCAACTAATCCAAAATTATTTACTAAATTAAATTTCCCAATACCTACCTAAATAGCTAGAATTCATTAATTTAGCGATTAATTAAATATTTAATTAATTACATTTCCAATACTTAATTAAATACTTATTCCACA
The DNA here is from genome assembly GCA_949775105.1 of Oldenlandia corymbosa var. corymbosa. Lineage (NCBI taxonomy): Eukaryota > Viridiplantae > Streptophyta > Magnoliopsida > Gentianales > Rubiaceae > Oldenlandia > Oldenlandia corymbosa. Next base: position 29,143,503 of record OX459118.1, on the reverse strand, counting down.
AAATTCTTTAATTATTTAATTCCCCCCTAAATAAATATTATCTCTAATTAATTAAACATAAATAAATAAATAAAATTCAACTAATTAAATTACTTAACATAACATAATTAAATTATTTAAAATTCAACTAATTAAATTACTTAACTAATTAATTCAATTAACAAATAAAATAATAATATTCCTACTTAATTAAAGTAACATAACATGCAATAAATAAATAAAATTCAACTAATTAAATTACTTAACATAACTAATTAAATTAAGAAATAAAATAATAATAATACTACTTAATTAAATTAACATAACATGCAATAAATAAATATAATTCAATTAATTAAATTACTTAACATAACTAATTATATTAACAAATAAATTAACATAACATGCATGAAATTAAAATTAAAAAAATAAAAAAATTTTAAAAAAAATTGTTCACCGAACCGGCCCGTCCGATAGGACTGGGTTCAATGGCCGGACGCGCAACACACGCGTCCCAATTGAACCGGGGACGCGCAACCAACGCATCCGGCCATTAAACCGGACGCGTTTGTTGCGCGTCACCGGTTCAATCGGGACGCGTGTGTAACGCGTCCGGCCATTGAACCGGACGCGTTTATTGCGCGTCCCCGGTTCAACCGGGACGCGTGTGTTGCGCGTCCGGTATGATTTCACCCGGACCAGACGCGCAACACACGCGTCGCGCAACAAACGCTTCTGGTGGCCGGACGCGTTTGTTGCGTGTCCCCGGTTCAACCGGGACGGTTTTCTTGCCCGGTTCGGTTTTTTTTTTAAGTTTTTTTTTTACCTCTGAATTGCTCATTTTCTTTCTCTCTCTACTGTATTAAATGACATGGGTACAATCGTCCAATTTTTTTCGGTGGCTTTGAGTACTAAACCGGGTGGCTTTAAAAATCCATCCCCTTTTAGATGGTTTTTTCAGATTATTTTAATAATAAATGTTCTATTCTAATACACATTTTTATATTTTCAATACAAAAAACACTTAAAAACACACACTAAAAAAACGAAACAAATTTTTTATATTACAGTTTTCACAATTTTCTATAAGAAGAAAAAGAAAATACTCTTTATCATTTTTATCATGATTAGACATTATGATTGGCTTACTATAAAAAACACATATGATATTTCATTGATTATAAAAAATATTGTATCATTTTTTGAAGTAATATAGAGCTGACAACATTTTATTTTAGTTTTTGACTTAGGTTTAGAATGTAATTTAAAATGGAGTTTGAGTTAAAATTTAAAAATTTTTATGAATATTTTTTAGAATAAAATAATATTATTTTTTACCTTTACCGGACCACCTTTACCACTATTGAACCCGGCCGGTCGGTGATAATATTATGATGGTGAGCGGCGAAGTAGTGTTCCGGTGGTGGTGGTTGAAAGTGGTGTAAAATGAAAGTAAAAATAAATTTTAAGGATAATGATTTATGCATTGGAATTTACAAGAAATTTTAACAGAGAATAAATAATAATTTTTATCTTTTAGGTTTTAACCATTTAGAGATTAGGGAATGGTTAAAATTAGCTATATCATTTTCTGTAAATTTTTTCTATATTTATCAACACTCAAATTTTAAATGTTATAAATTCAAATATTATATGGACAATATTTTTTTTTATATTGGGATTTAGGTTTAAGAGTGAAATAAAATTTTTTTGGTTTAGATGGCTGGACACAACATCCCTTAACGGTAAATCAATTATTAAAGGGTGTTGATCAATCGAGATCAGTTTTTTTTTTTTTTTAATCTTGAGAGCAAATTTTTCATAAGTACCAACATTACACTTATATTTAATTTTTTAAATATTATTAATTATCAAAATCTATTTCATTTTCTCTCAATTTTTGCTCACCTCTTGTCTTCTTCACAACCCCTCTCTTGCCGCCGCTATATCTTTCCTCAACTTCTGGCAGCTGATTTTAGGTGATGCCAAATTCCATAAAGAAAACACAGAAACAAAATAAACCAAAAACTTATGGCAATCAATCCGATTCAAAAAAAAAAACAAAAAAAAAAATTCATTTAATATTTGATTAAAACCCCAATGTTTTTCTGTCTAATCTATGCAGGTTAAATTTATTTGGTGCATTCCATGAATAAGAATCCCTCTAATTTTATGTAACTTTATAGCAACAAATCTGGTATTAAGGCTACAAATTGTGCTTTGTTTGTATTTTTTAGGATTATGAAGTATTTTTTCTTAAGAAAATGAATTAATTTGGAAAAAGAGAAATAAGTCCGAAATGGGATTTATAGACTTGATGATAGAAATTTCCATCTCAATAGTAAAAATTGGCAGGAAAGTTGAGAAGGAGATAAATTAATAAATATGTAAAAGTTATGTGAAAAGATATTATTGGTATTTGAGAAAAATCTACTCTCAATATAAAACTTCTGCTCTTAATTTATCAATTGCCATTATCAAAGGGTATTCCTCCAACTGCAAATCTAATGGAGTAATGATATTTTTCTTTACAAATATAACTATACTCATAACTCTATATACATGTCTATCTATTCAGCATTCTACATCATCTTCCTAAATATTATTTTTTCCATTCATTAAAAGAAATTTTATTTATTTATTTTTTTTCCGTTTCACAATTCGCATGCAGAGAATTCCCCTTTCTCAAAATTCTGAGAATCATTATCACAGTTCTCAGCCGCAAAAAAATAAATTAAATGAAGCCATGCCTAATAAACTTGTGCTCATGTTGCCATTGTTGGGATTCTTGCATATGTTTTCATTAATTTTGATTCTGATTGAAATCTGCCATTGTTGGGATTCTCCTATCTCCATATGAGTAATTAACTAATCTATTGTGCAAAATTTATCAGAACCACAAAAGCTAAAACCTCAAAAATTAACCTAATTAAAATTTGTCAAGATTGTGTGAGATAGATATTGACGAAGAATGGTTTTCAATTGGTGAAGGAACCTGATTTTTTGTCTCTTCTTTTTGTTTGAGGGTTATGCTACACACTGATTGGGGGAAGGTGGATGAAACTTTAAAGCTTCGCTTGAAATTTATTTTATTTTTCAGTGGAGAGAAAAAAGAATATTTTTCATTTTTTGTGAAATAAAAACATAAAAAATAGATACGTGATGTGGAATGCCAAGTAAATATACATGTAAATGTAAATAGAGTTACAAGTAGAGTTATATGCGTATGTATATGAACTTAGCTTACAAATAACGCTGAAAAGACATTTGATCCCCAAAACAGGCCGTATTCTTTTTACGGGTTAGTTTTCAGTTGGACCCTGTTTGGTTTCAGATATATCATAAATCCTAGCCTTCCAGTTGAGTGAAGTCTGGAAATTTAGTTCATTGCATTTCTCAAGGGTTAAAAAACTGCAAAAAGTAGTAGTTTTGACAACAAAAAGATATCCCAAAAGCAGGTCTAATAACTTCTCTGCATCGTCATTGATTAAAAGTTTCAATCAGAACATCACAACATTTCATGTTGATGAAATATGACGAAATTCGGATATCCAGAGGCCTCTGATCGGATCGGATTATATGTTGCAAGGATCTATACTTACCTTCTTAGAGCATTTCCTTCAAGAAAAGATTTGATTCTGTAGAAATAAACAGGACAGAAATAGCAACTGCAGCAGTTCATGTGTTGCTCAGACCGTCACAGCACATTGCAGATCGTCTCACAGGTTCAAGATATTACAAAGATTCTGAAGGCCATTTATTCTAGTTCTTTGTTCTTTCATTCCAAAATCAGTAAACTCCACAAGAGAAAAACAAGTATATAATTATGTCCGAAGGAAAAACTAAACAGTATCCTCTCTTAATTTATGCCTGCACAATTGCAGAACATCCATGTATAGCAGCCTAATGAACAGATGTTTAAATATAAAAAAAAAAATCCAGGTGGAATTGAATACTGGATAAAGTACCTGGAGAAGAAGAAAGTATCTACAAAGCTAATTGTTAAATCCCTCCCCAAGTAGGAGACTTATCTCAGAACCACATTCAACTTACTCTCAACCTGCTCTCTTACTTTCAACTGCAAGATAAAAATTAACACAATTAAGTAGCCAGCGCAAGATTGAATGACACGAGTTAACATAACACAATATATCATTTTATTATTCTCATCATATGGATATCTACCTGCAAAGCATTTATCTCCTCATCTGTGAGTGATCGCTCCATCGACCGAAATGTTATCCGGTAACAATGACTGGTCATTCCTTTCTTGTTCGTGAAGTTATCTATTAGTTTTACCTGGTGAAAAGAGACACCAAAAGGATGAACATGTCAACAAAACGTTAGCCAAGACAATTTTCTTCATATTGAGGAAATATACAAACACAATGCATGCATGGCTGACTCTGCACTCAGAAATGACTCTGAACATGACCAAAAAATGATTCACCCTATAGGCTATATTGTCAGTTTTTGTCGCTCTCAAAAATATGAACTGCCGATAAGTGGAGCAGAAGAAGAGAACTATTCAAACCAGATTCAATCTAATGACCAGAAAGGGATTCTTCTATAACAAGAAAGAAAGGAAATTCACCTACTCAAATCAATTCATGGTTGTCATATATCACCAGATGCAAGAAATGATAAAAAGAGCAAGCATTGGCCCAAAGATGAAGTGTGCAAGCGAAAAAGTTCCAAGCTGTTACATAGGTATAAATCATTCAGATAACATAACACAAAAATACCTCTTCCGCAAGATCACCAGCAACCCCTCTAACAACTTCACAGAGGTTGTTTTCAGTGAATGAATCGTTGATCCAAAAACTCATGTCTTTATAACAAGGAGGATACTGCAAGAAAACAATATGCTCATATTCTGAGAAGAAATGAACAATTATACTTCTGCATGAGCATGGATATACGTTCTTATAATATCATTTCAGTGGCCTTGAAGAAAGTGAATAAAAGGCTTGGTGTGTCATACCTTAGAAAACGGCTTAAACTTCATTCCAAGCTTCCCTTTGGAAAACTGTACATCAGTAAAACATGTTAAAATCTTTACAGTTACCATGCATAGATAGAAGGAAAAAGACCAACAGGATAATTACTTGAGAAGTGAAACGTTCATCAGAAGACCAGAAAAGCCGAATATCCGGAATATCAAACAACACCATTGCAAGTCGCTCCAGTCCAAGACCAAAAGCCCAAGCAACATTGTTTGTTCTACCACAATTCTTCAGTATTTCCTGCTCTGTGACACCACATCCCAAAACTTCCATCCATTTTTCCTGCAATGAATTCAACAGGTCACCCACTGCAGTTTCAGTACAGTTCAGCAATAGAATCAAACTATTTTTATAACACAATCCTTATGAAAAGTCACAATGTATCATGTCATTGATGGGTGCATAAAATTTGGATGTCCGATGTATGAGCTTCCTGATAGGGAAACAGCTGGCTAATATGCAAATAAACTCTGATGGTAGCCAGATGCAGTGAAATGTCCCATACACAACTTGAAATAGGTTATGCAATATTAGAAGGATGAATTCTTCAGTTACAAATATAATTGCAAATAGTGTGTGTATTCATCTCTCAGATTACGATAGGAAACCATCCAGGCATGACTAAGACATTTCCTCTGCAGCAAATGGAAAGGTTGCAACTACATGATTCAAAGACATACTTGGTGGGCCTAGGCTGAGAAATTGTTCCGGTAAATGAAGTCATCAATAACAAATTTGAAGGACAATAAACATTCCAGAAGAAATGACATGAGAATGCCTATCATTAAGCAAAATTGATGAGGAAATATAAGAAAGAAAACAAGTGCATTAAATAACGGTACTGGCAAATACAATAAGGAAACCAGTGTTAAAAGTATTCTTTCATTCCCTTTCACCCTATACCAGTTTCTCACATCTTCTTAGAAGCAACAACGGATTCTCAATTTTGTAAGGAATTTTGTGAGGTTGTTTATTGAGCAGATCGCATGTTGAGACAGAGTAATAGATGAGTATGAATATGCAAAAAATGAATATCTAAACAATGTGACTTAATAAACCTGAAGTCCCCAGATAGCTCCAGTTAAATTTTTCCAAATCACTCTTATTTTTCCAATAAAGAAACAGCCAAAATACATATTACAGATAATTTCACTCAAAGGAATTAGTAAGCTAGTCTTTTGATCAGAATCCTATGTTTCTCAAAGTTTGTTAGAAGAAATAGTTATAGCAGATAGAATACAATCGCATGTTCACACCATGCTTAGAAGTCTGGAATTAAAATTACCTGAAAGTATATTTCCAGCTCAAAAGATGGATTCGTGAAGGGAAAGTAGGTGTCAACCCAGCGCATTTCAACAGCACCTGAAAATTAAGACTTGAAATCAGAAGTTTGGCTAGTACCATAAAAGTCTATGTTGATCCCAACACCAATAAGTACTGTAATAGACAATGGAAACCTAAGCCAAAGTCACAACCTTACGCCAGTTCTACTTTAATGTGGTTTAAAGAACGTCTTTTCCCGCCACCTATGGTTCAACTATTCTTTTGACATCAAACTATCTAAGATATATACATAGATTTTTGTGGACATTATCATAATTTGGACAATATCTTTGATTCTACAATTTACAGAAACTTTGGGCTTTACTGAAGGAATAAAAATCATACTACATAGGCTCATGCAACAAAAGAAACTTGCTCCTTCATCTATTATTTTATTTATAGTAATAAACAACTTGCAAAATTTCAAAGGATAAAGATGGTCCAATCAAATAAAGTGGAAGTTAGAGAAAGATGAATTGTCCAAATGAAACATGTAGCGCAGGTAGCAAATATATTGGGTGTGTTGATGTAGATGTTCATTTGTGAAACATGTAGCGTAGGTAGCAAAACCTAAACCTATACTGTAAAAACTAGGGCTCTTCATTGCAATTCTCATTGTAGTTTTGTTTCTTCCTCTCAAAAGAAGTCAAGTTCAATCTATTTCATCTATTACTTTCTAGAACAATTTTAACAATACCAAGCACCTGGACAAGTTAAAGAAGTTCACCTCGACTCAAGTACCTAAAGGCTAAAAAGTAAGCTATTTTTTAACATTTGCACTATCAAACAATAGCAGACGCACCAAATAAGTGACGCGCCAATCCTTCAAGGCAGTTCTTTAAATCCAGAGCAGCATATGATGTACCATCTACGCCAGATCCTTCCCAATCATTTGGAGCAAAAACACGGAAACCTTCCATCTGTAATACCATAGGGAAAAAGATCAGTCAGATATAATATGGGAAAATCATCATTATTGTCGTAAGTATGAACACGGAACCTGATGGAAAACAGGGTAGTGGGTTGAATCAATGGAATCTCTGCGATACACATCTCCAGTAACCAGGAAGTAATTGTGTCCCTTCCTCAAGAGCTCAGCTTGGTGAGCACTAGTGTGGCATCTCAACACTGTTTGAGAATCTACATAGTATGTATCGTTGTAACTCCTACTGACATGGTCAGCAGGAACCAAGACATCGTCAAAATTCTGCAAAAAATACATCGAAATTACAAGAAAGAACACTGTTGAGGAGTGAAAGAGCTCGTAAAGGTGACAGTGAGACCTCAGATATCCGTCATGTTGAACAATAGAACTGGAGATGGTCAAATAACCTAAAAAGATAGAAAATAGAAACTCACTAAGCATTTTAAAGTACCATCTAAAACCCCATAGTCAGTATTTGCCTGATAGAAAATTTAAGCATCTACGCAAAACACATCATCTGGCTTTCAAAATAATGTTCAGAAGTCTGTTTGTCAGGCAAAACTGAAGTTCGCTCATTTGACTTACAAACAGAAGGACAAATTTCAAAATGATTTTCCAGAAACTAAGAGTCGTCGCAATAGGCCCTTTGAGTCAAACTATGACAAATTTGAAAAGGGTCCTATGGTGGGAAGGGCCTTCAGTTTTTTACTTTCCAAACCATCGGATATGTTCAAAAAGATATATACATTGCAGGGATAGCCACAACTTCCTTTGTTTATTCCCATAAATCCATGGCTTTCGTTCATATGTTATTCATGAGCCCAATTACCATTTACAATCAACATATAGAGCTGTAGACTCCTCGTTTGCAGTAACCAAATTAAATCTTCTAAATATCGAACACATTACATAATTAATCTCAATGTGCGTTCCTAGAACAGGATAGATCAACATAGATAGCTAACATCGACAGCTAGTTATTAATGAAACGAAAGTAATAAATTAACAACCAATGTTTAGCTCGGTAGTAGCTATATCCTTCTCAAGGTCAAAAATCAATGTCATGTTCATGTCCAAGCCTACTACTCTGACAAAGAACAATAAGAAAATCTGCCATATCTATTCTTATGCCCAATGATGGTTTCAACGGAGTTCGTCATATGATTAAAAAGACTGTCATCTAGGAGAAACTGAACAACAAATAAAGGAAATAACACAGTTATTAAAAGCAGCTGAATCTAAAGTCTTATCACGTTTTCTGTTATCAGTATCCAACTGCTTTTATCCTTTATATATCAATCCATGAACTGAAAGTGAACAAAAATATTGAAGGAATCCTTTCTATCATAGTTTTTCCGAACTTCAGCAGACATAAACCAACGGAAACAAATAACAGATTATCAATTTACTAAAAGGAGTCATCTATAAGGAGGTAAAAGACAAATATACTGCAAGAAGGTGGAGAAAAATTTTGCAACTCAAACCTGCTTGACAGAAACTACTGGGAACAAATTATCAAATTTTTCAAATTTATTGGGGTAGTTGGTGTCAAAATAGTCATAGATTGCATTCTTGAGGATGCCGATTGGATGTTGATCCCTCCTGTGAAGCTGCATTCCAAGCTTAGAGAAAATTGTATCAGGAACATTGTTAGTAGGGTCATCCCGCACTATTTCTGCAAGAGCAAAATCATAGTACATTCAGCAATAAATGGCAAAGGACAAACTAAACAAGGACTTTTCTTGTGTAAAACCAAAAAAGAACACATTCTGAAAGATACGAACTGCAGTATTTCTACTTTCAACAAAAACGTCGAACAGTGGCAATGATAGCCAGTTATCAGATGCTAGTGTTGCTGCAGTTATTCAAATAATCAGTTCCTATGGATATTCCGCAAAGCCAAAATATCAATCAAAGAAGTTGATGCACGCTATCTATCATGCTTCTCAAATTTAAGCTTTCGACTTCCTCAATCAAATTAAACCAAAAATCGAACAAACTTCAATAACCCATAATTGTATAGAATTTGTGCATACGAGAAACTGAAGCAATGATACGGTCCAGTAAATTGATCAAGCATATTATGGTCAAGGAAAAATTAAACAAGCCAAGCCAAATACACAAAACCCAGATTACTTATTGGTAAAAACAGCACAGAATTGTATGATTACAACAAAAAAGATGCAAACTTTGAGCAGACCCCGGATGATAAATTTACAAGTTCTCAAGTTTCCTGAGCAGAAAATATACCTTCTCTGGAAACTTTTACACCGCCGAGCTCAAGGACTGAGGCCACCGGTTGCCTCCACTTGCGGCGATGGATTTGGTCAATAGGGAGAGCGGAGGTGGAAAAGGAAACAGAAAAGAATGATGGGGTGGAAAGAGCAAAGCTTTTCAAGCCATTCCTATGAAGTGAAAGAAGAGAAGGTCTTGTGAAAAGAGTGTACTGAGCAAACGTCAAAGCCATGATAGTGCAAAATCCTTCCTCCCAACAGAGTGGCTGAGGTGAAGTTGGGAAAATCAGGCCATTTGCCCTGTTTGGATAGCCAATTTTTTCTTGGTAAATTTAAGGTGCAATATAAACCAGCCTTTAAAGTGGAGTTCTTTTTGGCAAATTTTTTCTTGGTCTTTCTTTCTTGGGCGAACTACGGAAAAAATTGCTTCCCTACTCAAAGTTTTGCCCACGGCGTCAATTTTACCTATGAGATTTTTAGTTAGCCCCATTTAATATTTATCCGAATGTTTGAAATTTTCGTCAATTTTGTCCAATCGTGCTATTTTCCTTCCAAGTTAACGGATCTCCGTTAATTTACTAATAAAATAATCGATTTAATTACAAAAACACCCCAATAAGTTTTAAAAAATATGAAAAATAACCCCTGAATTATATAAAAATAACAAATAGTCTATTTTTAATTTTTATTTTATTTTTCTCTATTTCATTCCATTTCTCTTTAATACTTTTAATGACCATAAAATTAAAATTATTTTATTTTAAAATTAATAATAATAAAGAATTTTATTTTTTTAATAAATAATAATAAATTAAAATAATTGTAATAAATTATTTTAAAATTATTATTAATTTTAAAATTACTATTTTAAGGTATTATTAATTTTAAAGAATTTTAAAATTGTTATTAATTTTGATTTTAAAATACTTTATTATTAATTTAAAATAATAAGAAAAAGTATTTTAAATTAATTTTAATTTAAAATAAAATAATTTTAAATTAAAAGAACAAAAATAATTTTATTTTATTATTATTTTATTTCTTAATTACTAAAAAATAAATGTTAGAGTAGAAGACAAAAATACCCCTGTTGACCTGACGTTTGAAACGGTCAAACTTTCTGAATAGTGTTAGAGGACCAAAAAAATATTGAACATAGAAGTAGAGGACCAAAACAGATAGATGTAGATATAGAGGACCAAAATGTGCAGATCACCTTATGTAAAATACCAATTTTGGATTTCAGTCTTGTATTTATATAAACATATTAATTTTTTTTAATAATTAACATAGTTTAATAGTAATGACAATATTTTTCTTCTTTTTTTTTTCAAAAAAAATCACCCCAGTGGACCCAACTAAAATATACTAATAAATTATTTTGTTATCTAAGCTAAATATTTTATTTTTATGTGTGGTATTAGTTTTAGTTAAATCAATATTTATATTTGGAAGAATAAAATGAATCAGAATATTATCGTTATTGCTAATCTATATTATTAAAAAACTTAATATGTTTATACAAATACAATCATGTGTTACAACTATATAAAGATTAATTTTTACAGTAGAGTATGAAAATAAATAAATATTTCTTTAAAGATCATATAATATAATTTTATGGTAATTAAAAGTATTAAAGAGAAATGGAATGAAATAGAGAAAAACAAAATGAAAAATTAAAAATAGACTGTTTTGTTATTTTTATATAATTCAGGGGTTATTTTTATATTTTTAAAAAGTTATTGGGGTGTTTGTGTAATTAAATTGATTATTTCATTAATAAATTAACGGAGATTCGTTAACTTGGACGGAAAATGGCACGATTGGACAAAATTGGTGAAAATTTCAAACATTAGGGTAAAGTTGGCTAACTGAAAATCTATTGGGTAAAATTGACGACGAGAGATAAGCTTCGAGTAGGAACACCATTTTCCCCGGCGAACTACATTCGAATTTTTTCCTTAAATATATATAAAAAAAAAAACCTAGACAAAAATAAAGCTTTTTAAAACCTTGTGGACAAATTTATATGCCCCGGATTTAGGAAATCCGAATGGGGGGAAAACTCGGATTTCGGAAATCCGACCCCAACTCAACTCGGATTATTAAAATCCGACTTTATATTACGTAAATCCGATATTAAGTTAATGACAAAAATTAGTGTAATTAATCTAAATCCAGATTTTATAAATCCGTTTTTATGAATAAAATATTAATTTCCGGATAGAGAAAAAATAATGTGTTGAAAAATTAAATTTGGGCAGAACTCGGATTACCGAAATCCGAATCTACTCGTTTTCGAAAAATGGTGACTCCCGATTGTACGGACTCGGATTTCAAATCCGAATCCTTTACAAAAATCTGGGTTCGGATTTCGCAAATCCAAGTCTTTGTCGAACTGAAAAAATTGGACTGATTTTCACCAGTCCTAAACATGTTTACAAGACCAACAACAATGAAACATTGGAAAATAGGAATTTAATAACAACAAAACAATAAACAAGATTCGATTAACAACAAAATAAATCAAGTTTCATAAAAAGTTCAATACAAAAACTACTATAAATGTCCAAAATAATGAAATGTCTCATTTTTTCCTTTTTCTTTATTGTGCGCATCCGGAGTGTATTTGTTTGGGCCTGTCGGATCCTGTCTCCTCTTAAGATATGTGAGTATTGAACTTTGGTGTGGTTGCGATCGTCCACCAAATCGAGCCTCGATTTGGGGTTGAGATTGGGACTCCCATGGTGATAAATTTGACTCCCGGTTATGGTTGCGACTGTCCACCAAACTGAGTCTCAAGTCCACCAATGTCAAACTGAGTCTCGGGTCCACCAATGTCAAACTGAGTCTCGGGTCCACCAGCTTCTTCAAAATGAGTCTCGACCTGGATGCGCGAGCCTCGAGAGGAATGTGCTTGATCCTCATTTTGTTGACCCTCAGTTTGTTGTTGCGATGTCCGAGGGGGGATTGTGACCTTTCTCTTTCTTCCTCCTCCAATCTTATCTCTTGACCAGGGTTTCGCTTTTTTACCCGGCGGAGGTTGTGAGGGGAAAAATGGATCTTTATCAACCAGGATTTGGGTATCATCCACCTCCATCTCATCATTTGCGCCCAAGGTTAAAGCAGCATGTGTTTGATTGATGATATCGTCCAAATGCTTGTCAAGTTCTTCGTCTAGGAGATTATCATCTTCTCGTTTTTCTCTAAACCTCTCGCGCGAATGTTGTTCAATACTTCAACCTGAAAAGAAATTGGGACGTTAATTAAGAGAGTAAAGTTCTAAAAAAAAAAAATGAAAAAAAAAATGGAAACATAAGAAATAATAAAAGAAATCTACAATTAACTCACATATAATTTCACGCGGCTCGAAGAAGTCTCGTATCCTTGAGGTTCATAATTACCGGGATTGGATATCAATCTGACAGTGTTCACCATAAACCATTCATAGTACCCCTCATATACGGAACCAGGATCTCCTTCCTCCAAATCTCGTAGCACGAACTCTTCTCTCCTATTCCAATGACGGCGTACTCGGAATGGTGATCCTCCCAATTATTGCTAGGATACCCAGACATACTGTGGGCGTGATCGAGAAGGAATGCTGCGTTATCTTTAATCATGGGGCGCTTGGGAACATCCTGTATGTATCCAAATTGTCTTACGACTCTGCCCGACTCGTGGGGTTCCCTAATCGCCCAACAGAACATCCAACACCTAGTCGTCCAAATGGCTTAGCCTTGTGTACAGAAATCAGGGAGTCTATGGAGGACATGTGCATATGGTTGCCACCGAAACTGCACGAAAAAAATTTCATTAGATGGTACAACCAAAACCAAAAGAAAGGGGTAATTGATCTCAAAGTAAATATAAATACCAAATTACAAGTACTTACATCTTCAACACGCAGACTTGTTAATTGATCTCTAAACGGTGGAGTGCTGCTCCTTGGGGCGTCGCCGTAAGTGTACCTACATTCCCACCTTAATAAACAAAGGGGTACATTTGAATTAGTGAAATAAATGAATTAAAAACAAATAGAATTAAACGTTGAGTTATTTTGAACTGAAAATACGTACCGCTGAGCTAATGGAGCGGTCTCATCAAGCAAATAATCTACTCCTTTTCTTTGGGGCGATCCTCTCGATCCGTTCATACGCCCATACCTAGTAAATTGCAATAATAATGTAGAAACTTCAAATTATAACGTCGAAAGCGCAAAATAATTAAAGCACAATATGAAAACTAATACGTACCTGTAGCAAATATAAACACCCGGTGGCGTCGTGCATGGTATACTGTGATGCCTCACATAGGCCAGAGTACAACCCAGCTAGCAGTGCCGATCCCTAACTGTATCGACTACACTGATCCAAATCCTCAACCTGGGCCAAGAACTGTAGATTGACAGTGTTCTGCGTCTTGTTCGGAAACATGAAACTGCTAATAAAATGCAGTATAAGTGTCCTGGCCCTTTGCTCGAATCGATGGACAGTGGAATTTGAAGGTAGTGCACGGCCCATCTCATCTTCGAAAATACCAATATTGACACATTGGCCATTTACAGTCGCCGGCCGGAATCCTAAATAAGCCTCACATCGATCCCTCCATTCATCTGCAGTCCGGCTAACTGTCGTGCCGTACACCGGGTCACCATCCACCCGAATACCAAACAGGACCTCGACGTCCTGTAGCATCACCGTCGCCTCTCTGAAATTAAAATGGAAAGTGTGGGTTTCTGGCCTCCACCGTTCCACCAACGTGGTAATGAGGCCTAGATCAACTCTTTTGTACCCTACCTTCATGATCCCCTCAAAACCGGCTCTCCTAATGACTTCCTTAACCTCCGATGCCGTATTTTTATATAACGCCCAAAAATCGCTGTCGTACCTACGGCCCTTGAGGCGGAATGTCTTAATGTCCGGTATCCTGTTCTCATAGACAGCTTGGGACCTATGCTTTGTTTGACGATATAGCATTTTATCTTGTATAGGTCCCGGGTGAAGATGTTTAGGTTGATAGTCATATTGGGAGCCCAATGCCGGCGTCGCCATTTCAATCCTACACAAGGTAACCAAAAAAAAACAAATCAATAAAACCATAAACATTCGGCCAAATAAACAATACTAGCAAACCATAAACATTCGGCCAAATAAACAAGACTACCAAACCCTCGAAGATACTCCCATGCAGCAGGTTTGAATTCAATAAGCTCTGCCCTCATACGGTTGTATTTCACTCTTGAAAGCGTCGTGCCCATCTTCCAACATAACCGCTTCACCTTTTTGCTATTATATCGCGACACAAGATTGCTGCGAACGTGGCGGAGGCAAAGAAAGTGCCCACCATCACCTAAATCACGCCATTCATCCATCTGTGACATTGCGCTCAACAACCCTGCATTCCGGTCGGATATCACACTTACGATTCTATCATACACAACCCACAACCTCAAATTCCTCATAAAAAATGTCCAACTCTCTACTGTCTCCTCATCAACAATCGCAAATGCAACCGGTAAAATGTGCTTGTTTGTGGTATACACCACCGCAACAAGCAATTTACCCTTGTATCCACCACGCAAAAAGGTTCCATCGATACAAATGACCGGTGGACATTCAAAAAACGTCTCAGCCACCGGTGCAAATGACCAGAAGACCTATTTAAATGTCCGGTTTCCTCTGTTCCAACCTTCTTGTCCCTCCTTCCATTCCCACTCTACTACAGTCTCAGGATTAGTAAACTTAAGCGCAGCGATATACCTAAACAACAACAAGTCATTGTTAAAATATTTCAATACATGTAAAAATAAAAATACTATAAATATTTCAATACACGGATTAAAGTTGATATTTACCGTGGAAGTTCTTCGAAATTGGAGGTCCAATCACCATAGACCGCTTCTATGGCTTTCCTCCTCCCGTGCCACGCCCTTTTGTATGGCACATCTACTTTCAATAAGGTCTTCACATCTTTCTGTGCCGAGGCTACCGTATAATCTACGTTGTCCTCAACCTTTCTCCTAATGAGTCTAGCAATCAAAGACGCGTCCACACACCGATTGTCATTATCATTCACAGGAGTCATGCAATTATGTGCATCATGCCATCTCACAATTTCATGAAGGCCGTGAGCTTTCAATGACACACGCATCTTCCACTCACATGGTGGTTCACCATCCTCACTTTCCACATTAAATGTTCCGCACCGCACGCCCCACGTCCTTGGACTACTCGCGCGACCGTATATTCCCTTTTATGATGGATATTCCATAATTTCACAAAGATGCTTTGCTTCTGATTGAGATTTGAAACAAACACCAATGTCCATTCCTTCGTGCGTCTCATCCCACATTTTAAGAGCAAACTCATCGTTGTCTACACATGAGGCATCCCAGTTCCCCATCTTACTATATACATGGCGTCGGGCGAATAGATTACAATCCCTTTCCTCATTTTCCAACATTTCATCATCACTTTCTTCAAAATCACTCTCTCCGGAGACATCACAGTCTTCTTCGCTTTCACTTGGAGCTATGTAGTCGGAATCCCACTCTTCCCGGTAGTCATTTTGTGCAAATAAAGGTGTCTCCTCTTCATCACGGTTTCGAGAAGTACTAGCACGTTCCCCCCTTCGAAAATCACCAAATGACACGTTTTCCAAACTCGCTTCTCTTTCTTCTTGAGTGATATCTTCCAAATCTATGTATAAATCCAAACATGACATTGGATCTACACGGTTCATGAACTCTACATGCGAATCATTCTTGATCTTCACTACACGCCTACCACCGGGACTATCGAAAATCAAAGAAAGGTGGAGTTTCACGTGTGCTGGATCCCAACCAAGGGTCATACAAATCTTACTAATCAATCCCTCATATGACAACCTTTCTTCGACAAACAAACCATCATCCGGCATATTCAAAAAAGTGTTGATGCTACCGTTCTCTATCACATACTTACTTGTATGATACAAATTAAGCATGTATGATACATTACATGCCATTGATAACTGTTAAAAAAAACATCAATAACTAATCATTTCTTAATAACAAAATCAACAAAATACACCATACATTCTCTAAAATACACCATACACCATACATACTCCAACAAATACACCATACTAAAATACTTATAAATCAACTTCGATATCTCATGAACAACTATGATTTATCATCTCTAACCCCAAAATTAACACCTAAAACATCCAAACAACCAACCAACATAAACCCTAATCTATCATACATCATTCTAACAATCAAAATAACACAAAAATAAACTAAATAACATGGTTTTGCAATATAACCTCTTTCAAATAACGATTTCCACGTATCTAAAGGCAAGAATGCATCAAAAACTTCAATTCGCCCTTGTTTGAGCTGCAAGAACAGAAAATCCAACTCAGTTCTCGAATGAGAACTGCCTGAAATTTTTTTTCTTTTATAGCACGTTAAACTCGGATTTACAAAATCCGAGTCCGTAAGTAACTCGGATTTTCGAAATCCGAGTTACGTTGGATTCGGATTTCCTAAATCCGGATTTAGTCAATTCAGGATTATTTTATTAATTTTTGGTCCTCCAATTTAAGGCACATGCCTACTTCCACCAACCAAAATTAAAGGCATCCGGATTTCGCAAATCCGAATTCGTCAAACCGGATTACGGACTTCCGGTTTTTTGGATTCAAAAATTTCGCGCCGCGATTTATTAATTTTTAACTAAACTCGGATTTTACAAATCCGAACGTTACTGTTCATTTAAGAACTAAAAAAACTATTATTCAACAAAATTTATGAAATTATTATTTTATTATTAAGTATGAATCCGGATTTGCAAAATTCGAATCTCTAATATTAATCAAAACTCGGATTTCAAAAATCCGAGCAATATATTTCTGTCCACAAATATTCTGAAAAATTTAAATTTGTCCATGTTTATTTTATTTAATTTTTTTTGGGAACCCCCCACTACATTCCCCCACCATAAACTCCCCAAATTTTGATAATAATACTATATATACCCTAACTAGGGGTTAAACATTAAAATGACGGAAATGATCATCGTTCACCTACACATCATTTCCTTTTCTCTTCTTTGGTTTGTTTTTATTCGTTTTTTGACCATTTAAAAAGAAATTACTTAATTTGTCATTTTCATATTTAATTATAACATAAGTTAATAAATGAAAGTCAATTCATAGAAAATAAAAGTTATTCATTATTAAAAATCTAAGTTTATTTTGCTTCATAAAAAAAGATATATTTATTTCAAAAGGCATGATATTGTTAACTTTAAAAATTTATAATTAAGTGCATTAGTTTAAAATGAATTATATGGAGTATTTTTTAAATTTATTGATGATTTATTTTTCAAACATTTAATTCGTATAATTTAAAATTATATAGATTGAAGGGTATTTTTTTACCGTGTACACAAAATTGATGATTATGTCGGTATGTTAAGGGACATTTGGTTTAAATTTACTTATTTTTAATATCCTTTTATGCGAGATTTTGCTACTATTTTGAATATATTTCTGTTATTTATGTGATTTTATCTTTAATTGTAGGAATAGTATTCAAAAGGAGGAATTGTTGAAATTATGGGCTAAAATGAAGGTTAAAGCAACTTAAAGGGGCACAATTGAAGATTGGAATAGTGAATGAGGAAGAAATCGACGAGTTTAAGGACTTCAAGGACCAAACATGCAAAATTTGAGCTCTAGCTTTAGAGTTGGCCGAGAAAAGAGAGCTAATTTGCGTGGGTTGGTTTCAACTCTTTCATGGGTCTGGTTCTGGAGCCCAAACATTATAAAGTGGGCTGGTTATTAACTTGAAATTAAAAAAAGGCTAACCAACTTAAGAAGCCTATGTGTTCATTGATTTGTTGGACTTTAATTTAATGATGCTGCTCCTTGCCGAAGATTGCCGAGAAGAGAACAACTCCAGCAACAAATTAATTCCAAGCAGAGGCGGTGGCCGAAAGAAAAATTCCCGAAGAAGTCTTTTAATTAAATTAGATTTTTTTCTTTGCAAGTAATTGGAGAGTTGGTGATGTCTATAAAAAGAACTCCTTCACAGAGAGAAAAAAAAAAAAAAACCCATGCTCCAGCACCCTATCTCTGCGCACCATCACCATCTTGCCCCCTCATTCACGCACTAGCACACCATAAACCACCGAAGCAGCTCGCACCACCTTGCTTCCTCCTTTACTTCGCACACCCGCAGCACCACCTTAATCACCATCGTCACCTTTCGTCATCAACACCATCAGCCGCGGAGAACCGAGCCTTGAATTGAATTGATTTCTAGCTTTCGGTTTCGGCGCAATCGCAATCTTCCGGGTTTTATTGTTTTTGTTTTAATTATTTAATTCAAATTTTTAGGATTATGTCTCTAAATATTGTTGAATTAATATTATTTGTTTTTATTTTATTTATTTATTTTAGTTTTAAATTTTATAAATTTGAGATCATCATTTATCTAGATAATAATAGGAGTAATTTATACATGGTAATTAGTATTCCTTCTCTGTGGGATCGATCCTGCTTGCTACTTTACTACTAGTAATTGTATTAAGTAGGTAATTATTATTTGACTAGTGTGACGACGGCTTGTCACTATGAGTTCAGGAGACATTGTAATATCATCAAAACTTAGAGAATTGTAATAAATTAAGCCAAAAGTCGGTGATAAAATGTTATTTGCCCTTCTTTCTTTAAGAAAAGTTCAGGTTTGTCAAATCTAACCTAAGAGCTATATGGCCGGGCAATTGAATTTTAAGCATTTTAGTGCAACTCCAATGACAAACTTGTGATCAAATAAGTAATACGACCTAAAGTACGAACGGTATAAACTTGTGAAGTATATAATACGACCTAAAGGGGTATTTTTATCACACTACACTCATTTTATTCTTACGTCAATACAATGAGCTAACAGCCCGCAATTGAAAGACCAAATTGTCCATTGACCCAGTACTAGAGGGGAGTTTATGGTTCTTATGAGAAATTTCAAAGGAGATTATTCTTTTGGATATAGTCTCAGGGATATCCTTTTCCCTCAAGTGAACTACTCATTGAGGAAAAAAACATAAATGTCTATTTTGCAGCAACAGCTCATAGTCATGCGTAGAAATAATCTCTAAATAAAAAACACATACCAATTTAATGGGAATTAATTTTGTGGAAGAATAATTTTTAGTGATTCGGTCAAACTACCCTCAAATTTTGGGATCAAAACTGAGTTCTGCCCATAAAAACACAAAACAATTAACTCTTCCCATTATAAGCTAAAAAAATATGATCGAACTTATACACAATTATAGTTGTCTCCCTCCAACCTCCATTTTAATTTCGATTTCCATAGGTAAAATAAGTACCATATAGTGCTATATATGAAAATCATCAGTTTTATTTTCCTCTTAAAATTTATCAAATCTAGCCAATATAAGCACCTCTCTTCACTTGTGAATATGCTTTCAAGTAGTCAGATTGATGATTAGTGTTTATGGTTTAACGGTTTTCATTAGCAAAAAATCTTCTGTGACACTTTTGTGTTACACTCTCTGTGAGACTAACTGAAATTTGATACGTATTTAATCACTTGTTAAATAGGATTTATTTACTGTTTGGTTAGAGTCTTAATAATTAATTACTTAAACATGTGTCAACCATTTAACCAGTGTCAGAAAGTGTCACATAAAACGTCACCAAAGACCCTATGCGGCTATGCCCGTTTTCACTCTGGTTTAACGATTCTCTTGTCTAAACGTTTATGGGTGATTGGAATATTGGTGTGCTTGTTATATGCGTGAATACCATCAAACTTCAAAAGTAATTGAGCAAAGATGAGAAATTTTTCCCTTTTCGATAAATGAATGAGAAAAGTTCTTGTAGACGCGCAATTGTTGCGCATGACTTGCGCGTTTGAAAAATTTAATCTTTTTTATATCGCGCAAGTCCTACGCCAAAATAGCGCATCTACAAAAATACTATACAAATAAAATATTTTTAAATATCATGATTTCCCCTAACATTAATGTGCTCCAGATTAGTTAAAAAGAGTAGTTGTCGCCATTATTATTAGAAAAATATACCCTTAGTGAAATAATATAGTGAGGAAAGAAAGTGACTGATGTGTACCCTCTATTTTGTTGCCACTTTGTCGTTGAAATTTTTTCTTTCCCTCGAAAGTTATCCTTTTCTTCCAATATTCTTTCTCATTATCTGTATCATTGTTGTTATTATAATTATTGTTATTATTATTATTTACTGTAAAGGATGCACAAGCTTAATAACTAAATAATTTGGAGCATAGAGATCTAGGGTTAGAGTGGTTTCAACTTAAACCATGAATGAAGTTGGGAACTTTTAACTATAAAAGTTTAATGATTATACGAATATTAAATCAACGAAAATATTAGGATGTGAACTTTCGAATACGAAGGGTTATTAATTCCGATAATTATACATGACGTCCGTTTGTTCCCATTCTTTGAGGATCACCCCCAAAGGTTAAAAAGGAAACATTCCTTCAGATTCCTAAGGGCACCCCCAGCTGGTTTGCTACCTCGACCTCCGCCACCCATCTTCCAGCAACACGTGGATGTAGCAAGGCTGCCTGCCGTCGGATTCACAATATCGTGTATAAGAAAACCTAAAATCAGTCGGTGGGGAAAAATCTAGCTTGTGACTCACATTAATTTCTCATGAAATAAAAACTAAATTTAGAATCTAATAACAACCATTAAATGCAACACTTGAATAAATTCTCATAAACTAACATAGTATAATTTTGCAAGTTACTCGATAATTATTACTCTGATGGTAACTCACTCGCATCTAATTATGTGACTTTTCACATCATCTAAAGTGTAATAACTCTAACCCTAATTCTGTAATAATTGTTAAAGAGTTTTTGAACAGTACGAATACACATCCTAATTATAAAAATTTTTAAGATGACAAAATAATTTGGAACATAGTGACAAACATTATTGTTATTAGATAAATGAACTCCATGAATTTCCAAAAAGAAAAATATGATCAGGGTCACAAAACCACATAAATTTTGGACCAAGTGATACCAAAAACAAAAAGAGAGGGAAAAGTTATATGCAATTCGTATTTTTGGTTTGTGAGGAAACAACACGAGGCTGAAAATGGTCTCAACAAAATGTATAGATTACTAGTATTTTTCCCCTAAAATTTTTAAAAATCGGGTGGCTAGTGATCACTTTTTAATAGTTTATCATCAGGGGATTTTAGGCAAAAAAAAAATTGTATTCTCACACTAACAGGTAGGTGCATAAAAAGTTTATATGATGCACGTTAATTGCACTTCAGATTTTCGTGTATGCTAACTTGGACATAAACAAAATTGTGAACTCCATTTTTTGTAAGACGTTGACTGGTAAATTTACATATTTAATTTAATGAGTTTAGTTGTAACAACCCACAACACAATACTCTCTATTGTTGGTTGAAACGAGGATAAACTTTGCCGAAGGGAGGTTTAATTGTCTGGGTCTAATAGGGCGTACTCTGGACGTAATATGTGCTCACTTAGGATACAACATTGAATATGTAATTAACAAAAAAGTAAATAAAAAACCAATAAAAGGAACTATTGTTTTAAGATGAAAACACGTATACGTGCTATTTCACAATATATATATATATATATGTATGTATGTATTTTCTTGTAGCTATATAGCTCATGCTCACGGTCGCAACATTTTAGATTTTAGTATTCCTCATTACACACCAAAGCTAAAAAATCTATTCCACCTTAATTTGTTATCACACTCCCTCTCCTTCCTAATCAAGTAGCTATTAGTATTACTCTAATTCTATAGTAAAATTATTAAATTCTCTCACAGTTCATCAACAAGCATATTAGATATGAGTATTAATTTCTTCAATGGTGAATAAATTAAGTTCCCAGTGAGATCCTTGAAGACTTTTACCAACCATATTTCAACATAATACCATAGATTGAAATCGTGGTAAATTTTCATTTCATATTCTTATTTGATGCAATCATGCAACAAAACTGTAAACAAAGAGTAGAAAATGGGTTGATAAATAAATTAAGTACATGTTGAAATAATTTCATTCATGCCTAGAAAAATTGCTGCTATTATTCAACGGGTTAAAGTAGTTTTGGACAAATTTGCTGCAACCACTAGTTTATCTATAAATGTTAAGAATTCTAACATTTATTTTAGAGGGGTAAACTTTGATGTTCATGAGAGAATTCAACATATTTTGCGCAATTTCCTATTAGATACTTAGGAGTTCCTATATCTCCAACAGTTTGATCATAAATAGATTTTCAGTTGAGAAAATTACTGTTTGAATTAAGAGTTCGAGTACTAGACACTCATCCTATGTTGGTAGATTAGTGTTAGTTAACTATATATGTTCTGTTAAGCCTGCACTCTTATTGGGATGGAATTTTCTTAATCCCTCAGAAGGTGATTAAATAGATAGAAAGAGTGTGTAGAGCATTTCTTTGGGGGACAAAATGAAACATGAAAAAGCTGGTCTATGGTAGCTTAGAATGATGTGTGTAAAAGTAAGGCTGAGGGAGGATTGCATATAAAAGTTCCTAGCATGTAAAACAGGGCTCTCATTAGGAAACAACTATGGCATGTTCATAACAAAAAGGAGAGCTTATGGATTAAGTGGATCCACAACCACTACTTAAAGGGGAAGAGCTTATGGGATTACCGGAAGCCAAAAGACTGTAATTGGCACTGGAAAAATCTTATGCATGTTAAGAACCATTTGGAAAATGGTCTTCAGAATGGTGCTTGACAATTCCATAAAGAAGTACATAGTTGAGAGTGGTTACAGATGGATGGGAATAAAGTTAAGGACAAGAATGTAGAAATCATATGGAGCATATAAGCCTGCCAAAACAGTGTTTTGTCAGCTGGTTGGCATTTAAAAACAGGCTATTAACTCAAGAAAGATTAATGAAAATGGGGATTTTTACAAGGAATTGCCAAATGTGAACTTTGAGGAGCACCAGAAGAAACATGTGATCATTTGTTCTTCATTTGCTCTTTCTCCCAAATAGTCATTTCAGACTCTTTGAAATGGCTGGACACTGTCAAAACTCTTAGAAGAAGGTGAATAGATTGAGGCAGAGAAAAAGGTATTGTAGACTATAACAGAGACTAGTTTATGCAGTGATTAATGCAGTATATACCATATTTAGGCTTAGAGAAATTTCAGAAAATTTGGGAAGCAGAGACAATCCGAACAGGATAGAGTTAAAAGTATCACAATTGAATCATTTGGAAGGCTCAAATGTATTGCAAGAGAGAAAGTAAATAGGACCCTAGATAGCTAGGAAAACTTGGCATTGTTCCAGCTAGTTTTCATGTAATAGCTAGGAAAAGATGATGTATAGTGTACATGTTTTGTGAAATTATAATATTATTTACCTGGTATCCTAGCAACAAAAATCTAGAACGTAGCTTGTCAAATTTTTCCTGATACTCAGTTACACTACCAATCTGAACCAGTTTACTAAACTCTTAAATACAGTCCCGACCATTACTACTTCCAAAATGATTAACCAATGGTTCGGAAAATTCAGTCCAAGCAGGCTTACCACAAGCATATTTAACACCTTGAAACCAGGTGTCTGACTTGCCATCTAGGAACAGCTCCACTAAATTGACCATTTCCACCTTTGGAATGATGTGCAACTGGAAATATTTGCAACATTTGCGAATCCATCTTTGGGGGTTGTTGCCTATAAATGCCAGCAAGACCAACCGGGATCGCTGATACCACTTGTAGTTCGGCTGTCCCCAGACATTGTTGTCACCTTGAGACCCTTTGGAAGTAGTGAAATCCGGCGGAGGACTGTTTCTGGTTGAGAGGCCGGCGCGTGTGGCATTATCATGGTCCACACGCACGAGGTTGACCGGAGATCGTCGAGTCCCATTTTCTAACACAGCTTTGAAAGTTGCTTGATGGTTGTTGACCCCAATATGAGCAAACGATGGCTGGTAAGGTGTCTTGGTTGACGGAGAAGTCACCTCTGTCACCAGTGCCTTCTCGGAGTTACGTGGTAGCATCGAATGAAACGACTCCATCATCTTATCAACTTTGGCGTCACGCTCTGCCATGGACGCAATCAACATATCGAACTTCGGCTCCAACATTGAAAAACGTGAATCCATTGTTTCTTTTGCACTATCGTCTTAAATATTTGGTACTAAGTAGTAAATTAGCAGATTATGCATGTTGGTAGTGACACATTGAATGTGCATGATTAGTCTAACTAGGGGATCAATATAACAAAAACTTTTTAATTGCAGCTATCTCAATTATTTTAGTTTTTGGTTCAACTAAATTTTCAAAGTTTTTACTGCTAGTATAATTTAATATGGAATGCTATTGTGCCCAGTTAAATGATAATAAGTTTTGATTAGGTGATGGGCTTGGTTAAATATATTTGAAAAATATAAGACTTTTTAAGGCTATCCTAATAAGCATGCGGTTGAATACTTGAGTCATAGAAAAAAAAAATCTATTTAGTCGATGATCTGTAATGTAATTGAATTCATTTCTTGAACCAAAGTTTTTTCTATTATTAAGTTTCTCTAAAATTCTATTTACTTTAATTTGTCATTTTATTTTGAAGAAAGTAAAACCCCCATTTTGCTATTTTTATAAAACTAAGAGTTAAAAGTAGACTCTCTTGAGATTCGACCTGATTTCACTATTTCTACAAATTAATTTTGGTCTGTTAGGAAATTAGATTAATTTTTACAGGTCTTGACAAACTTTTCAGGGTTCATAGATAATGTTGCTTGCTGTGAACAAAAGGGAATGCATCTCAATCAGCAATGATATTATGGATTCTGAAGTGCTTTCGTACCATGTTAAAGGTCACTTGAGTTCCTTGATATACAGTTGACTTTAAGAATCACCTTCTTGGCTAGTTACAGAATAGCTCTAATTCATTTGAAAAACGTGAATCCAGAGTGGAAAATTTTGATTCTATGGTTTCGAGAGGAGTAAATATCGTTGCTTGAGTCATTGACCGATTCATCAATCGGCGTCCTCGATCGAGTTATTTTGCTGGATTGAAATGAAAGAAAATGATTTGAGAATTGAGGGTTTCCTTTTCAGAGAGTATATATCGAACTAAAAAGAAGAGTCTATTGAGCGGAAAAATAAAAAATTGGGTCTGTAAACGCCGAGGAAAGTCCAGCTCTGAGGCCAAATATAATGCTCCAGCAATTTAAAGATCAACACAGAGAATAAATCGATGAAATCAGGGAAGAAATTAAGGGAAATTAGGGTTCTAACACTAGGAGCGAATTGGGGATATGGTATTTTCAGAATAGCTAGATTAAACTCAACTTAATCCATAATAATGTTTTTGCCCCGTAAAGACTATATATAGTCATATAGTTTACGGATTTACAATTTGACCCCAATACTAATAATTTAAGACTAATAATCTTAGACAATTAAGCCCTAGATCCATGACAGTTGTAATCTGCTTATATATTGTTAACTTCATTGGATAACAAATGCGAAATACAGATTGATCCGCATGTTGATAAGAAAAGAGAAAAAGCCCTAAAGCTTCGCAAATGTCGAAGCTCGTTCTCACTGCTCCTTCGGCACTCAAAACACAGATTGGTCCGCGTGTTGATCCGCCCGACCGGTAACTAAGGGGATTTCAATATTTGAATCAAGGTAATGTTCTTTGATTGATTTTGTGACCATACTGCAAAGAAGAAACGGGTTTTTGATGGATCCAGTGAACCTATTGACCACCATACTCATCAATCAGCGGGAGCGACTCTGTTCGTGGCGCATATTCCTACCCCGAGGCAAAGCTTTAAAGATATGGTGAACAAAAATCGTCCACATGTTGTTCTTTTGTCTGATGATGAGGATGGTGATGACTCCGATGAAGATGTGACAGTTGACTTTGGGTCTGCAGATCCAGATCTTCAGGTAAAGGATAGTTTCTATGCTTCTTGTATAAAGTCTTATCAGAATGTTGTGGTAGTAAAACTTTTGGGGAAAAGGTTTACACTTGATAGTTTATACAACAACCTGGTGCTTTTATGGCCTCTTTTGAAAGGGTGCATAATGGTGGATTTAGATAACAGATATTTTCAAATTCATCTGCATACCCATGAGGATGTAGTTCGGGCCCTTGTTGAGGGACCATGGATTGTTGCTAGTCACTACCTCCATGTCCAGTGTTGGAGTGAAGATTTTGATGAAAAGAGTGATAAAATCACTTCCACTGTAGTGTGGATTCGCTTACCTGGAATGCTGGTACATTTATACAACAAAAAAATCTTTCGTAAAATTGGATAGATTGTTGGTATGGTTGTTAAAATTGATCATCAAACTGCAGCACAAGCCCGTGGCAGATTTGCATGTTTGGCAGTGCAACTTGATTTAACTAAGCCCCTGAGGGCTCGTTTCACTATACGAGGTAAACCGCAACGTGTTGAGTATGAAATGTTGCAGGATATTTGCTATCAATGTGGCCGGTATGGGCCCTCCAATGTTCCTTGTCCTGAACGATCTATCCCCATCAACCATGTTGGATATACAACAGATAAAAGTAAATCGAGGGCAACCAGAAGTTCAATGGCCACGGTTGGCAATGGTGGTGTAGATAGGGGAGATGGTACTAGGGATCATGTTTATGGCCCTTGGTTGAAGGCTAAAGTGAGGGGCAGGCCTGCATTGGATCATAATAGGTGGGTTAGCGCTAACTTACCAAAACAAAATAGGCAGAAAGTTTTGGTACAACAATTTGAGTTTTCTAAGGGGGGCTCAAGATTTAGTGTGTTGGGTGAGAACTTGGAAGAAAATATGTAGGGAGAACCGCCGCAATTTCAGGTTGTGAGTAATATAGGAAAGAATTTAGATCATAGAGGAACTCATGGGAATGGAAAACACACTGGGTCGAGTGATTCATGCGAAGTGGCTCGAACGAAGGGGAAAAATGGGAAAAAGCAAACCAGAAATAATATTGGGCATAATGATGGTGTTGGCACTCAACGAAAGGAGAAGAACTGTGAGTTAGGATCCCGTATGGTGTTTACGGCTAGCTAAGAAATGGAGAATACATCTCACGTAGAGAAAGGGATGAGCTTGAATCTTGGGGCAACGGTTCAGTCCAAAACCCAACAGAAACAGTTAGTTATACCAGCAAAATGTGGTCTTGATCCCCAGAAATACCAAGAGGTTCATGTAATCGATTGCTCTGATGAAATGAAAAATCTGACAGGCGGCCAAATTATTTCGATCCAGGTGATGATGATATGTTGAGGCTAATCAAGCGGATCGGCGGCTTATTTCTTCATTGGAAGAGCCGCCAAATATGGATGATTTAGAAAGAGAAAATGACAATATGTTTGAGGATGTAACTTTGGTCTCTCGGGTCCCGAGTACCCTCTAACAGTTTTTGTCATGTTCTTTTAGTGTGTCTAAAGTCATGAATATCATCTGGTATTGTCTTCAGAGAGACGAATTTCGTAGTAAATTATTTTGGCGTCATGAGAACCACCGTCTAAAGGGAGTTATGAAGTTCGGCTTCTCCTTTTTTGGTGTTGAGTCGCGGCTGGAGCAAGATGTAGTTAGTGAACTTCTCTTGTTAATTGTTTTATTTTGAATTTAGACTTTTACTTCCTTTATTGTACCAAAAAAAAAAAAACGTTTCATTGGATTGTTATCTTTTTCAGCCCAGATGGATTTTGGGCTAAAGCATACTTCTTTCTCTTCCAATTGGAGCTTGTGCAAGAATGGCCCGTTTGATTCGACCTGGAGGTTGCCAGCCCGGTTGCATATTTCTAATTTTTTAATGTTAGTATATTTATCACATTTTTAAATTAGGGTTTAACCATTTACGGCAAAAAGATAAGTGAGAAGGGAGAAAGAGATGAAGATTTGCAGAAATAGTAAAGAATGGAAGGGGAAGAATGCTGTACAGACAGAGAGAGGAGAGAAAGAAATTATCATTTACATTTTCGGAAGTCTTCAAAAAATGTGGAAATTGAGTTCTAGATTAAGGTTTTGTCAATCTCTTAAAAATCCTTTTATCACGTATATATTTCATGGTTGTATTGTGGTAAAACTCATTTATATGTTTCGATACTATAATATATGCTATAGGGTTTGAATCTTTCAAAGACGTGAGTTTTGAGTTTTATGATAATGTATTCACGATATACTTTGTTAAGGATTGTCTTTTTTATCATGCGTTTTGTTTGGTTAAGCAACATCATTTCGTCTATGAGTTGATTGGATTTTGTACATAGTATTGTTTAATAATATAGTATACTATTGCGAATGAGAAGTTGGTTCAGTGGTAAAATCATTCTTGCTCTAAGAGGTTGTCATGAGTTCAATCTCCTATTTCAATAATCCAAGAGGTTGTCATGAGTTCAATCTCCTATTCGAACAAAAAGTGGGGGATTGGCTCCCACCTTGCCTATTGGTACCTCTAGGGGCTTGTAATCCACAAATGAATTCCCAATTTCGTACCCGAATTTGTCATCCCGGGCTTGCCTAGGGTGGTTTACTTTCCACTGTGGTTTGCAGGCTAACTATTGCAGTGGTTGTGGGTTTACCCATCTCTGGTGGGGTCCCCGACGTTACCAAAACAAAATAAAATATATGGTATACAGTTGGCCATATCTATTTGTGTCATCTTATGGTATACATATTTAAGTCCCTAATTTCTAATTTCTATACTTGATTTCCCTAATTTCTGAATAGGAGGGAAATCAAGTCCAATATGAGTTTGAATTGTTGTTAAATATTTCGAGTCTCTTGACATTGACTTGTTCAATACTTACCTTAATTTTGGGTCAATTGTTTAATTCGGATTTTTATGGAATCACTGAACTGGACTGTGCTATTGACAACATGATCATGGCAATATATGCACCAAACTGAGCTTTCAGGAGTAAAATAAGAGCAACATTTCGATTTTTGCATAACACAATGCTTGAACACATACATATCGACATCATCTTGAGTGGGTTACCTGTCCATTACAAGAAAAAGCTACCAAATTGTACATATTAGTAAATCTGTTAAAGGGCATATTCACTTGATAATTGTTGTATAACCTGTTAAGGCTTCCTGAAAATTTGTTCGATGAGAAGTACTACTAGTTGAGAACGATTAACTAGGACGAAGATTTCAATGAGATTACCGATTTAATTACTACCCAAAGGAAAAAGAGGAGTCCATAAAAGAAACTACTCTTTCCGTCTCATAATTATTGTTCATTTTGAGTTTTCATTTCTAGTTCAGATTGTACTAAAAATGAAATCTCAAGCTGGACAATAATAATTTTGGAACAAAGGGAGTATATATATGCATGAATCATAGAAAAAACCTGTTACAAGAAAAAATAACTTGAGCGGCATTACAATGTCTTATTATTATTATATTATATTAATAGACTAAGTGTTGGTACACCAACAAATTGAATACCTTAGACTAGTTAATATACCGTGACCCTCAAACTTATTTCAACAAATTGAACTACGGTGACAAGAAATAATAACACGATGAAAACCGACGCAGTGGTTTTCATTTTATCACTGCAACTCTTCTGAGAAGCAACAACCGCCTCTTGGCAAGAAACACACAGGTAACATCGAAGCTTTTTATTCCAAACGCTGCAGTCTCCATTTCTATCGTTTTGGTCGCAGTTATTTGGTTTGTGGCAGCATCCATGTACATCGGAAGAATGATTACAGAAGTTGTGCCTCTCCATGCAGCTCGCAACCGCTGACCAACCACGATTTTCGACGATCTCTGTCTCCCATTTTCGGTGTGTCGGGGAGACAGAATACGTTACGACGATTAAGATAGATATTATAACTAAAACAAAAACTATTTGACAGCCTACAAATTTTATATAGCCTGCCAAATAGTCAAGAACCAAAAATAACCAGAGAAAAATTACCGCGCACGCTGCGAGAAGGGACCCCGTGAAAACATTGAGTGGGACCAAAAGTTTCGTGCCCGGCTTGTAAGGTAGACACTTTTCTCCGGCGGAATACGGCTTATTGAACATTACCAATGCACTTGTCGCAATGGAAATGGTGACGAGAATGAATAACATCCGAAAATAGCGAGCCATAACGTCACACTGGAGCAGGAAGCCAAGATGGTTTTGTTGTTTAGCTGCTTTAATAACGAAGAAGAAATATGTGGGCTCTGGTTTCGGGCTTCTGAGGAGAGAATTTATGAAGACTGAAGAATCTACTCAAGCATAACTGGGACGATTGAAATAAAGTACAGCTGAATATGGATTAATCGCATTCCTAAAACGGAGGTTGATTTATAGAATGAAAAAAGTGAAGGCACTAACTGAAGAAGAACAATCGTGTAGTTAATTAAACAGCTTCATTCTCTTATCACTTCATTTTGTTTTTTACTCAAAAATCGACTTTTGATGATGTTTCGTCCGGAAAATGATGTTTGGGTTGAAGGAAAATTGAAATTTCTTTTTCTTTTGTGTGTCAGTGTTACCAATTCATAAGCCTTCATACAATTTGAGGTTTTCGGGACTTGCTTATTATCATATAAAACTTTCCTTAATTTAAATTGCTTCCAAAGTTCAATAATCTTTCGCTTTGCTTTCAATAATCCTTATTTACTTTTTGTGGAAAAAGCCTTTCTTTCCGGTATCTGAATGTTGTTGATTTTATAAGCTTTTTTGTAGGAGTTGAGGGTACGTAGCTTTCGAGAAGATATAATCTCTGTTTCAAAAAATAGTCCATAAATTTGTGGATTGTACTAAATATATAAATTACAAACATGAATTATTTTTTGGACAAAACGAGTAAAGTTTTCCTCTGTCCACAAAAATAATCTATTTTATAATTTGTGATGAATTGTACTAAATAAATTACAATGCGGACTATTTTGTTGAATTGATGGATTACTAATTGAAGGAAATTTTTAATAATAGACTAAGTGCACATAATATGAAATGTGACGTTGTGATGGGTTTGGTGGTAGGGTTTAAACCTTTTTCTTATCAAAGACTAGGTTCTAATTGTCCTATTGCAGGTTGAAGTAATTAACCATATCATCAAAAAGCGTAGATGATATGATGCTATAGTTAAGTTTTCGAGCTGTACGTAAACGCTCTAGTTACGGAGGGGATGAGATATTTTTCTTACTCTAAAAGACTAAACTTAATCGAAATAATCAGTTAATTATTTATGTAACTTTATGTACCAGAACTGCATTGATTACCTAGACTGCAAATTAAATTTTTCTACCTTTATTACGTACGTATAATCTTCCAGAAAGGCATTGTCTTGTTCAAAGATTTGTTTAGTATAGTTTCAACAATGTATTTAGTAAAAGACATAGTAATTTGCTTTTTTTTTTTTTTTTTTTTTTCTTTTGAGTACCAGGTGTGTGGGTTCACAACTTCAGGTTACAATCATGTTGGAATTTGGTGCTTGAGCTGCTGATTTAGACTTGACTTTAAATCAATAATTAATAGTGACGGTATTGCAGGAGATCCGATAAATAAATCAAATTTACAATTTTACATAAAATTTTGTTGAGAAATTGATTAAGATACAATCAGTACTTCTCAAAGTTTAAGTCTATTACAGTCTTTTATTAATTTGAATTCAACTCATTTACAGTCTTATCAAAACACTACATATATCATGTTTTTGTGTCAATTGTGACATATGTACACTTATAAATTATTAACTTACCATTTACTTTTTACTATTAGTTACTTATCTTAAACAGAATCAAAATTATATATCAAGAACTATATTTTGCGTCGTATCCAAAAAAAATGTGTCATTATTGAATTATAATGCATGAATTACCCTACAAAACAAAAGAAAATGTGTCACTTATTTAAAATGTTAATATTATGGGGTCAAAATGTAAATAATAGGGTGTCATTTCAATATTTTTCAAAGTTGTATTAAGTCTAGTATTTTTTTAGATTGGACCAAAACCAATTGTTGGAATGGGCCAAGACCAATTCATGATTAAAGATCTCAATTTTGGGTCCAAATTTGAAACTATTATCATAAGCCCAATAGAAGTATGTGATGAGCTCTACTTATCATAAGCCCACCAAACCCAATCTTAAATACTAAAACTCATTTATGCCAACTACAACATAGAAGTAAATTTTATCATTTGTGTGTATTTCAACTGATGTTTATGCCTAAACACTTTTCTATAATTTTGAATTTCAACTTTTAGTTATTTACTTCTCTTAGTGACAAGAAAATCGATATCATAGATTACTAGTATGTCAACAGTCAACACTAGATACTATGTGCAGTAACAACATCCTAAGTGAATTATTAAACAAAATAAAAATGCCTTATAATAAGGGATCGGAGGAAGTACATTTCTTTAAAAAAATTTGTATAAATTTGTATATAAAATAGTCCCGACATACTTGGACATTTAAGTCATTTATCTTACCGCTAAATCCATAATTTTCAAAGAGGGTTTTACATAAAGTTTATACATAAGATCAACTATACTTTTTGCAATAAAGTAGAGCCTAGATAACTATTCTCTAAACTTCAGTTTCGGTTACACATTTTTGGGACTAATCAAGAGATTTGCTTAAATTTAATGAGTAATTTTATGAGCTCCTTCTAGATCTGGGAGAGACCCGGTAGATTAGGAGTGTCAATTCGAGTTATCGGGTCAATTTCATGTAATGTATTCCACGTGATTAATAAATTTTTTTGGACAAAAAATGTGATAAAAACTCAAATCGGGTTAATCGTATCGTATCATGTTGAGTTGTTTCTGTAAATCGTCGCGTTGTGTTAAGAATTGACACCTCTACGCTATATCATCAATGTGTGAGTGGCTTTTCTTTGACCTTGTTTGTTTCAGCTTGTTTATGAGGTGTTAAAGTGGGTAATTTTGCTATTTGGGTTGAGGGCAGGTTGTAATATGCTTAGGAATTGTTAACTCCATTGGATTTTTTGTGGCTATTTTTTTCAGCCCAGATTGATTTTGGGCTAAAGCATGCTTCTTTCTTTTCCAATTGGAGCTTTTGCAAGAGTTGCCCGTTTGATTCGGCCTAGAGGTTGCCGGCACTGCTGCATATTTGTAATTTTTTTTATGTTAGTATCTTTTGTATTTTTAAAATTAGGATTTTACCATTTACAGCCAAAACCCAAAAGAAAAAGTGAGAAAGGAGAAAGAGATGAAGATTTGCAGAAAATCGTAAAGAATGGAAGGAGAAGAATGCAGAACAAAGAGGGGGAAAAACTGAAAAAGAAGAGATTATCATGTACATTTCCGAAAGTCCTCAATTTGTGGAATTTGAGTTCTAGACTAAGCTTTTGGTAATCTTAAAAATTTATCACGTATATTTTTCATGTTTGTATTGTGGTAAAACTAATTTATTTGTTTTGATACTATACTATATGCTAGAGGTTTGAATCTTTCAAAGACGTGAGTTTTAGAATTTTATGATAATGTGTTCATGAATTGTTTTTTTTTTTGATAAAATGTAAAACATTCATTCCTTCAATTACAAGTCATTTAGAGTATTTAGGGGTGTTAGTTAATCGAGGTAACCCGGAAAACTGCCCGACCCGAATTGAATTCGGATGATTTGGTTCGGGTTTTTTGGGTATCGGACGAATAATCGGTTACACCCAAAAATTTTAAGTGTAGTGCGGTGCGGGTTTGGGTGGAAAATTTTAATTGACTTTCCCTCATTCACCCTTAGACTTGTTGTACTTGCAAAATACTCTAACACACCTCTAATGGCTTTAACAATCATCACATCAGCACCACAAAAGATCAACAGGTCATTAGCAGAACTAAGGGGTGTGATCTTCAAGCCTTAACATTCTGGATGCCTTTTAAATCCCTTTTTTGCAGCCTCCACTGTGAACATTCTAGTAAGATATTCTGTTACTAGCACAAATAGAAAAGGTGATATTGGATCACCTTGTCTGAGTCCTCTCTTCCCTTGAAAAAATCCCACACTCTTCCCATTCAAGTTCAGTGAATAAGAACATTTAGATACACATGTCATAACCCACTGAATCTATTTCTCTAGGAACTTGTACTCTCTTAGCATTTCTTCAAGGGATTCCCAATGAACTGAGTCATAAGCCTTCCTTAAATCCACCTTCATCATGCAGCATGGTTTACTAGATTTTCTTCTATACAATCTTATGAATTCTTGTGATAGAAACACATTATGCAGAATTAGCCATTGCTGCACAGATGCTCCCTGATTGATATAAACTAACTCTGGTAAAATATTACTGTCTTTTGCATAAAATCTTAGAAATGCATTTATAAATGGTATTGCAACAAGAGATAGGTCTATACTCAGTTGTATTCCTGGGGCTTTCATTCTTTGATATCAGAGAATAGTGTTGAATTGATTTGTCTTAGCAACTTTCCACTTCTAAAAAATTCCAAGACAGCCTCACACAAGTCATCCCCCACAACTCTCCAAGCTCTCCTATAGATGACACAATTAAATCCATCCAGCCCAGAACTTTTATTTTCATCAATACTAAACAAAGCTTCCTTGACATCTTCTTTTGTAAAGTCTTTCACCAGGAGAATCTGCTGATTTACAGTCAGTTTAGTCCCTGTTTGAAAGACTTCACTCTTAGCAGTTGTCCTTTCCTCTTGTTTACCCAATAAGTTCTCATATGAAATGGTCTTCCACCTGCTGTTGATCTTCTACCAATTCTCCATTATCATTCACAATTGTTCTTATTCTGTTTCTTATAGACTTCTGCTTAATTGCAGCATGAAAATAGTGAGTATTTATGTCTCCCTCACTGATCCACTTCTCCTTCAACTTCTATGACCAGTAGCTCATCACTGTTTTACTAACTTCCATATACTCTTTTGTGGCTTCCTTTTCCTTCCTTTGTGCTTCCTCATCATGTGGAGTCAGTTTCAACATTTCTTGAGCCTTCATTAGTAGCATCCTGGTTTCCATCTCTTTCTCTTCTACATTTGCAAACTTCTTATTAAAGTCTCTCAAAATAGCCTTTAGCCTTTTCTGTTTCTGGATCAGCCTATATTGTTTTGCCCAATGTACTTCCTCCTCCAATCCTTTTTGTCACGTATCCTTGAACTCAGGATGTTGAGTCCACATGTTAAAAAACCTAAAGGATCTTTTGCACTGTATACTTTCTTCCCTCCCATCTAATTAACAAACTATTATGATCTGATAAACAAGCTGGCAATATAGTAGTATATGCTTCTAAAAACTTTTGCAGCCAATTGATATTCACAAAAACTTTGTCTAGTTTGGAGTAGATCCTTGCTTGACCTACCTGCCTATTGTTCAAGGTAAATCTCGCACCATAAGATTGCATCTCCCATACTTCATTTTCATCAATCATTTGCTGAAATTTCTCTGTATCAGGGCTAACATCAGCAGTTCCTCCCAATTTTTCATTAGCATGAAGTACATAGTTAAAATCTCCTGTGGTCTTCTTACCAATCATCTTCAAATCATACCAAATATTGACTCTCCTTTTAGAATTATACTCAGCATATCTATTGTTAGAAAGAATTGTCTGCCTGCTCCAATTTCTTTCACAAAATAGTGCATAAATTGCTGTGTAACTTGCTCTACTCTAAGCTGATATTCACCTTTCTTCCAAATCAACATTATCCTCCCTTCACTATCTCCTTCCTGGTTCCCTATATACTCACATTGGAACCATTTTTTATTCATCAACTCTTCCATGTTTTTCTTGTTTAGTTTTGTCTGCAGCAGCCCTGCCGCACCCACATTATTTACAGAGAGAATGTTTCCAATCTCTCTGTAACAGCCCCCTTACATTCCATGACATAAGGTTTTTCATGGCTACTAGGCCCTGGATCAGGGTGACTAGTGTCAGAATAACAGATACTGTTTACTGATCTTTGTTTATCACACATCCTTCTTTCTGAAATTCACATCCCTTTCTGATTCAGGATTTGGATTTGATCATCCTCAACCTCTGTTGGTGTCTTTCCATCCTTTTCCTCTCAGGGCTACTTACAATATGTGCATGTTTTCCTTTTTTCCATTTTCTTCAACCACCTTTTATCTTTTCTTCTTGTTACTATATTCTCCCTACATTCCTTCTCCTTCCCTTTAGTATTCTGAGGTTACAGTTTCTCAGATACTTTACTATTTTGCTCACTAGTTCTCTGCAGCCATTTCTGGATCACAGGATCTACATTCAGCAGTTGTGTGGCCATACCCTTTACAGTTAGTACACTGAACGGTTTTCCACTTAAACCTGATTTTCTGCTCCTTTAACTCTCCATTTTCATCTTCAAACCATACAACTTCCTACATTTTCTCACTAATTTCCATGTCAGCCAACACTCTAGCAAAGGCAGTCCATTGTTTCTGGGCTGTCATTTCATCCATTTCAATAGGAATCCTAACCATACTTGCGAGCTTACTCAAGATAGTCTCATTCCAATACTTAAAAGGTAATTTTGGAAATTGAAGCTACACTGGAACCTTCTTGATATGAGCCATGTTTAGCTCCTCATTTACAGATCATTCCTTAACAATGAGTGGTCTCCTATCAAACGGATGAACTTTGTTCCTTAAGACTTCTTCCTTTGCTGCTTCTGTCTTAAATCTGACAATGTACGCTCCACTTTC
This sequence comes from Oldenlandia corymbosa var. corymbosa, assembly GCA_949775105.1. Classification (NCBI taxonomy): domain Eukaryota; kingdom Viridiplantae; phylum Streptophyta; class Magnoliopsida; order Gentianales; family Rubiaceae; genus Oldenlandia; species Oldenlandia corymbosa. The sequence continues at coordinate 29,106,330 of OX459118.1, read as the reverse complement.
CAGTATCAACACCTTATCCACTCCAAACTTTCCCCACATGCGTCTTATATATACATTCATCACCACAACTTGCGGATTAACACCCAAAACATAGCACAGTATAGCTGGTTTTCAGTATTTAATTTCTGGTTAAACCTCTTCCTTAGTGATTTTACCAATTTCACAGTCATTAATCACTTTTGGTTCAATTAATCTTAGCTTCTTCTTAGGGTTTTGGAGCTTTTTCAAATCAAATCTACTCCAGATGTTGTCTGTTTTCTATTCATATCCCCCCTATTCAGCCAAATTACTTACGTCTTCAGCTCTCGATTCATTTTCTACAGCTAAAATCCGTTGATTACCCAATTTTTCACACATTAAATGCTCTTCTAACATGCAATTAATGCTTAAATTAGGGTTAAGAACCTGAAAAAATCATCTACTTTGTGGCGAATCACTTCCAATTGTGCTGAGATTCCCGTCAATCACTTGCTGTTGGACTGCCTTATCCATCATTTGCCCCTTCTTCTTCGATTTCTTTGCCATGATAGACAATTTGTCGAAGAAATCACCGGCTGGAACCACACACACTAGAGCGTGAAATCGCACCTAGTATGAGAGAAAAAAAGAGAAAGGTGAGAAAAGTTTACATCCCTTTCATTTCCTTTCATCATTAAAAATTTTTGTGACAATGAAACAGTAGAAGAAAAAGGCAATTGAGAAATTAAAAATAGTTATATGGAGGAAAAATATGAAAGAAGGAAACCGAGATACTAGTGAAAATTGTAATAACTATTACAATTTTTTGAAAAAATAAAATTTTAAAGAAAGGTCATCAAATTCAAGAAAAAAATAATGAAGCCAATAGACCCAAAAAAATGACATAAGTACTATATTATAGGATAAATATAGAAACAAACTTCAAAAAAAAGTTGCAAAAGGTATATAATGAGATGGAAATTAAGTAAAGATAAGTTTTGGAAAAAAAATAATAAGAAAGTGTTCTGTTAGAGAGATCGTTATGAAAAATTAAAAGAATAGTTTTAAAGAATATAAAACCATAGATCAACAGAATCCTAAAATAATCATCGTTGCAAAGATGGACAATAAGTTACATTGGATTATTTCAAATATTGAAAATAATTCCAAATACAATTAAAATAACAAAACAAATTGGCACTAAAATTACGTAATTGCAATTTATACCATTAATATTATAATTATTAAACTAATATATATCTTGAACAACCTTCACAACGTGTAAAGTAAACACTAGTTTATGATTATGTTAGTATGTAAAGGGATATTTGGTAAGTAGATTATGAGTCAAGGGGACATATTAGAGAGTTGTATTAGATTAAGCCAAAATTTGCTGATGTCGTTCTTTCTTTAGAAAAGTTCAGGTTAGTCAAATCAATCTAACCTAAGAACTATATGGCTGGACAATTGAATTTTAAGCATTCTAGGGCAACTCCAATGGTAAACTTTGTGATCGAATAAGTAATACCTAAAGTACGACCTAAACTGGTTTAAACTTGTGAACTATATGATACAACCTAAAGGGGTATTTTTGTCACATTACACTCATTTTATTCTTACACCAACAAAATGAGCTACCAATCCACTATTGATGGATCAAATTGTCCACTGACCCAGTACTAGAGGGTAGTTTATGGTTCTAATGAGAAACTTCAAAGGAGATTACTCTTTTGGATATAGTTCGAGATTGTCCTTTTTCCTCAAGCGAACTAGTCATTGAGGCAAAAACATAGATGTTTATTTTGCAGCAATAGCTCATAGTCATACATAGAAATAAACCACAAATAGGGAAACACATTCCAATTTCATGGGAATTAATTTTATGGAAGAACAAATTTTGGTGTCTCCGTCAAACTACCCTTAAATTTTGGGATCAAAACTGAGTGTTGCCCATAACAAACACCAAAAAATCAACTCTTCCCATTATATGCTTAAAAAAATATAGTTGAATTTTACACAATTTTGAATTTTACATAAAAAATCAACTCTTCCCATTAATGTATCAACCATTTAACTAATATCACAGGGAGTTTCACTCCAAATGTTACAGAAGATCAAGTGCCCGTTTCCACTATGGTTTAACGGTTCTCTTGTCTAAATGTTTATGGGTGATTAGAAGACTAGGTTGCTTGTTATACACAGTGACTACCATCAAACTTCAAAATTAATAGAGCAAAGATAAGAATTTGTTTTTCCCTTTTTTTGTAAAGAAATGAGAAAAGTTCTTGTAAGCGCGCAATTATTGCGCATGACTTGCACGTTTGAAAATTTTAATATTTTTATTATCGCGCAAGTCCTGCAAAAAATAGAACGTCTACAAAAATAATAAACAAATAATATTTTTATTCCCAACATTAATGTGCAACAAATTAGTGAAAAAATCAGTTTTCACCAATTTTTTTTCTTATTATTTTTACAATTGAAGAAGTTTATGTCTAATAACTAAATAAACACAGTATGTGAATAAGAAATCCGCATGACATCATGCTTAAACTATAGTTCACGAAAATCTTTAATCAACGATTTTGAAACCATGAATTAAGTTGGGATTCATGCTTTGAATAGAGCTTTATTAATCCATGTAATTACATATGATGTCCACTGGGGCCAATTCATTGAGGATGAAAAGCCCCCAACAAGGTCAAGTGGAAACATTTCTCTTTTGATCTAGGTAAGTGTCTCCAACTTCCGTCAGGTTCCGAAGGGCATCCCTTCAGTCGTATCCCTAGCTGGTTTGCACTTCCGCCCTCCTCCGGCACCACCAAGAGCTTGTGGCTGCCTGTTCTTGGGTTCGCAATAAAGTGTATAAGAAAATGGAAAATTATTCCGCGGGAAAAAATCTAGCGCGTGACTCACATTAGTAATAACAACCATTCAATTCTCATAAGTAATAACATTGTTCGACACATGAATTCTCATAAGTAATAACAACCATTCAATTCGACACTTTAATGAATTCTCATAAGCTAACACATAATAATTTTGCAAGTTACTCGATAATTATTACTCTTGATGGTAACTCACTCACATTCAATTATGTCACATTAAATTATGCGACTTTAACATCATCTAGAGTGTAACCGTTTTAACACTAATTCTCTAACAATCATTAAAAAGTCTTTAAACAATACAAATAGATCCTAATTTTAAAAAGTTTTAAGTGACAAAATAATTTGAAACATAGTAAAATATTATTGTTATTAGATAGGAGTAGGAGAGTTGGGTGGGGAGATTAGGAGATTAAGATAGGGATAATTATTAGAAGAAGTTCGAGAGTTTGATTATTATTTGGGCATCCATTTTTTTTTCTTTAAAAAAGACATTATTGTTATCAGATAAATGAAGTCTATGAATTCTGAAAAGAAAGATATGGACAGGGTCACAAAACCAAATAAATTTGGAACCAGGTGATACCGAAAAGAGAGGGAAAGGTTATATGCAATTCATATTTTTAGATTGTGAGGAAACAACCCGAGGCTTAAAGTGGTCCCAACAAAATGTATAGATTACAAGTATTTTCCCTAAAATTTTAAAAAATCGGGTCCCTAATTTTCACTTTTTAATAGTTTATCATCAGGGGATTTTAGTGCCCAAAATATAAATGTAACCTCATACTAAGAGGTAGGTGCATAAAAAGTTTATACGATGCACGTTAAGTGCACTTTCAATTTTTGTGTGTGCTAACTTGGACGCAAACAAAATTTTGAACTCCATTTTTTGTAATGCGTTGACTGGTAATTAAATTCACATATTTAATTTAGTGAGGAATGCTCTATATTCTTGGTTGAAATGAGGATAGACTTTCCTCGAGGGAGGTTTAACTGTCTGGGTCTAATAGGGCGTAATTTGGGCATAATATGTGGCATTTTCTTAATTTTCTAGATATAAAAATGTACAAAACAAAACAATAAAAAAAAAACAAAACTAAAAAAATCCAAACCCTATATTGATTCGACCAAATCCCTGCAAATCCGATGGACGGATCTCTTCCTCCTAAAAAAAAAAAAACGCAACTGAAAAAGAATTTTATATTAATAATTTATTAAAATAATTAAAGAAGTTAGGCCAACCTGAAACTTCTATAATTTAGCTTCAAATATAGAATTGAGTTAAAATAATATGGTGATGAGTTGATGTAGCGGGGCTAAAAAATCTAACTTTAATTCGAAAAAAAAAATGAGCATGATAGATTTGACATTTGCGAAAGTGTCTAGAAAGATATTAATGAAGAAAAAAAATAGGTAAATGATATTTTTTAAGGGTAAAAAAATAGTCCTACCCTCATATTTTAAATAAAATATTTTTGACAACGGGTAAGTTAATTAAAGATAAATTATTAGATAGGTAATGAGAAATAACTAAATCAAACGAAGAAATGAGGCTAAAATATGAAAAATGAAGGAAAGTGAGAATGCATCATATTTAAAAAATAAAATAATAAAATAAAAACACCGAAATCAAAAGTCACACTGAAACAAGGAATAAAGGTCCTGATATCCAATTTTTTTAATTTCTTAACAATCTTTTTTGCGTTAAATAAATTACCAGTGTATTTGTTTGGTAAAGTGTTATCGATGTTTGTGTTTTATATTTTTTTAATAAATTCATTATATATTTTATAAAAATACAAAAATCTATACAAATATTAACATTTTTTTTTGTTTGTGTAGTAATGTCTATGTATATGTGCACCCCCTCCATCGGACGAGTCTAACACCTAGTCATCGTATATGAAATTAATAAGAAAAAAGAACCTATTGTTTAAGACGAAAACGCGTATACGTGCTATTTCACAAAATATACATGTATTATCTTGCATCTATATAGCTCATGCTCACAGTTACAATATTTTAGATTTTAGTATTCCCCATTACATACCCAAACTAAAGAATGTAGTCGAACTTAATATGTAATCACACTCCCTCTCCTTCCTAATCAAGTACCTATTAGTATTACTTTAATGCAATAATAAAACTATTTAATTCTCTCACAGCTCATCAACAAGCAACTTAGATATGAGCTTTAATTTCTTCAATGGTGAATAAATTAAGTTCCTAGTTAGATCCTTGAAGATTTTTTACCAACCATATTTCGACATGATATCAAAGATTGAAAAAGTGGTAAATTTTCATTTCATTCTCTTATTGGATGCAATTATGCAACACAACTGTAAACAAAGACCATAAAATGGGTTGGCAATAAATTAGTATATATTGAAATAATTTGATTTATGCCCAGAAAATATTCACCATACATAAAATTTTGCAGATGACTTAATCATATTATGACCATTCAAAGGACAGTAGTGTTGGGCAAATTTGTTGTAACCACTGGTTTATCTGTAAATGTTAAAAAATATAACTTTTATTTTGGAGGGATAAATTCTGATGTTCTGCAGAGAAGTCGGCAGATTTTGGGCTCTGAGGTTGGGCTATTTCCTATTATATACTTCGAAGTTCCCATATCTATAAGAGCTTGATCAGAAATAGATTATTAGTCTTTAGTTGAGAAAATCACTGCTTGAATTAAGAGTTGGGATATTGCACACTTATCCTGCGCTGGTAGATTAGTGTTAGTTAACTCTGTTTTGTTAAGTCTCCACTCTTACTGGGTTGAAATTTTCTTAATCCCTCAGAAGGTGATTAAACAGATAGAAAGAGTGTGTAGTGTATTTCTTTGGGGACAAAACGAAACTGGAAAAAGCTGGTCTCTGGTAGCTTGGAATGATATGTAAAAAAGTAAGACTGAGGGAGGATTTCATATAAAAGATCCTAGCATGTAAAACAGGACTCTCATTGAGAAACAACTATGAAATGTTCATAACAAAAAGGAGAGCTTATGGATCAAGTGGATCCATAACTACTACTTAAAGGGGAAGAGCTTATGGTATTACCAGAAGCCAAAATATTATAGTTGGCACTGGAAAAATCTCATCCATATTAAGAAGCGATTAAAAACTGGTGTTTAGAATGGTGTTTGGTTTGGCAATTCCGAAAAAAAGTACACAGTTGAGAGTGATTACAAATGGATGAAAGGGAATAGAGTTAAGGAAATGAATGTTGAAATCATATGGAGCACATATAGCCTACCAAAATAGTATTTCATTAGCTGGTTGGCATTTAAAAATATGCTATTTACTCAATGAAAATTGAAGAAAATGGGGCTGTTACAAAGAACCGTCAAATGTGAACTTTGAGGAGCACCAAAAGAAACAGGTGATCATTTGTTCTTCAGATTCTCTTTCTCCCACACAATCATTTCAGAATCTTTGAAATGGCTGGGATGAAAGACACTGTCAAAACTCTCAGAAGAAGTGTGGACGAATAGAGGCGGGGAAGAATTATTTGTTTTGTAGACTACAACAGAGACTAGTTTATGCAGTGATTAATGCAAGTATATATAATGAGGCTGAGAGAAATTTTAGAAAAATTGGGAAGTAAAAACAATCAGAACAGGACCGAGTTAAAGGTATCATGAATGAAATTATTTGGAGGGCTCAAATGTATTGCAAGAGAGGAAGTATACAGGACCTTAGACGGCTAGAAAAACTTGGTATTGTTCCAACTAGTTTTCGTGTAATAGCTAGGAAAAGATGATGTTTAGTGTATAGTTTTTGTGAAATTATAATATCATCTACCTTTGGACAAAAAAAAAAAAAAAATTACTCTAGGCACACAATTAGTGCGGAGGACTTGTGCGTTTAATTTTAGGCTTGTATAAAATATAAAACAAAAGGGATATATTATTATGTAGTTTGGGCCACTTGAAAACGAACCATATATTACAAATGCATGCCCTCTATATGATCCAAATAACAAAAATCTATTCTTGGGGTTTCATATCTCTGCTTGCCCTCTATTTTTGGTACTTTATCTGGAATTAATTGTAATTTTTTTTCAAGTTGTAGCCTCCTTTGTTTTACCAAAAAAAAAATCTATTAATAATATTTATTGTATTGTTATATTTGTATTATCATATGAATGGTTTGTTGTTTCAAATAAATTTTTATTAATAATATATAGAAAAATTTCATATTCAAATATTTTGTTAAATCATAGAAGCACAAAAAATTTTCACATTGCAGTTTTTAAACTCATTTTTATAGATTATTATTGATTTGTTGTTTCATGATTAGATCTTTTTCTTTACTTCTATTTTGAAAAATAATTAAAAAGATTAAAAATCAAATTGAAACTGTATAAAAACTAGATTAAAACCATTATAAACTGGATTAAAAACATTACTTGATAATTGTAACTGATCTAGGATCGGACATGAACCGAATATTTACGAACCAAAATCATAGCTGTAGATTTAAGGGCTCGTTAAGTTTTACATATTTTCTAAATGCAAATCTACAATTTATGACCTGGAAGGAAATTCATGACCAAACTCAGCAGTTTTGATGACTGGTCATGTCTGTAAATCACGTTTATTTTATTTACTTTCTAGCATATGAGTAAAAGAATCGTTTATTGTCACAATTACTTTACAACATAAGAGCAAAACTAATGGTTTAGTATTCGAGTAAAAGTCACTTGAATTTCAGGTTTACATCATTCTATAGTTTCTACTATAGCATCTATCACATCATTTTCTGTTAATAGTTTTGCGTTCATCTACTCTTTCTTCCAATTCCGTCGTCGACTAAGGGTTTCAATTATCCGCTCTGCCATCTTCTTCCTCTGATGTCTCCCATCTTTATCTTTATGGCGAGAGATGGAGCGCCATAGATCTCCAACTACGATTTCGTGTCCAGCCCCAAAGCAGCGGAGAGCCCAAGTATCATCACCGGCGTGGCCTTCCAGATTTAAGGTTAGTTTTTGTGATTGTCACGTTTTTGTTTTGTTTGTGCATTTACTATCAATCGATTAATTCTGCATTTGTGTCTCGCCAATTTTGTGTTAGTCAATCATTTTCGTGCGACTTTCGATCGGAGGTTGAGTATCACCCACGTAACCTATTATTTCATTGTGTTAGTAAATTTTGGATGTATAAGGATTCTTGACATACATTAGTAGGGAGTCATCATTCTTACAAACACGAATATTTAGCATTGTTTTATAATTTTGTGTTCAAACTGGCCGTGAAGCTTTGCTTGCACTGTGTTACAAACTTAGCATATTTATTTTCCAGTTAATTCAATGCTAAGTTCAATTGGTTTCTGTGAAGATATTTCACCTCAATAATATTCGCACCATTTTTTTCTCAGAATTCACCAAACTAGCAGAGATGAGCAAATCTGCAATGTCGAAGAATGTTTCAAGTGAAATTAATGAAGAGCTATCTATACCAACAAAGTTTCTACAAAATTATCAGAGGTGGTTTCAACGTGGAAAAAGTGGTAACATTTCATTTCTTCTTATTCTTTATAAATAAATATATTTTTCGTTTTTTCTCTTGTTGCTACAGTAGATTTCTTCAAAAAATTGATCTTTTGTCCATGCCTTTTTTGAGTTCTTGGATATACCAAATTTAAAAATTAGGTGATTTCGAAAATTCGAAAATAAGGTAGATTCGGATTTGACAAATCCAAAAAATGTGTATCCATCCTCAATGTACTACTTTGGGTAGATTCGGACCTTTGGATTTTCAAAATTCGACTTTTTTATATTAATTGAACTTTAAGATTTGACAAATTCAAGAAAATTACTTTTGTCCAAAAAAAAAAAAACAGAAATTATTTATTCACATTTGTTTTATTTAATTTTTTTCCGAATCACCCAAAACCATCTGATTAATCACTTTTTCGTCCTTGTTTTGAAAATTCCAAACCTTACCACTGATCTCCCACGAGGAATTCAAATTTATTTGGACTCCATCTTCAAATATCTAATACTGATTTAGCCTGATAGTACTTGTTAATTAATTACTTAGGTTAATTAAAGAGCCGATAATAATTTGTTATTCTGTCTGAAGAGAAATTATGCACCGAATCCTTTTATTTTGGGACTCATTCTAGACTTCAATTTTTTATTTTTTTAAATAAAAAAATCTTACTATTTCTAGTCGTTGATAAACTGAAATCCTAATAATTGTTCATCATAGAGTTTCGTAAGAGAAAATTGTGACTTGGATTTTTTCTCTTCTTGGAAGAAAATATATTTTATAAAGATTTCTCAAAATTTGGTTTCTTAAAACCTCATATATTTTGGATGTAATGCAAGAAAAGTGTAAACAAAAGCAGAATATCTGTAGGCAAAAGAGCTTTTGTTTAAACTAATACGATTTCTTATACGGTAGTAGTTAGTATCGCACGATACGCTACGCAATGCATATTGTACGATATATATCAAGGTAAAGGATTTTGATACGTATCATGATATATATCGTAATGGTTTATGTATCAGTCAATCGACGATAAGTGTCGTACGATGCATACGATACACGATATAACCATTTATAACTAAAAAATAATAATGTGTATAAAAATACTAATTATATATGAAATTTATAATATTCATTATTTATTTTATATATTTTATTATACTAAAACGTATGTTACAATACAATACATGATAGGATATGCGTATCATGAATTTAAATTTCCGGTACAAGGTATGTATCGCGCTTCGATAACTTATACGTACCCTCTAGGTAGTCTAGAATTCTCTACTCCTTTTTACTAGTGTTATTCTTTCTGATATAAATGTGGCGATCACGATAGTTGTGCTGATAGAAGATGGTCTATATAAATTGGGTCGTCTTGTTAGTAGATTAATAACGGTACTAGATAATTTAAAATTAGACTTCACTATTATATAAGTGTGTATCATGTCTCGTTGTGAATTCATAGAAACATACAGAGTACCTTTTTATAAATTAGATTAATTATTTCATACTTTGTGAAGTACTATTATAACAAACAATTTTTGTGTGTTTTTTTATTTCTTTATTTTTACATTAGTTATCGTGTTTATCGATATATTATAATCAAGAGTTTTGTTCTCTAATCTATTTTGAAGGAGGCCCTACGAATGATGAACGGGATGTGGCGACTACATCAAACAAATAAGTGTTTATTTCCAGGTAAAATATATTCAGTTTTCTATACATATTCATTTTTTTCTTTTCGCACCTTGTTTAGAAGGATGTCTTATATTTCTAAAAAACGAGCGACTTTAGGGCGTTCTTTATTTTGTTTTTGCATTCGATTGAAACAGGAAAGCAAAAATTCTGTCCAAATATGCTTTATCGCTGAGAGATGATCATCAAAACCTTTAGCTGCACATGATGGATTCAGTTTGAAAGAGAAATTGGGAAAACTAAAATCGCGCGACTTTAGGGCGTTATTTGGTTTTGTCGTGTTGCCGCCATTTTATGATTGGGCGCAGTGAATTAACCGATCTTTTTTTTTTCATACACAATTACAAGTATCTAATCTATTGTATGTGGAGCGAAGACTATCGGGAAGGGGTTGTACTATTAAGGGGGAGACTTCACGCGCGCACGCTTCAATCTTATACTCGGAAAGCAAGATAACATGTATAACTCAACACACAAAAGTGTTATTAGTGGGGTTTGAAGCTGGGACCTCCCGTCTGATGCCATGCTCATTTACCACTTGGGCAACCCCTTGTTGTCACCAATCCCTTTAATTTGGGTGACACTTCTTCTACCACAACAATAAATAACATCCACAACAAAAACTTACTAAATTGTCTAAATATAAGAAAATAAACAGATCCGAACAAAAGCAAGGGAGTGGGTTCATGAGTTAAGATGAATTGTTATAAATTTTGTAATAAATTTTATAATAACTTGTGCTCGAAATTTATTGGAATAAGATAGTTGCTCTTATGATCAGAGACGAAGTTGACATGTAAATCCAAAAAATAACAAAAATAAAATAATAAAATCAAGTGAACGGAGAAGATGAATGCACGGAGGAGAGAGGAAATAGTGGCTTTAACAGAGTTGGCTTCAGAGGGAGAAGATGATATGGCTTTAATGGAGTCTGAAAGAGTGGATTGACTAATTATAAGGCTAGTTTAGGTAATGACATAATTTTTTTTGGTTGTGGATGCTATTTTTTATTGTGGCAAGATCATTAGCCCTTCAAATTACCTCAAACAAAACGTGTTGAATTATTTTTCAAAAACATTCATATGAATTGCTTCGTATCATTCATACATTCTTTTGTCTCGCTTCACGATATTCCATAATGATGTATCCTTCTGTGAATGTGTTTGGGTTTCAATATATCCGTAAATTGTTCCCATGAACAATTCAAAAGTCTAAATGTACACCTTCTAAGTATACTTCCTTCGTCCCTCAAATTTGTTCTGTTCGTTGTAGTAAATTTAGTACGAAAAACAACATAATCATTTTGGCTATGAAGCTACTTTAATGACTTTTAGTTATATTAATAATTAATACTCTGCTTGTCCAAAAAAATGGTTCACATTGAATTTTCAAATTTATATTATTTTTTATTACAAATTTCAAAATAAAATGTGGATTTTTTTTTTTGGCACATATGTAGTATTTTTTAGATCAAAGATAACAAAACCTCACAAAAAGATTTGTGCTCCTTTTGGTTTTGATTTGTGTTTTATGGTTTCGTGTGTTGAGATTTATTAGAATTACATTCGAAATTTTTTTGATAACCACTGGCCGCAACTACAGTGGCGGCGCCACTGCTTGACTAATGTCGCCCGACGATCGGCTCTTTTGGCTCATATGGTAGATTAATTTTTTTAGTGTTTTATTTTCGAGCACCATCAAACCACCATCCAACCACCATTAGTTTCCGCATCACTCCTGAATGAGCTGAGAGAAATGTGAAGCTTTTCTATCCCAGCCACCGCCATTAGTTTCTACTTCACTTCTGAATGAGCTGAGAGAAATGTGGTGGTGTAGAAACTATGAGAAACTGATGAGAAAGTGATTATATAGAAATGCTACTAATGAGAAACTGATGAAACAGAAAAGCTTGACATCTCTCAACTCATTAGGAGTGATGTAAAAACTGATGGTGTTGCAAAAAGCTTCACATTTCAATCAGCTCATTCAGAAGTGATGTACAAACTGAGGTGGTTTGATGGTAGTAAAAAAAATTAATATAATATATGGACAAAGAACATGTTTTTGATCACTGCTGTCCATGCATGTTCCCGATCCATTTTAAGATCACAAAACCACAAAAGTTGTATTGAGTTTACAGTCCAGAAGGAACCTTTAAATGTGTTTGTTAGTGCATAAATATTTATAGAAAAATTGTCGGAAATATATACATAGAAAAAGTAGGTGGCAAAAAAATTTAGACATCCCTATACTGATGGACAAAATTAAATTATTAGTGTCATAACTTAAGTTTTGAAACTAACATTCTAATCAAAACCTAATCATCCATCAGTCAAAAAGGTGATTTAATTGTTGGGAGACTTCGGGCGAAGTTTGAGAGTAGTCTGTGCCGACTTAGCGCACTTCATATCTCTGTCTTAAACAAATTGAAATATTTGTCTGAGAACAAAAGAATAAATTGTGTGTGAACATTGAACTACTTTGACTGTGGAGTATGCATGTATTATAACATTTATAAAAATTAAAAATTTAAATTGAGCATTCATTTTGAAACAGAAAGAGTATACTCACTTTATTAAAAATTTCATCTGATACGTACAAGATAAAATACTTTAACAAAAGTATATGTATAATCTTTTATGCATGCATGTGGAAAATTAATATATAATCTTTCTGTTTTAAAAATGATTCATTTCGTAACTATGCAAAAATGTATAGCGTGTTAATGCTAAAGTAGCGAAAGAACTCCCCGGAGATTGACTATTTTGTACAGAATAAATTTATCCATCAATCAACAGATTTTTTTTCCCTAGAAGAATTAATATAGGAAAAATTGCCCGAGATATCCGAAGATAGACAAGCGTTGTGAATTCTACCATATTTCTTTTCGGTTAGCTAATATTACCTTAAACTATCAAACCGTTAGTCGATTTTGTCCAATTTATAAATTTTCATTTAAATTGACGGAATTCTGATAGTTTTAATTAAAAAAAATCCTAATAGTTTTAGAAATTATAAAAATAACCCCAAAAATTTGTAAAAATATCAAAATAGTCTCTTTTCAATTTTATTTTAATTTTTTCTATTTTTTTTATTTCTTTTTACTTGTTGTTGTAGCTATAAAAATATATTATATCATCTTTTAAAAAAATATTTTTTTTAAAACTCTAATGTACAAATTTATAATTACATATTTGTAAGTCATATTTGATTTATATAAACATATTAATATTTTAATAATATAATTTAACGGTAATGATACTATTTTTTTCAATCGAAAAAATAAGATTATTTAACTGAAACTAATTTTGCATAAAAAAATAAAATATTTAGCATAGATTAAACAAATTTATTGGTATACTTTAATGTATTATAATTTAATTCAATAGAATTTAGATTGTATTGTAAAACTAGAAAAATAATTAAACTAAAGTATGAATTTTCTTTAAAAGGCCAAGATGAATAGAAAGTTAAAAAAAAAGGGACAAAATATTTATAAAAAATATGTATATTTATCATTGCAAGGGTTTAACATTTCGTGATAATTTTTTTGAGATATTAACGTATCGAACTTTAGTAGGAAGTTTGTTTCATTAATAAAAAAAAAAAGAAAATCTATTCCAATACTGGACTCCACATTTTCTTTTTTTTTTTTTAAAAAAAAGATTACCCTAGTTAGAATCGCGGCCTCGAATATAGTAATAATCATCACCCATCTTACATCACCTGAACATCCAACTCAACCCTCTCACCTTTAGTAGACCATGCTTAAATGTTGATAAGATCACTCTCACGGTTAGAAATGCTTTGGTGAGAATTAATCTTATATCTACTCTCGTGAAACTCAACACCCTAAACACTAGATTGTAGGCTACATTTTAGTTTAATTATTGTTTGAATTGAATAATACAATCTATAGTCTGTTTAGTTAATTTGTAATAAATTAAAATGTACTAATATATTAATTTTCAATCTATGCTAAATGCTTTAATTTTTTGTAAAAAGTTAGTTTTTAGTCAAAAAATCTTATTCTTTAAATTTAAAAAAAGATTAAAAAAATAATATCATTATTTTCAAGTTATATTTAAAAAAATTAATATTTTAAAGTAAATCAACCATAAGTTACAAATATGCATATCTATAAATTTGCACAGTAGTGTTTAAAAATAACTATTTTTTTCAAAAAGATCATATAATATATTTTTATAGTTATGAGAAATAGTAAAAATAAATAAAAAATAGAAAAATTAAATAAAAAGTGAAAAAAGACTATTTGATTATTTTTACAAATTTTTGGGATCATTTTTATAATTTTCAAAACTATTAGAGTTCTTTTGTAATTGAAACTAACAGAATTCCGTTAATTTTAACGAAAATTGGCAAATTGAACAAAATCAGATAACGGTTTGATACCTTAGAGTAATACTGGCTAAACGAAAAAGAATAGGGTAGAATTGACAACGCATGTCAACCTTTGAATAAATCAACCAATTTTTCCAATTAATATAAAAGAAGGTTATTCCTAACAATGTCTTTTATCTTCTAGTAAGAGAAGAATAAGTGTTTGGACAACTTTTATTTTAATTTTTGATTTGGATTTGAGAAGAGATTTAAAATTTAGTTTAGTTTTTGATTTGGAAAGTATAATAGTATAGTGACCATTTATAGGGAATTGAATGACAGCATAGTGATTAGGTTGTTGTCCTTCCTGGTAATAGACCAGGCTTCAATTCCCACCAGGGGTTATAAGAGAGGGAGGGGGTTTACCCACATTTAAGTGGGTTCCATTGGGGTGGATTTTTTTTTTAAATAGTGACTATTTATGAAATTAAAATAGTTCAGTAACCAAAATGAAAACTTTACAATAGTATAATGACCAAGCTCAAGACTTAACACTAGTTCAGTGAACAAACACAATAAAGACTTGACAATAGTTCAGCGACCAAAATGAAAAATTTACAATAGTGTAATGACCAAACTCAACATTTTAAAAGGTAAATTAAAATGTTGTTTGGATAGTGCATTGAGTTTTGTGTCTAAGAGGTAAAATGAGACAAAAAGTAAAACAAAAGGTTGGACAAACAAGCCCTTAAATTATACATTAATCAACTGCTTTTTCCTAGGTTTTCAATATATATATATATATATATATATATATACTGTTTTTGGGGATAAAAGAAGCATATGGTAAAAATAATATACATCAAACTGAGCTTTCACTCTCACTGGTAAAATAAGAGCAATATTTTGAATTGTGATGCTTATAACACCACTGTAGAATTGCAACAAGATGATTTAACACACACAAATTAGAATCATCATCAGTGGGGCTTTGTAGCTGCATATCATGATTAGAATCTACCAAATTGTATTTGTACTTCATACTCCATGACCATGTTACGCACGCACAGAGCCGGGATTCCAGAAAAGAGTAGTTCAGATTAGAAAACCAATATAAAAGATAAGATAACATGCATGGAAATCTATATATTATTACTACTTATGGTATATTATTAAAACAATAATGTAAGGAAAAAATAAAGTTAAGGTGTTGCATTGTGATTAAAAGTTTTCTTTCCAATACATATAAAAATGAGCGCATACTATTATCAGAGAGAAGTTTTAAATATTTATTGCGCTCTAATTTGATATTTCTTGGCAAAAACAAAATGATACTGTTTATGATTTAAAAAAAAATGTAAAATTTCACGAGTAAAAATACTTTTCTCTCTCTTCTATTTTTTTCCGGTGCATGACAGCACACTCTTGCTATTGTATGCCATCCATGGCGAAAGGGAAATAGAATGGCAGGAAATTGATGAAAAATACTGCAATAGAAAGTGGAATTGAAGGGGAGGCGATTACATCAAAGATCGTGCATGATTTGAGCAATGGGAAACAAGATCTGGTAAAAGAAGCTGGCTTATCGGGCATTAAAAAAATTCAAAGGAATTGAGTTTGGGTATTAGATCTGGGGGTGAACACAACTTAGAGAAGCAAACAAAGACTTTAAGGGCTTGTTTGGTTGCTTAGAAAATTGAGAAAAGTAAAGTGAATATTTCTGAGATTTTAATTTTAAAAAAAATTAATATTTTACTTTACTTTATGATTCCTAAAAATTAATACCTGAGGAGAAAGTGGGAAAGAAGGTTGCAATTGTGAAAGAGATTGACATCACAACAGAGATTGATTACTGGAAGACGTCGGCCCTTAGCTTTGTGTTGGGTGCGAATCCCCCATTCAAGGTCATGGATAACTTTTACAAAAGACTGTGACTTAGAATAGAGAAATTGTATTGAATTCATAATAATGTTATGTACAATATACAGACTATATATAGACAATAACAACCTCTAAACAAGGACGTTATAGGAAATATTCTAAATATTACAATACGCCCCCACAAACTTACGGCGGAGAAGAGAGAAGCCGAAGTTTGTCCCGGAATCGAAAGAATAACTCTTTGGACAAGGGCTTTGTCAAAATATCAGCAAGCTGATCAGCAGCAGAGATAGACTTGACCGAAACAAACTTTCGCCGAACATGATCGCAAACAAAGTAAAATCAACCTCAACATGTCTGGTACGAGCATGGAACACAGGATTGACAAGAAGGAAACCGCACTCATTTGTCACACCAAATAGAGGGAGGGCGATGTAAAGAAACGCCTAACTCGGACAACAGATGACACACTCAATGCAGTTCAACACAGACATTAGCAACCGCACGAAACTCAGTCTCAGTAGACGAGCGAGCCACAGTGGGCTGCTTCCTAGATGCGCAGGCAATGAGATTAGGTCCCAAATAAATGAGAAAACCAGTAGTAGAACGACGATCATCCGGACAACCAGCCCAGTCAGCATCACTAAACGCAGTAAGAGTACCCAAATCTGTAAGATGCAGAACTAAACAGCAATCAACAGTACCACGAAGATAGCGAAGAATCCGTTTGAGAGCCTGAAAATGAGAAGTGCGAGGCTGATGCATGAACTGACAAAGCTTATTAACCGCAAAGGAGATATCTGGATGAGTGAGAGTGGTATACTGCAGACTGTCACACAGCCGACGATAAGAAATCGCATCATCAGGAGACAATAGAGTACCATCCAAACGAGACAACACAACATTAGCATGCAAAGGAGTGGAAATAGGTTTGCAAGTATGCATATTTGCAAGTTGTAACAAATCAGTGACATACTTGCGCTGAGAGAGAAGCAAACCCTTGGAAGTACGACGAACCTCGACCCCAAGAAAGTAACTTAATGGACTTAGATCCCGAAGAGAAAACTCCTTAGCAAGACAAGAGATAAAATGCTGGACCAAACCAGAAGTGATGCCTGTAATAATAATGTCATCCACATAGACCAGCAAAAAACACAACTGAGGCCCACGGCGATAGACAAAGAGGGAAGGATCACAACGAGACTCCACAAAACCCAAGGTAAGCAAAAATGCTGCCAGCCGAGAATACCAAGCCCGAGGAGCTTGCTTAAGACCATATAAGGACTTATGCAGTTTACACACATAATGAGGACGCACCGGATCAACGAACCCCTGTGGCTGAACCATATACACGGTCTCACTCAGAACACCATTAAGAAAGGCATTATTGACATCAAGCTGAGAAATCAACCATCCACGAGCCAGGGTAACAGTCAACACCAAACGAATGGTGACCGGCTTAACAATCGGACTAAATGTGTCAGTGTAATCAACCCCAAAAGACTGAGAAAAACCTCGAGCCACCAACCGAGCCTTATACCGCTCAATGGAGCCATCAGCATGGGATCTTAATCTTATAGAGCCATCGATTGCCGACAACATTGCCGGAGGAAGGAGGGGAAACTAAAGTCCATGTGTTATTTTTGAGGAGGGCAGGAATTTCATCCTTCATGGCGTTCTGCCACTGAGCAAAGGATTTGGCTTGGGTGAAGGATGTAGGAGCAGTAGACAAAGCTGGGGAAACAGAGGTAAGATGAGCCGAGGGATCAAAGATTTTCGTGGGCTTGGGTTGTGGACGAAGTGTCATTGAATGCGGACGGGAAGAAGGAGGAGGAGGTGGCGGCAGAGGACTGGAATCAGTTGATGAAGAACTGGAGGCAGGAGAACTAGCTAAAGATGATGAGTCGGGAGGGATAGGAGGAGACAAAAGAGCTGGTGTACTAGAAGGAGACGAAGAGGACGCAGAAGACGACGCAAGCATACCAGGAGAACTGGTTACACGCAACCAAGGGGTAGCAGGAGACTCCGGCAGCGAAGAAGGAGAACTAGAAATAGGACGTCTAAAGGGAAAGAGTTTCTCATCAAACTCAACATGACGAGCAACATAAAGACAGTTATTCACCACATCAAAACAGCGATAACCAAGATGAGATGGAGAATACCCAAGAAAGACACACTGAGTAGAACGAAAGGAGAATTTATGTTTATTATAAGGGCGAAGAAAAGGATAGACACCGCAACCAAAGACACGAAGAAAGGTATAATCAGGTGGCTGGTGATATAGGGTAGTGAAGGGTAGGTGACCTTGAAGAGGTTTACTAGGGTGGCGATTAATAAAAAAAACAGCATTTTCAAAAGCAAAATCCCAAAACCGAAAAGGGGTACTGGAATGGCCAAGGAGAGCAAGGCCAATGTCGACAATGTGACGAATTTTGCGTTCAGCAGTGCCATTCTGCTCATGCGTGTGTGGGCACGCTAAACGATGAACAATACCGACATCCTTAAAGAAAGAATTGAGAGAACGAAATTCACCAACTCAATCAGAGTTAACACTTTTAATGGTAGTGCCAAATTGATTTTCTACGAGAGTTTTGAATTGCTTGAAAACATGGACAACATCACTTTTATACTTAATGGGATAAATCCATGTGAATAAAGAGAAGTCATCAATAAAAAGCACAAAGTAGCGATAACCATTGAATGACAAAATAGGAGCAGGGCCCCAAACATCAGTGTGAATTAAATCAAGAGGTTTAGAGCTACGATGAAAAGTAGAAGGTAAACTAACCTTATGTAACTTTCCTAAACAACACGCCTCACATTTATCAGTGGACGTGGACACAGAGGAATGAGGGAGTTGAAACTGCCTAACCAAAGTACGAAGAGTGACATTATTAGGGTGGCCTAAACGAGCATGCCATTGACCTAAAGAAACAAGATAAGCGGCTGGAGACAAGGAACCACGAGCAAGAAGATCTAAGCGATAGAGACCATTATCAGCCCGACCGCGGAGGAGGAGTTCCTTGGTTGAAAGATCCTTAACACAACAAGAGTCAGAATAAAATTCAAAGAAACAGTGATTATCACGGGTAAAATTTTGAACAGATAACAAAGGCTTAGTAAGAGAAGGAGCATGCAAGACACGATTTAGATAAAGAGGACGAGAAAACAATGGCACAACAGATTGACCAATATGCTGAATAGGTAAAGCATCTCCATTACCAACTAAAATATGATCCGTACCAGTATAATCATTGGAGATACTGAGAGAAGACAAATCTGGCGTGACATGATCGGTAGCACCAGTGTCCGGATGCCAGGGAGTGACAGAAGGGGCATACTGCGCCATATGGGCTTGAGGAGGCATAGTCGACTCCGGGTAAGACGGAAGAGGCAACAAACCAACTGAGTGCGGTGTAGGAGAAACTGCCTGGCATAAGCAGCCGACCGAACGACAGGGGGTCAAAGAACAAAATTAGCATTAAAACGGCGTCGACAAGTGGCGGCCGTGTGATTCAAGATGCCGCAAAGCTGACACGTCTCACCCGGGGCGGGAGGGGTGTACCCACGCCGACCACCACCACGGCCAGAAACCTGATTTCGCTGGCCGCCGCGTTGCGAGTGACCGGTACGAGAGGATTGAAGCGGGAGAAGGTGGCGACTGCACAAGCATGGCCGTTGGCTGAAGGACCGGCTATTGGGCGTGAAGAAGCACCTCATACGAAACTAACTGTCCAATGAGATCTTGATAGGAGGGGGGTTCGGATCGCTGCTGCAAAGCTCCGTTGATGCCATTGAACTCGGCACCAAGCTTGCAGAAGATTATGGCATTGAACTCCGCAGGAGATATGTGATGGCCGGCAAGCTGCAATGTATCGGCGATACCCTTCGCTTTGGAGAGGAGAGCCGTGACCGACAAGTCACCTTTTTGCAAGTTGTGGAGCTCCATAACAAGCTGGGTCTGTTAAGCATAAGAAAGAGTGCCAAGACCCTGCTGAAGAGCTGTCCATGCAGCCGCCGACGTTGTGCAGCCCTGGAGAACAGGAAAAATGTCTTCAGCAACGGAGGAAAGAATCCAAGAGAGGACTAGCTGATCCTTTTGCTGCCAGATATCAAACTCAGGATTGAGTTGGGGCGCGACACCACTGACGGAAGGAAGAAAACGTGGCGGTGCCGGTTCAGTACTGTCGACAATACCGGCAACACGAAACATAGTCAATAAAGGAGTAAACTGAAGACGCCAAGACGAATAGTTGGCTCAGGATTGCAGCTTCACAGTAAAAGAATGATTGAGCGATTGCAGACTAGGTTGAAGAAGTGATCCTGATGTCTGTGAAGAAGGTGCCGCCGGCCGAAGATGGGTAGCCTGGTCGGTGGATGAAAGGTCGGTGATAGTCATCGTTGAAAGGAAGCAAGCAAGACTGAATAAGAACCAAGTGGTTTTTTTTTTTTTTTGATAAGAAGCCGCAGGAACTGAGAAGAGAGGAACCGAAGGAACGAAGCAATATTTAACAAGAGGCAACAGCAGGCGGCGGCAGAGAGTAGCAATGGCAGGGAGCAACACCGCGAACGACGACGTCGACGATCGAGCAGAAAACCGCAGCAGAAAAGGCACGCCGAACGACGAACCGGTCAGCAGTAGACAACCGGCAGCAGCAGCATCAGGCCGGCGGCAGCAGCAGGGAATCAGGTAGGAAAGAAAACAGCGGGAGCAACAATCGACAGAGAGCAAAGAAAAAACAGTTGACGGCGGGGAAGAATAAATAAAGGAGAGAAAAGAAAGAAAAAAGGTGAGTTGTTTTAAACCTAGCTCTGATACCAACTTAGAATAGGGAAATTGTATTGAATTCATAATAATGTTATGTACAATATACAGACTATATATAGACAATAACAACCTCTAAACAAGGACGTTATAGGAAATACTCTAACTATTACAATACTGTGGAAGCAAATTGGTGTTGATAAGTTACTCATGTTGTCTATGGTTTATATTTTATATGCTTTCATACTATGGATGTTGTTGAAGTAGCGTTAAAAGAGCGAATTACCTATTTGGCAGCCAATCCGGTTCTTGTGAAACTATGGAAAGTAGAAAAGGGAATAAACCATAAGGAAATTAAGCATGTACCTGTATTGATTCAGTTTCATGGATTGGAATTAAAGTACGGGAACCCTACTACATTGAGCCGAATTGCTAGCACAATAGGAAAACCTAGAGCTACAGATCATTGTACAACAGTGAAGCATAGGGCTAATTTTGCACGAGTTCTAGTAGATGTGGAAATACAGGACTTTCCTCCTTTGGTTGCAAATTTTGTTGATGAAAATGGGCGACTAATTGAGCAGCCAGTATTTTATGAGTGGCGGCCTACTCAGTGTCCTCATAGTAAGAAATAAGGCCGTGGAGGAGAAGTGTGTAAAAAGAAGGAAATTGGGAAATCTGTGAGTTAAAGAAGAATGAAGATAAACCAAAAAAAAAAAAAAAGCCACTAGAAACAATAGAGTGGAGGCAAGCCACAAAGAGCAAGGTTAAAGCAGTCACACAAGAGGAGGAACAAGACCTTGTAGAATAATCAGTGGCGGCTCAACGTTTTTGGGGGCCTAATGCGAGTTCTAAAATCGGGGCCTTTTAATAATAAAAAAACTATAAGAAAAGAAAAAAATTTTAACCCTCGTCCTTTTTTTTTGGCTTGAGACCGGCAACTATAAATCCGTGAGCTTATAGCAGGCGGAGTTAAAAAAGTTTTTTCCAAATATTATTCATATTAAGTTTTTCTTTCTAGCATTTTTTAAAGTATTGCTCATATTAAATTTATTTTTCTAGCTTTTTTGGTTGCAAATTCTTTTATGAAAGTTTCATGATCTATCTCTTCCAGTACGTCATTTTCTATTGATATAATAGCCAATTCATTTAATCTATCTTGTGACATTGTTGATCTTAAATAATTTTTTTTTTATTTTTAGTTTTGAAAAGCTTCTTTCTGCTGAATCAACTGTTATGGAAATAGTTAACATTATCCTATAAGCAATATAAGCATTTGGAAAAGAATTAAGTCTTTTAATTCTAAAGTTTGAAATCTTATTGCCCTAACACTTTCAACACGACTTTCCCAACGAGTTTGTGATAATGATTTAAGAGTTAGTTTTAGTAAATGCTCTTTTAGGATTTGCCACCTTTTGGTGGATGAAGAAAAGATTGTATATATACGTTGTATCACACCAAAAAATTCAGTGGCTTTGTTACAAGAATTGGCCATGTCGCAAGTTACCAAATTTAAACTGTGAGTACCGCTTGGAATATAAAACGACCTGGGATTAATATCTAAAAATCTTTTTTGCCGAGAAATTTTACAACCGCAATAATTCTTACTAATACATTTTTCCAATGTTCCTTCTCTTTATTAATTTGAACTTGAATATGTTTATCTATTGTTTTTTTTTTTTCCAATCTCATTTCTAAATCAATCCATGCACTCATATTTGCAAAATGTTCATTACTTGTTTCATGTTTCTTGAGCATAGAGCTCATATTTTTCTATTCATTACTACCTTCGTTGCTAGCCTACTTACACATGGAATAGCATCAAGAAATTTACAACAAACACAAAAAATCCTATCCAAATCTATAGAATAAATTAGCCATCTTCTCTCATGTTTTTCTCCATTAGGTAACTTTTGAATATAATGAGTAGAGGTAAAATGTCTATTTTTGGTTTTTAGAAAATCTATATCTACAATTTTAATTGGACCTTATTCTACGAGCAAGTCTCTTAATTTAATATCAATATTTTTCCATTGACTTGGAGTGTGAATTACAAGAGTGTGAATTACAAGAGCTTAAGCAACAGGGGCAGAAATATACTTGGAGTAATAAGCAGATTGGAATAAACAGAACCTGTACAAGAATAGAGAGAGCTATAGTTAATGGTGAATGGTTGATGAAGTTTCCTAACTCTATTGGGACTGCAATGGCAACATGGATTTCTAATCACTCACCGGTAGTAGCACAAATAGATGGTGGGATATTACAGAAAGTAGCACCGTTTATATTTTTTAATTTGTGGTGTTAGACAGATGAGTTCAAGACAATAGTAAGCAGAGAATGGGAAAGACAAGTAAAAGGCATGAAAATGTATCAGCTGGCGAATAAACTAAAAGTGTTAAACCAGCCCTAAAACTTCACAACAGGCACAAATTTTTTAATATTCAAAATCAAGTGCAGGAGCTTAGAGACAAGCTGCAGACTATAGAAGAGAAGATGAACAAGGACCCTAAGAATGAAGAAATGCAAAAACAAGAAAGAGTGATATATCATAATATCATACAAGGCTTCTTAGCTCAGAAAGCAAAAGAAGGATGGAAAAAGCAAGGAGATTCAAATATTGAATTCTTTCATACAAGGCTGCGTATCAGAACAGTCAAAAATAGAATAAGTTGTACTATGAATAAAGATGGGGAAACGGTAAAAGACTGGGAGAAAATCAAGTCATTTTGTGGATTTTTTTCACAAGCAGCTAGGGTAGAAGAGTAATAGGGTGCCATATGAGGTGAATATATTTAAGAAGGAACTTACTTTGAACTGGCAGCAACAATTGAAAGTACTGAGGAAAGTTAACCCACAAGAAGTGAAGAAAGCTAAATGGGAAATACAAAGCGGGAAAAGTCCTGACCCGGATGGATATGGAAGCAGAGTTTATAAAGGAGTTTCGGGCATTATAAAGGAAGATGTGATTAGTGCAGTGATTGAGTTCTTTGATACAAGGAGGATATTAATACAACTCAACTCTACAGACCTGGCCCAAATCCCTAAAACTGATTAACCACAAAATGCCTCGGAATGCATGCCTATTGCTTGCTGCAACCTAATCTGCAAGTGTGTTTCCAAGATAATATGCGAGAGGTTGAAGGAAGTACTTGCAGAAATGGTAGCAGAGAATCAAAGTGCCTTTGTGAGCACAAAATTGACTGTACAATATTTTGCTTACACTGGAGCTTATTCAATTGTACCGGAAGAAGAATATAAGCAAGAGATGTATGATGAAGATCGACCTGAAAAAGGCATATTAGTCTGTTGAATGGAGTTTCATAGAAGAGATGTTGCGGACGATTAAAAGTTCCAGTTCACCCTCAATGTAAGAGCTTAAAACTTACTAATATACGTTTCGCTGACGATTTGATGATATTTTGTCAAGCATATGAATACATAGTGAGAAAGGTTATGGAGATGCTAGGTAAGTTCTCAGCCTGTTCTGGACTGGTGGCAAACCCTGCTAAATCTAGTTTGTATTTTGGTGGGGTCTCAGAGGAATTGAAAGAGAAACTGTGAGATTACAGGGCTTAGGGTTGGAAAATTTCCAATGAGTACTTAGGGGTACCACTCTCGCCAAGGAAATGGAATCAAATGGAATGTGATATTCTGGTTCAGAAAATGACAGCAAAGATTAAATGCTGAAGTTCAAAGCACTCAGCTACACAGGAAGGTTGCAGCTGATCAATTCATTCCTAATGGCAATGAATAACAATTGGGCATAAGCTTTTATATTGCCTCAGAGCGTAACATTACAAATTAATAGTCTGTAGAACCTTCTTGTGGGGTTTTAAAGAAGCTCGATAAAAAATGCCTCTGGTGAGCTGGGAAAAAGTATGCAGAACAAAGAGGCTTAAGCAATCGCGATGGCCATGTACGGAACTAAGCAACAATTATGAAACAAGTTTGGAGTCTTGCAGAAAAAGAAGATAATTTGTGGGTGAAGTGGATACATAAGATTTACATAAAAAAGAAGAACTTTTGGGATATCCAACCAATGCAAGAAGCAAGTTGGCAGTGGAAACAGATTCTGAAATTGAAGGAAAAAATGATGAATGAAGTAGCAGGAGGAAATTGGAAACATACTGGCTCAGGTACTCTATATCTTCTGCTTATAGATGGCTTATGGGTGACAGAACAATAGCAGCTCAGTTTATATGGTCAAAGTGCAATGTTCCAAAGCACAATTTTATTGTGTGATTATTTTGGAGAAGTAGATTATTGACTAAAGAGAGGTTAGCAAAGCTAAATATGTTAAACGGTGATGAAGTAGGCGTGTTGTGCAAGCTCAAACCAGAAACTTCTGAGCATTTATATTTTGAATGTCAATTCTATGCCCATTGTTGGATAAAATGGTTTACTGGTTAGAATTGTAGAAAATTCCAATCAAACAGATAGAATGGAGGTGAAGGATTGTGAGCACTTGGAGGAAAGCTAGTTTGCAGAGAAAAGTGTTGTTTGCTTTCATGGCAGCTGACGTTAGGTGTGCACAGTTTGGCTCAAATCGGTAGAACCGCCCAATCTGGTCATCGGTTCAGATTAACGGACGGATTATAATTATGTTTTTAAACTGGCAGATGGAAAAATTGAAAATCGGTCAATTCGGTCCGGATTACGGTTTGGCATTATAAAACCGTCTGTCAATCCGGACCGGACCGTATATATATTATAAAATAATAATATATTGGTTTTGTATATATAGCGTCGGATAAAGACTTTTATCAAAAGTGCTAAGTTGCCCTATTGGCATTGTTGTTGTTCCCTCTATATTAGACTTTGCTGAAGGCTTTGTGTTCGAATCCCTCATGGATTATTATTTTTTTTTCCAAGAAAAGCCTCAAAAGAAAAGGCTGAAAAAGACCCAAAAAATTTGAAGAAAAGCCCCCAAAAAAGGTCCAATAACAAAAAAATGTTTAATTTTTTGTCCAAAACAAAAAAGTCCAATCAGAAGTCCAAACCGCCAATCCGCCCAAACCAAACCGTTGAAAACGGATTGAATTGGTCCGGATTATACACCAATCCGGTCCGGCTATGGATTGAAAATTTTCAAACCGTAATGAACAGTTTGGTTACGGATTGCTATCTACGGATTGCTATCAATCCGGACCGTGAACACCCTTAGCTGACATATACCACATTTGGGAAGAGAGGAACATGGACATATTTAGAGGAGATGGAACACTGCTTAAGAAATGGAAAATCTGAGAGGGAGATAACAATTTTGGCTCAGTTATTTCTTTACTAGCTGTATAGTCATGAGTTAGAAGTAGAAGGAAAATTTGTAATAGTGGTAAGTTTTTCGTTGTAAATATGCACATTCAGCTGCATCTATGCAATATATTTACATTTTACAAAAAAAAAAAAACGAAAAAAAAATTCACGAGTAAAATTACGAAAAAATCAAAATAAAACATTCTTTTAATATTCAAACACAATTACTCTAACACCAATCTCATAAAAAAGGTTGAAAATAATAACATCAATATCACTTAATTTTCACCCCACATTTTTTTAACTCAATTTTCTTTTTGACTTATTTTTTGAAATCCACAATTAACAAATAAACGAGTATTTGTTTCTTTTTTTTGTTTGACAACTAAGAATCGGTTTAATAATATATTTTAATATATTTCGTGCAACGCAGTATTAGTAATATATTTTGTTATATTAATATAAGCAGTGTCGTAAACAAGCAAATTCAATACATCTGACTAATTGTTAAGATATTGTAACCCTTTAACTTATTTCAAGAATCAGAACAATAGTGACAATAATTAGTCACACGATGTAAATTGAAACATTGCTTTTCATTTTGTCACTGTATCTTTTTTTAAAACATAGAAATAATGTTTTGACAAGAAACGCACTGGTAACACAGAATTTTCTCATTCTAAACACTACATGCTTTCTCGCAATTACTTTACGTTATAGCAACCACGGGAAAATGTTGATAGAAGCTCTCCCTTTCCATGCAGTTCAACCGGCCTCCCCACAAAAATAATAAAACAATGGCTTTAGATTTCCATTTTGAAATCTTCAAAAAAATAAGAGTATTGTAATACCTTAAAAAATGAAAATAAGTAAAAAGACCTCAAATTTTCAATCCCAATTTCAACTTCACAAATTTTGATATTTTTTTTCCAATGTTCTCAATATTTTTAATTTTATCCAACATATTAATATTTCAATTAAAAAAAACAAAAAGAACATCTCAATGTTCATAAATCTCAATCTCTCTCAATCTATCAGCCGATAATGTAAATAAGGAAATATAAATTTGGAACTCAAGAAAAGAAAAAGAAAAAGTAAGTTCTTCAGAGCTAATAATGACTACTAGTGAGAATAAATGATATTTATAAGTTTTTGTCTTTCCCAATAAATTATTCTAAAAACAAATAGTTACTTGCTAGATTCATTTGAAATTATAAGCTTTAGATATTACTATATGACACCACAAACTTATTGGTCTTCCTATTCCACTTCTCTATTAGGGTTTCGTGAAAAAAACTAGTGACTAACCTTTTTGCACGTGAGATGTACATAAATTGACTGAAGGGTATGTCTATATAAAATGCAAACATTTATAAAGTCACAAGCAAGTAATATTATATGGAAGACTCGAGTCAAATTTTTACATGGACACATAATGCCCTTTGGTCAATTCACGTGCATCTTACGTGCAAAAAGATTGACTATTATTTTTTCGCAAAACGCTAACGAAAAAGTGAATAGAAACACTAATCAAGTTTGCAGTGCCATAAAAGAAAATTTGCAGTGCCATATAATAACATATGAAACTTTTAATTTTAAATGAATATCAACAAGAACTTTTTGGTACTTATGGAGTAATTTCTTTTATATATATATATATATATATATATATATATAGGATTTTTATGTTTAAAATTTTCCAATTTCGGTATTCTCTTTAGCCATCCAAAAATGTGGAGCCGCCCCTGCAGTTCATTATTGCTATCCAACCGTATTTTGGATGATCTTTGTCTCTCATTTTTGGTGTGTTGGCAAGACAAAAACTATTATAACAATTAAAATAAATAGTAGGAAACTTTTTTATAAAAGGCGGTGAAGGTTGTTAAATTAAAAAAAGGGGTATAACTTTCATATAATATTTAAGAAGGGCAGTAAATAATTTCAATAAATTCATGAAAGAAGAATATATTGTTAAAGTTGACCCGAACTCAATGAAAATGTCTTGTTTGATTTTTAGCATTTAAATCTCCAAAATGTCCATATTTGTAGATGGCATAAACATCTTAAACAATTTAAACTAGAGAATATACATTAGGAAAAGAATGTAAAACTTAAACTTGAGTCTACGGTCGACATTAGAAATATATTTTTCTTTCATAATTTTTAAGAAATGATTTAAGCCCTTATTACAAATAATGTAAAAGTTATATTCCTTTATTAATTAATAACAACCTCTACTGCCCCTTATACAAAATTTCCCTAGATATCATAACTAGGAATAGAACTTTTTGTGTCGCCCGCTAAATAGTCTGGAACAAAAAATAGCCAAAGAAAAATACCACCCATGAAAACAATGTTTCGTGCCCGCCTTGTTAGGGAGACACTTTTCTCCAGCGGAATGCGACTTGTTTAACATTATCAATACAGTTGTTGCAATGGCAACAGGGATGAGAATGCATAGCATTTGAAAATAGCGAGCCATGATCACCTTAATTGATAATAGTACTTTGCAACGTGAAATTCCGACCGACATATAGAAAGACAACCAAATTCCAGTAACTGTTTGTTGTGCTGATTGCCGGAATGTATGGCTGGAAATCAAGCAAATTTGAAGGAAAACCAAGAGCAGGAAGCAAGAAATTTTTTCAATTAAAGGGAAAAAAAATTTAATTTAAAAAATGCATAAAGAAAAATAAAGTTAAAGTAAATTAAATGTCTTGTTTGATCGTATGTTCATTTTTTTTTAACAATTTGCCATTCGTTATTACGACCTATGCAATAAAAAATATTTATCAAATTAATAACTATATCTAATTTAATAAGTTACTCACTCTATTCCAAAATAAGTGTCTTAATAGAACTTGCACACAGTTTAAGAAAAACTTAAATAGGATAGATAAATTATTAGAATATTCTCAACTAACCGAACTAAAATAAATACTTGCCAATAATATTATTTTTTTCCAGGTAAATTTTAAATTTTGGACAAAAAGTGCATTGGAATCAGAAAAACGATACTTATTTGAAAATTTTTTCATTTTCCTAAAACGATAATTATTTTGAAATGGAGGAAGTACTAGACTCAACCGAAGCGATTCCCAATATGCCTTTCGCATTGTTGATGGTTTATATAATGAGATAGTTTTATATCAAATATTACGTGATCCATTTGATATTATATGTATGATATTTGTTAGAACATTTATGGTAAGTGTCATAGACTCACCTATATATATGTATATATATATATATATTATAGTTTATTGTAAGAGAGAAATTTGAGATAGAGAATATACTTCATTTCTAGAATTTCACATAGGGCAAGATTCTATGTGTAGTTTTCTAATACACTTTTCAAAAAATATCTTAGTGAAATTATGAAAAAATTCTCAAATTCTAATAAAAGTAATCATAAAACTCCATCCGTTTTTATTGCTGCTTTTTTTATGACTAGCTACTTTGCAAAATGAAATGCATTGTTCCAAATATAAAGTATAGAATGCTATGTTGTCTTCATTTGTTGGCAACGATGTTCAATTAATGCCTTTATTTATTTACATTTCATCAAAGTTTTATTTTTAGTTCCCAAAAAAATGTTTTATATATCTTTACATTTTATTACACATGAATTTTTCTGCCCCATGCATTGTACGGGTTTAAGATCTACTACATATATTTATATAGTTGTACAATCTTCATTGCCTTCACAGTGGAATATACAGTCTTCTTTATCACATGGTACAGGGTCTCACTGGGGCCTGAATAACTTTCTCTAAAACAAGAAAATTTCCCAAGTTGCTTCGACATGGTAAGAGTGTCAGCATAAGGATTGTGCTTATATTAGTTGTGTTCTAATTGTGTTGACCAACCAGATTGGACAATTGATCCTCGGGCGGAGTTTGGCCAATCCTTTGAGCTTTGACTCATGGACAACTTTAAATCATTAACTGGCCCATCACTATGAACTAGGAAAGAAAAAATTGTTGTTGTTATTACTAGTCCCTTGAGTAGAGACAGCGTTGGGATAAAGAATCTCACATCGCATGTATACACTTTTAGCAGGCATTTTCTACCCATTTTTACTTAGAATTAGGTGTCCATTAGATAGGAATAGTTTACTTTTGGATTAATTTTGCATTTCAGGGTGATCAGAGGGCCAATGTTGAATATCAGAATAAATTGGCGTCAGAATGTGCAAAAGACAAAAAGGACCAGAATTGGAACTGATGCAAATCACGAGCTGGAAGGAGCAATTAGAGTTGAACCAGAGGAGGAATCCTTGCTGATGAAGTAAAGATGGCTGCAACTTGATCACAAGTTGCTGAATTTATGTAGCAAGAATCCAAAAGAGGAAGAAAGAGCTGCAGCTTCTCAATTGTTTTCTGATAATGCTGCTGTGATATGGCTGCTGGTGCTGCTGTCAATCAGGGAGAGCCAAGGCCAAAATCTTGCCGAAGGAAAGGACAAATGCCGCCCTTGCAAGTTGTTGTTGCTGCAAGTGGAAGACAGAAGGAGGGAACATGATGATTGAACAGAAGCATACTGCTGATGCAGCTGCTCAATGCTTCTGCTCCTGTTATTTGCTGGATTAAAAGATAAAGCAGAGAAAGGATGTGGAAGATTGTTGTCACTCGGGCAAGTAATTATTGTAACTTGCTAGAGTGGTGACTGCAGCTGCTCTTGCTGATGGCACGCAACCCAAGAAGGAGCCCCACATGTAAAAAGCTCAAGAATTAGATTTAAGGAAGTTTAGAGGCTAAGAAAGAAGGCTGATTGGAAGTTGCTAATCAAGTGGCTGAAAAGGAGGGCAACAAGAAGGTGGAGACAACTTGCTCTTGCTCAAGTGGCCAAAGTTGCTTAACTTGCAAAAATTGCTTTACTTACTTGTCAAGTTGACGACTTATCAAGTTGCTCATTTGTTGGAGATTAAAATAGTAAAAGGTGACCTCCTTCAAGTGCTATATATACTCAATCAGCTGCAAGTATCGATAATCAAATTAGAATAGGAAAAGAGTTAGATATAAACACAAAAGAGGGTGTAGAAGCAGTTAGGAGTGGCAGGTTTTGCCTACCACTCGGGAGAGTGAAAAGACTCACTCGAGGGAGTGACCTGGTAACAGCAGCAACTTCCCTAAGTTATTCTCTACTTCTTTTAGTTGTTTCCTTGTTTTGAATTGATGTTTAATGCCTATAAATGCATCCTTGTGTATTTGTATCTCCAGATATATGTAGCTAAATTCTCTCTACGGTCTAATCCCTCTTATCTATACAAGTATGTTTTGGTAATGCTCCTATATGATTTATTGTTTCTAGTTTAAGTGCTTCAATTAACCTTTTAGTTAGACTGATCTACTATCTAAAGGTGCATGCATAGTTATGGAGATCTGAGAGGGTCATAACGTTAGAACGGCTTAAACTAGTCTATGACAAAGGAGGAAATTTACCCTTTGGTTTCAATCATGAACATAAGTTAGGTGCTTGGCATCGGTGATCAAAGAGGCTTAAGAACTCAATGGCTTAAATTAATCTCAATAATCTGACTGAGAGGTAGATAATTTAGTAATCTAGGACTCTTTACTCTATTTGAGAGGGATTATAAAGAATACATGTGTCTGATCATACATAATTCATATACGCAAAAGGAGCAAATAAAACCATAACACAACTGTATAGAGAGGAGTGGAGGACGACCCTAGGTTCTTTTTCTATTTTCTATTCTGTCAGCTCACTCTGTCAAGTGACATTTCTCACTCGCCAAAGTGACAGTTCAGTACTCTATTTTCATATTACTCTCTCCACAATCTTTTTCTTGAATCATTTTGGGTTATTTAGAGTCACTGCCATCCTTGTGGATTCGACCCGACTTACTACTAACTACAGTATTAAATTGGTAAATTATTTTGGTGGATTCGACACCCATCAAAAGTGGCGCCGTTGTCGGGGACGGTGATCAACTTCCTTTTAACCCTTTGTGATTCTAACAGATTTGTCGAGACCCGCAAAAATTAATCTAAATTCCAAACAGATCAAAAATTAATTTGCCGAAATAGTGGAATCAGGTCGAAATCCCAAGAGAGCCGTCTTTCAACTCTTAGTTTTATAAAAGTAGAAAAATGGGGGGATTTTTCTTTCTTCAAAATAAAATGACAAATTAAACTAGAAAGAATTGCAGAGCAAATTAATAACAGAAAATTTTGGTTCAAGGAATGGATTCAATTACATTATAGATCATTGACTAAAAAGATTATTTTTCTACGATTCTAGCATTCAACCGTAGACTTAATAGGATTGTCGTAAAATATCTTATATTTTCTAAAAATATTTGACCAAGCCCAGCACCTAATTAAAATTTAGTATAATTTAACTGGGCACGATAGCATTCCACATTAAATTATACTAGCAGTAAAAACTTTAAAAATTTAGTTGAACCAAAAACTAAAATAATTGAGATAGCTACAGTTAAAAAGTTTTGGTCCTATTGATTTCCTAAATAGACTAATCATGCACATTCAACGTGCCACTACCAAAATGCATAATTTAATAATGTGCTACTTAGTGCCAAATGTTTAAGACAATAGCGCAGTATAAACAATTTGGTAGTACTAGAAAGAAAATACTTGATTAAATTGTCAGATTAATCAAGTATCTACTCTCATAAAAAGAAATCAAAAGCAATAGATACTTAAATTAAAAGTAGAAAAAAATAAAGTGAAACTTGTAGTCTCACGTATAATATAAATGAATAAATCCTTGAACCAAAATAAGAAAACTAGCCACTCATAGTGACTATAAACATCTTTAAAGGTTTGGAAAAAAAAATTAAACTAAAGAAAAACTAAAAAGCGTAAAAGAAAATTGTTGCCAAAATGGAGAGAAGGAAGTAGCAACCTAATGCTTGCTACGGTGGGGTGCACTTTTCCTTTTGGTCAAGGAGTTCTATTTATAGTGCCTAACCGAACCAAAAATCCAAGGAAGAAGGAATCAGCCAAATCAAATTTAATCCTAAATCCTAACTCCATTTTCAAGTTGATTTTTTCTTTTTGCAAGATTTTTTAATCCAACCAAGCGGGTCAAAGATTTGGTGAATGAGATTTAGTTGATTTGACTTGGTAAAAGCCTTCTTTTCTATTTATAGTGACTTGGTAAGGTATATGACTCGATTCATTGGGACTTTATTGATGAAATGCTGAGAGAAAATGGCTTTCCACCAAAGTCTATTGGATAGATCATGGAATGTATTACATCTACTTCATTCTCTTTGAATATCAATGGCAATAGTTCTGGATTTTTTTAAGGGAAGAGAGGTTTGAGATAAGGTGATCCCATGTCACCTTTACTTTTTGTGATGGTAATGGAGTATCTTACCAGAATTTTCAAGTTGGAAGCAATAAAGGAAGGCTTTCAGTTTCATCCCTACTGTGAAAAACTGAAAATTACTTTCTTAAGTTTTGCAGATGACCCGATTATTCTATGTGGAACTGATGTGCAAACAGTGGCAAGAGTAAAGGAAGTAGTGGTCAAGTTTGAAGCTACTACTGGACGAAGAGTAAACATATATAAATCCAATCTGTATGTCGTAGGAGTTTCTGCTGATGTTGTTGATAAAATTCAGGACATCATAGGATTTGAAAAGGGAACCTTTCCAATGAATTATTTGGGGATGCCAATCTCACCAACAGCTTGGAATAAAGGAGAATGTCAAAGTATGGAGGACAAAGTTACAGCAAGGATAAAGAGTTGGTCATCAAAACATTTATCTTATGTTGGTAAATATTTGTTGATCAAAGTTGTGTTGATGAACTTGAATTCCCGCTGAGCAAGTATCTTCTTAATCCCACATAATGTAATTCAGAACATTGTTAAAATGTGTAGACTTACGGGGGAATATGGTTAATAGAAGGAGAGTTTCTTTGGTTGCATGGAATGACTTATGCAGGAAGAAATCAGAGGGAGGTCTGAATATAAAAGAACCAATTAAGTTCTTGGAATAAGTCTCTGATTGGAAAACAGTTATGGGATCTTAGCAATATGAAAGAAAATCTATGGGTGAAATGGATGCACATCTAATACATTAAAGGCATGAAGGTGTGGGATTGCAAAGCTCCACAAGACAGTAGTTGGCACTGGAAAAAACTTATGAAGGTTCAAGCGGAGATCAAAACAGGTATTACCAATGACCAATGGCAAGGAAATAGAGGAAAGAAGCACACTGCCAAGAGTGGGTATGACTGGTTGAGAGGAGAAAGAGGGAAAGATCATGCAGCCAAGATCATATGGAGTACATACTCAGTCCCCAAACACAGCTTCATAACCTGGTTGACCTGGAAGAATCGACTGGCCACATCAGATAGACTGAAAAAGATGAGGATTATAAATGAGGATCAGCAATGTGTTTTGTGTATGAATGAACTTGAAACGCCTGAGCTTATGTTCTTTAAATGTGACTTTGCTGAGGCAGTAATGGAGGAGATCAGGAAATGGCTTTGCTTATATGTTATATATATAGGCTGAATGTAAAGTAAGTCCTCAAAATTTTGAGAAACAAGGGAGTGCAGAAGAGGATTGCTTTTGCTGGCTTCAATGCAGTGATCTATCATATTTGGATGGAACAGAACAGGAAGTTCAGAGGAGAAAAAACAGAAGTTGATGAATGCATAAAGAGAATCAAATGGGAAGTTAAGTGGAGAACAGTGTACTGCTTGAAAAGCAAGAAATTGAAGTCAAATGAGATTGAATTTCTGAGGAAATTAGGGCTGGGAATAGAAGTAGTTAATGCTTGAGATGTAATTATACACCTGTACAGTTCTGTTTTTTGTGAAGTTGATCAATACAAAGTTTACAATTTAACCAAAAAAAAATAGAAATCTGATAGGTGTCTTTTATAAAGTATAATAAAACGTGGTTTTGAGGATATCTTTTAGGAGAGGAAATATCTCAGAGACTACATACAAATAGGTGTACAAATTCCCAAACCACCACCCTGATAAAATTGACATGAATTTGTCAATGAATTAAGCAGATTTCTATTTTGAATTTGGGCCAGTTTAGTGGGCCTTTTGTGTTCAATAAACAGAACATTTCGTTGGTTTCTTTTAGCCCAACCGCTACATTGTCTTCAAATAGATTTGATGAGAAATTATCAATATTATTATTATTTGGAAAACATCTAAATTTTTTTTGGTAACCGAGAACATTTAGGTTAATAGTGAGACCACTCCGATTCTAGGCATCACACGAATTATCCCTTACACTTAGCTATAGATAATCCCATCTGTCATTGCTCGGTCTTAATTTCTTGTATAGCTTACTTATCAAGATAGTCCGGATGCAGGTCTTCCACGTATAAATAATAACGAATGTATATTAGGTTCCCGTTTGAAGCATGGTTTAGCACATGTTATAGCTCCCTATTTGAAATCCCAAACTTGGAATGTGAAAACTTGGTTTTCTATTCTAATTTTTTTTTAGCAATCAAAGTTGACTGAATGCCAACAACTTTTAATGTAAACTTTGTTTTTTTAAAAGAAAAAAACAAGTTGCATGCATATGAAAAGATAAGGATGTGTTTGTGTAAATGCGTATGTGTTTTAAAAAAACAAAATGCATGCGTATGAAAAGGTAAGGATGTGTTTGTGTAAATGTGTATGTGTTTCAAACTTGTATATTTGCATATCCATATAAAATATATAGTGAATAAGCTTGATGACTCAAGTCTCCCCATTTTAGCGTTACTAAATGTAAATGGGGCCAAGTGTTGAATAATTCATACGGATATCCGACATCTGTTATTGTGACCGGTGCATATAAATGTGGATAACACATTTGATGTTTGAACAATTCAACCTCCATTTCGTGGTCAGTTGGAACCATAGACCCTCTCTAGTTGACTCATTGACTCAATGCTGCTTCAATTCATTGATACTGATTAACTTAGGTTGGTGGTGTGAATTAATGATATCTCAACCAACATCGGTTGCTTTTTCGATCAATATTCTTATATCTATTCTATTTTTCAATATGCACGTAATATTTCCAGTTTGAAATAATTGTTCGTTATTTTAAAGATGACAATCATTTTCAAAATGACAGGAGTATTCATTATATTATGGGCTGTTAAACACTTAAACTTATAGTACTCCTTCCATTTCAAAAACTAAGTCTTTTTAGTATTTACACGTAAACTAAGGAGACAATCATTTAATGATTAATTTGTGTATTAAATGTTTATTTTGCCCTTCATTAATTGTTTTGGAACTACAACCAAAACTAGATGAAAAATGGTTAACATCATGTATTGAAGGTAAAGTTGGGAAGTTAATCTTTAATTTGTCTTGAAATTCTAAAACTACCTACATTTTAAAATATTTCTTCAAACCTAAAACTATCTACATTTTGAAATGGATGGAGTATATAATACAAAATCTCTTGAGTGAATAGTTTGGGAGAACTGAAAACTTGCGCACTCACAAGACAGTATGCCAAATATCGTCACAATGCATTTCCCTCTTATATTATTTGTCCTTCTGTTACCATGCTTTTCCGCATTTTGCTTAGCCAGGAGGATTCCAACTACCAATATCACCACGGATCAGCTTGCTCTTCTTTCCTTGAAATCCCACATCATTTCTGATTCTGATCACCAAGTATTGTCTAAAAACTGGACACTTGGTTCTCCTGTTTGTGACTGGATTGGAGTCACTTGTGGGTCCCGACATCACAGAGTCACCGCCTTAGATCTTTCGGGCATGAAACTCACCGGTACCATACCTCCCCAACTCGGGAATCTCTCATTTCTAGTTTCTCTCAACATGAAGGGAAACCATTTCAACGGAGAATTACCCGATCAGTTTTCAAAATTCCGACGGCTAAAAGTCCTGGATTTCACCGACAACAATCTCAATGGAGATTTCCCACCTTGGATTGGCTCATTTCAAAAGCTTGAATACTTGTCCCTTTGGAACAACAGCTTCACTGGGATTATCCCGACATCCATCTCTAACATGTCCAAGTTAACGACATTATACGTTGGATACAACGATCTCCGCGGAAACCTTCCGACAGAGATCTTTAACATGTCCGCGCTGGAAATAGTTTCATTGGGTGTAAATGGGTTTACAGCTAGTTCCCTTCCGGAGAATATGTGTCAGAATCTTCCGAGGCTCAAATTGCTTGATTTAGAACAAATGGGGTTAATTGGTCGAATACCATCAAGCATAGGGGAATGTTCACAGCTTCAGAGTCTGTACATGGGTTTCAACTCACTTACTGGAGTGATTCCAAAACAAATTGGAGAGCTGAAAGGTTTGGAGGTTCTAGCACTTGGACGGAACTGGCTGGAAGGTAATCCAGCTACCTTAATTTATTGATCCTAATATTATAAGTATGCTTTTTAGTTACAAAACGTCCTTTTTTCCGACCTCCCAACTATAAATAATAGAGTACAACATACATTATAAGTTCCAGTCGGGACGAATAATGAATAATCTTAACCTTCATATATTTTTTCATATTCGTTACTGGATCTATGATTTTTAATGCAAAA
The DNA here is from genome assembly GCA_949775105.1 of Oldenlandia corymbosa var. corymbosa. Lineage (NCBI taxonomy): Eukaryota > Viridiplantae > Streptophyta > Magnoliopsida > Gentianales > Rubiaceae > Oldenlandia > Oldenlandia corymbosa. Next base: position 29,068,501 of record OX459118.1, on the reverse strand, counting down.
TTTGCGTCTACGTAGAGAACAAATTGATGACTTATGGTTTGATTCTTGTTTTTTGTCAATTTGGTTCAACCAAATTCAGGGTCACGTTTGACTATACCAGTAAATTAATATTTTAATTTTCCTAATCATTTTTCACCTTAACTTTGATCAGTACATTATTTATTTAAGTTTTACATCAATTTTTCCAAGGTGCAATTCCTGAAGAAATTGGGAACTTGTCAATGCTGCAAATTGTGGACTTCGGCCAAAACAACCTGACAGGTATTTCACATTATAATATTAAACTACGACGTTCATCGTTTTTCTGAACTGATGGTACGTATTTTGAGAGGTCATTCAACATTTTTAGATCAACAGACCATAATTATGATGTATCCTGGTATACGCATTTAATAAAAATTGAAAAACATTTGTAAGATTTTGTCTCCAAAAACAAATCTTCAAAGTTCGATATGAATTTGTAGGAACAGTAGATTCTAACTCTGTAACACTGTACAGTAACACATAAAAAAAGTGTATGTAAGAAATATTAAAATCCCTTTCTCAAAGTGGACTTCTATAAAAAGTCGATACAGTATTTTAGAACTATACATAAAATAAATGCTCAAAGTGCTCAAACAAAAATTGAAGTGATTTGCATGTTTTGTTTCATGTCAATGATGTCATAATATCATCAATTTTGTTTTAGGAGTTATACCTGAAGAGATGGGGAAGTTATCCAATCTTCAACAAATCAACTTCCACCTGAACAAGTTAACCGGTTCTATTCCTGTAGATATCTTCAACATCTCAACCTTAATGTCAATCGATTTTGGAGGAAATATTCTTCATGGCAATCTTCCTATAACAATGGGTTACACCCTTCCTAATTTAGAAAACTTTTATCTTGATAGGAACCACATCGGTGGAGTTATACCCAACTCAATCTCAAATTGCTCAAATCTTCAGATTCTTGAGCTTGCAGAAAACAATTTCACAGGCCCTATTCCCAACTCCTTGGGAGATCTTAGATTACTTCGAATCTTAGATCTCCCACACAACAATTTTACCAATGATCCTTCCTCTCCCATTTTAAACATCTTTACCACATTGACTAATTGCAAGTATCTGAAGCAAATCAATGTAGGTGATAATCCACTTGATGGCACTTTGCCTCATTCTATTGGAAACTTTTCTTCCACGCTTGAATACTTTTACGCTAACAAGTGTAAACTCAAGGGAACCGTTCCAGAAGGGATTGGAAATCTAAGCAGCTTAGTAACGTTAAGCCTTTATGACAATCAACTTATTGGTTCATTTCCAGCTTCAATAGAAAACTTGCAGAACCTTCAAATTGCTGATCTTGGTGGGAACAGAATGAGAATTTCTCTAGAGCTGTTTTGTGATTGCAAGAACTTGGGCCTTTTAGATCTGCATGACAACTCTGTAATTGGTGGTGCAATTCCAGATTGCTTAGGAAATATTACTACACTCAGATATCTTTACCTAAATTCCACTGGATTAAACTCTAGCATACCTGTGAGTTTCTGGAACCTCAAACATCTATTGAAGCTTGACCTTTCTTCTAATTCATTGAGCGGCTCTCTGCCTCTTGAAATAAGTTATTTAAAAAGCGCAACATCGATGGCTTTCTCCAAGAACTATTTCTCAGGTGAGATTCCAAGCACTATAGTAAGTCTAGAAGGCTTGCAGAATCTCTCTTTAGCGCACAACAAATTTCAAGGGCATATTCCCGAAGAAATGGACAAGATGTTGAGTTTGAATATATTGGATCTATCATATAACTTGTTATCTGGTGCCATTCCAAAGTCTTTGGAAAAACTTCAAGGTCTTATTTTCTTCAATGTCTCCTTTAACAATTTGAGCGGCGAAATTCCTTCTCGAGGCCCTTTTAAGAACATGACAGCTGAATCCTTCATTTCAAACAGAGGACTGTGCGGAGCTCAAAAATATCATGTTCAGCCATGCTCTAACCATTCTACTCATCATAGGATGAGTAGCAAAAATATGCGTACAGTTGTAATAGTGTTGGCGGTGACGATATCAGTAGCCAGTATCACATGCTTGGGTTTCATCTTCTTGAAGTGCAAAAAGAGTGGTATAACTTCTAATGATGATCCTGAAGGTTTCCCTTCGATTACACCAAGAAGAATATCATATGATGAACTTCTTCGAGCAACAAATAGATACAACCAAAGTAATTTATTGGGTACTGGCAGTTTTGGATCTGTTTACAAGGGTACTCTTGATAATGGTAAGATCGTGGCTGTTAAAGTGTTCAATATGCAATCAGAAGGGTCATTGAAGAGTTTCGACACAGAATGTGAGGTATTGCAAAGTGTTCGCCATCGAAATCTGGCAAAAGTGATTAGCAGCTGTTCTAACATGGACTTCAGGGCATTGGTTCTTGAATATATGCCAAATGGAAGCCTTGATAGATGGTTGCATTCAAATAACAATTTTCTTAATGTTATGCAGCGATTGAACATACTAATCGATGTGGCTTGTGGTTTACAGTATCTGCATTGTGGTTATACGACAACAATTGTCCATTGTGACCTGAAGCCTAGTAACGTCTTGCTAGATCAAGAAATGGTTGCTCATATTACTGATTTTGGCATTTCGAAATTATTGGGTATGGAGGACAGCATCACATACACAAACACACTAGCCACACTTTGTTATGTTGCACCGGGTGAGATTTTCATTTCCTTGGTTTTTTTTGTTTTTTTTTTTTTTGTGAACCTACCTACAATGAAAAGCACATATGGATTTCTTTAATCCTTTTTTTCCCCTTATAGAGTATGCTTCGGAAGGATTAGTGTCGACAAGATGCGATATTTACAGTTTTGGGATCATGATGATGGAAGTGTTCACTAAAAAGAGTCCTAGTGATGAAATGTTTGGTGAAACTTTGAGTCTAAAGAGATGGGTGCAAGAGTCTATGCCTGATGGACTGGCTAATGTTATTGATGCTAATTTGCTGTTGACCTTCAATGAACACTATCCTAAAATACTTGATATCATTGTATCAATAATGGACGTCGCTCTGACTTGCACAAATGTGTATCCAAGGGAGAGAAAAGATATAGAAGAAGTTCTTGGAAGTTTGATTAAGATCAGACTTAAACTATTGCCGTATTTACCGATGGCCAATCAGGTAAACGTAGTCTGAATAATGTCTTTATGTGAAATCTATCTTTAGTTTCTTTTAGATTTAGTTAGTAACTTCGGTTGATTTTTTTGTTCACAGGGATTGAAGAAATCTCGTCCGAATTTAACTAAAGTGCGATTCTCATAAAAATCTTGTGCTCAATTCTGGAACCTTCAGAAGAGAGTTTTGTTAGCAGGAAAGCAGGTGAAATTTTCTTTCATGTGTACGTATTAATTTGAGCTTACTGAATATCAAAACAATAAATGATGATTTGTAGTAAATTTTGAAGGAACAAGCATTTTTTTTTTTTTTTCGGAAGACACAATTCATCCATTACTTGCAATATTAAGTTAAGGTTACAGAACGGGCACTTTCATGGGCTAACCTATTCTCCGCCTACTAACTTTACATTTACTGCGAATTACATAGCGCTATCTATTGTCAAGTTGGCCCTAACAATGAAGTGAAGCCTACCTCTATTATTTTCGACTCAACAGAGGTTTTCTAAGAGAAGAAAGATCGTAATGAAGATACAAAAGTAGAAACATGCCTTATTTTGAACCATTTTCCCTCATAGAGTGTATATAAGTGAATGAACAACTCTTCAGATAAATTTTCAAATTTTTCATTACATGTTTATCATCTTTTTTTCGGAAAAAAAATTAAGAAATACTGTGATGTAATTGTAGTTTCTTAAATATGCATGTTCATAACGTGCATAAATTAGGAAAGCAAAAAATTGTATCTCAGTAAGCTGATCCACTTTGTAGCTGTTGAGAGAAGAGAATAGCTTGCTTGCTTGGATCCAAGTAGAAACTGGGAAAACAAAAAGTGTGTTCAACAGATATTGCCATTTGTGTGCGATTAATGAAGGGCAAAATGTGTTGAACTTTCGTTTCAGACAAAAATGTGTTGTACTATTTTGTTTTTGTGTGTTTTTCTTTTTTTTTTTGTGTTGTACTGTTATTAATTAGTTGAAGTTTCGAATTTAAATAGTTCATCTCGATAGATGTTTGATTTCTGATCGCATGTATATCATATTGCGCATATTCAGTACTCAAAAAAGAAAAGAAATTGTTTGTCTTCGCTATCACCATAACTTGCACTCCTAATTGCTTTCAGAAAATAAAAACTCCGGGGCATCAAAATTTTTAAGGGACTGAGTTTTCTGTGATATTTTCCCGTTACACTCTCGATTATACATTCTAATTATTTCCTCCTAATTTTGTAATAATATATGTATCACAAAATCATATTTTCATTGCACATAAGCTTTCATTCAATAATATAGTGGACTATTTTCAATGTTATACTGCCTCCGTAGCTATTTTTTCAATTTACTATGTTTTTTTTCATTTTGTTTTCGTTTTGTTCAATGCGGACTTTTTTGACATAGTTAATATTTTTATTATATAGAATTTAATTTATATTACTGAGGGTTGGGGGGGGGGATTTGAACGTTACTAATTAATTAATTAATTAATTGGTGTTTATCAAAAGCTATTGGCTGCAAGTATTCTTGAGAGAATCTGCATGGAGCGGGAATTAGGTGAACAAGAACAACTATATGTCTAATTTGGAGAAAGTATGCATTGAACTGACTAAATGGTTCACTCGACGTTAGTTAAGTTCATCATGAGAATACTTTCTGATCATAAATGAAAATCACTGTAGTTGTTTTTTTTTTTTAATTACTGCATGAATCAGAGTGTGGATGACACCTTTCCAAAAAAAAAAAAAAGGTGTGGACGACATAAGACAATTTTATCTTAGATGGTTTTTATTTTTTTTTAATCCAGATTGATAACATCAATCCATCGATCCCACGAAATTCCATATTTTCGGCCTTTTCTTTTCTTTTTTTTTTTTTTTTAAAAAAAGAAGAAGGTAAACATTGATGGTTAATATTCAGCTCATGACATAGCGTATAAGTTTTACACGTGAACTTTTCTTGTAATCATGTATGACGGTAGAGCAACGCAACGATGCTGGCTCGATGCACGGATGCGGCATTCAGAGGCAATCCACTAACCCTTGATGCAAAGGCAAAGAGCAAGAACCTTGTTTTTTTTTTTTTTTTTTCTGAGTTAAAAAAGGATCCTAAGTATGGATTTTAAAGAGCCGATCTAAGCCCGTGGTTTTAAGTGGGCGACTTGTTGAAAATTTTTATTAGTGCCATTGTTACGTGGAGCCAATTTGTATGAGACTTTTACTTTTAGGTCCTAATCCCTCCATTTAAAAATTTCAATGTAACTCGCTTTAAACTATGCATATAAACTAAGAAGATAATTATTTAATAATTATTTTGTGTGTTAAATATCTATTTTATCATCATTAATTATTTTAAAATTATAATCAAGACTAAATAAAAAATGATTAGCATCATTTAATTTATTGGGGGTAAAGTTAGGAAGTTGACCTTTGTATATTTGCAAAGTGTCCACCGTCTATAACAGTGACTAATCCCCCTCGCTGAATTGTAGATACCTCGATGGGTGGGACAGCTGGCTAAAGTATTTAAGGTTCCTCCATATTTATAGTGAGATTCGAACCCTCCACCTATGGTTAAGGGTGGAAGAGTCTCTTCCATTCCACCACAACCACTTTGGTTTGGGAAGTTGATCTTTAATTTGCCTAGAAATCCTAAAACGACTTACATTTGAAAATATTTTTCCAAACTTAAAACAATCTACTTTATTTTGAAATGGAGGGAGTAACTAACAATGTTAGGAAAAGTAACTTTAATAAATATTGTGAAATTGGTAGTAGCATGCACTAAATGAAGCTGGTATATTTTCTCAAATCCCGGTTATCTCATCTGCAATTCACTTATCGTTCTCGCGTGCTCACAACGGAACTGGTAAAAAGCCTTCTCATTTCATGTTTAGCCAATGCTGTCTTGGTTTGTCCACAATTTTTAAGGTGGCAAGTTCAATAATTTATATATCTGGGAGCATTTTATAAGTCTAATTCAATAATTCTACTTTCAGAGGTCTAGAATACATTGAACAATTCAACATTAAATATAATAATTATGCGGTGACCGTGGAAAAGAAACGTCAATAATATGGCAGCGTTTGACAAAGTTATCAATAAATACTTTGATGTTTTAAACCTCGTCAATATCCGGACTTTTGAGGGACGGAAAATTGAAAAAAAATGTGTGGATATATATTTAAGTTGGTGCCGATGATTTCTATTATTTCTCTTACATTTATGAAATCTGGAACTCCCGAAATCTAGGATAGTGGTCCTTATCATTTATGTTTGAAAAGGGCTTTTTATTTTTTTTTACCAGCGTAAGAAAGAAAAGTAGTATCACTAAACACTACAACAAAAATGGGCTATTAATACCTTTATGGTGGGACACTTTTTCTAAAATGTGTCTCATTATATGTGTATTAGGACATTTGCTAAAAAGTGTCTTATTAAAAATAAAAAAGTGTATGCATATTATGAAACACTATCATAAGTGTACTATGTGAGGTTATTTGTGAACTATTACCCTACTTAATGGGTCACTTTAAAGTGTCATAATAAGTGATAATCTAATAATACACTTTAAATGTTTTATGACTTATTGTGACTCGATTATAGGAAACACTATTTAGTAGTGTCCCACGCAATGTGAATCACATGTGTCCTATTACACTACTTATTGAGACACAAAAAAGTATCTAAACTACTCATTTTTGTAGTAGTGAAACAAGATCACGTACTTTATAATATTTTCTCTGTGCTAAATTAAATATTCATTTATAGTACGATGAACTGAATATTGAGGAAGTATGTTAACAACGGGGACATAAAGTAAGTAACTTATCTGTTTCATGAACTCTATATATAGGATTTCGGGAGTTAATAACGTTACGACTGAAAACTGAACACTTGCACACATATATCACATCATGTCTAATTTTGCTCCAAAGAGTTTCCCTATCATATTAATTCCTCTTTTGTTGCCATGTTTTCTCCCAATTTGCTTGGCCAAGACCCAAATTCCCAACATCACTGCAGATCAACTCGCTCTTCTCTTGAACTGAAATCCCGCATTACTGAACGCCCTTTTCATCATGGATTGACGAAAAACTGGACCGCTGGTTCCTTTGTCTGCGACTGGGTTCGAGTCACTTGTGGCTCTCGGCATCGGAGAGTCACCGCCTTAGATCTTTCCAACATGAACCTCACCGGTCTCATCTCTCCCCACCTTGGGAATTTGTCATTTCTTGTTTCTCTAAACATGAGGGGAAACCATTTCACCGGAGAATTACCGGATGAGTTTGCTAGGCTCCATCGACTAAAATGGCTCGATTTGACACTCAACAATCTCAATGGGAAATTCCCGCCTTGGATTGGTTCATTACGAGAGCTTGAAGCCTTGTACCTCGGGAACAACAGCTTCACCGGTGTGATCCCGCAATCCATCTTTAACATGTTCAAGTTAACAACGTTAGTTCCTTCAAACAATCAGCTTGTCGGGAACTTTCCGGCTGAGATCTATAACATGTCATCTCTGCAAATCATTTGGTTGAGTGTAAATCGCTTTTAGAAAAAAGACCACCTACCTACGTCCTTACTTCTTGTCCTAACTAGAAAAAATTGATAATTTTAAAACTCAACTCGTTCATCAGATATGCGTACCTCCTCTACAACATTTGATTTGTTTGGACAAAATTTTATCTTAAGAAACTACTGATTAATGATGTCTATAGCTCACAGTAACTAGACACAATTTCAGTACGAAAAGAAAAAAACAAGAGAAAAATAGCTTTAAGAAATATCTCATATTTTTAACCAGTACTTAATCATAAAAATTTTAGACTATGTATATAGTGAACTATTTTCTTAGATCGACTGGTGTAGTTTGCAAATTTTAAAATTCGGCAAAGATCAATACATAAAGAAATAAATTTACTGATACAAAATTTGGATTGTAGAACTTCATGTCAAACAAAGTTTTTGTAGGAGCTATCCCGGACGAAATCGGCAAGTTATCAAACATGCAAGAAATGGACTTCGCCTTCAATCAGAACACATATGAATTTTGATATCAATTATCTTTCCGGCAATCTTCCGTCAGCAATTGGTCACTACCTTCCAAATCTGGTTGGTCTTTATCTCAGGAAAAATATGATTGGTGGAACTATACCCTATTCAATCTCAAATTGCTTCAATCTCGAGGTTCTTCAACTTTGAGAAAACAATTTTACGGTGTTCTGTTGTAGCGGAAAGGGCATAAACACAACACACTATGGAAGCAAACCCCAAGAAAATCTCCTTTCCTACTACCAATAAAATAGGACAACCAAACAAGCAAAATAATTCAAGAACTGATAAAATAAAGGAGGCACACGAATTTACGTGGAAACCCAAATCGGAAAAAACCACGGGACTGTAACAACAGTCAAATCTCCACTGTTACAATAAAGAGAAACAATTTTCACCAACCGGTGGATACAGAGGACTTCACTCAAAGGTGGATTACAATAATACTCTTCCACACACCCCTATCACAAAGTAGGATTGGAAGGATCTAACCAAAAGAGAGTTAAACCGAAAACTAAACCCTAGCTTTCTTTCTTTTTCTCTCACACAAAATCCTTGCGCAGTGCCCTAATTTTCCTTCTCTCTCGGCTGAAAAACATGCACAAATTGTGCACAAACCCTTGCTTTTATAGGCATCAAAAACAAAACCCAAAACCCAATAGAAGTGAATTTTCTTTTCTCGGTCAAACACCCCAAAACCAAAGCCTAGTTAGGCTTGGTTTTATTTTTCCTTATTGTTGCTGGCCCAATTGAGGGGAACGACCAGCCTAACAATCTCCCCCTTCACCTCAATTGGGGAGTAAAACCAAACCGGCTTCCTGTCTGCAAAACAGGAGCTTGTCTCTACTCTCAGTCTTTGTCAACATATCGCACCGTTGTCATCCGTATGAATCTTCTCAAGAAACAATGCCTTGGACTCTAACACATCCCGAATCCAATGATATCTCACATCAATATGCTTAGACCGCGAATGGAATGTGGAATTTTTCGCCAAGTGAATAGCGCTCTGGCTATCACAGTAAACCACATACCTCTCTTGCTTCATGCCAAGATCTTGTAGAAACTTCTGCAACCAAAGTGCATACTTACAAGATTCAGTAGCTGCAATAAACTCTGCCTCTGTAGTAGACAAAGCAACACACTTCTGCAACCTACTCTGCCATGAAACTGCTCCCCCTCCATAAGTCATCAAGTATCCAGAAGTAGACTTCGGACCATCAAGGTCACCTGCCATGTCAGCATCTGTATATCCATCCAACATGGTCTTCCCATTGCCAAAGCAAAGACTCAATCTGGAATTACCCCTAAGATACCTGAGAACCCATTTCATAGCATTCCAATGCTCTTACCAGGATTGGAGAGAAACCGACTAACAACACCAACTGCATGAGCTATGTCTGGCCTTGTGCAAACCATCGCATACATCAGGCTGCCAACTGCCGAAGCATAAGGAACCTTTATCATCTCTTCCTTATCTTTCTCACTTTTAGGATACCGTGTTTTGCTTAAAATGCCCCGCAAGTGGAGTCGAAACTTCCTTAGTACCGCTCATGTTAAACCTATCAAGAACCTTCTCGATATACTTCTCTTGAGATACCCAAAGCTTCCCATCTGTCTGTCACGAGAAATCTTCATCCCAAGGATTTGTCTAGTCGAACCCAAATCCTTCATCGCAAAGGACTTATTCAACTCCTTTTTCAGCCTGGCAATCTTTGCAGTATCATGACCAACAATCAACATGTCATCGACATAAAGCAAAAGAATTATAAAATCACCATTAGAGAATTTCTTCAAAAATACACAGTGATCATCTGTAGTCCGTTGGTATCCCTGCCCTATCATAAAGGAATCAAACTTCTTGTACCACTGCCTCGGAGCTTGCTTCAACCTATACAAGCTTCTGTTGAGACGACATACAAGCTTCTCTTTCCCCTTCTCCTGAAACCCATCTGGTTGCTCCATGTAAATCTCTTCTTCCAAATCACCATGTAAGAAGGATGTCTCCACATCAAGCTGTTCAATCTCAAGATTCAAGCTGGCTGCTATTCCAAGCACAACTCGGATCAAAGACATCTTTACAACATGAGAGAATACCTCATCAACGTCTATGCCCTTTCTCTAATTAAATCCCTTCACAACCAATCTAGCTTTGTACCTCGGTTGTGAGCTGTTCTCACTTGTCTTCAGTCTGAACACCCATTTATTCTTGAGTGCTTTCTTGCCCTTAGGCAGCTTCACTAGGTCATACGTGTTATTCTCATGCAAGGATTTGATCTCATCTTGCATGGCTGCTAACCACTGATCTTTCTGCTCATGACTAAGAACTTCTTCATACGACTCTAGCTCTCCCCCGTCAGTAAGCAACAAATACTCATGAGCACTGTACCTGGTGGAAGGTTTCGTGTCTCTGGTGGACCTCCTTGGCTGGACAAGAGGTGATGAAACCGGTGGTGTCTCTGTTTCAGAAGTAGGATCATCATCAAACTCACCATTCTGCTCTCTCTCAGCTCCCCCTTCGGGAGAATCATCTGATTGTGAAGGAACTAGATCTAGATCAACAGGAATCTCAGGTGAAGATTCTGGCATCTTGCCTTTTCCCATATCATCAATGGTCTGGTCTTCAAAGAAGATCACATCTCTACTTCTGAAAACTTTCTTCTCTACAGGATCCCAAAGTCTAAACCCAAAATCATCATTGCCACACCCCAAGAATATACACTGCTTGGATTTTCCATCAAACTTCGACCTTTCGTCTTTGGGAATATGAACAAAGTCAAAAACTTGCAAATGTCCAAATGAGACATCTTTTCCTGTCCAAACTCGTTGTGGTAGATCACCATCCAACGGAACTGAGGGAGATAGGTTGATCAAATCAACTACTGTCTGCATGGCTTCACCCCAAAATAATTTAGGCAGCTTTGCATTCGAGAGCATACACCTAACCTTTTCGGTAGTAGTTCTGTTCATTCTTTTTGCCATGCCATTATGTTGCGGAGTCTTTGGAACATTCTTCTGAAGTTTAATGCCATGGTCTCGGCAATACTTCTCAAACGGACCCTTGTACTTACCATCATTATCTGCTCGAACACACTTCAACTTCTTGCCAGTCTCTCTTTCAACTCTGAGGTGAAAGTCTTTGAACACATCTGACACCTCTTTAGATTTCAAAGAAAAACACCAAACCTTTCGAGCATAGTCATCAATGAAAGTAACAAAGTACAATGCTCCATCCAACGACCTATCTTTCATATAACATACATCTGTATGAACTAACTCTGGAGGAACAGACTTTCTAGATAGAGGAGAATTTTGAAAGGAAAACCTATGTTGTTTACCATAGATACAGTCAACACAAGGTTCTAGAGCAGTACCTTTCACCTTAGGGAGAAATTACTTCTTACCAAGAATCTGGAGCCCCTTGACACTAATGTGTCCAAACCTTCTGTGCCAGAGATCAATGGAGGCATTGTGAGTTGCATTCACCGCTTTAACTTTGCATTCAACACATACGAAGAGTTTAACTTCTTTCCTCTAGCAATAACAAGATTCCCTCTGGTAATTGTCCAACGGCCACCACCTTCAGTGCTATGATAACCCTCAACATCAAGTTTTCCAACGGAAATAAGGTTCAGATACATATCCGGAACATGTATTCGTTACCAATGATACCGCTCCCATGCCGACAACATCGCATGAGGCTTGACTGCCAATTCTCCTAAAGTTTATCAGCTTTTGTTTCTCCCGAAAAGTGATGAAACACACTTTGATCAATCCACTGTCAAATATTACCAATAGTTTTCCTGTGCATATCAGCCCACTTTTTATCAGTCATATCACTTAGCCTACCTTCATCCCCTAGAACAGGATCAAACAAATCTTTGCAATACAACAAATCTTCCATTCTAGGCTTCCACATACAATTTAATCATCGTACCAGTACCCGATGACTCTTCCATTTTATTTGTGTAACACCTCAACTAACGAACCGTACCTCTGATGCCACTGTTGTGGCGGAAAGGGCATAAACACAATACGCTACGGAAGCGAACCCCAAGAAAATCTCCTTTCCTACTACCAATAAAATAGGAAAACCAAACAAGCAAAATAATTCAAGAACTGATTAAATAAAGGAGGCACACGAATTTACGTGAAAATCCAAATCCGGAAAAATCACAGGACTGTAACAACAGTCAAATCTCCACTATCACAATAATGGGAAAGAATCTTCACCAACCAGTGGATACACAGGACTTCACCCAAAGGTGGATAACAATAATACTCTTTCACACACCCCTATCAGAAAGTAGGACTGGAAGGATCTAACCAAAAGAGAGTTAAACCAAAAACTGAACCCTAGCTTTCTTTCTTTTCCTCTCGAACAAAACTCTTGTGCGGCTGCCCTAATTTTCCTTCTCTCTCGGCTGAAAAACATGCACAAATTGTGCACAAAGCCTTGCTTTTATAGGAATCAAAAACAAAACCCAAAACCCGATAGAAGCGGATTTTCTTTTCTCGGTCAAACACCCCATAACCAAAGCCTAGTTAGGCTTGGTTTTATTTTTCCTTGTTGTTGCTGCCCCAATTGAGGGGAACGACCAGCCCAACAGGTTCATTCCCAAATCTCTGGGAGACCTTAGCTTCCTTCAGACTTTGGATCTCTCTGATAATAGTTTAGCTAGTGACCCTTCCTCTCTTGCTTTGAACTTTATCACTTTATTGGCAAAATGCAATTACTTGTCTGTGATCTCCCTTGACAACAATCCACAAGCTGGTATTTTGCCGGATTCGATTGGAAATCTTTCCTCACTACTTAGGGTCATGTCTGCAAATTCTGGTAAACTTTTTTGTACCATTCCAAGTGGAATTGGAAATTTGAGCAGTCTGAATAAATTAGACCTTGTTGATAACCAGTTGATCGGGTCATTGCCAAATCCAATAAAAACCTTGCAGAATCTTCAACTTATGGATCTTGGTGGGAACAAAATAAGTATTTCTTTGCAGCCTTTTTGTGCTTGCCAAAACTTGGGACTCTTAGCACTTGAAGAGAATTATATAATTGGAGGCGAGATTCCGGATTGCTTAGGTAATATTTCTTCTATGAGAGAACTTTATCTCAGATCCAATGGATTAAACTCCACCATACCTTTGAGTTTCTGGAACCTCAAAGATATTTTGGTGCTTGACCTTTCTTCCAATTTGTTAAGTGGTTTTTTACCTCCAGAAATCAGTAATCTTATAAGCGTAACATCAACGAATTTCTCAAGCAATTACTTCTCTGGAGATATTCCTATCACCATTGGACATCTAGAAACCTTACAGGATCTCTCTTTAGCTCACAACCAGTTGCAAGGGCATATCCACGACACTATAGGTAACATGTGGAGTTTGGAAAAATCATACAACTACTTATCAGGTTCCCTACCAGTATCAATAAATAAACTTCAAGAACTTACTTTCTTAAATGTCTCCTTTAACAATTTGAGTGGCGAAATTCCGTCGCATGGCCCTTTTATAAACTTGACAGCTGAATCTTTCCTTTCGAATCTAGTACTGTGCGGAGCTCCAAGATTTCATGTCCCCCCATGCCCAGATCACACAACTCAACATCAAACCAACAACATAAATAAGCACAAACTTGTAATAATATTGTCTATGACGACATCAGTTGTTGGTATCTTGTGCTTAGGTATCTACCTTAAGTACAAAAATAATGTTAAAATCAGTAATGATGATCGTGAAGGTTTCTCATTGTTCCCACATAAAAGAGTATCATAGTATGAGCTTCTACAAGCAACATGTAGATATAATCAGAGTAATTTGTTGGGTAATGGAAGTTTTGGATCTGTTTACAAAGGCACTCTTGAAGATGGTGGGATTGTAGCAATGAAAGTGTTTAATTTGCAAATAGAACAATCATTGAAGAATTTTGACAGAGAATGTGAGGTATTACGCAATCTTCGTCATCGAAACCTAACAAAAGTTATTAGTAGTTGTTCTAACCCTGACTTCAAAGCATTGGTTCTTGAGTATATGCCCAATGGGAGTCTAAATGGCTGGTTGAATTCAAATAACTCCATTCTTAATGTTATGCAACGATTAAATATATTGATCGATGTTGCATGTGCTATAGAGTATCTCCATTCTGGCAATTTGACACCTGTTGTCCGCTGTGATCTGAAGCCTAATAATGTCCTACTAGATCAAGAAATGGTTGCCCATGTTAGTGATTTCGGCATCGCTAAATTGTTAGGTCAGGACAATGTTACATACACCAAAACATTAGCTACCCTTTGTTATATGGCCCCGGGTGAGATTTTCTTTGCCCTATTTTTTTTTTTTTTGTTTTCTTTGCCCTATTATAAAGGTTTTACAGTGATTTATTAATACTCCATTTTCTTATAGAGTATGCATCAGCAGGGACGGTATCAACAAGATGTGATATTTACAGTTTTGGAATCATGATGATTTAAGTTTTCACACGAAAAAGTCCTAGCAATGAAATGTTTGGTGAAAGTTTAAGCCTAAAGAGTTGGGTGCAAGAGTTTATGCCCAATAGACTGGTTAACATTATCGATGCTGAACTGTTATTAATATTCAATCGGCACTATCATGAAATCCTTGACAACATTCTGTCAATCATGGATATTGCTCTCGCTTGTGCAAAGGAGTCTCCAAGAGAAAGAAGTAACAATGAAGAAGTTCTAACAAATTTGAATACGATCAAACTTCAACTCTTGTTGTATACAAATGACTTGGGAGGTGAATGTTTTCAAAACATACTGTTTATCTATATTTGTGCCCCTAACCACTTTTTGTGTTAGTAACTTAACTTTATTATTTTTTTTAACTCACAGAAGCTGGAGGTACCTCTACCAATTGAGCTAAAGCACAACTTTCATTAAATGTGTTGCGTGAAGGCACAAGTTTTGGAACCAGATAAAGTTGTATTGTGATGCATGCAATATATATATATATATATATATAGGTGAATTTTTACTTTTTGTCCCACATATACATCCATTTCAGCACTCTAACGAGCTAAATAACTTATATATATGTATATATATATATAAGCAATAAACTATTGCATGTCCCAATCTTGTTAATTATCTTCACGGATTCGTATATAAGACTTGTGAATGTAGTAGTCTTTCGTCCTGCAAATATACCTTTTCTCATTCCTATGAAAGCTGTACTCCTTTTGTCTCAAAAAAAAAAAAAAACTTACATTGAATTTTGGATATTGGTACAAATTTTTAGTAGAAATTTTCGCATTGATTTTTTTTTGGGACAAAAGTAGTAAATAATAGTAGAAGCAATAATAATATTCGGAAGCTATAATAATATTAGGAATGTGTGTGAACATGACTAGATATTCTAAAAGTACCATAAGTTGGGCTTCCGCTCGTGCTAGATAACTCAAGTTCAAATTGTCTTTATTAAATACCTTAAGTTATATTTTTATTTGTTTTCGTTTTCCATCCACAAACTGTCTAAATTCTCAGGGAGGCATGCAATTCACGTGACTTTTAGATAAGGTCAACAGAAGGACAAATTCAACATTTAACATTTTAACCCACCCCAGCCCTGCCCTCACATGCCCCACCCATGCCTTCCATCTGTGTGGGTCCCACGTGCAAAAAATGACTAAAATGTGCTCCCAGAGCTTGGGGTGGGCAAAACTATGTCTAGATTTTCGGAGGAAGAAAGAAATGTGTTTCTCACATTCAGCGAAAGCGAAAAAACAGACTTCCGCATTTGGCAAATGCAAAAATTTAAAGAATTTAATTATAATGAATTAAAGACGTTGGATTAAAACTGGATAATCATAATTATTTTAAGTGTTCGCATTTGGCGTATGCGAAAGTTGACTTTTCGCATATTATATGCCGTATGCAAATGTTTTAATTGTTTATTTAAAAAATATTTCCTAGCTTTAAATTGGTATAAAATACAATATTTGTAAATTAAATATTTTGGATGATAAAATGTTGTAATATTTCAACTAAAAATGCTATTTTAATTGAAAATTAAATTTTCTAAATTTAAAGTTTTCATTTGATTTAAGTAAATTTATGTTATTTCTAAATAAAATTGCAATGATATGAATTATATTTGGTGAACACAAATCATATAATGCATTGATAATAAATTTTGAATAATAAGTAAATTAAAATTTCGGTGAAAAATTAGAATATAATCTTGCCTTTTGTAACTAAGTTTGCTTTAAAAAAAATTTACTTTTATTTGGTTTCAACTTAAAAACTTACCATCATTCAAAATAAAATGTCAAAAGATCAAGTTTCTTAAATTTTGGATAGTAACTTTTTTTTACATAATAAAACTTAGAATCATTTCATTTAAAGTACCATAAAAAACTAAAATTTTTAGAATTTGACATAATATAAAGGAAAATAGCAAAATTATAATGTGGTCAATGGCCTCAGATCACATTCACACAGTACTACAATGAACACTGAACAAGAAAGTGCTTCAATAAAATGCTCTTAAGAGGTTACTTCCAAGAAAGCTCTTCCAGGTTGACGGTTAGCCAATGGTGCATGGCAGCCAAGAAACTTGGCATTGACACCATCAGGAACAATCATGCTTACTTGCTTCCATCTAGCATAATCAGTCCTGCTGAACTTGGTAAAACCACATTTCCTACTAACAATGATCTTTTGGCGACCTGGGAACTTGAAATTGGCACGACGCAAAAATAGTATTGTATAAAGTAAGAGTTTAGAAAATTGTACATAATATTGTCTTTGTGATAAATTTTCTTTTTTTAATTGTTGCCTTTTATTTTTGTTAAACTTAAAAATATTGTATCATTTTAAAAATTCAAAAGCTCGAGTTTACTAAAGATTAAATAAAACCGAAATAAATTGTTAAGGAAAAGAAATGCAAGGCACTGTTTAAAACTAATAACAAAAGTCATAAAATAAAAGTACAATTCAATCTAATTTTTTTACTTCTTGGACTTTTTCTCCCGAGAAGCTGTCATGCAGTACTTTTTCGTCTTTTTTATGTTCCGCTGTCCCTTACCCAAAGCCAGCGGTGTAAAAGGTCTGGTACCATGACTGGGGCCATGTCTTGGGCACTGGCTCGAGCCCTCACCCTGATCAGCGCCCTCATCATGATCCTGAGAGATTCTCTCAACATCATCGGAATCATTGGTGCTCTCGTCATCATCCTCCTGATGCCGATGATCCTCCCGATCCTGATCATCCTCCTGATCATTATGGATATGGTCACCGCCTAGATGCTGACTGTGATGACCACCCTCGTAACCAGTCTGAAAGAAACCCCCCGCATTAGGATCTAGATTAATAAAATCTGAATCAAAATGCATTTAAAGGAGGAGAGGGATGGTGGTATGGCGATGCTGGACGATAAGGAGACATATGCGGGGTAGAAGATGGCCCGACAGTATCCTGGGTGGCCATAAGTTTTCTCATCCTCCCACTCCCTAACTGGAACTCGCCTCGGTCAGTCCTGGGAGGCCTAGGTGGGATATACTCCTGGGTTGGGTCAGCCGAAACAAAATCCTGGCTTGGGTTCTCACTATCAGCCCAAACAAATGTCTTGCTGACAGTCATTGCCTGCTGAGTCAAATCGTACAGCTGTAGGAAGGCATTGTGATTCCAAGAATTAGCTGGATTACGTTGTAGCCCATCTAGAGTAATTTGCCGCATGTTTTGCACTAAATTGCCCTAGAAATTATAAGAGGAAATAAATATATGGTAAATTAAAAATATATAATAAATATATTTTAGAAAATTAACATATATATTGTAAATTTATATTTGTACATATAAATTAGAAATGATAACATTTTAGAAAGTTATATGTATAAAAAAGAAATATAAATATGGGTGTGATTAAAGAAATAGTAAATGACTCAGCAGATCCCTGAAAACCGTGGGGCTGACGGTATTCTGATGGATTGGTGACCAAAGTGACAATGCGATTTTGATACCACACTAGGTATTCCGATGCTGCCTTGGTTCAAGATTCATATCAGCCTGAAGACCTGCAAGGGTGTTGTGTCGAGTCTCCCACCTCTATAAGATGTTATCTCGACATTTCTTACCACGCGTCTCCTTATGCAACTTTTCTATTTCTTTTTTCTCCATGATGAAAGTGTTGTCCGGCAACCCGCTGCAAGAAGCCGAACTGGCGCAACACCCTGCCTAGGATGTGTGGCTCTCAGATACCAAAATAAAGTAGCCAAGTTTGGGACATCCAGATGGCACACCCAACAGAGCAAGATGGATCAATGTCTGCTAGGGTAGCGGGAGAGTACGGCATCCAAACGAACTGGAGAGTTATTTATGATAATACAGATATATAAAAATAATTTATGTGAATGTATACGAAAATTGAAAAAATTGATTCATACATTATGATGGTTTAAATAAAAAAAAATACTTACATTGTGTTCTTGCAAAACCGCAAGCTGGTCTCGGTAGGTGGTTAGATTAAATCGTGTGATGTCCCCCACTTTTCTAGGACGGTTCCACCTACAAAGAAAATAGTTTTGATTGAAAACACGAAAAAAAAATTGTCAAAAAATATAACCAATTAAGACAATAATTGAATAGTTGAAAAAAAAAAATTACCTCCTGCCCAAGGGACACCCCTGAAGATTTGGTACGGGCCCACATAACTCCGGACGGAAAGTCAAAATACACTCCCAAGCGCATAACTAATTTGCAATAAAATAATATGTGAAATTAAAAATAATTTACTTTGATATTCAATATGTGAAATAAGAAGCAAAGTCGGTTTGAAATTACCTGCAAGAGTTGTAAGCATCCACAAATACCCTGTCCGGACAATATGATCACTGAGGAAGTACATAGATTTCTGTACAACCACGGCAGTGTGGCACTACCCCAACTAAACTCCCGAAAGGTATTTGAGTCCTCCAAATACACCACCAAACCCAGGGGAAAATTGTTTCTGGTGCTGTCAGGAAACGGTAACCCTCCTAAAATCCATCCGACAAAACAACGTACCCGTTAAAGGTGCATGTCCTCTGTAGCATCCCCGAGTAGCAGATTGGTCATAATGTGTCTCTTAATATCTGTGATGTTTACTACCTTATCCTTCGTGGCCTTAGCACGCTGTCGAAAACCAAACAGACTCTCTAAATAATCGGCCCTCTGCACATCCTGAGGAGGTACAGTCTCCCAAACCACTGCATATCCATCCACCCGCAGACCCAGAAGGACCTCGACATCCTATAGAGTAATCATCGCCTCTCCAACAGGCAAATGAAAGGAATGGGTCTCAGGCCGCCATCGTTCAACTAAGGTTGTAATGAGGGCCCAATCTAACTTAATAGAACCAATCCGAAAAAGCGGCCCTAGACCAAACTTTGCTATTTGGGTATGTGTCTGTGGGGCAGCCTTGTCCAGTTTGGGCCATAAGTCACTATCCACTCGGTAGGCGGAAAGTTCTTTCAAATAAGCCTTATTACCCCTAAACGTATGGAATGACCTATGATCATCATGAAGGACCAATAAACTCTTGTCTATAGGACCTTGCTGGAGGTCATATTGTCTAGACTACGAAGATGATGATGATCTCGTCTCCATACCCCTAATTAAAAAATATTATGGGTTTACTATTTGAAACAGAAAAAATAAAAAAATCAACATAAATACAAAAACAACTACCATAAATAAAAAATCTAACAAAACAATACAAATACCATAAATAAAAATCTAACAAAAAAATACAAATTTACTCCACTATAAATAAATATATAACAAAAAAATACAAATACCATAACTAAAAATCTAACAAAAAAATACAAATTTACTCCACTATAAATAAATATGTGACAAAAAAATACAAATACCATAAATAAAAATCTAACAAAAAAATATAAATACAATAACTAAAAATCTAACAAAAAATACAAATACCATAAATAAAAAATCTAACAAAAAAATACAAATTTACTCCACTATAAATAAATATGTAAAAAAAAATACAAATACCATAAATAAAAATCTAACAAAAAAAATAAAAATGTAAAAAAAATACAAATACCATTAATAAAACATCTAACAAAAAAATGCAAATACAATAATAAAAATCTAAGAAAATAAATACAAATTTACTCCACTATAAATAAATATATAACAAAAAAAATACAAATAATATAAATAAAAATCTAACAAAAAAAATACAAATTTAATCCACTATAAATAAATATGCAAAAAAAAATACAAATACCATAAATAAAAATCTAACAAAAAAATACAAATATCATAAATAAAACATCTAACAAAAAATACAAATACAATAAATAAAAATCTAACAAAAAAATACAAATTTACTCCACTGTAAATAAATATATAACAAAAAAATACAAATACCATAAATAAAAATCTAACAAAACAATACAAATTTACTCCACTATAAATAAAAATATAACAAAAAAAATACAAATACCATAAATAAAAATCTAACAAAAAAATACAAATACAATAAATCAAAATCTAACAAAAAAAATACAAAAACCGGCTGATGAAGCCGCCGGGATTTTGTCGCTGGCGTATCCTCCGGTCATCAAAACGCCAGCGACAACAGAAAAAACAGGAAAAAAAAACAAACAAACCGGCCGGCCGGTGCCTGTTCTTGGAGCTACAAAACACAACAACAATCTCGGCAATCAACAATAACAACAACAACAACAACAGGAAAAAAAACAAACAACAATGCCAATGACAACCAAAGAACCCAGGCCGCCGGCGACAACAAAAATCAAAATCAAACAACATCATGTACCCAGCGCCGGCCAAAACAAAAAAACAGATCTAACCTAGATAAACAATATCGGTGACCTAGATCTAAATTCGTTGGCCGAAAACGCGAAGAAAATAATGGCCTAAATAAATTAGATAAAATTGGAAATAAAATGATATAAAAAATAAATAAACAAAGCATTATGAAATACAAAGAATTGCATACCTTTTGCGGAGGAGGAGGCGCTGGGAACAATGGCAAAAACTGGGGAGGGAGGAGGCGCCGGGAACAATGGCGAAAACCGGAGAGAAAGCGATGAGGAGGGAGTTTTTGGAAGTTTTAGATTTTAAGCTGTTCGCATTCGCTATATGCGAACTTTAGGAACACTCAGATGACGCCACGAGGCGCGACCAGATCAGTTTTAGTTTTTTCGCATTCCCCTTATGCAAAATATTGATGGTCCCATAGCCTGTTCACTTTTGCCACATGGCTCGACGAAAGGGAGGCATGAATCTGTTCGCATTTCATACATGTGAACATATTTTACTCCACTATACCGGAGTCCAGTGGACTCCATTTTTATTTTACTCCACTATACCGGAGTCCAGGTCCTGGACTCCATTTTGAATCGTTCTAATACACAACTAATATTCTTTTAGGGTAGTCCTGGACAGTACACAAAAATTAACACTAGTACACTTTTATTTGAATTATTATGCAAAAACAAATTCAAACAAAAATTTAATATTTTTTAAACTATTACACAAATACAAACATAGACTTGAAGATTGTTCGAATTATTACACAAACCAAAACCCAAATACAAATTCAGAATTCTTAGAATTATTGCACAAATACAAACTCATAATTCTTCAAACCATTACACAAATACAAACACTAACAGAACCACTACTTGAAGATTTTTCAGATTATTACACAAACACAAACTCAAAATTCTTACTCAGAATTCTGAAGATTGATCATCAGAATCATCAGTCTGCATACGGGGTACACCATGCATTCCATATCGATCGTAATCATGATTCAAAGGAATTCTGTCTGAAGATGAATGTGAGAATGTGCAGTTGAAGGTATCATGATCAAATCCTCCACATCGCGCGCAAACTTTCTCAACTGCGCATGCACTTGCATTATGGCCTTCTTGATGACATCGACCACAAACTTGAACTCTCTTGTTGCCAGATTTTTTCGTATAATCAATAAGTCCTTTCTTTCGATTCACACGCTTTCGACCTGGCCCAGCATGGTGGACGAGTAATGTATCATCAGGCCTGAGCTGCCACGTCACCTGTGGCCATGGTTGAAGGACTGGGTTGAATTCTCCAGAAAAATAAATAGCCCATTGTTCCCTACGACAAAATGAATCAAAAAGGGGTAATGGATCATGACGTAGAAACCTGGAAACAGCAAGCGCATGGGAGCAAGGAAACCTGTATGTCTGCCACTTGTTACATGTGCACGTCCTGGCGGCGTAGCTTACCTCATGGATATTTCCACCTTTCCATGGCCGATCAGGAGGTGAGTACGTGACCACTTGGTACTTCTGATTCCTCTTGCTAAATCTGGTAACCTCGTGGCCCATCTGATGTATATGGTATTCGTCATACCATTTCATGGAATTCGTCGCGAGGGGTGAATTGCATTTGTCAATTTCATCTATGTTTTCCTGAAACAATTTGTTAGTCTTATACAATGTTGCAAGAATCAAAGCAATGATAGGAAGTATTCAGTATCCTTTCAAGACATTATTAAAACTCTCGGATATGTTCGAAGTCATTTTTCCCTAAAGATATCCCCCGTCCCAATAACGGGTACACTTCTCAAGACCGATTTGCTGAAGATATATGGCTACATCTCTATTTTTACTTTCTAAATTCATCTATTCTTTTTCAAACTTGCCTTTTTGCAACATTGAACAAGCCCTTTGACAAGGTCTTTTGAGTTTCTGCCCAGGAAAATTGCCAGCTAAATTTGCTTTGATGTGCTCCAGACAATAATGGTGAATTCCCATCCCTAGAAATTTATCAAGAATAACATCCATAGCAGCAAGAATACCCAGATGGCAATCAGAGATAATGCAGGTCTCCTCGTCAAGTAGAACAAATGTTTTCAGGTATTTGAGGAACCATTTCCAGCTAGGCAATGTCTCTTCATCCACGAGGGCAAACGCGATGGGAACAATTGTGTTATTCGAGCACTTCACACATGCCACGATCAATTTTGCTTTGTATGAACCTCGGAGGTGGGTGGCGTCGACAGTTATGACCGGCCAAGCAGCTCTAAATAAATGTATAGCTGGCCCAAATGCCCAAAAAATGTACCTGCATACTTTCTTCTTCCAATTCTTGGTATCTTTAGTGTACTTAAACTGCATACGGGTATCTGGGTTCACTCTGAGCAATGCTTCCCAAAAACTGGGCAGTTGTTGAAAGTTGCTTTCCCAGGTGCCATACAGACTCTCAAGTGCTTTTCTCCGACCATGCCATGCCTTTTTGTAATTGGGGGGACCCTGTATCTCTTATTTACTTCGACTTGGATCTGCACGAATGAATAACCTGGATCTTTTCAGACATTGGTTGTGATCAATCGAGCAATCATTGTGGACGTCAAGTTTCGAGCTTCGTTTCTTGTGGTTGCACCAAGATAGTTGTGGCTCTTGGTCCATACCACCATTCTCCAAGTATTTGTGTCTTTTTACAGGGTAGCTCGACATTTCAACAAGCAAGTAGTGCCGTGGAGAAGTTCTTGTGGGTATTTCGGCCCTTTAGTCTCGCATTCAGCGGCCCACGTATAGGGACGGCTATATTTTACCCGACATGCCCGACCCTGTCGCAATGACCATTCCCCCACAGCTGTTCATACCTCTTTCTTGTTAGCAAAATGTACACCATGTCTAACCGTCTGCCAGTTACCGTCCCACATTTTGATCCCGTCAGAATCCTCATCCAATTCAGACTTGTCCATGTCATTGATGTTGTCGAAAATAGAAGGCACTGCTGTAGATGTGTCATGGTCATTGTAATCATCATCAGACTCATCGGACGGCACATACTCCTCGTCATTGCTTCCCTGTACGTCATCTTCTGTGTCATCGCCATCTTCATTTGTACCACCAACACCACTAGTCCCTGCACCATCATACTGACCACCACTAGTTCCTTCCCCAACATCTTGAACAGGTTCATCTGCAACCTCTACGTACAATGCTAGATGCAAATGGGCACCTCAGTAAATCCATGACATTGACTCGTCATCTCTTATGGGTGCTTGCCCCCTTCTACCGTACCTCTCTGTGCAGAACAAAACATATTGCAGAGGAAGTATTTTTGGGTCCTCAAATTCCAACAGATTGTGTAAAAAACTATCAAGTTCAGAGAAACTCCACACTCGTTCGATACGAACAATTGCATCTGGCGGAAATAACTTATCCCCATCTCCCCAACAAGATCGATCACTAGACCAGAATATATTCAGATCGAAGGGACCCGGAAAAGACATATTAAGGGCCTGCACATTTAATTTTTATTGAATTAAACATACAAATACACCAATTCATGTTTGTTATAACAATATTCTACCTCACTAGCAGTAATTTACTACAAATAACGGGTACAATAAGTCTGAAAATACTGAAAAATCTCTAACATAATTTAATAATTCAAAAATATAATGCGACAGCTACATAACAAAATTTTCAATTAACATAAGAACAAATTTTGATCAAACAAATAAATTTATATTTACACAATGTATTTGATCAATTTAAACTAAATTTATTCAATAATTGATGAATTTAGCACTCGACATTAATGATAAAATATAAAATTAACTAAATTAAAACAAAAAAAAATATAAAAATAGGGTCAAATCAGTAACATTACAAATAATTGGGTCAGAATATAAAATTCACAAAACTGAGGGATAAAGACAAAATTCGATATCAACCGGGTCATTCTCTAAATTAACAAAAGAACACATAATATTCGACGGAATTCTACAATTTTATATCACAACAAGAATTTATATTCTTGATTTTACATCAAATATATACATTACAATATTTGCTTCAACTAACAATTCTCATAAACTACCTAAACTATAACTTAATAATTTCATACATCAGAACACCATTAATAATATTACTATAAATTTTCAATATTCAATAAAACCGCAAAAAAATATACCTAAATGGCTTCTCCAATTCTCAAACCATTGAATTTCTCTCATTTCTATCCAACTTGTCTCCGTCCAATTGCTCTCGTTTCTACCAACAACTTTCAATCTGATACAATGCCTCTGTCCAAATTACTCTCAGGGATGAAACTTTAGGCTCAATATAAGAAAACAATTATTGGTATAGGTTTTGTTCTACCGTTTCTGGAAAGGTGACGAATTTAAAAAACATACTTGCATCACATTCGCGTTTCTGAAATGCGAATAGTTATCCAGTGCCTGCCACGTGTCCACAAGAGAATGGCCAATAAGATTTTTATAGATAAAAAGCCTTTTTCGCATTCGACATATGTGAAAAATGATATGTTCGCATTCGCTAGATGCGAAAGTTTGGTCAAATGCCAATAAAAATATGACATTACTGCGTGTTGAAAAGAGATAGAGTAATAAGATATTCTTGAATAAAATAAAAAAAATTTCGCATTTGACATATGCGAATCTTTCTTTTCTCGCACACGAAATTTTCAAGCATCAACAGCACCCGTGTCGTTCGTAGAAATATTTAAATATATAAATGTTTCTCATTTCCCTTATGCCAAAGTTCAACATAATTTTTTTTATTTCTTCTGTTAATATTGGCTTAGTTTAAGTAATTAAAAACTGAATTAATATCGTTCGCATTAGGGAAATGCAAATTCTTTTTTTTCGCATATGCCAAATGCGAGAAACACATAAATTTCTAGACTTTCAATCATAGGTATTATTCTTTCTACCCATTTAATTTTGAGGTACATAAATCTCACGGACCCGTCCCACGTGGCTTTACCTTACACTAGACCAAACCCTTTTCAGTTTTGGCTCCCAAAACACTTCTCACTTTTTTTCTTTTCACCACAAACTTCAGAGACGAAAAAGAGAGAAACGACAATGACTACAAGGTGAAAGAAATAGGGTTTAGGGTTCTCACAGGCTTCTTCATCGTCGTTTAGGGAAGATGTAAACGGAAAGAAAATTAGATGTTAGGTTTCGAGTAGCGTGCTTCTTCACCTCAGGAAGTGGAGAGGCGTTGATTTCAATCCTCCGGATGGTTACGAGAACGAAGCTCCGGCCTGTGGTACGATTTCAATTCGTAGATCTGAGTTTTTTTTTTTTTTGGTAAAATGTGAATGTATTTCATTGAAGTATCATCAACTGAACTTTGTATCAAGAAGCTATTACAATACCAAGACTTTCCAAAAACCTAACATCATCTCCACTTCCATTCCTATACATATGTACAATTCTGCACTTCATTTCCTACTGTATTTTCCTGATTCTGTCCCCAGCTGCCTCAGTTTTCTGCTGGAACAACCTTTTGTTCCTTTCTGTCCAAATATGATACACCACTGCATTCAAACTTGCAAACAGGATCTTCCTTCTGGTTGCTTTATATTTCCAAATCTTCATAATTTTTGCAGCAGACAGTGTTTTAATCTGATTCCTTATTCCCAGCCAGTGAGTAATTCCAGCCATCATTTCCTTTGCATAAGAGCATTTAAAAAACAGATGTGTACCTGTTTCCTCCTCTTCCTTACACAATATGCATGTTTGATCTGTTACATTCATCTTCATGCTTCTCATTCTGTCTTTAGTTAGCAATCTACCTTTCCAAGCTAACCATGCACTAAAACAATGTTTAGGAAGAGAGAATTTACTCCAACAAATAACTGCTGGTATAAACTTTCCTCTGCTACCCCTCAGCCATCCATAGCCACTTCTAGCATCATACAGTTTACCATTGTTCCCTTTCCAGCTACCATTTACTACTCCTGCTTTTAGATCATCTCTGATCTTCATCAACTTCTTCCAATGCCAGCTACAATCATTTGGAGGATCATAATTCCATATACTCTTGCCTTTTAAGTAGTATATGTGCATCCATCTAATCCATAGGCTATCTTTCTTTGATTCCAAATCTCACAGTTGTTTTCCCAACAGTGCTTTATTCAAAGCACCTGCTTCCTTAATGTTTAATCCTCCATCTCTCTTTGTATAGAGATCATTCCAGGCTACCAAAGGAAGGCACTTTCCTGATTCTTTTTTCCCCCACAGAAACTTCCTACAACGAGAAGTTATTCAATAATAACATATTGTGGAATTAGAAAAATACTTGCCCAATAGCTGTGAAGGGTCATCAATTACACTGCATTGATCAACACTGTTCTTCCTGCATATGAAAGATGCCTGGATTCCCAACATTTAATCCTTGCAGTTACTTTGTCCACTAAGTACTGGCAGTCTGATTTACTCCATGCAGTTGGAGCAACTGGAAGTCCTAAGTATCTCATAGGAAATGTTCCTATTTAAAATTCCATCACCTGCCTTATCACCCTTTGTGTACTTTCTCCTGATCCACCAAAATACAGATTAGACTTCCCTTCATTGATTGTCAACCCAGTAGTGCTTGCAAAATGGTCCAGAGTTCCTTTAACCTTCCTGACTGTACTTATCTCAGCCCCATAGAATATTAGAAGGTCATCTGTAAAGCTTAGTGATGTGATATTCAACTTTTCACAGTATGGATGTTTCACAAATCCATCCATATTTGCCACCACTTTAAAGCTTCTGGTTAGGTATTCCATTACTAGCACAAAGAGCACTGGAGACATTGGATCACCTTGCCTCAATCCTCTTTGACCTGAAAAATACCCCACACTAGTTCCATTAAGGTTCAGTGAGTAAGTTGATGAAGTAACACATCCCATAATCCATTTTCTGAACCTCTCAGGAAACTTGTATTCTTGCAACATTTCTTCAAGGAACTCCCAGTGAACTGAATCATATGCCTTCCTTAAATCAACCTTCATCATACATGATGGCTTGGCTGATTTCCTGTTGTACAATCTGATTAACTCTTGTGCCAGCAACACATTATGTAGAATTAATCTTCCCTTGACAAATGCTCCCTGATTGCACTCCACTAAGTCTGGTAACACAATGCTCAATCTTTTGCAAATCATCTTAGAGATGCATTTATATATAGTATTACAACAGGAGATTGGCATGTATTCTGTGGCATTCTTTGGACTGGCATTCTTTGGTATCAGTGCTATCATGGTTGCATTGATCTGCTTCAGCATTTTCCCAGTTTTGAAGAACTCAAGTATGGCATTGCTGAAATCATCTCCCACTATATTCCATGCCTTCTTATAGAACCCACTGTTGTATCCATCAGGACCAGAACTTTTAGTTTCATCAATGCTGAATAATGCTTCCTTTACATCTACTTTGCTAAATTCCTTAATCAGTTATACCTGTTTCAAGGTTCAGTTTACTTCCTACTTCAAATATTTCAGACTTGGCACTGGTTCTGGCCACTTTTTTCCCCAACAGCTCTTTGTAGTAACCTATGAAGTGTTCCTCCACTCTGCATTGGTCTTCCACCAATTCCCCTTGTTCTGAAACAAATGCCTTGATCCTATTCCTGCTTATTCTTTGCCTGATTGCTGCATGGAAGTACTTGGTATTCATATCACCATCACAAATCCACTTTTCTTTCAACTTCTGTGCCCAAAAACTGATTACTGCTCTTGCTGCTGAAGTATATTCCAGTACTGCTTCTTTTTCTGATTTCTGTATTGCCTCATTCAATGGATCCTGCTTTAGGGCCTCCTGAATCTTATCCATTCTTACTCTGCATTCCTGCTCCTTCTCTTCTATATAGGCAAAGTTCCTTTTATTAAATTGTCTCAGTATTTGTTTCAGCAACTTTTGCTTTCTCACTAGCTGGAATTGTTTAGTACCTTCCATTTCTATTTGCCAACCCTTCTCAACTGTTGATAAGTACTCTGGATGTTGTGCCCACATGTTAAAGTATCTAAATGATCTTTTACTCTTCTGCATTCCTTCTCCCCACCTGATCAGCAGAGCATTGTGATCTAAAATACCAGCAGACATTACTGTACAGTATGAATCAGAATACTTTTGCAGCCATTTATCATTTACAAACACTCTATCCAACTTTGAAAATATTCCCATTGCACCAATTTGTTTATTTGTCCAGGTAAATCTACCCCCATAAGTCTGCATTTCCCACCATTCATTCTCTTCAACCAGATTCTTGTAGATCTCTGTATCAACACTGACTTCATTCACTCCCCCAATCTTGTCTTCTTTCTGTAATATGCAGTTATAGTCCCCCATAACAAGCCATTCTTCACACCCATTAATACTAAGTTGTCTTAACTCTGCCCAAACATTTGCTCTTCTCAGTGCAGTGTATTCATTATATACTACTGTCAGGGTGAAAGTTTTAGTTCCACCCACCTCCTTCACATAACAGTGGATATACTGCTGATTTATTTGTGCCACACTGATAGTATACTCATCTCTTCTCCAAATTAAGAGGATTCTTCCCTTATTCCCTACTTCACTGTTTTCCACATAGTCATATTGTTTCCATTTCCACTTCATCAACTCCTCCACCTTTTCCTTATCCAGTTTAGTTTCCAATAACCCTGCAATACCAACATTATTTACAGAGAGAAAGTTTCCAATCTCTCTGTGTTTCAGGGGACTGTTAAGGCCCCTTATGTTCCATGAGATGATGTTATTCATGTTTACTAGGCCCTGGATCAGGGTGACTAGAAACAGAATAATAGATATTATTGACTGATCTCATTTTA
Source organism: Oldenlandia corymbosa var. corymbosa (assembly GCA_949775105.1). Taxonomy (NCBI): domain Eukaryota; kingdom Viridiplantae; phylum Streptophyta; class Magnoliopsida; order Gentianales; family Rubiaceae; genus Oldenlandia; species Oldenlandia corymbosa. The sequence goes on along the minus strand of OX459118.1, from coordinate 29,038,678 downwards.
TCACTCATTCTTCCTTCATTTACCTTACAACCCTTCTGATGCATCATCAGAATCCTTGTCTCACAGTTACTTGCATCCTTCCTTATAGCTATGGCTGTCTTCTTTACTGGTGATCCACTGACAGGAGTTCTTATTGGAGACTTTTCCATTCTATTAATCCTTTTACTTCCACTTGTCTCCCCAATTTCCCCTTCTTTTTCCTGAATTTCCTTTCCTTTTGATGTCACTTGGGGTTGATCCTTCTGTCCAACTTCTTTTGGATTCCAAACCTTAGGAACTCAATTCCTACATTCATCAGACGAATGACCATAACCTTGACAAGTCTTACACTTGACTGGTTTCCATTCATAGAGGACTTTCTGCTCCGTTTCCATTCATAGAGGACTTTCTGCTCCTTCAATTCACCAACCTCATTTTCAAACCAAACCTTTTCCTTCACCTTTTCCTGTATTTACACTTCCACTAACACTCTAGCATAGGCAGTTCTGAGCTTTTGCTCAGTCATGTCATCCATTTCTACCGGCACTCCAATCGTACTTGCCAATCTGCTAAGTGTAGTATCATTCCAGTACCTAAGAGGTAGTTTAGGAAATTGAATCCATACAGGAACCGTCTTAACTTCATGCAATTTCATCTCATCATTGATAGACCATTCCTTAACAATGAATGGTCTCCTATCAAACAGGTACATAGGACGTTTGAGTACTTCTTCCTTCACAGATATTGATTTGAATCTCACAATGTACACTCCATTTTCAAGCAGTAGGATCTTATCAATACCCATTTTTCCCCAGATTCTTCTAATAAAACCACTCATCACTGCATATGGCGGATTCGCCCCTAAAACATAGCACAACACAGAAGGCTTCCAATACTCAATTTCCTTTTGCACTTCCTCCTTCGTGATCTGTTCAATCTTTTTAGCTTGGTTGTTCAGAATTTGGGCATTTATCCCATCCCAAACGCTCTGTTTCTTCTGTTCATGATGCATCCTACCCCCACAATTATCATTCCCATCATCAGCTAACTCACTTCCCATAGCAATTACACGATGATTGCAGATTTTTTCATGCATTAAAGAATCTTCGGACACATTTATTGCAGAATTAGGGCTACATACCTGGTCCTTCATCGCATTTATTGCACTTCCTTCCACTCTCTGATTCCCACCCAGATCTTGTTCCTTCTCCTTCTTATCACCCGATTCTCTTTTCTTCCTTGATTTCTTTGCCATAGCAGACATCAATTTGTCGAAGAAATCTGTATCCGAAGAACACACACTAGAGGTGTTTTCGCCCCTAGTGTGCAGAGAAAGAGTAATTGTTATTTTTATTATATCTTTTTTCTTCTTAATTTAAATGATTTTTAGACCTGAGTTTTGTTTTGTGGGAATTTTTTATTTTGTTGGGGTTCAAAACCTTATTCGTAGATCTATGGGTCATGTATTTTTTGGACGGTCCCGACTCCCAATTCGTTGATCTGGAGTTGTATGTTTTTTCGATTCACAAAACCTTCAGGGAGTCACAAAAACAATACCAAAATTCATTCCCATGGCGCTGATCGATTCCATTAACAACATTTGTAGTGGTCAGTGATGCGTTATGATGAAGGCTTTAATTTTGGGGCTGCGTGGGAATTTTGAACCTTACTAATTGATTAATTGATTAATTGATGTTTATTAAAAGCTATTGGCGGCAAGTATTCTTGAGAGAATATGCATGAACTGAGAATTAGGTCAACAACTATATGTTTAATATGTAGATTGCCATCGCCATGGTCAGATTTCCATGTTCCAGAAAAAATATAATAAAATAAACTATTTTTTCAGAATTGAGGGAGTGGTGGTAGTATGATAGTCATTTTCAAGTAGATCATGTGTATGGTGAGTGGGATAGATTAGGTGCTATTCGGAAAATGCAGCTGAGTAGATGGCTGCTGCTGCCGGTTGGATGGTGAAAACGTGGTAGTCTATTCCTATATATCAAAGCAGCAGAGGGAATGAAAATTGAGATTTTGGAATCTGTTTAAAATAGTAGTAATTATTAAGGGAACAAGAAAGATCGAACACCAAGGAAGACGCCATCTATAAATGTAATTACACTTGGTTTGCACCAAATAACGTACTTCGATACATTGATACATAGAGTATCCATCATTGCATAGAATTCCTTGTACAGTAATATTAGAATTCAAATTTTGACTTTTTATTTTTTATTTATGCATCATTTTCAAAGGTGCACGGTGCACCTTCCTCAAGAACTCCTACACAAATGCTGGCTGTCCAATGTATAATTCAGAGATATATTAGAGTACTGAAAAGAACAATTCAACCTTTCTGGTTATTTTACTTTCCACTAATTAACAATTTCACTCAATAATTAAAGACCTGAAGTCAGAAAGCAGCCATGGGGAGAGCAGACAAGAGTTTGTTGAGTGTAAGGCAATCTCACTTGAAAAATGATTGCCCAAAACTGAAAGTCCTGTATTATCATTTCTATTTAATAATAGCAACTTTCTGAAAAAACGTCAGAATCCAAAAGCCATGAATCATGAGCTATATCTATAGATTTTGAAAGAACTAAGATCGAACTTGAACACACACAAAAAACATGTATACGATGAATATAGTTCATAAGCATTTCTTTCTTACAATGTTACTTCTTTTTTTGTTGCCATGTTTTCCGACAGTTTCCTTGGCCAGGACCGAAATAGCCAACATCACCACGGATCAGCTTGCACTTCTTGAACTTAAATCCCGCATCACCGAACGCCCTTTTCATCATAGATTGGCGAAAAACTGGACCGCTGGATCCTTTGTTTGCGACTGGGTTCGGGTCACTTGCGGGTCTCGTCATCAGAGAGTGACCGCCTTAGATCTTTCCAACATGAACCTCACCGGCACCATACCTCCCCACCTCGGGAATCTATCGTTCCTCGTTCATCTCGACATGAGCGATAACAATTTCAACGGAGAATTACCCGATGAGTTTTCTCAGCTTCGCAGACTAAAAGTGCTTGATTTCAGCCACAACAATCTCAGTGGACAATTTCCGCCCTGGATTGGCTCATTGCAAGAGCTGGAATACTTGTCCCTGAGGTTCAACAGCTTCACCGGTGTGATCCCGCAATCCATCTCTAACATGTCAAAGTTAACAACGTTAGTTGCTTCATACAATCAGCTTGTCGGGAACTTTCCGGAAGAGATATATAACATGTCATTTCTGGAAACCATTTCGCTGGGTGTAAATCGATTTTCGGCTAGTTTCCTTCCGGATAATATTTGCCAGCGTCTTCAGAAGCTCAGATTACTTGGTTTATCTCAGACGGGGCTTATTGGTCAAATACCATCAAACATAGGCCAATGTTCGCAACTTCAGGTTTTACACCTTTCTGCAAACAAACTCAACGGAGGGATACCAAAAGAAATCGCAAACTTGACCGGACTCCAGGAATTAGCTTTGCTAACTAACGTGTTGGACGGTAATATATATCTCCATTTGATAGCTGTCGAGTGTTCAATCTAGTTTTTGTCGATTTTGATGATCTCTGCGACCAGGTTTACGTAATCAAATGTGTGTGTCGATGAAAATATGTTCCACCTCAGTCTGTTAATTAATGGGCAGGTGTTGCGAAGAATCAAGAATTAGTACGAATAAAATGTAGTCATCGGTCTCTAAAATGATTTTCTATACAATTAGTATAATTTGTATTAAAAAAAGAAAATCTAAACTAGATACTGAAAGAATCAAAGGAAGTAGGAAATTTCGGACACTAAATGCGTGGTATGTGTACATAGTCTATAAGTTTATTTATTTATGTGGTATTATCTATATGATCAAAATTCTGTTTCTCACTTAAATTAAATGTGGATACTGATTCTAGTTTCCAAATAAGACCAAAGTTCGATTTGTGATTTTTCGTTTTATTCCATTTGAACCAAAATCAAATCCATGCGTATGACTTCACCTTATAGATATTTCTTTTCCCATCTTTTAATACGGATTTAATTTCTCATTGGTTATTCCACTTAAAACTTGGTCAATATTCTACCTAGGTGTAATCCCGAAGGAAATTGGAAATTTGTCAATGCTGTGGAGAGTGGACTTGAGTGATAACAACCTTACAGGTACGTCAAATGTTGAAGAAGTAATAAAACAATCAAATTCTTAGATAAAATATAATTTTTCTCTATAACTTCGAACATGCATCATACAAGTAAATTGGCCTAGGAAAAGTAACAGCATTGATTAAATGTGGTACAAAATAATAGTTTTAGAAAATGATCCATTTCGAAAGTAAAATAAGAGTCTTGTTTAATTTGTTTTTTTTTTTTTTGCTAGTATCATTTCTCTGTTTGGTAATAACTACTTCTGCAAATGAAGCCCATCTTTCATTCCTTTTCCGGACCGAAAATTTTTCCCTTTTTTCTTTAATTTAAAGGACAGAATCCAATTCTCATTTTCGCGAAAAACACACCACCTACCGCATACGTGTTTATATCTTCTGTCATATCCAGAAAAACTCATCTCATTGACAGACATATGTACCTCTTTTACAACATTTGATTTGTTTGAAAGAAAGTTTATTTTCAGAATTTTTTTGTCCATGCTTTTATTATTTATAGTAGTATGAATTTCACAGCACAATATGGACAATTTGTTTAGGACAGAGTGATGAGTAGCATTTCATGCCAAACAAATATTTTGTAGGAGTTATCCCAGATGAAATCGGCAAGTTATCAAACGTGCAAGAAATGAACTTCGCCTTCAATAAGTTAGATGGCTCTATTCCGGTAGACATTTTCAACATTTCAAGCATAACAAAAATGAATTTTGATAATAATTATCTTTCCGGCAATCTTCCGTCACCAATGAGTTACAACCTTCCGAATTTAATAGGTTTTTATCTCGGAAAAAATATGATTGGTGGAACTATACCCTATTCAATCTCAAATTGCTCCTATCTTGAGATTCTTGAACTTTCTGAAAACAGTTTTACAGGGTTCATTCCCAATTCCTTGGGAGACCTTAGCTTCCTTCAGATTTTGGATCTCTCTGATAATAGTTTAGTTAGTGACCCTTCCTCTCTTGCTTTGAACTTTATCACTTCATTGGCAAAATGCAATTACTTGTCAGTGATCGCTCTTGACAACAATCCACTAGCTGGTATTTTGCCGGATTCGATTGGAAATCTTTCCTTCCTACTTAGGACCATGTCTGCAAATTCTTGTAAACTTTTTGGTACCATTCCAAGTGGAATTGGAAATTTGAGCAGTCTGAATGAATTAGACCTTGTTGATAATCATTTGATCGGGTCATTTCCAAATTCAATTACAAACTTGGAGAATCTTCAACGTATACATCTTGGTGGGAACAAAATGAGTATTTCTTTGCAGCTTTTTTGTGCTTGCCAGAACTTGGGACTCTTAGCTCTTGAAGAGAATTATATAATTGGAGGCACGATCCCGAATTGCTTAGGTAATATTTCTACTATGAGAGAACTTTATCTCAGATCCAATGGATTAAACTCCACCATACCTATGACTTTATGGAACCTCAAAGATATTTTGGTGCTTGACCTTTCTTCCAATTTGTTAATTGGTTTTGTATCTCCTGAAATCAGTAATTTTTTAAGTGTAACGTCGATAGATTTCTCAAGCAATTACTTCTCTGGAGACATTCCTATCACCATTGGAGATCTAGAAACCTTACAGAATCTCTCTTTAGCTCACAATCAGTTGCAAGGGCATATCCCTGAAACAATAGGCAAAATGTGGAGTTTGGAAAAATTGGATTTATCATACAACTATTTATCGGGTTCCCTTCCGGTATCATTAGAAAAACTTCAAGAACTTACTTTCTTAAATGTCTCCTTTAACAATTTGAGTGGCGAAATTCCTTCGCAAGGCCCCTTTATAAACTTGACAGCTGAATCTTTCATTTCAAATCAAGCACTATGCGGAGCTCGAAGATTTCATGTCCCGCCATGCCCAGAGCATTCAACTCATCATCATACCAGTAGAATAAATAAGCATAAACTTGTAATAATTTTGGCTATGATGATATCAGTTGCTGGTATCTTCTGCTTGGGGCTTATGTACCTGAAGTACAAAAATAGTGGTAAAATCACTAATGGTGATCATGAAGGTTTCTCCTTGTTCCCACACAAAAGAGTATCATATTATGACCTCCTACGAGCAACAGGTAGGTATAATCAGAGTAATTTGTTCGGTAATGGAAGTTTTGGATCTGTTTACAAAGCCACTTTTGAAGATGGTGGGATTGTGGCAGTGAAAGTATTCAATTTGCAAATAGAAGGATCATTCAAGAGTTTTGACATAGAATGTGAGGTATTACGCAATCTTCGTCATCGAAACCTAACAAAAGTTATTAGCAGTTGTTCTAACCCTGACTTCAAAGCATTGGTTCTTGAGTACATGCCCAATGGGAGTCTGGATGGCTGGTTGCATTCAAATAACTCCATTCTCAATGTTATGCAACGATTGAATATATTGATTGATGTGGCATGTGCTATAGAGTATCTTCACTGTGGCAATTTGACACCTATTGTGCACTGTGATCTGAAGCCCAGTAATGTCCTACTAGACCAAGAAATGGTTGCCCATGTGAGTGATTTCGGCATCGCTAAATTGTTAGGTCAGGACAACGTTACATACACCAAAACATTAGCTACCCTTTGTTATATAGCCCCAGGTGAGATTTTCTTTTCCATGCTTTTTGCTTTCGAAGTAGCTAGTTATGAAGTTGTTCATAAAGCACCTTTTATAAAGATTTATTAATACTTCATTTCCTTATAGAGTATGCATCAGAAGGGCTGGTATCAACAAGATGTGATATTTACAGTTTTGGGATCATGATGATGGAAGTTTTCACACGAAAAAGTCCTAGCGATGAAATGTTTGGTGAAAATTTAAGCCTAAAGAGTTGGGTGACAGAGTTTATGCCCAATAGACTGGTTAACATTATCGATGTTGAATTGTTATCAACATTCAATCGGCACCATCATGAAATACTTGCCAACATTCTGTCAATCATGGATGTTGCTCTCTCTTGTACAAAGGAGTTTCCAAGGGAAAGAAGTAACATTGAAGAAGTTCTAGCAAGTTTGAATAAGATCAAACTTCAACTCTTGCCGTATACAAATGACTTAGGAGGTGAATGTTTTCAAAACCTACTGCTTATCTATATTTGTGCCCCTAGCTACTTCTCGTGTTAGTAACTTAATTTTGTTATTGTTTTTTTTTTTAACTTGCAGAGATTGGAGGTACCTCTACCATTTGAGACAAAGCACAATTTTCTTTAAATGTGCATGGAGGCACAAGTTTTGGAACCTAATAAAGTTGTATTTTGATGCATGCAATCTATATATATAGGTGAATTTTTGCTTTTTGTCCCACATATACATCCATTTCAGCATACCAACGAGCTCAATAAATGTTGTTATTATAAACAACAAACTATTGCATGTCCTGATCTTGTTAATTATCTTGAGGAAGTAGGTTGTATGACTTGTGAATGTAGTAGTCTTTCGTCCTGCACATACACCTCTTCTCATTCCTATGAAAGCTTATACTCTCTTTGAAAATTTGTACTAAAAACAGTACATATTTGAAAATTCAATGCAGACTTTTTTTGGACTGAGGTGGTAAATCTTACTATATTAGAAACAAAAACTACATTTAAAAGAAAGCACCATCATTTGCCATGTGGCATTTTCACATCATATTTTTAAAATAAATTTTTATTTCCACATCTCCTAAACTTAAAAGGTAAATGCCGTCCAAATCCACCTCCACCTCCTATTTTCACCAAAAAAAAAAACCAGGGGTTCATAAAAAACCTAAATCCTTATCCCCATCTCTACCACAATGGACTCCCTAATTAATCCGTTCCCCACAATAAAAAAAAAAATTCCTCATCAATCATCAATTGAGAATATGTGGTGAAATATACTCCATTCCAATTAGCATGTTCAATCTTTTCATTAGTGATGATCAATTACATCCTAATCGGATAAACTTTCGACTTCAAAAAATATTCTCTTTACCTCTCTATATATACACAAAGGGAAAAAAAATAATTCTCATTGATCTTGCTTCGGCCGTGGTGGTGGTGCAATTACAGGTGTTAAAATTTAAAAGATTTTATTTCAACAGATCATTTGTTTGACTTTTATTATTTTTTATTTTTTCCCGTTCAAGAATAGTGCTATTACTATTATTTTTATGCGTCCATCTTATAGCCACCGTAACCGTTGTTAGGTAATATGATGTGATTTCTTATATGGTTAGTTAGCCTAAAATTTTTGTATGATTTTAGTTCTGTTTGGATTGAATTTATTAATTGGGTTTTTGTTACATAATGTGATTTTTTTAATTTCTTTTTTATATTTCATTCAATTAGAGTGATTTTCTTTTTTTAATTATGGAGTCTTGGTTTTTTTTTCATATATGGTCAATTATGAAGTGTGTTTTTTTTGTTTAATTGCTTTTGATTTTGTTTCATACTCCCAATTGACCAATTATTATTATTATTATTACTATTATTATTATTATTATTATTATTATTATTATTATTTTATTTGCAAATGAAGCGCGTTTTTTTTTTTTGTGTTCGGACTTTCAAGAATATACTTTTTTGGATTTGATTTTTGGATTTTTTTTAGTTCCTCATTATATAAATAGTTCATGTCACTTCTTCTAATTATTTTATGGGGAAGCCTTTTATGAATTTCAGGCGGAGAGGAAAAGAATGATGTTTCTACGTTTATTTGTGTTTTTATACAAATAAATTTCTCAATTTTTAATGGGCTATCTTTTAATTTCTTTTCTTTCTTAATTTGCCTTGGTGAGGTGAGTTCTTTTTTGCTATAACTTGAAACCTATGCAAATTTACATCATTTTCATTCTCATATTTGTGATCAACCAGTTTCAAAATCATATTTTCGATATTTTACTACCTATAAACTTTTGGAAGAAATAGTTCCAACAATTAAGCCTATACCCTTGGGAGGAAGTTTACTACAAAGCTATTATAAATCTCCAAAACTAAGTATTGATTTGGCACAACCAATAGAGAACATCAATAAATTATCTTACTAATATTTAAACTTATTGGCAAGCTTTCATATTTACTTCAAGACATATATTTGATCAAGTTTATTTATGTTTAAAAAATAACACTTATAAAATATTTCTAAAATCTTCAAACATTTTTAAAATGTACCGGACCAGACACAATTTCTTTTTATGCCAAATACAAACATTTCTAAATTCTTCAAAAATTTCTAAAATATATCGGGCCAAATATAAAATATTTTTTTTCAGATACAAACATTTCTAAGATCTACACATATATTGGGCCAGGGTCGCGCATTGCGCGACAAGACATCACTAGTAATAGTAGAAGCAGTAATAATATTAATAATGTGCGTGAACGTTGTGTAAATAATTAATGAAGCTTGACATGATAGAGTTGGATGTGAGGATAAAGCAAAGACACAATTTGATAGTTAGAGAATACATTTTAACTTTTTAAGCATTGATCCGTTCTTAGTTTCAAGATTCTGTATAATTTTAAGATTGGTTGAGTTATAGACAAAGTATACATTTCCAACCTGCGCCTTCATGTAATTGCGCATCAGGGAATTTGCGACAGCTTTTATAATCTTTGCCTCTTTACATAATGTCACAAGAAATATTTGAATGAAGTGTCACCAATATCTTTTGTCTGATAATCTTTTCGGAACAAATTGTGATATGACTGCCGGGAAATTTATCCTCCGTTTCTATCTTGATGATTCTTTACCGAAGGTCTTAATCCTTAGACAGTGGGATCTTCAAGCTAACCAAATTTCGACAGCCGCCCAGGTTCTCCAATTGGATCCTTATATCGAGCTATTCTTTTAAGCCATTCACTTTTGAACTTGTACTGGAAGTGATTGTTGATGTACCGGAGAAAAACTCAAATTCAGGCCAAATGCCTCTGTGGGTTTGATGCTGGTAAATGTTGCGAAGGATACTGGAAGTCTGTCGTTGAAAATGGCAGCGACAAAGCACCAAATGCTTGTGATTTTTTTTATATTCGAGCATCAGTTTTTAAAGATGTACTTTAATTACCAATTCTGCAAATTTAATGATTCAGATTAGACTAAGTCTAGCTTGAAAAATTCAAACTTTCATTAATTAATTTGTGGTTTACTTTGCGCTAACCAACCTCAATATTTTTATAGTAGCCCTGTAAAGATGATTATTTTTTTAAAAGCAGAGGTATTATGTAATGTGTGTGACTTTTGAACTTCTGTTACACACATTTAGTGATCAGTTCATAGCTAGCCTGAGAGAGAGAGATAGATCTCAGAATTAACTTCACGAATCTCAAAATGGTCTCAAAGCATTTACAACTAATACTATTACCTCTTCTTCTTCTTCTTCTGTTGCCATGTTTATTAACAGTTTCCAAAGCCATAACCACAACCAACATCACCACGGATCAGCTTGCTCTTCTTGCCCTGAAAGATGGCATCACGGAACTGCCTTCCGACCAAATGTTGGCGAAAAACTGGACAATTGGTTCCTCCGTCTGCGACTGGATTGGAGTCACTTGTGGGTCTCGACATCTCAGAGTCACCGCTTTGAATATTTCCGGTATGAACCTCGCCGGAACCTTACCTCCGCAGCTGGGGAATCTATCATTCCTGGTTTCTCTCGACTTGAGTAGAAACAGTTTCCACGGAGGATTACCCGAGGAGTTTTCCGGGTTACGTCGACTGAAACTAATTGCTTTGAGCAATAACAATTTCAGCGGCCAATTCCCACCATGGATTGCTTCATTTCAGGAGCTTGAATACTTGAACTTTTGGAACAACAGCTTCTCTGGTGCTATCCCACAGTCAATCTCTAACATGTCCAAGTTAACTGTCTTCAGTGTGTCCTATAATAATCTTCAAGGAAACATTCCGACAGCGATCTTCAACATGTCCTCTCTGAACAGAATCTCTTTGAGTTTCAATGGGTTTTTAGCTGGGTCGTCACTTCCAGATGATATGTGTCGGCTTCTTCCGAGGCTCAAGTGGCTTGATTTACAAGGCGCGGGGTTAATTGGTCAAATTCCTCCAAGCATAGGCCAATGTTTACAGCTTCAAGTGCTGGCTCTTGCTTCAAACTCACTTAATGGTGGCATACCAAAGGAAATTGGAAACTTGATTGGGCTTCAGAAGTTAATCATGTGGGAAACACATTTGGAAGGTACTCCAACATCTCTCCTTCCCATAACTATTAGTCATTCATATGTAGAAAAATAATCCAATTTGTTGAACTGAAATACACAGTAAAACTTTTGAGATAGACAAATCTAGTTCTACTAACTTAATGGTCTATAATAATTAAATTAATTATATATAAGGAAGCTAGTGAGTATATCACATTCTTGTTAGACTTTTTCTTGAAAAAAACATCCTTGTTGAATGGTTCCGTGTTCCGTCAAGCCATTTTTTAAAGTCTTGTGAAACTTTAATATTTACCTACAGTTAATTGTTAATTGTTAATTGAAACAGAAAAGAGTTGAAAGTTTTTCTTTTAGCCACCCAACTTTCACCACGTTATTGCATCTGTTTTCTATTATTTTCTGGTGAATGTTTTCAGGAGCGATCCCAAAAGAAATCGGAAATTTGTCAACGCTACAAGTAGTGGACTTCACCAAAAACAACCTGACAGGTACGTATACCTCACATATTAAATACATGAAATAAAAAATATGATAAAATTATGAAGGTCTATCAAGTTCACATAATATTTCTTCAAAGATGTATGAGATTAGAGCACCATATAATTGGGGTACACTGTACAGCTCATATTTTTGGGTTTGGATTCATAAAATAGGTAGGGGCTTGGCTACTGGCGTGTAGTGGAAATTTTATTTTCCAAAAGAAATGTTATTTTTCAGAATTTTCCAAACAGTCTTTCCATTGATTAGTAAAAAAAAAGGTTTTTTTTTTTAAAAAAAAAAGTTGGTTTCTTCTTTTTCTTAGGAATTTTTGGTTCGAATCCACGCTATCACCCATGAACTTGTCACTCAAATACTCTGTTTTTATAACTCACAAATTACATAGTAAACTATTTTTCTATCACTAAAAGAGTACAATTTTAAGAAGAATCTTGTATGTTTAAGTTTCCGACGAATGGAGATTTGTTCCATGGTTCTTTTTTTTTTTTTTCCTGAGATGTCAATTTTGAATATTACTACCAAGATATATATATATATATGCTATAAAAATAATTTTATTTCAGGAGCCATCCCAGATGAAATCGGCAAGTTATCCAATCTGCAATACATTAACTTCCAAGAAAATAAGTTAACTGGATCTATTCCCGAAGCTATCTTTAACATCTCAACCTTAACCCTACTCAGTTTCGAAGGAAATCATCTTTCCGGGTACCTTCCTTCAACAATGGGATACACCCTTCCTAATTTACAATGGCTTAACCTTAATCAAAATAATATTCAAGGAGTGATACCCATCTCAATCTCAAACTGTTCTAATATTCAGTTGTTAGATATTGGAGACAACAATTTCACAGGGATTATTCCCAATTCTCTGGGAGACCTTAGTTTACTTCAACGTTTGCGTCTCTTCTACAACAATTTCATCAGTGATCCTTCATCTCCCACTTTAAATTTCATCAGCTCATTACCAAATTGCAAACATTTAGTGGAAATCAGTGTGGACGGCAATCCACTTGATGGCATCTTGCCCGATTCAATTGGAAATCTTTCTACTTCATTCAGATTCTTGGTTGCGAATAATTGTAAAATCAGAGGTACTATTCCAAGTGGGATTGGAAATTTAAGTAGCTTATCTACATTTGGTCTTGCTAGCAACAACTTGATAGGATCATTGCCAAATTCAATTCAAAACTTACAGAATCTTCAACGTTTATATCTTAGCTGGAACAAATTGAGTATTTCTCTTCAAATCTTTTGTCCTTGCAAGAGCCTGGGATTCTTATATCTGGAGGGGAATGTTATAATTGGGGGTGCAATTCCATATTGCTTTGGAAATATTGCTTCGATGAGATATCTAAACCTCGATTCGAGTGGATTAAGTTCTACCTTACCTTCAAGTTTTTGGAACTTCAAGGATATATTGGAACTCAGCCTTTCTTCCAATTCTCTAACGGGTTCTCTACCTCTTGAAATTAGTAACTTGAAAATGGTAACTTCCATGGATTTCTCCAACAATTACTTCTCAGGCAACATTCCTAGCACCATTGGAGATCTAGAGAGCTTGCAAAATATCTCTTTAGCGCACAACCAGTTGCAAGGGCATATCCCCGAGACAATTGGTAAATTGTGGAGTTTGAAGCAATTGGATTTATCATACAACAATTTATCTGGTTCCCTTCCAATGTCACTAGCAAACCTTCAAGAGCTTGCTTTTTTGAATGTCTCGTTTAACCATTTGAGTGGTGAAATTCCTTCCCAAGGCCCTTTTATAAACTTGACATTTGAATCTTTCATTTCGAATCAAGCACTCTGCGGAGCTCCAAGATTCCATGTACCACCATGCTCAAATCATTCAACTCATCACAGGATGAAGAGCATACATATGCAAAAAATTGTTATAATTTTCACTGTGATGATATCAGTTGTTGGTATAATGTGCTTGGGATTTATCTATCTAAAGTACAAAACCAAATACAATATTACTATTGATGATGACGAAGGTTTCTCCTTGTATGAACATAAAAGAATATCATATTACGAGCTTCTAAAAGCAATAGATGGATATAATCAAAGTAATTTGTTGGGCATGGGTAGTTTTGGATCAGTTTATAAGGGCACTCTTGAAGATGGTCATGTTGTGGCTGTTAAAGTTTTCAATTTGCAATTGGAAGGATCATTCAAGAGTTTCGACACAGAATGTGAAATATTACGTAATCTTCGTCATCGAAACCTAGTCAGAGTCATAAGCAGTTGTTCAAACCCCGATTTTAAGGCGCTGATTCTAGACTACATGCCCAATGGGAGTCTCGACAGTCTATTGCACTCGAATAAGTATCTTCTCAATGTTATGCAACGATTGAACATACTGATTGATGTGGCATGTGCTCTACAGTATCTTCACTGTGAGAATTTAGTACCCATTGTCCACTGTGATCTGAAGCCTAGTAACGTCCTACTGAATCAAGAAATGGTTGCATGTGTTAGTGATTTTGGCATCGCTAAATTGTTGGATCAAGAGAGCATTACATACACCAAAACGTTAGCTACACTTTGTTACATTGCTCCAGGTGAGATTTTCTTTCCTTGTTTTCTGTATGTAAATTGAAAGTTTTGAAGTTGTCTACTATTAAAAGTTTATGATGATTAATTGATATATTATTTTCTTATAGAATATGCTTCGGAAGGTTTGGTATCTACAAGATGTGATATTTACAGTTTTGGGATTATGATTATGGAAGTTTTCACACGAAAGCGTCCTACTGATGAAATGTTTGGTGAAAATTTAAGTCTAAGGAGCTGGGTGCAACAATCTATGCCTGATGGATTGATTAATGTAATCGATCCTGATTTGATATCAATGTTCAATCAAAATTGTGAGGAAATACTTGCCAATATTTTGTCAATCATGGATATCGCGTTGACTTGTACGAAGGAGTCTCAATGGGAAAGAAGTAATATAGGAGAAGTTCTTGCAAGTTTGAATAAGATCAAACTTCAACTACTGCCATACACAAATGGCTAATTAAGGAGGTGTAGGTTCAGCAAGCATGGTGTTATTAAATCTACGTCCTTAACTACTCTTTTGTGTTACAAACTTGATTTGGTTGATTTTTGGCTCGTAGGATGGAAGGTACTTTCCCCAATTGGGATAAGGCATTTTCAATAAATCCTGTGCACGAAGGCACAAGTTTTGGAACCTTCAGTAGACACAGTTGTGTTGTGATGAATATTTCACTTTTGGTCCTACCTATCAGCACACTAATCACGTAAACAATTTTTACCACTTCTATTTTGTTTTGGTGAAAGAATAAACTTTTGCATGTCCTGGTATTTGTTTTTGGAGTGACTCTCGTATGATATGCAGTAGTCTTTTGAACTGAAAATATTAGCTTGTATTCCCTTCATTTAATAAAAAAGATAAAAAATAAAATAAAAGTGCAAATTGCAAAGGTATAATTAATCTCTTCAATTTTGGTCAACTCAATCAAGGAACTGTACTGCTACTTTATAAAATGCCGCCAGCTCAATGTATCAAGTGAAACTATCTAGCTTCTTTCACGGCGGAAAAAAAGAGGGGGGGGAGGGGGGGGGGGGGTGTATTATCTAGCCAGAACAATTTAATTCAACCTCCACTGATCAAATTTGTTGTTTTTCTAGGCACTAATTAACCTCTATATATTTCTTAACGATTAAAGCCAGTTTGATTAGACAATTAATTCTCCGAAATATAATACTAGCAGCCCAGTTCCCGTAAATACTTATTAAAAAGAAAGTAGAGGCATTACCTATTTTGTTAGTGTGATTCATGAACTACTTCTTGTATATATAGATTCCATGTGTTCAACTCCCTCTAAAACGTTTCACAAAAAAACATTTATTATTCCGCAATAACATGCATTTCATGCTACTTCTTCAGTTGCTGTGTGTTCTCACAGTTCGCACAGCCATGGTGATCGCAACCAACGTCACCACGGATCAGCTCGCTCTTCTTGCCCTAAAATACCGCAAAACCGAACCAACTTCCGACCAAATATTGTCGAAAAACTGGACGGCTGGTTCCTCGGTTTGTAATTGGATCGGAGTCACTTGCGGATCTCGACATCTACGAGTAACCACTTTGAACATTTCCGGCATGAACCTCGCCGGAGCCCTACCTCCCCAGCTCGGGAATCTATCATTCCTAGTTTCTCTCGACCTGAGAAGAAACGATTTCAGCGGAGGATTACCCGATGAGTTTTCCGGGTTCCGACAACTGAGAATGCTTCATGTGAGCTACAACAATTTCAGTGGCCAATTCCCACATTGGATTTCCTCATTACAATAGCTTGAGTACTTGTACTTATGGAACAACAGCTTCACTGGTGTTATTCCACCATCCATCTTTAACCTGTCCAAGTTAACGGTTTTCAGTGTGTCCTATAATCATCTTCAGGGAAACTTTCCGGTCGAGATCTTTAACATGTCCTCGCTGATATGCATTTCTTTGGGTAACAATGACTTTTCCGCCGGTTCGTCGCTTCCGGAGGATATGTGTCAGCGCCTTCCAATGCTGAAAAGGCTTGATTTAGAAAAGATGGGGTTAATTGGTCAAAACCATCAAGCATAGGCCAATGTTTACAGCTTCAATTGCTATACCTCTATTCAAACTCACTTACTGGAGAAATACCAAAAGAACTTGGAAACTTGAAGGAGCTTCAGGTACTAGCTTTGTGGGATAACCAATTGGAAGGTAAACATATGATCTCCATCTCACATAATTTAGTAGTATCAAAACTCAGTCCAATTTTATCGATTTTAAGGTAAAACAAGAAATAAAAAAATCATATCAAGTTGATGCTATCTTTAATGAATTTATAATAATGTTTGTTCCATTCCATACTTGGGGAAGGGGTATATCACAATATCACATCAAATCCCTCACAGAGTGTTAACTTTTGCTATGCGATCAATATTAACTATTTTACGAAGGTCTATTTATTAGACTACTCTCTAAAGTATTCTTTATACAACGAATAACACAATTAGTTGGTTTCATTGATCTTGACAATATTAAACTCGCTTTTCAATAATTACTTGCTCCTCGTAACTATTCGGTCAATTCGTGTCACTTTTTATAATTAAATTTAAATAGCACTATTGCAAAAAAAAAAAAAAACTATTCAAGACTAATACTAAATACTAACTCGTTACTCCTCAATGTAGAATCTTTTGGTGTGATTGGATTTTATTTTTTTAGAGTGCGTTTATAAACCTTCTTTTATATATTGAGAATGTAAGAAAAGTATTGAAAATGTAGAAAAGATATGATGATATATGATATTTATTAATAATAAAAAAATTCTTTAAAAAAAACAAAAAACCTTCCAAACAAATTTTTTTTCACCATATAGATTTTCCTAATTATATGGAGCACTATTATTCACTGATAATTTTTCATTAGGTAATCGTATTAATTGTTAGTCAATATTTGCAGGTGCAATTCTAAAAGTAATTGGAAATTTGTCGACGCTGCAAATAATGGATTTTGGTAATAACAACCTAACAGGTATGTTAAAATCTTAAATAATTACTCCCTCCATTCCAATTCAATAGACCCATTAATTAGACATACACGGAGTTAAGAAAAATTGGGTAATGTAGTTTATGTGGTTAATTTTAAATGAAATTACTACTACACCCCTATTAATGACCAATGAGTTATTGGTTGATATAAGAGAGTAATTGTTAAAATTAATAATGTTCTTGATTTCAGTGAAAGTAGAAAAGGTATATTAGAGAGTTTATAGTAAAATTTAATTAATTTTTTGAAGTGGAACTAAATTTTGAAACATATCAGAATGAAAAGTGAGCCTATTGAATTGGAATGAAGAGAGTAATTTAATTGTCAGCACTTTCCAATTTTATGTAGCTCTGCACATGCATCGATTGGCATGAGATAAGTAGTTACAACATCTATTAATTGAGAGAGGTACCACAATTGATATTTGAATGAGAAAATCTTCCATACAACTGTTGTATTATGTAGGATTATGCAGCCAGACACATAAATAGGGTAAGATTATAATTTTACCGAGAAAGTTACGACAAAATTAGGGGGCCATGACATTGTCAGTATAATGGGTGTGTTGTTACACTAAAAAGGGGGATACACTTGCTATATGAAATAATTTTTCATATTTAAATTCATAAAATAGCTAAGAAGTTTGAGTATCTTTGTAAAAGTTTCTTGCTTTCCATTGGTTAAGAGAAATAGTTTCATTAAATTAAAGGATCTTTTTTATTACATTTAAATTAAAGGAAGGTTCAGAAATTTGTTGCCATGCTAATTTTCTAAGGAAAAATCCAGCAAATTATAACCCGCGTGTATCTTTTGTCATGTCCAGAAACATTTGATATTAAAAGTTTGTTTGTCTGAAGGCCTAAAACGAATTTAAGCAAAAACAATATCATGACTAAAATGAATTTTTGAGCAAAAACAAAATAGATAGATTGATTATTCAAGAAATATCTCGTACTTTAAGGTGTCAATCGTAAATATTTGA
This sequence comes from Oldenlandia corymbosa var. corymbosa, assembly GCA_949775105.1. Taxonomy (NCBI): domain Eukaryota; kingdom Viridiplantae; phylum Streptophyta; class Magnoliopsida; order Gentianales; family Rubiaceae; genus Oldenlandia; species Oldenlandia corymbosa. The sequence goes on along the minus strand of OX459118.1, from coordinate 29,020,392 downwards.
CCATTTTCATAGTGGACTCTTTTTTCTCAGAATCATGCATGTCTTTGTAACATGTAGAATACTACAAGTGCACAAAAAATAGTAAGTATTTGTACTGAACTTTGGAGATTGGTCTTAACGAAGAATTTTGTTTTAGGAGTTCTCCCAGAAGAAATCGGCAAGTTATTATACCTTCAATTTCTCACGTTGACCTCCAACATATTAGCTGGTTCTATTCCAGATGATATATTCAACATCTCAACCTTGATAAGCATGAGTTTTGGAGGAAACCATATTTCTGGCAGCCTTCCGTCGACAATGTGTTACACACTTCCTAATTTAGAAACTCTTTATCTTGGTAGGAATAACATTAGCGGAACAATACCTAATTCTATCTCAAATTGCTCTAATCTTCAAATTATTGAATTTGGATTTAACAATTTCACTGGGCCTATTCCTAGCTCATTGGGGAACCTAGGCTTGCTTCAAGATTTGAGTCTTGTCAATAACAATTTAATCAATGATCCTTCCTCTTCAATCTTAAACTTCATCACCTCATTAGCAAATTGCAAATATTTGAAAAAACTCAATCTGGTCGACAATCCTCTTAATGGCATTCTGCCTGATTCGATTGGAAATCTTTCTTCAACACTTGAATATATGTTTGCTGACAATTGTCAAATAAAGATGTTAAAGAATATTCAACAGATATCATTAGGTGGGAACAACATGGTTATCTCTCTATATCTCTTTTGTACTTGCCAGAACTTGGGGTTCTTATATCTACAAGAAAATCGTATCCTTGGGGGGAACAATTAATTCCAGAATGCATTGGAAATATTACGTCTATGAGAAAGCTTTTGCTCAGTTTCACTGGATTAAACTCTAGCCTACCTTTGAGTTTTCGGAATCTAATCAATATGGTGGAGCTCAACATTTCTTCCAATTCTTTGACTGGTTCTTTACCTCTTGAAATCAATCATTTGAAAGCGGCAACGATGATGGACCTCTCCAACAATTATTTTTCTGGTGATATTCCCAGCACGATCGGGGAACTAGAAAACTTGCAGAGTCTTATCTTAGCTCACAACCAGTTCCAGGGACATATCCCCGAGTCAGTTGGTAAAATGTTGAGTGAAACCTTCCAAGTGGTTGCGATCATTGAAAAGTTGCCTCCGGGCTGGAGGGATTTCAAGAACTACCCCAAGCACAAGCGCAAGGAGATGTCCTTGGAGGATCTGATTGTTAGACTTCGCATTGAAGAAGACAACAGGAAGTCAGAATCAAAGGCATCCAATGGCGTACAAGCTAAGGTCAATATTGTGGAGCATGGTAAAGGCCAATGCTCGAAGAACAAGGCCAAGATCAAGAACGCCAACAAAGGCAAGGGGAAGCTAGGGACTATTGGTGGTGTCTCTAAGCAGAAGTACAGATTCAAAGGTAATTGTTTTAATCGTGGCAAACTAGGTCACAGATCTACTGATTGCCGCTCCCCAAAGAAGGATCATGAGGCCAACATGGCCAAAGACATCACTAAGGATGTGGAGGACATGCACCTAGTTGCTGTGGTGACTCAAGTGAACATGGTGGAGTCCAACCCAAAGGAATGGTGGATGGACACTGGCGCGTCCAGGCACGTGTGCACCCATAGGAGCCACTTCACCACCTTTGAACCAGTCCATGGAGAGAAGATCTACATGGGAAATGTTGCTGTTGCCACTGTTGAAGGCAAAGGAACTGTGAAGCTCAAGATGACTTCGGGCAAGACTCTGACACTCACTGATGTGTTGTATGTGCCAGAAGTGCGCAAGAACCAGGATTCATGCTAGACAAGAATGGGTTTCGCATTGTAATAGAGTCTAATAAGGTTGTTCTGTCTAAGGCAGGAATGTTTGTTGGGAAGGGGTATGCAACCGATGGGTTGTTTAAACTCAATGTAATGACTATTGTCGATGAAATGAATGCAAGTACCTCTTCTACTTATTTGATTGAGTCTTCCAATTTATGGCATGGTAGACTGGGTCATGTTAATTCTGATTCGATGCGTCGATTAATTAACTTGAACCATATACCAACATTCCAAATTGACTTAGGAATTAAATGCGAAATTTGCGTCGAAGCAAAGTTAACGAGGTCATCTTTTCAAACGGTTGAAAGGAGTACTGAACCACTTGAATTAGTTCACAGTGATGTTTGTGATTTGAAATCGATTCAAACATGAGGTGGTAATAAGTATTTTATCACGTTTATTGATGATAGCACGAAATATTGCTATGTTTACTTGTTAAAAAGTAAAACCGAAGCATTAGAGAAATTTGTTCTCTACAAAACCGAAGTTGAGAATCAACTTGGTAAAAAGATCAAGAGATTGAGAAGTGATAGAGGTGGCGAGTATGAAGCACCGATTGGTAGCTTTTGTGCACAACATGGAATTGTTCATGAAGTGACAGCACCTTATTCACCTCAATCTAATGGGGTTGCTGAACGGAAAAATCGCACTTTGAAAGAAATAATGAATGCGATGTTGTTAAGTTCAGGCCTACCTCCCAATATGTGGGGAGAAGCCGTCTTGTCTAGTAATTACCTTTTAAATAGGGTTCCCCGAAAGAAAGAAGACAAGACTCCATATGAATTATGGAAAGGAAAGAGACCATCCTACAAACACTTGCGAGTGTGGGGGTGTCTGGCAAAGGTAGTTGTACCTCCGCCAAAGGCAATAAAAATTGGACCTAAAACGGTCGATTGTATTTTTATTGGCTATGCACAGAATAGTAATGCATATCGATTCTTAGTGCATGATTCGAAGATTTCGGATATACACAAGAACACAGTTTTGGAGTCAAGAAATGCATCTTTCTTTGAAAATGTGTTTCCTTACAAGACTAAGGATGATGGTAGTTCATCAAAACGAACTCATGAAGAAGTTCATGATTCGGTTGAGGTTCAAGATGCTGAACCAAGACGGAGCAAAAGGGCAAGAGTAGAGAAATCATTCGGTGATGATTTTGTAACCTATTTGCTAGAGAGAGAACCTCTAACTTACGCTGAGGCAGTAAATTCTTCTGAGGGACCTTTATGGGAAGAAGCCATAAAGAGTGAGGTTGATTCAATTTTACAGAATCATACTTGGGAGCTTGTTGATCTCCCACCTGGACAGAAACCGTTAGGATCTAAATGGATCTTTAAGAGGAAAATGAAACCTGATGGTTCCATTGATAAATACAAGGCCAGGCTTGTAATCAAAGGGTATAAACAACGAGAAGGTTTAGACTACTTTGATACATATTCTCCTGTGACGAGAATAAATTCCATAAGGATGATACTTGCTATCGCAGCCTTAAGGAATTTGGAAATACATCAAATGGATGTTAAAACAGCTTTCTTAAATGGAGATTTAGATGAAGAAATCTATATGGAACAACCCGAGGGTTTCCGAGCTCCAGGAACAGAAAAGAAAGTTTGTAAACTAGTAAAATCCCTGTATGGTCTAAAGCAAGCACCTAAAAAGTGGCATGAAAATTTTGACCATGCAATGATTACTAGTGGATTCAAATTAATGAGAGTGACAAATGCGTTTATCTCAAAGAGATAGAAAACGATTATGTCATATTATGTCTATATGTAGACGATATACTCATTGTTGGTAGTAGTGACAAGTTGGTCAAATCTACCAAGAACATGTTAAACTCTAAGTTTGACATGAAAGACATGGGTCTAGCTGATGTGATTTTAGGTGTTAAAATAATAAGGACAACAGATGGTCTAGTTTTGAGTCAAGCTCATTACATAGATAAAATTCTTGATAAGTTTAACAAGAATGATTCTGGGGTCGCGAAAACACCATTAGATAACAGTGTCCATTTATCCAAGAATCGTGGACATGGTATATCTCAGGTGGAATACTCTCGGATAATAGGAAGTCTGATGTATCTAATGAGTTGTACTAGACCAGATATTGCTTATGTGGTAAGCAAGTTGAGTTCATACACGAGTAATCCCAGTCTTGAACACTGGACTGCTATAATTAGAGTACTGAGATATCTAAGACATACTCGTGATTATGGACTGCATTATACCAGATATCCATCTGTGTTAGAAGGTTACACGGACGCTAATTGGATATCTGATATAAAGGACTCACACTGCACGAGTGGCTACGTGTTTACACTAGCTGGAGCAGCTGTGTCATGGAAATCCTCAAAACAAACTGTAATAGCCAGATCCACAATGGAATCCGAGTTCATTGCCTTGGATAAGTGTGGTGAGGAGGCTGAATGGGTACGCCAATTTTTGGAGGATATTCCAAAGTGGGAAAAACCTGTGCCACCTATCAGTATTCATTGTGATAGTCAATCGGCGATTGGAAGGGCACAGAGCACTATGTATAATGGTAAGTCGAGACATATTCGTCGTCGACACAATACCATTAGACAACTCCTCTCAACAGGAATTATCACAATTGACTACGTGAAGTCAAAGGATAATCTTGCGGATCCGCTAACCAAAGGGTTGAATAGAGAGGCAGTTGAAAGATTGACCAAAGGAATGGGAGTAAAGCCTGTGAAGAGATAAAAGTTTTAAGAAGGAAAACCCAACCTAGTTGACTGGAGATCCCAAGATCTAGGTTCAATGGGACAACCTAATCATAAGACTTAGTGTGGTCACTGTGGGGGTAAACCTCAATTCATTCCTGTCATCAAACAGTGATATGACGGAAAGGATAGCAAACGGTTGCTTTAATGATACTTGAGTAATATTATTTACTCTAGACTTAAGAAGTCACCTATGTGAGAGAGAAGTGGGGCCGCTTCAAAGGAGAACTGTTAAGGCTCAGTTCTTTAGAAACTCTTGCAGAACCAGGACGTGTTCATGGCCAAAATGGACAAAACCATGAAAACGGAACTAAATAGAAATGGTTCCTGTGTACGGTATGTGGGTTTCTTTACACAATACAGCCGAACAGTTCAAGGACATCATGTCAACTGGTGAGCTAGTAAGGCAAACATACTTTACAAGGAGAAAGTTCAAAGGTTAAAACCTACTTTCTCTATGCAGGGATCAGTTGGTGAACACCATCATTGTTTAATCGAAACAATATCTCATTCATGTGGGGGATTGTTGGAAAAGAGTGAATGAGAATTAAGTTTCTCAAGAGTTGGAAAAATTAGAGTTAATGCTAAGGGACTTTGTCCCACATGGGTGTTGGGAAGAGTTGGAGCTCACTTTATAAGTGAGAGCCCAAAATTGACTTGCAAGTTGACTTGCCAATACTATACCACATCTCTCCCGCTCGCGTGCACCCGCGCAGGGGGGGTGCAAATGGAGGTTCAATTCGGGGCCAAAATAGCCTGACTCATGTGTGCGCACGACCTGCGGACACGAATGCCGGACCGAGCTCTAGCGGGCCTGATCAACCCACATTTTGCTACGGTTCAGATTAATTTTTTCCAGCTAAAATTTTAATGTGGAGATTTATGTTCATTCATTTCAGTCAAAGAAAAAACTGAAACATTGTTGTTGAATGAGCAAATGAATGGCGGATTTAATACTGTTTAAATGGCAGAATGAATTCTTTTGACTGTTTGATTGTCAAAAACATTTTGGCTGTTTATGTGCCATGAATTCGTGACATTTAACAGAATTAAAACACCAAAACTGATGGAGACCATCTAGCTAACACTAATGAAGAGGGACAAGTTGCTGCCAATAATGGAGAAGACGAGCAAGTTGAGGACGTGAATGCTAATGGAGGATCTAAAAATGCTGCTTTAAAGAATAATCCTTACATTCGTGATCCACTTTCAAACATTGTTGGACCAATGACTCGTGCTAGACGCAAGAGGATGAATGAATCACTTAATAGTCTAATTGTTACTCATGGGCTAAGGAGGAAATTAAGCTTGAAGATTACAAGCCCAAGACTATTAATTTGCTGCAACTAACACCAAATGGACATGGCCCATTTGGAGAGAAGAATTTCGGCCCTCAATCCACAAGGGGACCGCCGGCCACCTTTCCTCATGTTGGTCGAATTTCTCCCTAAAGTTTAGGGGTAAGATCATTCAAATTTTATCTCTTTGAAAGAGAAGACTTTTATCTCTTTAAAGGATAATATTTGGGATGATTCTTTTACTTGTTTTTCGAGTTTTCCTACAATAAGGAGTCAGCTTTTGATGTCTACTCAACCGTTGGATGAAGACTACATCAAAATGGATGGCTAAGATCACTCTACAAAGAAGATGATGATAGAGTTTTAACTCAAGGGAGATTCTATCCATTGGAATCTTTCTAAGAGATTATCTCTTTGTATTTTGGAGTTTTAATTAATTCCTACAAGTCTTAAATGTTTTAAGACTAGTAAAAGTGTCTAGGTTCGTTATCTTATCACTTAAGATAACTAGGAGTCTTTAGAGTTTGATTTCATTCAGATTCTTAGAGATAGGAATAGAGGTGAAGAGTTGTGTTCTTCCTCTACTTCTAGGATAGAAATTTCGGCCACCCCTCTATATAAAGGGACCGAAATCCTCTTGTCCAACACCTTTTGGTCATTTGAAAATTTTCCTGAGTGAAATTGGTTAGGATTTTATTCCTTTCGTGGAGTTCTTGTGAGAACTTCTTTGTTTGATTGTTGCATATGTGTTGTGACAATTGTTAGACTTATCTATCTTGTTTAGTTCGCTTGATAGTGGCGTCTATAGCATTGGATCTTTCGAATCTTGGTATTTGGGCTCATAGATCTCATATCTATTGGGTTTTCTTACACAATTTTCAAAAGGGTCTCTGCTTGGTTAGAATTAGCTCTCTTCATTTTTGATTTGGGTTTTTCTACCATTGAACTCGTGAATTGATCCACGTGAGATCAAATATCTTTTCTTTTCTTTGTTTTCGTGTGTTCTAGAGTCTTTAAATCCGAATTTCCAAATTCCGCTGCCTACAAATCTCTGACTTTCCGAACTAGCAAAGTTGATCTTTTCTTAGAGATTGGTTTTGTTACGGATTGCTATCAAAAACCGTTTGAAATTTTGCTGCCATTTCAAAGGTTTCTCCAGCCTATAAATAGGCACTCATTTTCCAAAGTTCAACACACCAATCCTTCCTCCTCTATCAGTATTCTTTCAAGCCTTTCTTTCCTTCTCTTTCAGTTTTTGGTGTTCATCATCGTGTTCTAAGTTTCGTTCGCTGGTAGAACTTCTTTGTGCTAAGTAGTCTCTACGTTTCCGTTGTATCCTGGGAAACAGTTGCTCGAGATCCTCAAGCACCATAGGAGGGGGCAAATCTGTTTTAAGGAGATCGTGTTTTCACGAGCCTCGGATTTCTTCTTTTTCCGTTTTTCTTAGCCTTTGCGAATACTACCCATATTTCCAGCAACATGTGAGATACTACGGAGCCTTCGCCATTGAAACCTAACAAAAGTCATTAGTAGTTGTTCTAACCCCGACTTTAAGGCGTTGATTCTCGACTACATGCCCAATGGGAGTCTTGATAGTCAGCTGCATTCAAATAACTTTATTCCCAACGTTATGCAACGATTGAACATACTTATTGATATGGCATGTGCTCTACAGTATCTTCACTGTGGTAATTTGGCACCTGTTGTCCATTGTGATCTAAAACCATGTAACGTCCTATTAGATGAAGAAATGGTTGCCCATGTTTGCGATTTCGGAATTGCTAAATTGCTGGGTCCGAACAACTTTACATGCACCAAAACATTAGCTACGCTTTGTTATACTGCTCCTGGTGAGATTTTATTTCCTTTTGTTTTGTATTTGAGTTTCAAGTTTTGAAGTTGCAATTTATGATGATTATGATTTAACTATTTAATAATTTATTTTCTCAAGAATATGCTTCGGAAGGACTCGTATCAGCAAAATGTGATATTTATAGTTTTGGGATCATGGTGATGGAAGTTTTCACAAGAAAAAGTCCTAGTGATAAAATGTTTGGTGAAAACTTGAGTCTATAAAGCTGGGTGCAAGAGTTTTTTCCCAATAGAGTGGTTAATGTTATCGATGCGGACTTGTTATCAACATTCAATCAGCACTATGATGAAATACTTGCCAGCATAATGTCCATCATGGAGGTTGCTCTTACTTGTGCGAAGGAGTCTCCAAGGGAAAGAAGTAACATTGAAGAAGTTCTTGCTAGGTTGAATAAGATCAAACTTCAACTCTTGCCCTATACAAATGCCTTTTCGTGTCAGTAACTTAATTTGGTATATTTTTAACTCAGGGATTGAAGGTACCTCCACCGGTTGAGCTAAAGCACAATTTTTATTAAACCTATTGCATGAAGGCACAAGTTTGGAAACCTTCAGCTGAGAAAGTGGTATTTTACTGCATGCAATGTGTACGTGTAGGTGAATTTTTGTTTTTTACTCCGATATATCCATTTCCGCAAACTAATGAGCAAAAAAAAAACCAAAAAAAAAAAAAAAATTGCATCAGGGATTTTGTTATAATTCTCGTAATCAGGTCTCCAATATTTAAATAATACTATCACAATAAGTGCAATACAAAAGTTTTAGGAATATCTCTTGTCTAATAATCATTTCTGAGCATTTTGATCGAACATAATAAGAAGCAATATCATATAGTAAGAGTTTGTGATATGATATGCCATCTAGTCGGTAATTTTCTCCTCCGTCTTGTACTCCCTAATATCCATTAACGGAGCTCTCGTTCTCAGCCGGCGAGGTATCCAAAGCTAACTGAATTTGTACGTCGGGCCATGCTGGTTCTCCAATTGGATGCATAAAATTGTTATTAACTTCGTTTAAATCGTTTGATGTTGAGCTTGTACCGGAGAAACTTGGAAATCAGGCCATGCCATGCCGGAAATCTGTCGATGAAATGGCGGCGAAGACATCGTGAAAGCCTAGCTAGGGACGTCCATGTACTATACTTGTTTTGCCGGCCTAGCTATAGTCCCTTAACTGAGGTTAATTTAGATGTACAAAGAATAAAGGGAACAGAGACGAGACAAGTTATTTAATTGAAGAGTAACTAAAATGCAACAAAGCTCTGAATATTGGAGTAGCAAGTGTGACTAATTCTTCGCCGAACAATCCTTTTAATAAGCGACCTATTTTAATACTACGAACATGATTTCTTTTAATATACCGTCGTCACAATGGATATAGTGGCATAAGGGGGCAATTTGCTTAGAACCACTGGTAATGATATTCGACTCCGAGATTTAGACATTAGATTTATTTATTCGTGCATCATTATCAAAAGGGTGGCCTTCCCTCGAATCCTATATATCCAAAATGCTGCCGGTTGAACGATTCAGATAACTAAACGTAGTCTAGCTAGAACAATTCAACCTTCATTATTTAATTTTTAGTTTACTTGGCGCACTAACTAATCCACAATACTTATTTGATAACTAGATAAGATTAAGCAACAACAGCGGTCTTGTAAATATATGATTACTAAAATATCTAATATGAGTTTGACTTATAAAGTGTCCTATATATTAGAGGTAGAGATTCTTTAGTTTCAAAGGATGAGAACTCAGAATTAACTTTACAACTGTCAAAATGGTTGCAAAGCATCTCCAATTACTAATAGTATTACTTCTTCTTCTTGTGTTGCCATGTTTATTAACAGTTTCCACATCCTTAACCACAACCAACATCACCAAGGATCAGCTCGCTCTTCTCGCCCTGAAAGATCGTATAGGGAACTACCTTCCGACCTAATATTGGCCCAAAACTGGACGGTTGATTCCTCCGTTTGTAACTGGATTGGCGTCACTTGTGGGTCTCGACAACTCAGAGTGACCGCCTTAGATCTTTCCGATATGAAACTCACCGGAATCATCCCTCCCCATCTCGGGAATCTCTCATTCCTGGTTTCTCTCGACATGAGCGGAAACCAGTTCAACGGAGGATTAATCGATGAGTTTTCCGTTACGTCGCCTGAAAGTGCTTAATTTAGGCTTAAACACTCTCACTGGCCAATTCCCACCTTGGATTGGTTCATTTCAGGAGCTTGAATACTTGAACTTGTGGGGGAAACAGTTTCACTGGTGTTATCCCGCAGTCCATCTCAAACATGTCCCAAGTTTACAACGTTATTTGTTCCCTACAATGATCTTGAGGGAAATCTTCGGGTGAATGAGATCTTTAACGTTTCTTCTCTGGAAAGCGTATCTCTGAGTGAGAATGCATTTTCAGATGGTTCCTCACTTCCAGATGATATGTGTCAGCGTCTTCCGAGACTCGAGTGGCTTGGTTTAGCAGGAACTGGGTTAATTGGTCAAATACCACAAAGCATAGGCCAATGTTTACGACTTCAGCAGCTTTACCTTTCCCAGAACTCACTCTCAGTCTCTCAGGAGAGATACCAAAACAAATTGGTAACTTGAAGGAGCTTCTGGTGATTGCTTTGTGGGGTAACCAACTAGAAGGTAACGTAACATCTCTTCTTCGTATATCTTATATCAAAACTCAGTCAACTAGAATATTAAAGATTCCTTTCATACTTGACATTTTATAGCAATTTTAATTAGTATATAAAAAAATCACTCCAAAAGAATAAATAAATATAGTTAAATCTTATGACGATGAGTTCCCTTAATTTTTAGGATTAAGTCCCCGATCCCAAGTCTTTCCTTTTGTCGTTAAGATTTCACTTTCACCATATAAAAATTTCTATTTCTATATCTAACTACAGTAGAACGTCGGTAAATTAATAATCGATACATTAATAAATTTTAGCAATTAATAATTTTCTCGGTTCCCAACTTGGGACCAGTACAAAAAGTGACAAAAATCGATAAAATGATAATATAATAATATTTCAGAAAATTCCTTATATATCTATAAGTACCAACAATACTGTAAATTAATAAATACCTCAAATGCCAAAAAAAAAAAATACTAATATCTAGGAAGATTTAGTAAAATATGAACTTATTGATACTTTTTTTTTTGAAATTTAAATCCAATGAATTCATCTTTGATTTGTCTCATTGCCCTTGAAAGCTTTGGTGTTATATTCTCTCTCCTTTTTTTTTTTTTTTTGAAATGTGTATTCTCAAATTGCAACAAGAAATTCTGAAGAGGTATTGCTGATTTGGGAGAAGAGTTTCGGCCCCTTCTTGATCCCGATTCTGAATATGATATAAATTAGGTTTGAGTTTATTATTAAAAAGAGTTACATTCCTTATTTTTTAGGATTGTAAAGCAACGATGGAAAATTACGTAGTATAGTAGGGTTTTTAAAGAAAAAAATCTTTAAATTAATAATTTATTAATTTATCTATAAATTAATAATTAATAATTTATTAATTTATCGATTATTTAATAATTCACTAAATTAATAAAATTTGATGGTCCCAACACTATTAATTTATAGAAGTTCTACTGCTTATTTTTCATCGATTACTCTTATCAATTATGGGCCAATATTTGTAGGTGTAATCCCAATCGAAGTTGGAAATTTGTGTCAATGCTACAAAATGTGGACATCAGCAAGAACAAGCTGACAGGAATGTAAAATCTTAAATAAGTAATTAAATGATTGAATTCATAAGAAATTTTTTTCCCAAAGATTTATAGCTTTGCACTTGAGTGGTATCGGAAATGATATATCATTAAATTCATAGAAAATAAATAAAATATTCAAATTATTAGATGGAAGAAATTAGTTCCGAAGGGGGCATAAATCATGTCTTCGATGGTTCTGATGAAGAAGACTTCGATATGGCATACACAATGGAACAAGAGTCTTTTTACAATGAAGTTTCTGCTCCAACATACCACAATCGATCGAAAAAAGCGAAGGATAAAAAGAAAGTTCAAGTTCGTCAGTCTACTAGATTGAACAAGGATTAAACTTTACTTTAAGATCAAAAATGTATTTGATATAGGGCTTAGTATATTCACTGTCATATTTTTCTTTATTATTAATAAAGTTGTTTTTTGTTAAAAATAAATAAATAAATAAATAAATAAAATACTCTATCCATCTCAAAATAAAAAAGAAATCCAGTTTCATAAAAACCAAAAATTAATTTAATTAAAGTTACTAAATTGTGTTCATCACTAAAGTAGAGATAAGAGTATAAGACAATCTTTTGAGTCGGGAAAAAAAAAAACTAAAAATCAGGACGCGATTAGAATTTTTTTGACAATTATTGGTTGCATCATGATTGCGTTAACCATAATTAAAATATCACATCTTTGTGATATGGATTATTTGTAGAACATAATTAATATTATTTTATGAAATAATGTGTAATATAATGGAATTATTTTGTTTTAGGAGTTATCCCAAAAGACATCAGCAAGTTATCAAATATTCAGCAAATCAACATCTCAACCCTGACACAAATGAGTTTATTAGGAAATCATCTTTCCGGCAATCTTCCATCAACAATGTGTTACACACTTCCTAATTTAGAAACTCTTTATCTTGTTGTGAATAGCATCAGCGGACCTATACCAAACTCAATCTCAAATTGTTCCAATCTTCAGATTCTTGAGCTGGGTATAACAATTTCACTGGATTTATTCTTGATTCCTTGAAAGACCTAAGCTTACTCCAAATGTTGAATCTCAACAACAACAACTTGACTACTAATCCTTCCTCCTCGATGTTAAACTTCATCACGTCATTAGCTAATTGCAACTATTTGATAAAACTCAAACTAATCCTCTAGATGACATTTTGTTGGATTCTATTGGAAATCTTTCTTCCACGTTTGAGTATTTAGATGCTTCCAATTGTGACATCAAGGGTACAATTCCAAGTGAGAGTGGAAATTTGAGCAGCTTAAGTATGTTATACCTTTATGATAATCAATTGAGCGGGCCATTTCCAGATTCAATAAAAATAAGTTGCGGTATCTTCAACAAATTGCTCTAAGTAGGAACAAGATGATTATTTCTCTAGAGCTCTTTTGTGCTTGCCCTAACCTGGGGGCTTTATATCTAGAAGCGAATCTTATCAATGGGGGCACAATTCCAGATTGCATCGGGAATATTACTTCTATGAGAAATCTTTTCCTCAACTCCACTGGATTAAACTCAAGCATACCCCTGAATTTTTGGAACCTCAAAGATATATTGATGGTCAGCATTTCATCAAATTCTTTAACTGGTTCTCTGCCTATTGAAATCAATAATTTCAAAATGGCAACCTGGATAGATTTTTCCAGTAATCATTTCTCAGGGGGATATTCCTAGTACAATCGGCAATTTGGAAAACTTGCAGAGTCTTTTTTTTAGCTCACAACCAATTGCAAGGGCAAATATCCCTATGACAATCGGTGAAATGTTAGAGTTTGAAACAAGTAGATCTTTTGTACAACTCTTTATGATCTGGTTCTCTTCCAATGTCATTAGAAAATCTTCGAGACCTTACTTTCTTCAATGTACCCTTCAACAATTTGAGTGGCGAAATACCTTCACAAGGTCCTTTTGTAAACTTTACAGCAGAATCCTTCATTATGTGAAGCTCCAAGGTTTCATGTCTGGACATGCCCAGATCCTTCACCTCATCATATGACAAGTAGCATAAATATACACAAAGTTGTTGATATTGCAAGCTTAGGATTTATCTACCTCAATTACAGAAGGAAAAGCAAAACAACTACTAATGATTCTGAAGATCTCTCCATGATTGCACATAAGAGAATATCATACTACGAGCTCCTACAAGCAACCGACAAACATGACATCGATAACTTATTGGGTACTGGAAGTTTTGGATCTGTTTACAAAGGCACACTTGAAGATGGTTGGATTGTTGCTATCAAAGTATTCAATTTTCAACTAGAAGAATCATTTAAGAGTTTTGACACTGAATGTGAGGTACTCCGCAATCTTCACCATCGAAACATCACTAAAGTCATTAGCAGTTGTTCTGACCCCGACTTTAAGGCATTGGTTCTTGAGTACGTGTCCAATGGGAGTCTCAATTGCTGGTTGCATTCAAATAAAAATTTTCTCAATGTTATGCAACGATTGAGTATAATGATTGATGTGGCATGTGCTATACATTATCTTCATTGCTGTAATTTGACACCTATTGTGCATTGTGACCTGAATCCGAGTAATGTTCTACTAGATCAAGAATTGGTTGCCCATGTTAGTGATTTTGGAATTGCTAAATTGCTGGGTCAAGACAATGTTGCATACACCAAAACGTTAGCTACCCTTTGTTACGTTGCCCCAGGTGAGGTTTTAATGTCCTTAATTTTTGTATTTATGTTTTAAGTTTTGAAGTTGTAGACTGCATGTACTAGTTAATGATGATTAATTATAATTACATTGTTATAGAGTATGCTTCAGAAGGGCTGGTATCAACAAGACGTGATATTTACAGTTTTGGAATCATGATGATTGAAGTTTTCATGCGAAAGAGTACTAATGATAAAATGTTTGGTGAAAGTTTGAGTTTAAAGAGTTGGGTGCAAGAGTCTATGCCTAGACTTGTTAACGTTATAGATGTTGATTTGCTATCACCCTTGAATCAGCACTATCCTGAAATACTAGCCAACATTTCATCAATCATGGATGTTGCTCTGACTTGTGCAAATGAGTCTCCAAGGGAAAGAAGAACATTGAAGAAGTTCTTGCAAGTTCGACTAAGATCAAACTTCAACTGTTCCCATATACATAGGGCTTGGGAGGTGGATGTTCGCTTTTTGTCCCATACATCAAATTTCAGCATTCTAATGGGTTAAAGATTGTCTTCTTTTTCAGTTATTGGGAAGGAATTAACTTTTTCAGTTACCGGTCCACATTTAGAAACCGGGCCAAACCAATCCATAATCAACGGTTTGATTTTTACGGTTTCACGGTTTTGTTCTCACTTTAATTTTTTTTTCCTTATTTTTATTTTTTTAGCCGAAACTTGGACCAAAACATAGAATTTTTCTCCTAAATTTAATTTAAAACATGCAAAAAAACTAACGGCCGACAATTTTGAATCTCTCAGGATTCTTACTTAGTTTAGGTAGGTTTTGATTTTATAGGTTAAGAAACAGGAATTCCAATAATTATACTTTAAATTTTGATAGGCCAAAAAAATATTTTTTTTAAAAAAAAGGGAAAAAACGTTGGAAAAGTTTTTTAGAGGCAAAAAAAAAAAGATATTGTAAAAAATAAGGAGAAAAACGTTGGAGGAGAGATTTTGAAATCCAAAAGAAAAATATATGGAAAAATGTTAAAAAAAAAAAAAAAAGAAACAACCAAGAAAAGAAGTTTAAGAGAATCGAAATTAGGAGCTACGGCTAAACATGATATTAAGTTAACTAAGTCTACTATGTTACAACTTGTAACTAATATAAAAAAAGCCGTTATATTAGTTGTGTTGGGATTGATTGGAGTTACAGTTGCCATCTTTGTTGCATTTTTATGCATAAGCTTCCGAAGAAAGAATGTTGTTTCCAGTGCCGATCAAGTGGACTTGTCATTGATCACCCAAGAAAGGATATCATATCAAAAACTTCTAAAAGCTACAGATGAGTATGATGAAAATAATATGTTGGGGTCTGGTTGGGGTCTGGAGGATTTGGATCTGTTAGGCCTATTCCCCTCCAATTGGGCCAGCAAAAAGAAGAAATAAAACCAAGCCTTATTGGCTTTGGTTTTGATTTTCTTGACCGGGGAAACATATCCCAATTCCATTGGGTTTTGCTTTTGGTTTTTAGTGCTTATAAAAGCAAGGCTTCCATGCACAAATTTGGTGTGATTTTTACGCGTGAGTTTGACAAGCAAAAAAAGAGCAGCCGTGCAACATCTTTTTGTGCACGAGAAAAAAGAGAGAGAACTAGGGTTTCTGAAGTTTTGGTGTTGTGAAAAGAAAGTATTTCACTTTGTGGCTTTGATCGGGTAAACAGACTCAGTTATTGGTGCAAGTTTGCATGTGTGTTTCTCTCAACAAGATTTACAATTTCTCCGGTTTAGTTTTCAGTTTAGCTCTCTTTTGGTTAGATCCTTCTGGTCTTACTTTCTGATAAGTGTGTGTTTTTCCAGCCGAGAAGATAAGAAAAGTTTGGGCAGCCGTGCATTGTTTTTGTACGAGGGAAAAAGAAAGAAAACTACGGTTTAGTTTTCGGTTTAACTCTCTTTTGGTGAGATCCTTCCAATCTTACTTTGTGGTTTAGGTGTGTGTAGAAGAGTATTGTTGTAATCCACCTTTGGGTAAAGTTCTGTGTATCCACCGGTTAGTAAAGACTGTTTCCCGTGATTGTGATACTGGAGATTTAACTGTGGTTACAGTCCTGTGGTTTTTTCCGATTTGGGTTTCCACGTAAATTCGTGTGTCTACTTTACTTTATCAGTTCTTGAGTTATTTGCTTGTTTGGTTGGTTGTCCTATTTTATTGGTAGTAGGAAAGGAGTTTTTCTTGGGAATCGTTTTCGCTGGTTTGTTGTGTTTATACCCTTTCCGCCACAATAGTGGCATCAGAGCTACGGTTCGGTAGTTGAGGTGTTACACCAATAAAATGGAAGATTCATCTGGTACTCGTACGATGATTAAATTGACTTTATCCAATTATCATATGTGGAAACCTAGAATGGAAGATTTGTTGTATTGCAAAGATTTGTTTGATCATGTTCTAGAGGATGATGGTAGGCCAAGTGATATGACTGATAAAATGTGGGCTGATATGCACAGGAAAACTGTTGGTAATACTCGACAGTGGATTGATCAAAGTGTGTTTCATCACTTTTCAGGAGAAACAAAAGCTGATGAACTTTAGGAGAAAATCCAGAATATGTACTGGAAGAAGTCTGGCATCAATAAGTCATCTGCGCTGAAACAGATCACCAGGTTGAGGTACAAAGATGGTGCTAGCATTAATGAGCACTTGAGTTCATTTCAGGGTTTGTTGAACCATGCAGTGAATGTAGGTTTAAAGTTGGATGATGAGTTGCAGGCTTTGTTATTGTTTAATTCTCTTCCAGACAGTTGGGACACTTTGGTAGTGTCAATCAGTAATTCAACCCAGGATGGTATCTTGACCTTGGATCAGGTCAAAGAGGCTTTGATGAGTGAAGAAGTCAGAAGAAAAGAGCAGATTATTGAGTCTGAGTCGCAGGCTCTGGTAACAGAAAAGTCAGATAGAAGATGGAGAAGTAAAAGCATAGGGCCACGTGATCGGAATGACAAGTCCAGAGGACAGTCTAAATCCAAGAAAGATGTCGTGTGCTACCATTCTCAAGGGAATGAGCACTTTAAGGAGTGCAGGGTTCTCAAGAGAGAACTAGCACCGAGAAAAGGTAAAGGCAAGAAGGATGAATCAAGTGATGATGACACTACTGTAATAGTAACTATCAGTGATGTATTTGTGTACTGTGATGATGATACAATTAATGTTGCGAGTCACGACAGTGATTGGTTCGGTGATTCAGGTACGTCTTATCATGTGACGCCTCACAGACACTTCTTTACCTCTTACACAACTAGAGATTTTGGTCGTGTAAGAATGGGCAATCAAGCCTCATGCGATGTTGTCAGCATGGGAGAGGTATCATTGGTAACGAATATAGGTTGTACTCTTGTCTTGAAGAATGTCGGACATGTTCCGGATATGCGTCTGAACCTTATTTCCGTTGGAAAACTTGATGATGAGGGTTATCATAGCACTAGAGGTGGTGGCCGTTGGACAATTACCAGAGGGAATCTTGTTATTGCTAGAGGAAAGAAGTTGAACTCTTTGTATGTGTTGAATGCAAAGTTAAAAAATGGAGAGGTGAATGCAACTCGTAATGCCTCCATTGATCTCTGGCACAGAAGGCTTGGACACATTAGTGTCAAGGGGCTCCAGATTTTTTTGGTAAGAAGTAATTTCTCCCTGAGGTGAAAGGGACTGCTCTAGAACCTTGTGTTGACTGTATCTATGGTAAACAGCATAGGGTTTCCTTTCAAAATTCTCCTCCATCTAGAAAGTCCAGTCCTCTAGAGTTAGTTCATATAGATGTATGTTACATGAAAGATAGGTCATTGGGTGGAGCATTGTACTTTGTTACTTTCATTGATGACTATGCTCGAAAGGTTTGGTGTTTTTCTTTGAAATCTGAAGATCAGGTATTAGATATGTTCAAAGACTTTCACCTTAGAGTTGAACGAGAGATTGGCAAGAAGTTGAAGTGTGGTCGAGCAGATAATGGTGGTGAGTACAGGGGTCCGTTTGAAAAGTATTGCCGACACCATGGCATTAAACTTCAGAAGAGTGTTCCAAAAACTCCGCAGCAGAATGGCGTGGCAGAAAGAATGAACAAAACTATTACCGAAAAGGTTAGGTGTATGCTCTCGAATGCAAAGCTGCCTAAATCATTTTAGGGTGAAGCCATGCAGACACCAGTTGATTTGATCAACCTATCTCCCTCAGTTCCGTTGGATGGTGATCTACCACAACGACTTTGGACAGGGAAAGATATCTCATTTGGACATTTGCAAGTTTTTTGTTGTCGTGCCTTTGTTCATATTCCCAAAGACGAAAGTTTGAAGCTTGATGGAAATCCAAGCAGTGTATATTCTTAGGGTATGGCAATGATGATTTTGGGTACAAACTTTGGGATCCTGTAGAGAATAAAGTTTTCAGAAGCAGAGATGTAATCTTCTTTGAAGACCAGACCATTGATGATATGGGAAAGGGCAAGATGCCAGAATCTTCACTTGAGATTCCTATTGATCTAGATCTAGTTCCTCCACAATCAGATGATTCTTTTGAAGGGGGAGCTGAGACAGAGCAGAATGGTGAGTTTGATGATGATCCTACTTCTGAAACAGAGACACCACCGATTTCATCACCTCCTGTCCAGCCAAGAAGGTCCACCAGAGACAAGAAACCTTCCACCAGGTACAGTGCTCATGAGTATTTGTTGCTTACTGACCGGGGAGAACCAGAGTCGTATGAAGAGGTTCTTAGTAATGAGCAGAAAGATCAGTGGTTAGCAGCCATGCAAGATGAGATCAAATCCTTGCATGAGAATAACATGTATGACCTGGTGAAGTAGCCTAAGAGCTAGAGAGCACTCAAGAATAAATGGGTGTTTAGACCGAAAACAAGTGAGAACATCTTGCAACCAAGGTTCAAAGCTAGATTGGTTGTGAAGGGATTCAATCAGAGAAAGGGCGTAGACTTTGATGAGATATTTTCTCCTGTTATAAAGATGTCTTCGATTTGAGTTGTGCTTGGGATAGCAGCTAGTTTGAATCTTGAGATTGAACAGCTTGATGTGAAGACAGTCTTTTTGCATGGTAATTTGAAAGAAGAGATTTGCATGGAGCAACCAGATGGGTTCTAGGAGAAGGGGAAAGAAAAGCTTGTATGTCATCTCAACAAAAACTTGTATGGGTTGAAGTAAGCTCCAAGGTAGTGGTACAAGAAGTTTGATGCTTTCATGATAGGGCAGGGATACGAAAGGACTACAGCTAATCACTATGTGTTTGTGAAGAAATTCTCTGATGGTGCTTTTATAATTCTTTTGCTTTATGTCGATGACATGTTAATTGTTGGTAATGATACTGCAAAGATTGTCAGGTTGAAAAAGGAGTTGAATAAGTCCTTTGCAATGAAGGATTTGGGTCCGGCTAGACAGATCCTTGGGATGAAGATTTCTCGTGACAGATAGAATGGGAAGCTTTGGGTATCTCAAGAAAAGTATATCGAGAAGGTTCTTGATAGGTTTAACATGAGCGGTGCTAAGAAAGTCTCCATTCCATTTGGAGGGCATTTTAAGCTAAGCAAAATGTAGTGTCCTAAAAGTGAGAAAGATAAGGAAGAGATGAAAAAGATTCCTTATGCTTCGGCAGTTGGCAGCCTGATGTAAGCGATGGTTTGCACAAGGCCAGACATAGCTCATGCAATTGGTGTTGTTAGTCGGTTTCTCTCCAATCCTGGTAAGGAGCGTTAGAATGCTGTGAAATGGATTCTCAGGTATCTTAAGGTACTTCCAGATTGAGTCTTTGCTTTGGCAATGGGAAGACCATGTTAGAGGATATACAGCTGCTGACATGGCGGGTGACCTTGATGGTCGGAAGTCTACTTCTGGTTACTTGATGACTTATGGAGGGGGAGCAGTTTCATGGCAGAGTAGGTTACAGAAGTGTGTTGCTTTGTCTACTACAGAGACAGAGTTTATCGCAGCTACTGAATCTTGTAAGGAAGCACTTTGGTTGCAGAAGTTTCTACAAGAGCTTGGCATGAAGCAAGAGAAGTATGTGGTGTATTATGATAGCCAGAGCGCTATTCACTTGGCGAAAAATTCCACATTCCATTCGCGACCTAAACATATTGATGTGAGATATCATTAGATTTGGGATGTGTTGGAGTCCAAGGCGTTGTTTCTTGAGAAGATTCATACGGATGACAACGGTGCCGATATGTTGACGAAGATTATAAGTAGAGCCAAGCTCCTGTTTTGTAGGCGGGAAGCGGGTTTGGTTTTACTCCCCATTTGAGGTGAAGGGGAAGATTGTTGGGCCTAATTCTCCTCAAATAAAGACCCAACCGGATTTGACCACATAAGTGGTGCTTGACCGAAAGACCAAAACCCAATTTGTTTTGGTTTTGGGTTTGGCCTTGGCTTATAAAAGCCATGGTGCTTTGGGTTTTTTTTTTTTTTTGGATTCTTGAGTTCGGCCGAGAGAGAAGCAAAGCAAGGGCAGCCGTGCATAGGTTTTATGCGCGAGAGAGAAAGCTAGGGTTTTGAGGTTTTGGCGCTGTAAGAAGAAAGTGTTTCACTTTGAGACTTTGATCAGGTGAAGAAGCAGAGTCAGTTATTGGTGCAAGTTTGCATGCGTGTTCCTCTCAACAAGATCTACAATTCCTCCGGTTTAGTTTTTGGTTTAGCTCTCTTTTGGTAAGATCCTTCTAGTCCTACTTGGTGATAGGGGTATGTGGAAGAGTATTATTGTAATCCACCTTTGGATGAAGTCTTGTATATCCACCGGTTGGTGAAGACTGTTTCCCATTATTGTGATAGTGGAGATTTGACTGTTGTTACAGTCCCGTGGTTTTTTCCGATTTGGGTTTCCACGTAAATTCGTGTGTCTACTTTACTTTATCAGTTCTTGAATTATTTGTTTGTTTGGTTGATTATCCTATTTTATTGGTAGTAGGAAAGAAGTTTTTTTTGGGAATCGTTTTTGTTGTGTTTATACCCTTTCTGCCACAACATCTTCAACATTTCAACCATAGGATATTTGGATATCGCACAAAATCATCTTTCTGGCAACCTTTCGTCAACAATGTGTGACACTCTTCCTAATTTAGGAGCTCTTAACCTCTTCTTGAATGGAGTTGGTGGAGTTATACCAAACTCAATTTCAAATTGCTCCAACCTTCAAGTTCTTGAATTGGAAGACAACAATTTCATAGGCCTCATTCCCAATTCTCTGGGAAACCTTAACTTACTTCAGATCTTGAATCTTGGAGCGAACAATTTAATAAGTGACCCTTCTACTCCTACATTAGAAATCATCACTTCATTGGCGAATTGTAAATATTTGGCACAACTTATTCTATCTGACAATCCACTAGATGTATCTTTTCTTGATTCAATTGGAAATCTCTCTTCAACTCTAGAACAGATACATGCTGATAATTGTAAAATCAGGGGTATTATTCCAAACGATATTGGAAATTTAAGTAGCTTATTTACCATCATCCTTTCTGACAATGAGCTTAATGGTTCAATGCCAACTTCAATAAAGAAGTTGTAGAATGTTGAACGTATATATCTTGGTGGGAACAAAATGAGTATTTCGTCAAAACGATTTTGTTCATTTCAAAACTTGAGGTATTTAGATCTACAAGAAAATCTTATTACTGGGGACACCATTCCGAACTGCTTTGAAAATATAACTTCCATGACATATCTTTACCTCAGTTCTACTGGATTAAATTCTAGTATACCTCTCAGCTTATGGGATTTAAAGGATTTATGGATGCTCGACTTGTCTCTCAATTCATTAACTGGTTCTCTACCTCCTGAAATAAATCATATAAAAAGTGTTACGTCATTGGATTTCTCCAACAATTATTTCTCGGGTAATATTCCTAGCACTATAAAAGACCTAGAAAACTTGAGAAATCTCTCTTTAGCTCACAACCAGTTGCAAGGATTTATCCCCGAGGCAATGGGTAATATGCTGAGTTTGGAGCAAGTAGATCTTTCACATAACTTTTTATCAAGTCCTTTTCCAATCTCATTAGAAAATCTTCAAGACCTTGCTTACTTTAATGTGTCCTTAAACCATTTGAGCGGAGAAATTCCCTCATGAGATCCATTTATAAATTTGACAGCTGAATCCTTCATTTCAAATCAAGCACTATGCGGACCTCCAAAGTTTCATGTGCCACCATGCCCAAATCATTCATCTCATCATAGGAACTAGGAAGAGCAGCATAAGTTTGCACAAAATTGTTAATAATTTTGGTTGTGACAATATCAGTATCTGGCATCACATGCTTTGGGCTTATCTATGTGAAGTACAAAAAGAAAAGTAAAACAACAAATGTTGAAGGCTTTTCATTGATTACACGGAAAAGAGTATCATATTATGAACTTCTACGAGCAACAGATAGATATAATAGTAATAACTTATTGGGGATTGGAAGTTTTGGATCTGTTTAGAAGGGCACTCTTGACAATGGCGATATTGTGGCTGTTAAAGAATTCAATTTGCAATTAGAAGGATCATTGAAGAGTTTTGACACAGAATGTGAAGTATTACGCAACATTCGCCATTGAAATCTAACAAATGTCATTAGTAGTTGTTCTAACCCCGACTTTAAAGCGTTGGTTCTCGAGTACATTCCCAATGGGAGTCTTGATAGTTGGTTGCATTCAAATAAACTATTCTCTCATTGTTATGCAACGAGTGAATATACTGGTCGATGTGGCATGTGCTTTGCAGTATCTTCATTGTGGCAATTCGATACCCATTACTCATTGTGATCTAAAGCCCAGTAATGTCCTATTAGACCAAGAAATAGTAGCACACCTCAGTGATTTTGGCATTGCAAAGTTGCTTGGTCACGAGGATAGCATCACATTCACCAAAATGCTAGCTACTCTTTGTTATCTTGCCCCAGGTGAGATTTTTTTTCTTTTTATTTTTTCTTTTATTGAAATTATGAGCTCTAAAGTTACCTCATAAGTTTAAAATAATTAATTAATATTTATTTTCTTATAGAGTATGCTTCAGAAGGATTGGTATCAATACAATGTGATATTTATAATTTTGGAATCATGATGATGGAAGTTTTCACTGGAAAAGGTCCTAGTAATAAAATGTTTGGTGAAAATTTATCCTTGAGGAGTTGGGTGCAAGAGTCTATGCCAGATAGACTAGCCAATGTTATTGATGTTGATTTACTATCAACATTTAACCAACACTTTGATGAAATACTCAGTAATATTTTATCAATCATGAATGTTGCTTTGGTTTGCACAAATGTGTCTCCACAGAAAAGAAGCAACATAGAAGAAATACTTGCAAGTTTAAACAAGATCAAACTTCAACTATTACCCCATGCAAATGGTTAGGAGGTAAATATTCTCTAAATATAGCATTAATTTGAACCTTTGTCAATAACTACTTTTCTTGTATGCATGAAACTTATTGTTTATTTATTTATTTATGCACAAGGATATAAGATATGTCAAACAAAAAGACTAACTACAAGAAATATGGCTTTTGGCGAAACTTGCTCAAGCAATGTCGCCATTAATTGCCATAAATTTGTGACATTCTTGCATATGTGTCGCTTATTTGCGGCACACTAACGTCATTTATACATATGTTTCGATTTAGCATCAAACATGCGACATTGAATATTCTTTGTTGCAAAGTTGCGGCATGTGTTTGCAGCACTTGGATCAAATGTCGTTAATTAATGACAGAATTCAACTTTTGCTATAAATTTGTGACATATTTGCTTCATTTTATTAATTTGCTCCTGTTTGGCGTCATATATGCCGCATTAAAATTTTCTGTCACAATATAGTGACACAAATTAGAGACAATTTGAATAGAGTGTTGTTAATTAATGACACAATCTAATTTTTGTACGTAAATTATGACAATTGCGTAAAATGATCATTACGCCATAAACCATTAAAATTGCGCTATGTTCGAGATCTGTGTATGTTGGCATTATTTTAAAAATATGCTAGTTTTGATACTAATTTTAGTTTTGAAGTAAGGTGTTGATTATATTGGGCAAAGCTTTTGGATTGATTTGTCCAATTACGCAGTAATTTATAGCATAAAAAAATTGGGCTAACTAGGCTAAGCTACTATTGGATCCGATATATAGGCTCGGCTGATCACTTTATTTGTGGATTAAAACATGGGTCGGCTGTTTCTTATTATTGGACAAAGTTAATTATTTACATTTTATCCCGTTCATATGTTATAATTATAGTATTTCACCCTGATATTTGTAAAGTTTACCACATAATTTTTGTGAATTATGTAAGTTTTCTATTTTAAAATTTAAAATAAAGTGGTAGCTCTTCATTTGATCACTAGTACTAAGTACTAATTTTTAATAAGATTATCATATATTAGTGCACTAATAATATATACTATTACTCATCTGCACGTTGTGCGCGTTATAGTGGTTTTTAATTTTAATTGACACAAATTTTAATTAGTAAAAGGTAAGAAAATTATTTATCCCTTCGCGTGATATTGTGAAAAAAATTATATAATCTAGTATTTTAAATTTCGTGAAAAAATTTGTAAAATCTAGTCCCTTTTTTTTCAAATTCATTTTGAAAAAAAGAAATTTAATCCATCAAAAGTAAGTTGACACCGAAGACAATTATTTTAAAATAACATTATTAAAGTTTGAATTAGAGCTTTCTTATACAAATGTCATAAATTAACGAAATTCAAATCATCCAGTGTTACAAACTACACCTTACTAAGAAATGCTAAGAAAACTATTAAGAAACGCTTACAATTTAGCCACGCATCTAAAAAAATTAACATATGATGCCCTAGTTAATTAAAAAATTAATCACAACAATATGCACCACCATCATATAATCATAGAACCCATACTATCATTTATAAACAATCTATATAACCAGCACCACCATTTAAAAAAAAATGAAACAAAATCTTAGATAACTAATATTAGGCCTTGTTTGATAAACCAATTCAGCAATTAAACTTATTGATTAAGTACTTAATTGATTAGCACTGTTTGACAAAACAATATTATAACTACTTAATTGATTAAGAACTTAACTAATTAAAGACTTAAATTTTTAAGTGTGTTTGATAACTCAAAGTAGGATGTCTCAAGAAATTAAGTGTGTCTGAAATGCTAGTACAAATGTGAGTCTAAAAATAAGTGATAGGCCTATCACTTATGTCTGAACTAAATTCTTGAGACGATTTTTTTCCTGTTTAGTTACTTTTATGTTTATATTTTTTATGTTTTATCTTGAAATAATTTTATTAATCTTGATGTTTAGTTATAAATTAAAATTTATATAAATTATTTTTATTTAATAAATATTTATTTTAATATAAAAATTAAAAATCCGAATAAATTCCATGATCAATTATATTTGCCATAAAATATGATATTTTTTTGATAACGATAAAGATATGACATTATTATTAATTAGAAAAATAATTACATAATAAAATTTAAATATTTTTATAACATAATTTTATTATATTACTATTATTATTATCATAGTTTCATATAAATCAATTATTATTTTAGATAAAATTATAAGTCGAGATATTTTAAATTTCAGTGTTTAGACTTCAGATTTCAGACGTTTTATTCAGTTTTCGGATTTTGAATTTTATCAAACAAGAGAAACTTAATCAGTTCAGTACTTATAATTCAGTTCATATTTCAGACTTCAGGCCCAAATTAAAGTTTTATCAAATAGGGCCTTATACTCTATTTCTTTTTTCTTATCAGTTATTTCTTTTTTCTTTTTCTTTTTCGTTTTGGCATTGTATAGTATCGATCATAAATAATAGTGATTTAAAATCGTTTAGTATTTATGGCAGTATTCAATCATCTTTTGTTACATAACTGATAAGGATTCATTTAAGGATTAAGGATTCATTCATCTTTTGTTACATAACTGATAAGCATTAAATGAATCCTATAGTTAAGGATTCATTTACACTCAGCCACAACTCAATTTTCTGTCACGCATTTAAAGAACAAAGTAATATTTTTTGTTACATAATAATAAAGGTAAAAAGTATAGTCCTTGCTAATTCAACTTTCAATTTTTTATTTTTTTTTTTTGGTCATCCATATCCTACTATATTAGAAACAAAAACCTCCCTTTCAAACACCTCATATGATTGCCACGTGGCATGTAGAAATATTAAATTGCCCTTTTGTCTAACCATAACTAAATTACTAAATCTCCCTTTGCACTTTACGTGACACGTTTTTTTTTAATTTTTTCTTTATGTTTCATTCAACTAGAGTGATTTTTTAAATTGAATTGATCAATTAGGTTTTTTGTTACAAAGTGTCAATTTTGTTTTAAGCGTATACCCTTTGGATGAAGCTTATTACAAAGCTATTAAAAATCTCCAAAACTAAGTATTGATTTGGCACGACCAATGGAAAACATCAATAAATCATCTTACTAATATTTAAATTTATTAGGATACTTTTATATTTTATCTAACATTTATTTCAACACATATATTCGATTAAGCTATTTATATTTAATAAGTAACACTTATAAAACATTTCTAAAACATACATGGCGAAATACAATTTATTTATTTTTTGCGAAATACAAATATTTCTATGATCACACTTATAAAACATTTCTAAATCCTTCAAACATTTCTAAAATATATCGCTCCAAATACAAAATTTTATTTTTTTCAAATATAAACATTTCTAAGATCTACAGATAGACTGGGCCAAGGTCGCGCATTGCGCGACCAGACATCACTAGTATAAGAATAAGTGATTCACAAAAGTAATTTAATTGAGTGCACGGTTAACTTTAGAACTCAAAGAATTAATTCTTCATTAAAGAAAATGAATTAAAAATGAGACACAATAAAAAAAATTTGGAGGAAAAAAAAAATTATAAACAAAGGCGGAAAGATCATTTTTGAGCGGCCAAAAGATAAGCCTCATCCCGTCGCACCGAAAAAAAATCCATCTCTCCTATTTACAACGTTCTGATGTAGTGCGATACTTCCTTTTATCCCCTCCTCCCCCAACCCACCTCGGAAAAAACAAGAAAAACCGGAAGATCGTTTAACTCCGATGGGAAACTGATTCCGCCGGACGGCACCTTTGCTAATTTGCTAATTTGACGAAAGTCCCGGCCAACCTATGTTCTACAGTACTCAAATCTATGGATCTTTTAGCGGCGACCGGTGGATATTCAAGCGGAGAAGCATATATATTCGGGCACCGAGCAAGGATCATTAAACGAGCACTAATCTACCTTTTAATTTACTCAGAGATGCAAATGGATAAGTATTGTCAGCCCGCCCTAATTTTGGGAGGAGGGCGGTGGACTATTGGATCTGATTGAATGAATTTATTGCTTGGTTATTAATTTTATATACAACATTGGCATGGTCAGAGAGAAGAACTCAATTAAATCACGTACTCTCTCCGTCCCATAATTAATGTCCAGTTTAGGTTTTCATTTCTAGTTCAAATTGTACTAAAAATGAAATCTAAAACAGGACAATAATTTTAAGACATGGGGAGTATAGTTTTTGTAATGTTTTTATTCATTCACAGTCTACATATTGAATCTATATACTATACTAAGACAAAAATCAGAGAGAGAAAACTAAAGGCATGGAGAGAAAACTAAAGGCATGGAGCACATCCACATAGGATTTAATTCTATGTGGCATTTTCTTAATTTCCTAGACTTAAAAATGCACAAAACAAAATAATAAAACAAAAAAAAAGCAACTGAAATAATTATAAAAAAAAAACAAAATAATAAAAACTGAACTCTTATTTTCATGAACCAAATCCTAACATAGAGATTGATTGGAGAGAGTACCAAATCCTAACAAATTTTAGAGAGATCTGAATAAATCTTATCACCAGTTAATTTAAAATGTCGTTTAAAAAAAATTTCATGTAAATTTAGAGGTAATCATGTTTAAAACTGAAGTCATTACATATTTTATAAAAATATAAAATTTACATAAAAATGTCTATATGTGTATGCCTTCTCCGTCCATCGGACGGGTCTAACACCTAATTTCAGACTACATTGAATCACATGTTTTGTTATCGGTTTGGTGTTTGTTGCCATCTTTTAGGAACCGAATCAAATATGTCTTTGCTAATTAGCTTACAACCCTGACAATTCAATTTTTACAGTTTTGTGCAATCAGATCTTAATTTGATTCGAAATATGGAGAGCAAAAGCGCAATGTTAAGAAAAGCTCACCGAAGAGTGTGGAAACAAAGAAAGCAGTGGTGACATGCCAATCAGTGACGGAGAGGAGGTTCAAGAAATGATTTCGAAAAGTAGCCATAGCGGGATATTGTAACCATATATTATATTGGTTTGGTTTGATTTTCTAATGTAATCTTCTGTACCTCTTGTGAAAGCAATTTTTTTTTTAAATAGATTGTATCAAATTATTAAATTTGAAGTGATAAAACATTTTACTGTCTATTATATTGTCGAATAGTAAATGATTGCACATTATATCACAAAAAAAGAATAATAAGTGCAAGCTTGAAATTGACCACTAGAAAGAATGGGATACAAGATGTATAGCGAGTGTCTATGCAACATAATAGATAACTACACAAAATTATGTCGCTATAAAATTATGCGACGGTGCAATTTTTAATGCATTTCGTCGCGATAAAAATTGAGGCAGTTTTGTGTCGCAAAAAATTATGCAACAATCCAAAATAGGTCGCTAAAAGTGTCACATTTATTGTGAGACATTATAATAGTGACATGAATATGTTTTGCAAATTTAATAACGACATTTCAACCATTGTCATTATGTGTCGCAAATTTCACGCGACACACTACATAATGACGCATAAGTGACGCATTTACATGCGACATTATTGTGAACAGTGTCACTAAATTTACTACATGATCTACGCTGTCACTTAGAATGTTGACGCATTTTATGCCGCAAAGATGTTTTTGCGACACTTTTGCCAATCTTTGCGGCATATTTTCTATGTCACAAAGGTCATTTTAGTATTAAATCTTGGAAACTTTAGTTCAGAAAGCAAATGTGAAGTACACATGTGAACAGTTTACTTCAATTTGAGCATACCACAGCTTTTTTTTTTTCCTTAAATACTTTGAGGGGCTTTTATGAAATGCATATTCTTTTGAATTGCAAATATATTAATTGTGTTCACTCTTATGAAAGCTTGTTCTTTTCTTTTCTTTTTTTTTTTTTTTTTTTTTGAATTAGAGGTGTTCATGAAAGAGACTAGAGGTATTTCTCATGCAAATAGTAAACCTTGCAATAAAAGAGTTTAAGTAATAGCCCTCGGTTACTATATTGTTTATGTTAAATGCACCATGTCAGGTATCTTAAAATGGGGTCCCAAACTTCTCTTAATTCATATTGTACCTCTCCACTTATGAATTGGTTTTGCGTGTGAACTCCAAATCTTTTTTTTTTTTTTGTTTTTTCTTTACAAAGAAAGAGACAAAACGCCTATATTTTTACATTTATAGGGTAAGAAATCCTTATCACGTCATGACCCTATCACGCCATACTCCAACCATCGTCTAACCCCCAAAGGTGGAGCCTCAAACAATTATAACCCTCCAATGAGGTCATGTAATCAGCCGCAAATTGGTTTCCGATAAATATGATCAAGCTCTACCAACCAAACCTTCTTCATAAGCTCTCGAATACCTTGCACTATGTCAGCAATCATCCCAAAAATCTCATTCCTCCCCCATTATCATCACTAGAATACTCTTGTTATCAACCTCAGCCCGCACCTTTCTACCTCTGATATTCCAAACTAATGTCAAAACTTGAAAGAGGTCCCATAATTCAGCTCCTATAATCGTACAAAAACTAATATTCATAGTAAACCCTACCAACCATATACCATTAAAATCACAAACTAATCCGCCTCCACTAGCGATTCCGGTTTTGGTATTAAAACTACCATCCGAATTAACTTTCATCCAATCAGTCAGCTTCCAGGAACTCCAAATTCTTTGAGATGGTATGAAAGCAAACTTTTGGTTGAACTTTTATTCAACTTTTTAAACATAACTTAGTGCATTCCAGCCTAAGACAGTTCAAAATTAGTCTATTGAATGGACATCCCAAGTAAAAAAATCAGTCAGACGACTGGGCCAAATTCAAAGGTCTTCCAGTTAAACCTCAAAATCCATTCATTAAATCAGTTCAAACATTAATTGGATCGTTCACTTAACTGTAGTTCATCGGTATTACTAAATTCATGTTTCAGTCGGGATGTTAAAAATGCTCTCAAGCATCTCATCTCGAAATCCCAAACCTCAATTAACTATCCATATATAATATTCTTATATATTTACACTCATAACTAATTGAGTTTGAGGAAAATGACATTTTGCAGTTTTTCTTTGACTAATATCTATCACAATTTGTTGTAAAATAATCAATTACAATTTCAAATACTCCATCGAGTTCGTATATGCACCATTGGCACCATGCATCATGTTAAAATTATTCTCATGTCTGTTGTACGATAAAGGTGTACATTCTAGGGATCCGAATAAGACCTAGTTAGTATATTACAGTGATATGTACCTCTAACCATATGATATTCCAAAGTTTAAGTGGCTAGCTAATTGATTAAGTGGGTAGGACCCAATCAAAGTTTAGTTAGTATTTGTGCATTTGCTTCCTTGCAAATTATCAACAGAAAAGAGATCATCCTCTTCGGGAAAAATTGGTAGTTCTACTATTCAATTTTGTCCACATTGTTTAAAATTTTACCCAATTTTTTTTTCCAAACGACGTATATTCTGTCCAATCTAACGGATTTCTGTTAACTTTGTTAATAAAATGATAAATTTATTTATAAATATTCCCCTATAGTTTTAAAAATAACCCAAAAATATATAAAATAACAATCAAGTCCTTGCAGCTTTTTCCCTTTTTGTTGGTTATTTTTTATTTTTTCTATTTTATTCCTTTTCACTTTTACTATTTTTTTAGGATCATAAAAATATTACAGGGCATACGCGTTAGATTGGGGAAGAAAAATTTGCGTTTATATATATTTTATTTTCAATTTTGGTTTAACAGTTAAAATTGTTTTTTGATTTTTCAATTTCAAATGCAAGCTTATATAACCATAAGTTTCAATAAAAACAAGCATCAACATTTAAATATTTTTATTTAGTAAATATTATTTTTCCCATATGGGCTAATTATTAAAAGTTTTTATTGACAACGCATTTTTTAAGAAGAATTACTATTGTCCAAAATTATTGATTTATAAATTATTGAACTTATGAAGGTTTATGCTATATTGACAGGTCTTTGTGGTATGTATTGAATTGGAGAAGATGAAATTAAGGCTAGAGATTTTTTTTAGATTTTAACTATTTACATTTATTTTAATTGCTGGTAAATTAATATTGACAAACTCGATAGTCTCTTGAGTTTAATTATAACACACTAAAATTCATTAATAAATTATTTCATCATTCAAACCATATATTTTAGTTTTATGAGGAATTATAGTTTGAATAAAATACTATTATTTTTTAGACAATGATAAAAATAGATAAGAAAAATATTTTTTAGAAATATGCATGACTTAATTTTTACAATAGAGTTTAATAAACTAAATAAATGTCTCATTGAATATTTTACAATATATTGTTATAGTTCTGGGAAAATAATAGAAGAGAAATGAAAGAAATTGACGATCCCATAAAAAAAAAATTAAATAAATAAATAAATCTAATCTTATTTTTCTTCTTCCCCAATCTGACACATGTTCTCTATTATTATATTTTTATGGTTCTAAAATAATACTAAAAGAGAAAGGTATTAACTTAGCCAAAAAAAAAAAAAAAAAGGAAAAAGAAGAAAAAGAATAAGAAGAAGAAGAAGCAAGGGATTTATTTGTTATTTTTACTTATTTTTGTGGTAGTTTTTTAATTTTGAAACTATAAGAGAGTTTTTGCAATTAATTTTTTTATTTTATTAATGAAACGAACGGAAATCCGTAAGATATGACAGAATTTGTGTCGATTGGATAAATTGGCTAAAGAATGAAATAATAAGGATAAAATTGACTAATAAAATTTTTTTTGGATAACATGAACATTATCTCAAAATTTTGGGTAAAACTGCCAATTTTTCCATCCTCTTTGTCCTGGCTATTATGATTTTTTTTTAACATGAATTGAAGGAGAACTAATGGAGTATCAATTGTGTCACTTAGAGTTATAAATTAATAGGTGTTTACTTAGACTATCCACAACGTCGAAGCGAAACACCAATTTGGTGTGTAATTTTGCTACGTGAATACTCCAACGTTTCAACAGAACATCAATTCCAAGCAGCAAACTGTTGCAACTACTATAGTAAAATAGTAAATTTGCTCCTCTACTGTTGCAACAGCAAATGGCTGCCCAGCCCTTTTTTTTCCCCTTTTTTATTACTTTTAATTTGTTCATAGTCTTTGTAATTATATTTTATTATTGATGTTCATGGACGTAAAATTATTATTTTAAGAAATATCCTTCAAAGTACGTATTACTTTTCTAAAAAATGATTTTAATTTCCTTTATTATATTATTCAAGAGATCCCTATTATTATAACAAAATGATTTGATATTTGAACAAAAATTAAAATGTTTGTAATCAAATAGCTGCAACACCATATACATACAAGGTATACAAAGTTGTTGGCTCAAAGATTGAATCAGGTTCTACTAGAATTGGTGTACTGGAATCAAGGTGCTTTTGTGAAACACAGATCAATCCTCCATAATGTTCTGCTGACACAGAAGTTGATCAGACTCGACAAAAGGCAAAACACTAAGCCTAGTTGCCTTATGAAAGTGGAATCTGAGGAAGGCCATTGTTCCATACATTGGAGCTTTGTAGGTGAAATGCTAGAAAACTTTGGTTTCCCCAGAAAGTTTAGGCAATGGATTATGGAATTCATTACAACCAGCAACTATACCATAAACTTGAATGGCTTAAATATAGGGTTTTTCAATAGCAAGAGAGGATTACGGTAGGGTGATCCCATATCGCCGTTGTTATTCTTTATGGCAATGGAATACCTAAACAGGTTGATCAAGACAGAAGCCCAAAAAAAGAAATTTAAATACCATCCATTCTGTGCAAAGCTTAAAATCACAAACTTAAACTTTGCAAATGATCTCATCATCTTATGTCAGGCTGATGCCCCAATAGTCAAAATGATCAAAAGAGTTCTGGCCAAGTTTGCAGATACAATAGGATTATCTGTAAATATACAGAAATCTAATCTTTACTTTGGAGGGGTACGTACATCAAGAGCTGTAGGAGGAAATTCAGCGGATTATGGGATATGAGATAGGTACGTTTCCTATAAATATTTGGTAATACCTATTTCTCCCATAGCTTGGACAAAACGAGATTGCTAGATCCAGGTAGAGAAAATAACATCAAGAATACACAGCTGGGCCACCAGGAATTTACATACGCAGTGAGAGTTGTTCTGGTAAACTCTGTACTCATAAATTTTCATTCTTACTGGTGAAGTTTATTTCTTATTCCTAATGTAGACAATTTTTGTAGGGTGGTAAAGATTCTGGAAAATATTGATCAATGATTACCTGGGAAGAAGTATACTTGAAGAAAGCATAAGGAGGCTTGCATATCAAAAACCCTGGGAAATGGAATCAGGCACTTTTAGGAAAGCAGTTGTGGGACATTGCTCAGCAAAAAAGGAGTCTGTGGAATAGATGGATTCACATATACTATCTGAAAGGGAAAAAGTTTTGGAAATACCAAGTGCCAAATGATAATAGTTGGCATTAGAAGAAGCTCATAATGATACGAGACTGGATTAAGCATGGGGTTTGTAATGATAAGTGGACTGGAATCAAGGAAGGCCTTATACCACTATCAGCAGATACAAATGGTTGATGGGTGAGTAAAATAAATATAGAACAGCTGATCTCATTTGGAGTCCTTATAACATTCTAAAACACAGTTTTATCTGTTGGATTACCCTAAAAGATCGGTTGTTAACACAAGAAAGACTAGAGAATGTGAGAATTATGAAGACTACAGTGAAATGTGAACTCTGTTTAGGTCGGCAGGAAAACATAGATCACTTATTTTTTAGCTGTCTCTATTCTTAATTGCTTGGCAAGATCCTGCAATGGCTGGGGGTGAAACTGAGCATCAAATGCCTGAGAAGAAGTATTGGAAGAATACTGAAGTTGTGGAGGTACATGAAAGTAAAATGAAGGGTGTTGTTTGCAAGCATTGTACGTAGCTGCTGTATACCACGTTTGGATTGAAAGAAATGAGAGAAAATTCGTTACAAGGAGAATGTCTGAAGATGATAGGTTTGCACTAATAGTTTAGGAAATTACTTAGAAATTCAGAATTATTATAGAAAAGGCAACAATGATGATATACGATACATGAAAAGTTTAGGAGTTAATAAATAGATTGTGAATGTAACAGTACAACAGGCCGATGTACAGATGTTCATTTGGAGAAATACAATTTGCCATTTACTAAAAAAAAAAATCAAACAATATGTGTATTATATTATATTAAAAAATAATAAAATCCAAACACATCAATACTAGAGCAACCAAATTGCCGACAGATAAAAAACATTCAACAAACCAAATATACATAAACACACTCATTAGAAAAATATATTAAATACTTAAACACGTAACACAAATGAATTAGAAAAGAATGATAAGAAAAGAGAATATACAAAGAATATTCTATTTTGATATAAAAAGTAATATTGTAAGTTGGAGACGATACTGTAATAATCAGCAAAACAACAAGTTTGATAATTTGGTATGCAACAAATAAATACAACACTAAAGATGCTCTAAAAAGCTAGAGGCAGCAAATTTTGTTGAGAGAAGGTGCTAGTATAGTGTGAAGTTGGTGAAGTTGGTGAACAACAACAAATGCTTCATATACACGCAGAATTAGTATAGTGTCTGTCACGTCTTAAATCTTGCGGACGAGGAATCTTTCATGTCTGCAGAGTAAGAAAGTGAGATAAAATTGGTGGTTTTACGCCTTTGAATTTGTTGGAACTGTGTGAACCTCAACTCAATTATTCAAGAATAAGATGCGATAAGGGGAAAAAGATGCAAAGATGGAGAACGGCAACACAACATTATTGCCTTAGTTGTCCAAATGAAGAATCAATTCTCCTCGAATATTCAACCTTTTCTTTTTCACTTCTATGAACAAGTGAGTTCAAAACAATCATTTTAAGTTGGGGAATAAAACCAATTAATTCATCAGTTTGGTATATGATTATGTTGGTCAGGATTTTCTATGAATTTTATGTTATATTTACCGTGTCATCGATAAAATGGTCGATATAATACATTGTTAAACTCTAGTTGAAGTAGGTATAGATTAAACTCAAATTGAAGTCAATTTTATTTAGTGAGATATACTTAAAATTTTCATCATTTCTATGATTTGTACTAATGAAAATTTCAAATCAAACAATTATTTGGAGAGACAGGAAATTAATATGATACAAACAGTGCAATATCCTAAAAAACTGAAGTCATAACCCTATTCTGGTGAGGCATTCTCATCTCACCACATCTCTGATAAAACCCCACTTCTTAATTATGTTTTGGATATATCTTCCCATTTTGAAGTTCACCAAAACACGAATGATGTAATGTCATATTAGAAATTTAATAATTAGAATTTATAGACTTGAAAACGTAAAAGGTGTCAAACAATTTGTCACAACATCCTTGTCCACAAACACATGTTTCATGTTTCAAAACAACTCCTAGACTAATGCAATTGGAGTGCGTAACTCTTAAAAATAAAATATAAAAATTTAAATTGGACAATAATTTTAAAAAAATAAAAGAATTGAATGTATAAATATCAAAAAACGAAAAAAAAAAATTGTTTTATTTTTTGGATAATTTTTTCATAATAATAAAATATTAACTGTACCATCCCAGTGTATCTTTTATATTTCTAATAGAAAAAATAACTAAAACACAAAAACGAAACAAACATATTATTGAAAATATTTCGTTCCACGTGTAAACATTTCAAGGCAGCTACAGCCTACAAACAACTTCTCTACATTGAATTGACATTTATGTTTCAATTCTCCCACATTCCGATCGGCCCGCCATAGATCCAGAGAACTGAGGTGAGCTTTTCCAGTGTGGGAATTCCCAAAATGGATTTCCCTTACGGTCAAAACCCTCACCACAGCCACCACCACCACCACAATCGCCGCCGCGACGACGACGACGAACCAAACCGGGAAGGAGGATTCTACCCTCCGCCACCGGGTCAGCCGTATCCTCCGCCTCCATACTACGGAAACGAGCCACCGCCGCCGTCAAATCCATACCCGCCTCCCTACTACGAGAACGAGCCACCACCTCCGCCTCCGCCTCAAGTGGCCCACGTTTACCATACCTCCCATACTCCTTCGTACGGAGGACCTCCCGGTTCTGATTTTTACAATTCACCACAAGACCCGCCGCCGCCGGCGGTTCCGGGCAACGCCTTTGTCGAGCATGTTTCGCACCAGTCCCATCGCCCTCACGTCCCTTCTTTCATTTCCCACCATTCTCATGAGTCTCACAATCCGGCCATCCCTAATATGCCTACCGTGAGAGTGTATTGCAAAGCTGAGAGTAATTACTCTCTTGCTATCCGTGATGGGAAGGTTATCCTCGCTCGTTCAGATCCATCTGACCCTTTTCAAGTAAGTTATGACTGCTTTTTACTGTGTGGCAAAGATGGTTTTGGGGGGTGGGAGATTTGTAGATTATGGTCCCATGAACTGATGAAAGTTCGTTTTTTTTTTTTTATTTTTAAATGAGGGGTTTCTGGCTTGGAGGATGAAATAATTGGTCTTCAGTGTAAAAAAGTGGGTGATCATGTGCTGATTGATGACAATTATGCCGATTTTTCTGTCTATATTAGCTTACTAATTTTGCAGAACAAGAGTTGATAAAACTTGAACTTATGTTGAAACTTTAAATTGGATTATCCATAAGCACAGTAGGAATCTGTTTTTACCTTCCTTCTGTTTTGTGGGGAAAGGATGGACTCGCTTTTCCTGTATACTGCTGATCTTAGTTGGTTAAGATAAGCAACTCCTTTTTAATGCCTTTTATACTTGATTTGATAGGCAGAAATAATCTGCTGTTATTTGTGGTGCTTTTTAGGATTTGTGTTGACTTGGGTTTTCTTTTTCTCCCCACAGCACTGGATCAAAGATGAGAAGTATAGTACTAGAGTGAAGGATGAAGAAGGGTTTCCAAGTTTTGCACTGGTCAACAAAGCTACTGGTCAAGCCATGAAGCACTCCATCGGTGCCACTCATCCAGTATGTTGATCTATCTGTCTCTGTCAATCTATGCGGTTTCAGTTTTGGTGTCTCAGTAGGATGGTTAGCTGCGACTACATATCATTATATTAGCTCTTTTCCCTTTTTCTTTTTGTTTTGGTGGCGACTTGAAAACTGGCTCAATTACTTAATCGAAGACTTGCTACTTACAGTTTAAAACAAATGCAAGAGTGTAATATGAATAAAATCTTTACTGACCATTGAAAACGTGTATTCTTGTTGATTGTAGAGGATTCTCGACAGTCTGAATTTTATTATGTTATTGGCCATATATGCTTCTAACATGGAAGGTCTGTTTCTTAGGGGATTTAGAGGAAAAAACTTTAGCATGTAAACAATCAAAAGTCGTTTTAAAGTCAGTCCCTTTTGAGAGTTCTTAGTTGTATTGTGGGATAATCCCGTAATGACATCTCCATCATGGACTCCAGTAACTTGATTCCACAAAGCAAGTGGATACAGCATGATATATTTAACCTGCACAAATTAATTGGATGATAGCAATATGATCCACATGGCCAGCCCACATTTGTAAAGACCTCTAGTTGCCTTAATTTATGTTCCGGTCTGTAATATTTGGCATTTGTGAAATCAATGTCTAAAGTTGTTGTCTTTCCCTTTGCTCTGGCAATTTCAAGTGTCATTCTACATCTCGTATGTAGGTGTTATATTGTGAAAGGTTGTTAGTGATGTACCTTTAGCTCAATTCCCGAGCTCAGTTGGGGAAGTGCTCCCTGTTGTCCTTGATGCATAAAACAGATTTAAACAAAGTTGGACAGCTTAATTTTTGTTTTATTTTGTCTTGCCTGGTTTGCAAATCACAGTGTAGTTTATTTGCTAATACTGACTCTAGATTAAAAGGTTTATAGATTCATTTGAAAGAGGACTTGATACTGTTCCTTATAGCAATTCGGGAACTTCAGATATAATGTTACACAGTCCACTCGGGTGATTGGTCTTCTATAGATTTTACCCTCTCTGTGTTTCTGGTTAACTTGCTGTCTTATGGTTTCTGAGTTTTTCATCAATAGCATGTGGTTATCAGGTTTATTTCTGTTGCTATGATTTCTCTTCTTTCTTACAACATATATAGTTCTCAGTTTTAGTTTCGCAAATTTGGCTTACCATTGAAAATTATATACAGGTGCAACTAGTCCCTTACAATCCTGAACATCTTGATGAGTCTGTTTTGTGGACTCTGAGTCGTGATACTGGGGAGAACTTCAGAACAATCAGGATGGTTAATAACATTCGTCTGAATGTTGACGCTTTCAATGGTGATAAGAATCATGGGGGAGTACACGATGGCACCACCATTGTTCTTTGGGAATGGAAGAAAGGAGAGAATCAACGATGGAAGATAGTTCCCTATTGTAAGACTGACAATGTTTTCAATATCTGAAGTTTTCATTGTCCATATATGATGACTTTCATAGAGCCAATATGCATCAGCTGGTTTTGCTCTCGTAATCTTTTCTTTTGCACTCTGCTTGGACTGTTTTCCTGCTATAAACTATCGTCAAACTTTGCTTGCAGAAATGCTGTGTACCGGCGACTTAACAGCTATTCTGGTCCCAAATCAGCTGCAGCGTCATTATGTGTGCAAATAAGATCATCGAGCTGCTACTGCAATGTCTACCCCGTGCTATTGTCCTGTTGTGTATCTACTGTTTATATAGCATATCTATCGTGATCAGTGTCTGATGTTGATACCTAAAATTACTGTGATCAATGTACTGTTTCTACGCCTTTCAATGTTTGATTGAACTTCTCCGACATCACTGCATGTTGCAGAGGAGAAACTGTATTTGAATATCTCCGTCTCAGTGCTTCGTTTATTTTCTCGTGAGGAGAATGGAATGTTGCTGCTACTACATGCATTTTGTGTTTGCCATTGTTAATCTTTGACACCAATTCTTATCACTGAAACCACATCATAGAACCCTCAATTTGATTGTATCATGCGGCGTTCTCTAATGCATGATTAAACATTAAACTAAATGAGATGACGGTCAAAACTTTAAAACCTGAAAGCCGAAATCTTTAACTCGTTAATTTCTTTTTTCTTTTTAGATATAATTTCAGAATCAAAGTAATTTAAAGAAACCCAAATTCCACAACATATTATTGTCACTTTGACGGGTTTGGCTACATAAAATGGAGCTCTAAGAAATTGTTATGGAGTTTGATTCTTTGAAAGTTGGTGCTTAGAAAATAATAACACATTCCACATGGTGAGACAAATTAAAACGGTGGACCTACATGTACTTTCTCCTTTCCAAGCAGAAACAATGATTTGTCTTCTAGTTTTGAAAGAAACATTGCACTTGGTGGTTACTACACGGATTATGAAATTTTGAGTAAAGATTTAATGTCCGTTTTATAATATTTTTTTGGGGCCTTAGTTGATTCCTTTGTTAATTACTACTATTTTCTTATTTCAGTCTTCCTTTCTGACTAAAATGGGCACGATTTTATAAAATTACATAATTTAGCATTTCATAGAATACGTTGTAATAGTTTAGATATTTTTCGTAAACAATATATAGGTATTTTTTTTTAAAAAAAAAAAACATTCTAGATGATTGGAATCATACATTTTCTGTATTTTACATTCACAAAATATTATGGTTTGGGCTTTTTTTTTTAACGCTAGAAAAAGAAAGAAAAGGAAAAAAGAAATGTTTTTTTTTTGAGGCCACACCTATTAATGTTTTGGAGGTACATAGGCTATTGCAATGAGGGTAAGGGATAGTATTATTAGGAAGAGACTCAACTTAAGTGCCTTGGAAATACATAGGCCTTGGAGATACATAGGCTATTGCTCAACGTATCCTGCTTTCCGTGGCTAATGTGTACATAGGCTACATGCTTCTTCCTTTAACTGTCTGCTTCCCGCGTCCGCAGTAAAAATCAGATCTTCAATCTCGCGGTTAAAGGTACGATTCGATTTTTAAAATGTTAATTTTTTTTTTTTTGGTTAGTAGTTGTAATAACAAAGAATTTTTTTCTCTCAAGTTTTACTCGAATTTTTTTTTATTTTGCATTTTTTTTACTCGAAAATTGTTTTTTAAAAAAAACTCCCACAATTTTATGGGACCAACTTTGATAAATAAGTATACGTGGCTAGATGCAATTGGGCCTTCTCGTAAGGCAAAAAAAAAAAAAAAAACAAACACAGTAATAGTCGCGAGAGAAAAACCCCAAAATCTTCCAGGGTTTTCTTCCACCGTACTAACCTCAAGAAAATCAAGTTCAAAAAAGAAACATAAAAATTGAAGCCCTCCAAAACTTCCACTTCTACGAAACCCTCCGTCGCGCCTCTCTCCCTCCGACCAGTCTCTGCCTTTCGATCCAACCGGAAAAATGCATGCCCCAGTTCTCGTTCTCAGTAAGCTATTCTCTCTCTCTCATCTCTCTGCTTTCCTTTTCTTGTTTTTCTGCTTTTAATGGTCTTCGAGAATGATTTCCTGCTTTCGTTTGTTTGAAGAGTTCATTGTTTTCTTGAATCGGCAGTTTCTGATCTGCATCAGTTTACACTTCTCGGGATGTAACTTGATTTATAACTACGTATGTGTGAATTGCCTTTTTTTTTTGGCTTTCCACTATGATAAAAGTTGAATCTTGCCGATTTGTGTTTCCTTGGTCTATTTATTTGTTTTAAAGTTATTTCAAGAGTAATATGATGTTCCGTAGAGCTTGGGATGAATGTCTTTTCCTGTGCATTGCTCTTGGGAGGTTGCTTATTCAGCTACTCTGCAATATTGGTGAACTGAGTATTGATTTGTTTTTTTTTTTTGCTCTTTGTTTTGTGTTTGAGCAGAGGATTCCTTGAAACGGGAGTCCGGGAGTAAGGTGCACTATGGTAACATCCAAGCATCAAAGGTATGATGGAATTACTTTGGCTTTGTATTTGTTATTTATGTGTAGTGTCTTATTGCACAAAGTACTTAAGCTAGATAGAAGTAATCTAATAGAGCCATGGCAGCCCAGTTCGGGAGTTATTGAGTGTATCTTATTTTGTTCTTTTTCTCCCATGTTTTGGGGAAGAGGGGATTTGGGTTGGGGTGTTTTAGAACTTCGTGACTAATTATTTGTATTTCCAGGCTGTTGCGGACGTAATTCGTACTACTTTGGGTCCACGGTCCATGTTGAAGATGCTATTGGATGCTGCTGGAGGTAATTTTTTCTGCAAATCAGTTTAATGATTTATGTCAAAGAAGATCTTTTGCTGTTGAGATGACATGTGCTTTTAATCGTTAATGCGGATCTCCTATTCTTGAGGACCGAAGTGGGTAGGAGATGTTTGTATGCAGTCATCGAATAAATCCAATGCCAAAGTCGATTGGTTCTATGATTCATATAGTGTTTCTTGTTTCTGTTTCTCTTTAGTTGTAAATGGCCATTACTTGTATGACTTCAATTGGAATGCTGAACTTCAACCTTTTGTGAACCTTTTGACTGACTTTTATGAATATTTGTGTTCCATATGATGCTTATTTGCTGATCTTGTTATTCATTTCAGGAATTGTAGTGACAAATGATGGGAATGCTATCCTTCGTGAGTTGGATCTTGCGCACCCAGCAGCTAAGGTGGATATATGTTGCCTCTGCTGTTCTGCCTTTTTTTTTTCCTTATTGTGCTATATTTATGTGGTAGCTTGTTATCACTTAAAGTATTTACTTATATGTAGTACTCACTTAACTCATTTGCGCCCGAGACTCAAATTCTTGACCCATTCCCTTTCTTCTTGGGGTGCTGCAGTCAATGATCGAATTAAGTCGCACTCAAGATGAGGAGGTTGGAGATGGAACAACTTCTGTTATAGTTCTCGGTATGGCTTTGTCTATTGTTGTCTGTTGTTCCATAGCTTTGTGATTGTAAAAGCTTTCTACTTTTCATTTATCTGCTGTGTTACTACCATTGATTCCTCCTCTTACTTAGCATGTGGCTGGTAAGAAAGGTGGTACTCATCATTTTTCCCTGTTGTCCGTTTTTGGTTTGATGATGAAATTTCTTAAAACATGAATTTGTTGAATATTTAGCTTAGTATCTGGGGTATTTAAATTCCATTATTTTCATATGAATATATTTGCCTGTATTTCCATTGATCTTTGTATATATTGGTTATAATATCTAATTTGTTCTTGGCTTTTGTTGTGTGAAAAAATATTTAGCTGGTGAGATGCTGCATGTTGCTGAAGCCTTCATCGACAAGAATTATCATCCAACAGTTCTTTGTAGAGGTAGCATACACCTCTTACTCTAGTTTTATATGGCTAGTTCGTTTTGCAGTTC
Organism: Oldenlandia corymbosa var. corymbosa; assembly: GCA_949775105.1. Lineage (NCBI taxonomy): Eukaryota > Viridiplantae > Streptophyta > Magnoliopsida > Gentianales > Rubiaceae > Oldenlandia > Oldenlandia corymbosa. The sequence continues at coordinate 28,977,525 of OX459118.1, read as the reverse complement.
TGATTCATAAAAATTGTTGTTGCAGCTTACAACAAAGCTCTAGAGGATGCCATCGCTGTCCTGGATAAAATAGCAATGAATGTTGATGTCAAGGACCGTAAGTTCTTTTTACTTTTAGTTTTAGCAAAATTTTCTTTTGATCCCAGTGATGTGTTCCGACTTGTTGTTTCATAACTATAGTTGGTTCAGAAAATTGTTAGCGGGTGTTCAAATCATATTTTAATTTAGTTATCTTGCCCTTTTATTACTGTATTACTGTATACACCTCCCCTCTAGGTGAATTTGCTGTGTCAATCCTGCGTTGAGATTGATATCTTGATAATGTGCTGTAGAATTAGTTTTCTTCGGGGTCCTTCAGTTTTATTTCATTAACTGTTGATATGTTTCTGCTTCTGCTTTTTAATAGTACCTCATCTTATTTTGTAGGTGCAACAATGTTAGGCTTGGTGAAGAGCTGTATTGGCACAAAGTTCACCAGTCAATTTGGTGACCTTATTGCGGTAAGTATATATCTAGGTTTCAGTCTTTTAGGCTTTGGCGATTACCATTTATGTTCGTCGTTGTTCACCTTGCTTCCTGTAGAAGTTCTATTTCGTTACTAACTTCACTGTGGTTCTCTTTTTTGTGGAGTTGCTTGTTTTCCCTTAATTCACAAGCCCATGAACTACTGTGCCTCATAAGTACCTTTGTTTTACCTGCAAAAAATTAATTTAGTATGTTGTGCCTTTGTCTTTTTTTGTGTGTGTGTGTGTGTGTGTGTGCTCTGCTGGGGCATTTCTCTTTGTATTAATAGTACTGTTTCTTGATATGAGCCATCATTGTGTCTTTGTCACACCTCTCGTACTTTCATGTTTTGAAGAAAACTATAGTAACAGATAAAATGCCAGCACTGTTATCCATGCGAATATGAACTTGAATAAAGTTTCTACAACAGTGGGATTTTGAACAAGCAGTGGCAAAAACTGGTACCTTGATTTGGGAGTTATTCTTACTTTTCCTAAATAAACTGTAGGATTTAGCCATCGATGCTACAACTACAGTGGGAGTTGATCTTGGGCAAGGAATTCGTGAAGTGGATATAAAGAAGTATGTCAAGGTTGAGAAGGTTCCTGGTGGGCAATTGGAAGATTCAAATGTTCTTAAAGGAGTTATGTTCAACAAGGATGTAGTGGCCCCAGGTAAAATGAGAAGGAAGATTGTAAATCCGCGTATCATTCTGCTTGATTGTCCCCTGGAGTACAAGAAAGGAGAGAATCAGACCAACGCAGAGTTGTTGAGGGAAGAAGATTGGAGTGTCTTGTTAAAAATGGAAGAGGAATACATTGAGAACCTCTGCATGCAGATTTTGAAGTTCAAACCAGATTTAGTAATCACAGAAAAAGGTCTCAGTGATCTTGCATGCCATTATCTGAGCAAGGCTGGTGTTTCTGCAATCAGAAGATTGAGAAAGACGGACAATAATAGGATTGCAAGGGCTTGTGGGGCTACCATTGTCAACCGACCTGATGAATTGCAGGAATCGGATGTTGGGACTGGAGCTGGCCTATTTGAGGTGAAGAAAATTGGGGATGAATACTTCTCGTTCATTGTTGACTGCGTAGATCCTAAAGCTTGTACTGTACTCCTAAGGGGTGCCAGCAAAGACCTGCTGAATGAAGTGGAACGAAACTTGCAGGTTTGTATGAGTGCATATGGTTCCCACATTATCTGTGTTCCCTGGAAACTGGATGGAATTGTGACATCTGGTTTATTTTGTGGTATAGGATGCCCTATCTGTCGCTAGAAATATTGTCAAGAATCCTAAACTCGTTCCTGGTGGTGGTGCTACAGAGTTGACTGTATCCGCAGTTTTGAAACAGAAAAGCTCATCTATTGAAGGCATTGAAAAGGTAATTTATTCACCTTGAATCGTTGAGAATAGCCATGCCCTGGCAGAGCAATTATTTGATTAAGCTGTTTATATTGGAAGTTGACATGTGATGCTTTGTCATTGTATTTCAGTGGCCTTATGAAGCTGCTGCGATTGCTTTTGAGGCCATACCTCGAACTTTGGCTCAGAATTGCGGAGTCAATGTAATTCGGACAATGACTGCACTGCAAGGGAAGGTAAGAACATCATTGTTACAGATTTTATGACTTTTGGTTAAAGGTTTGTGAATGTATCTTTTGTAGTCACATCTATCTGGTGCTTATTGTGTATGTGTTGTAGCATGCAAATGGCGAGAATGCATGGGTTGGCATTGATGGAAATACTGGTGAAATTACTGACATGAAAGAGAGAAAGGTATGATCCCGTTCCCCTTAACCCTTCACATCCTCTTAGTTTTTGTATTGTTAATTTTAGTTTGGTGATTCAAAATTTAGTTTTGTATTTTGTTAGTTTTGTTTTTGTTGCTCCTAAATTTCTCAGCTGCCATAAAAAATAAACTTTTGGGTACTTTCTTAAACGATCTTGACCGTTGATCATGATTTTTGCTTTGGAAATGCATCTCTTAGTTTCTGTAAGTTTTCATAAGTTGCTGATTGAACCTCAACATCTGTGAACTTTTCAGATTTGGGATTCCTACACTGTTAAGGCCCAGGCATTTAAAACAGCTATAGAGGCTGCTTGCATGCTTCTGAGGATTGATGATATTGTAAGTGGCATAAAGAAGAAGCAGGCTCCTGGAGCTGGGGCACCATCGAAGCCTAAAGTAGATGATGGTGGTGATGCAGACAACGAAGCACTTATCCCCGAATGAGAAATGAACTTACGTTGACTATTAAGCGCTATGTAACATCTTAGATTTGTTTTTATTTGTATGGTGGTAAAAGGGATCCCAGTAGTTGATTTTGTAGTGTAGCATTGTGTAAACTTGAATGGTTTTTCTTTGTTTCTTCAATGTTTGCTTTGGCTGCAAACAGTTGTGTGGTCAAAGTGTAGTTAGTTTTAGCTATCTTTGCCCATGAAATTGTAGTGAGTTTTTGACCCAAATCTTAGCCTTTTTTGGGGCTTCTTAAATTTGAGCTGGCCGAGTACTGCAGATGGCATCTGAGTAAATTTCCAGACCAAGTTTTTATTAGTGTTTGGTTTGTTTGATTCCATTTATTCATAACTCAGAAGCTGGCCAAGTTCAAAAGATAAATCTTGCTGTGTAAACTTTAAACCTGATCATAATCATAATGATGTGAACGTCCTATGTCAGTTAGCTTGATAAAATCCCAATCTTGGGATAGTCTATTATGCTGCTCTAGTATTTTTGTCTTGACCATTGTTGGAACTTTCGAATCCTTCAACTCAATGTTTTAGCCCTTTGTATTGTGTTGATGCCATGGTTTCAGTTATCAATAAGACCTAGTAGCCAGATTCTCGCCAGAGGGGTCAAAACATGTTACTCTCTACGTTCCATAATTATTGTCTACTTTGCCCAAAAAATTGTCCCAAAATTATTGTACAATTTGACTTTTTATGGATCAAGTTACACATTTGTCCTTAGTAACAAACATTATCCATAAAATCTTAGTGGTTAAACAAATACTTATGTAGGGGTATATCCGGTTGGTTAAGATAAAATATAGTTAAGTTTGACTAAAAATAAAATCCTTCATTTTAATAAACCTGGACAATAATTATAGGACGGAGGGAGTACTTCTGTAGCAAAATGATTGTCACCATCACAATGGTCTGATTCACAATTTCATTTCAACACCTTCGCTGGATTCATTCACTGATAGTAGGGCATCCATATCTTAAGGAACAAGAGAACTCTAAAATTCATGAATCTTGACAAACTCATAATTGCCACTGCTCCATACAATTACAAAAGTACAAAACCACAGTTCCTCCTATCAGCGAAAGGAAGGAACTATTACAATGCCAGAATCTAAAAAACGCTATCAAAAAAACAGAACAAGCCAAGTTCATAACATGCTTCTCCTTTGGTAGATCATTCAGTGTGCAGGTTGAGCTATGCGCCTAAAAATAGCTTGGTAGGTTTTACCCCCATTTCGTGCAACCTTTTGTCCTTCCTCTGTAGCAGTAGTCAAAAGCTTAACAACTGGATCATCTTCTAATTCTTGCGACGTGAGAGCTTCAAACATTGGATGACTCTCCAAACAAGATTTCATCCACTCCCCTAGTTCTTCCACATCTGTAATCGTATATATAATTCCACCAACAGCAAGAGCATAAGCATACTCGTCCAACAAATATGTGCTGATGACACGGCGACGATGATTCTTTTCTTTGAAGTGAGGGTCTGGGAATAAGAAAAACATCTTTTTAAGCTGTCCCTTTTCAAAGTAATTCGGGATGTACTTCATTGAATTCGTCCGAACAACTGAAATATTCTGGTACTGACCAGGATTGCCAGTTCTCAAAGCTAATATCCTTTCCTTGACATACTCTGTCACCTTATCCCTCAATTCCATTCCAATCATAAGAGTTTCAGGAAAAAGTGTCGCCAGGCTAATTAAGAGGCCCCCAAAACCACAACCTATGTCAGCAAACTCAATCTTTCTCTGACAGCTTGTTTCAACAGTCTCCCCAAAAATTTGAGGATAATGACTGGCGTAATCAAATTGGGAAGGGGCTATAGGAACAGGAAAATGGGAATCACTAAGTGGATTACTATGTGCCCTCGCACGATAAAATCTCTTCCGTGGTAGCCCGGTACTTTTGCTATGGGTAGACATTACAGTAGATTCGTGACCCATCATATGCTTCCTCTTTCCTTTTTCCAACTAAATCTGAAAAGTAAAAAAAATCAAAGCTATAGAACTTGCTAAGCCATAAGCCACTTGTTCTGGTACAAAGTTTAATAAGCTCCACACTCTGTATTATAGCACATAATATGCAACATTTTACCAAACAAGTAGCATAGCAGAAAGGTGATACTCCCCCGTCCAAAGAGGACTATTTTTCTGGGACTGGTAAGTAATTAACAAAACTTAGAGCCACCAGCAACTTAAATTTGATCATCAAACCTAAAATGCAGGAAGAGAAAATCCCAGACAGCAAACAATTCCAAACTCTTTTTAAGCCTAATAAAAAGTTCAACTGCACGAAACGGAAAAAAAATCTAACTAAGAAAAGCCAACATTCAGCTACAGAATCACACAGTACAATTGAGTGCAAGAATTTTGGAAAAAAAAAACTACACATCATTTTTGTTTAGTTCTGTTCTATAGCCCTAAGTATGCAAGTTCTCGAACCAAGAAAAAAGGTAGTAAAGAAGCCTGAAGCATAGCGATTGGCAAACATTCTGATGGCAGTTGGAGACAAGCAGGGCGGAATTCATTTAAGACGATAACTAAAACGGAGAAGGAAAAAGACAACTGAGATGAAATATGAATGTGCGTACCAGGTGTTTGTGGAAAGACAAGACTATATAGTTTGCTAAAGCTCCTGCAAACGCGGAGAGAGAAGCGCAAGATTGGCAGCAGCAAGAAGAGAGACGGGCGGACGGATTTATTCGGTGATCGAATATTACCGGCGACACAGCAAGGCGGACAGGAGAGGCGGCAGGGTGGCAACGCTTGGTAGAGAGCGGCGCTAGGGCTCGTGAATCGGGAAGTCAGAAATCAGAACTCAAAACGCGAAGAAGAAAAGAGGGAAAGACAGATTCGAATTACGACCTATAAACTTTAGATAAAATGCAAAAAGGCCCCATATATTTAGTAAAACTACAAATAATCCTGCTTTCGGTTAACCCAGATTTCTCATCTCATCTCATTACTAATTCCTTAAACCCCAAAACTCAAAATCTCTCCCCTTTACAAATACGCTTCCCTGATTTCTCCCCTGAGGCCGCCGCCGTCGCCGCCTCCGCCGCCTCCGCCGCCGTCAAACTACCGTTGCATCCAAATTGAGCTTTCTGCAGTTTTCTTTGTAAGTAAATTTCATCTGGAAAACATTATTTAGATTCTGAAAAGGTGAACTCGATTCATTCTGCCTCGGTATTCTTATATTTGTTTCTGCTAATATTCGTTGTCTTCCTTAATAAGAGCTTTGGGATTTCCGATTGCAAAAATGCGTTGCCAATAGTTAACAGCTCCTTTAAATTAAGAAATTGTACTGCTTTTACTGTTTTCCCCAGTTCTCTTTTGTGGACGTGAAGTTTTTGAAGTACTACCGCTTCTGTAATATCAGACCGATTTTTTGTTTTGTTTTTCTAATGGGTCCAGTTTCTTTGTCTTTGATGTTTGATGAAATGCTTCCCATTATAGATACCGGTTTTGTTTTGATTACCTTTTTCCTTCTTAATTCAGTTTTTTGTTTTCCTGATTTAACAGGCATTTTGATCCTGGTCCTGGTAGGTCAAACAAATGGTTGTTTTCTAAGTCAATCTAGTGTAAGATTATTATAGGCAGGTGGAAATGAGTTTGGTTGCTAGGTTAAGATGTCACTCAGCGTATGCGTGGTCGGGAAAACCCTTCTTGTCTGGTGGGCATTACTTAGTTAACTCGGTAATGGTAACTCGAGGGTTTGCTCAGCCCGCATTAAAGGAAGAAGAGATGGAAGAAGTAGAAATTGACCAGAGAAGACTCCCGGCTGACTATGATCCTGCAACTTTTGATCCTACAGAACATCGCAGTCCTCCCACTGAGAGGGTATGGCGGCTCGTGGAGGAAGTATCTTCTCTTAAATTGGTTGAACTCCAAGATCTTTCGCAAATTTTGATGAAGAAGATGGATATGAAGGAGCCTCCAGTTATCGGGGTGATGAAACCTGGAGCAGCTGGTCTGGCTGCAGTAGCAATGAAGGGACCTGCAGCAGCTGCAAAGGAGGAGCCGAAAGTTGAGAAGACTGTATTTGAACTGAAGTTGGAGTCATTTGATGCTGCTTCAAAGGTTAAGGTAATTAAGGAGGTTCGGAGTGTCACTGATTTGGGAATAAAAGAGGCAAAGGACCTTGTTGAGAAGACACCTGCGGTGTTCAAAAAAGGGGTTTCAAAGGAAGAAGGAGAAAAGATAATTGAGAAGATGAAAGCTGTTGGGGCTAAGGTTGTTATGGAGTGAAATAGGCAGTTGGGCAATTTACGCTGTTTAGGACTATCTTGCAAAGGCAACACTTTCATGCCTTTTTGTACTTTGCCTCGGATAATCTTCTTTTTCCAGTTTGCCCTTTTCAATCTATTGATGAATGTTAACTTAGTGAGCCTATTTTGTTTCAGCATCCACTACCCTTGAGGTGATCATTCTCTTAATGTAGACGTACTTTTTCATTTTAGCTTAGGATCAATCAGGTAGACATTGGGCACAGTTGAGTTCCTGTACCTTTGATCATTTTACCTTCCCTGTTCTTTCCCTTTTGTTGGTACACAATCTTCTGGGCATTTATTTGTTGAGTAGACAAGCTTACTCATGCTTTCAGATAAGACAAAGATGACGACTTTATGGTTGTATATTTAGCATCATTAGAAGGGAAACACCATTTGATACCTTGATGTCTTCCAATAAGTGTATTTTACAGATGAGTTTCTGAAAAGTGAAAACTGTTATGATTTTGTTCTTATTGTGGTCCAATTTCTCTCCATTTACAACGCCTAAATTCGATTTTGGATTATTGTTGCTGGGTATGGGTGTTTGTTGTCATTGCTAAAGGTAGACCTTGTGCCATGATTTTCTAGATTCTTTGTTTGAGCCTGGTATAGCTGGAACTAGTGTTAAGCAGAAGAATAATATACACTCATGTTAACTGGCAGAATTGATATTGTTCTTGTTGCGAATTTTGCACCTGTATGTGTTGAGCTTGATTTGCAGAATATTGCCCTGTATTAGGAAATATTTAAGTATGATCTTCATGGAAGATTGAAGAGAGAACCGAGTGATCTCAAATGTACTTGCATTGAGCATTTTCAGTCAGATAGGTATGATCTATCTCCTCTTCCCTCTTTTCCCCATAAATAGGAGCTTGGAGGATCATGCATTATTGATTATTGGTTTGAATGAACCAAGTTTGGCTGTCATCAATCCAGAAGAAAATTTCAGAGTCTAGCTGACTGTTGTATGAAATGGACATAGTTTCATTAGCTTGTGTGCATTCGTTTCGTATATAATCATTTTACTTTTAGTGAATGAACACATCGCAGTTTCATAGACGGATGGTAGAAAGAGTCGGAAATTGGTATAATTGCCTTTCTTTCCCCTCCACTTGTTAAATAAGTAGAGTTACTGATTATTTGCCGCTCCCCCTAAAACTTCATAATATATTAATGTGCAATGTTTATCGTGCAATGCTATCTGCACAAGGAGAATATAGTAGAGTTCAGTAGTGTCATAACCTCGAATGAGATGTTAAGCAAATTGTTAACGTGCCCATATATGTGAAGGCTCCTTCTCATTTTGTTAGTATCAGCAAAAGCAATTTGAACTATAACTTACTGCCTGGAACTCAAAATGCCAATCTATCGCATCATTCGTATGGTTACTTGAGATTTTTTGCTAAGCAAAAAGCAAATTATTCAACCTTACAACTAATTAACTAAGAAAATCTGTCATGCAGCCTTGCCAAAGTTTACAATAATTGGCCGGAAATGAAAATGGGAGAAGCAAACATCTCCACAAGGGCACTACTACGAAACAAATGGTAAAATACATGACCAAACAATACAAAATTTGGAATCTAAACCCGCCTACCACGTCCGTTGTGTAGAGTTTCTTTTACTAAAACCAACCGCTGATCATCTTCAGGAATCTCTCGTTCCTACGATTGAACAGAAAGCACATTAATATTACCAGAGTACTAGAAATATGAAGACCGGACGGACAAAAGCTAAAGATAATAAGTCAAGCATTTGGTTGAATTTTTACCGAGAGGGGCAAATTAAAAGGATGTGTGTGCATCAAGGGGCATCAGAATTTCATTAACATTTGAGTTAATCATATATTCATATAAAAAGAAGTCGCAATCAAGATCGGGTCGCAGGGGCAGACGCTAGTTTCAAACTTTCATAATGTACATAGTTGACAATTGCGACTCATGGGCTTGCATCAAGAGCAAGCCAAATACTTTTGGATATGAAGTAGCACTGAGAGTAACACAAAAACTAACCATATCTAAAACAGAAGATCAATTTTGTCTTTGACCCACTAAATCATGGACACTTACTTTCAAACCATTGTAATATGCTTCAGCAGCGGGAAGTGACGGGGTGATTTTGAGGGCTTGCATCATATCCCATATCATGTTGGCTGTTGTAAAGCCACCAGTCTGCAAATAATAATAAATGGAGTTTAACAATAAGGAAGATGTCAAGAAAAGTACTTCTAAATAGATATCACAAGTTCTAAAATGTCATCAAAACATGATGCGACTTGTATTGAGCACTATTTACTTACCTTTTCACCCGAGGCAACAAGGAGGAGGTCATTTCCTGATTTTGCACTAAGGAAAAAGTTTCTCTCGTTCATTTTTGCCTAAATAAACATTCAATTCATACAATTCAATAATGGAAATCACAGCATCATCACAAAACTCTGACAATAGCAGAGAACTGGCAGAAGTTTACCAGTGTATCTTGAGCAATTTGCATTCCCTCAGGAGTATATCCAATCATTGCACCCTCTATAAGAGTCTAAAACAACAATATTCAGAAATAATAAGCACCATGGAAACAACAGGACATAGAGCAGAAGAACAATATATCTGAGCAACACACACCAAAAGGGTCTATGTGCCACCTACTCATGTAACCACCTAGGGCAAATGCATGCCACACAACATCAGTAATCAGTTCCATTCCATATGCAGTAACTTCAAGGACATATTGTTCATGAACAAGAAAAATAACTTTGCAAATTAGGCGATTATACAACTTTTCAGGGACAGCATCCAAATGGCCAGAGTATGAGGTTTTCAACAAAGAAAGATGATCCTTGCGGCCTAAAAGCAGGATACATCTTTGAGCTTTCTTATTCTATAAAATAAGAAGTTCCAAATGTTCTGGAAATATAACAAAAATTTATGTTGGATAGCAGTATATTTCTGCTTGAGTTAACAAGATGTGTAGTTGACATCTAATTCCTATGACAGAAGGAATCCCCATTAACGTCTGGGGCACCAAAAAGGTTATGAGAAACAATACAATCGTTTCTGCCAGCAATGAAATCACCATAACGTGGCCTGTTTGATAAAAATTAATGCTTAATTCTGAATACTTAATACTGAATCAGAAATGCTGAATTTATTAAGCAGTTACGGAATAAGCAATAAGCTAACTTTTATTGCTTATATTTTGCACTGCAGTTTCAGCACCACTTAATTCATTAAGAGGTTCATCTTTTTGTTATCAAACATGCTTAATTGAAAAAGTGCTTAATGAAATAATTTTAAGCATTAAGTGGTGTTATCAACCAAGCCCTTAATTGAAAATATCTGTTATGTTCGACACAAAATCCTTCCAAACTCACCAGGTAAAGATCTACTGCAGCTGGTTTTCCAGGCTGTATGTACTCGTTAAATACTTCGACAGCACGGTCTAATTTTCCACCTCTTAGATAGCACCTGCATGCACAAATCAGAAAGAAAACTGTTCAAGTGCCCAACAGTTCTGGTAATTACTTCTCTTCATTAACCAGGATGGGAACAGTAAATATGTCCCTGGGTGATTAATTTACATGCCATACTTCAAGCATTTCCACAAAGTAGAAGCAACTAAACTTTTTCAGTTTGCAGGGACATTTCTCAACGAGTTGATGGAGGAAAAGAATAGATATTACCCCCAGATTCCTTCCATCAACATTAGACTTGCAAAATGAGCCAGATGATTCTTTTAAACAAACAATGGCTTCAAAAGCAAAAATCCACAACAAATAAGGACATTATAATTGCAGTTGCTTTAACCCACTGACTAGACATCAACAAGAATCATACCAAAAAAACCTGATAAATGCCTTTACACAATATATTAAGACACTGAATTACCTCATGATTTGCATCACAATAAAAGTGTCAGGAAACTGACCATCCTTTCTAAGCATATCCTGAAGTATTTCCATAGCCTGCCAAAGAAACAAAATGCAAATTATAGCTTCAAAGCAACTATCCAAGGATAAGAGGGAAGACAAAAACAAAGACTTGGAATTGATGAAAAGCTTATCATACAGAGATTAAAAGAGCAATTGAACAACTATTATCACACGCAAAGGTTAGTAGTGAAAGAACAGAGGCCAAGGAAAATTACAAAATATATGGTGTAAATTGAAATCAGTAATATGGTGTGACCTACATGTACAACTGTCACAAAGTATGGATGGAATAGAAGTAGAGCGATTACTTAGAGAATCATTTCCATCCCCAACACTCCCCTTGGTCTTACTCTCTCCCACTGCTAGAACAAGATCTGTTACTCCCGACACAAAGCTTCCCCCATCCTTTCTCTCCTCAGCAAGGTAGAAAAGGATTTTTACAAGTTCATTAGATATTCTTGTTATATATTAAAAGTCAAAGCATATAATATCAACTCCAGCACTTGTCTGAGATGGAAGCATGTCCATATGACAACGGACCTCTCTTTGTATGCGTCTATCTATCTCTCTCTCCCTCCCTCCCCCCTCCCACCCTCTTCCTCTCCCTCCCTCTCATATTACTGTAGTTAACTTTTGGCTATAAGTAGAGGATCATAAAAGATTTTAGCAGAAAACCAAAATATAGACAGTCTAATCAGCATTAATGTCAGCATAACAAAAGACAATGGATTTCCGGGTCCTTTACCTCTACATTTCTAAGGTCGGCAAAAGCATGAAATGCTGCATGATAGACAGTAAGGAACCTATTGAGGAATCCACCACGGCGTCGAACATAGTCAGCAGTAGGGATATTGTACAATTCCTCTTCAAAAATATTCTTCATGAAATTCTCTGCAACAGCTTTTGACTGGTCCACTGATGCCCAACCCTTAGACTGCTCAACAAGCTCTATGATCTTTTAAAATAAGGAACGGTTAGAACAGGATAAACTCAACATGCAAATTAAAATCTCAAAAATGTAAAAGGGGATACAGTACCTTTGAAGCTACGTCACTACTAAGGGGCTTCATATTCTTATGTGCAGCTATAAGGCCTGCATAGCAGAATCTGTTCAAACCAAGGCCAGCAGCAGTCATATCCCGGACTATCGCAAGCCTGCAACATGTGTTCAGCAACTATCATCCAATAAGGAAAAAGTAGATGATAATTGGATGTTATTAACAGCTAATACAAGAAGTTACTTTCTCTTTTTGCATTGATGTCCAAAAGGTTACTTTCTCTTTTGTAATATTAAAACAACAGAAAAAAAAATGGGATTGCATCCTAATATGAAGAAGATAAGTTCAGAGTCTTGAGGGAGTAAAGAACAAAACTTTGTGGGCATTTTGTAAGAAGAGATCCCCCAAAGTTTGCATGCATGAATTACAAGAGGGAAGATAAAAAGTAAAGAAAGCCTCCAATTACAGAAATTTAAACCTTTTAAGAACTTGAAGATATGCATATACTATGGAAGCAATAAAAACGATAAAACTAATTCAAGTTCAGCTACTTGGAAAACAGCTTACACTCGATCTAATCTGCCAGAGGCTGCAAATGCATTAAGTAGACAGACAAAGGTCTGCCCTGTGGGTTTGACTTCGTAGTTCTTCATTTCTTCCAGGAGCTACGAGGGAAAACACACAAAGTTTCTCAGTAGCATAAAATAAAAAATGAACTTCCATAAGAAATTGGAAATATTTACTTGTGTATGTAACACAAGAGAAGTAAAATAAAGATACCCTGGCTGCTTGGTCAGCGTTCTGACATTTACCACATGTTGTGATTAAGAAATTGAACACGGCAACCTAATAATAGCAAAGAAAATGACCATTAGTAAACAAATACAACTGTTCAAAAATGAGAATACAAAAGGCAAACATATACATTCCACGAGATAAACTGCATTGCTTTTCAAATTCTGGTTTCTCTTGTGTCCTCTATTCACTCTAAAGATCAATTGTTTCACTACTTCATTTCATGATAAGAAACAATCCTCTGCCCGCAATTGCTAAGAATCACACGTTGAGGCGAATCAAAGCATGATCCAATATCACCAAATTTGGCTCTAATTGTAGAAAAGAATCAAGCTGGAATTGCTTATCCTTTAAATAAAATTATCTAAGAAGATACCGTTTTCTCTTATCAAATCGAACTCCATTCTGGCCAGTGCTCGTAAAGATGCGGATCCAGACATAACGCCCTGACTCAAGCTGATGGCTACTTCTTATCACTGCTAGTTTAAGAAAATGCCATAAAGATTCCTCTTTTATCCATTTATCAATTCATTCATCACAAAGAAAGTAATGCCAGAAAAAATCAGAGCACACTTTGTGAAAACATACTAGTGTTGCTGGGTTCCTTCTACTCGAGCAAGTAAAATGATTTGAAATTGGAGCATAAAAAGTTAAGGGAAGAGAAAAAATTACATCAGGGACCAAACCCATTGCTTTCATTTCATCCCGGAAATAGAGGGCATCCTGGATTCGAGATCCTTTCATGGACCCAATAACAAGTGAATGAAAAGTCTCTCTCTGCGGCTTCACCCCATCAAGCATCATATCGTCATACACATCCCTTAACAAATAATGCCTTCTTTGAGTAGTAACAGAGTTGATAACAGTATTATACTCCGAGTCATTGTAGGCGTAGTTTCTCTTGGCGTGTTCCTCTGCTGAAACAGCAAAATATCGACGCCCAATTGCTCGAAGAACAGAACGATTTCCCCCTGCAATTAGAAACAAAATGCAGAAAAAAAAGTAACCCAATATTCAAATTACGAGTCGAGGAAAAAAACAAATGAACAAAAGAAAATTGGATGTTGATTGAGTTGGGATTTTGAGGATTACCACATACGGTTTGGAGGAGTTTCATGTTGCGGTATTTGGGGGTTTGAACAGAAAAGGGTTTAAGGTTTAGCAGCGAACAATGCTATAACCTGGTTGTAGTAATTTTGTGTTTCTGTTCTTCACACTCCAAAATGTTCACTAATTTCCCTATACTTTACCAAAATTAAAATATTACCCCATATTTTAATAAATACTCTAAGTCACTCTTTTTGTGGCACCCTGATTATAATATGCTTTTTTTTTTTACAATAAAAAAGGAAAAGCCTGAAAACTAAGACAACACATAATGTTGGTACGAAACACCAACTACATCATGGTGTAGCCAGGGTTTCACCACATCCGGCGGGTCATCCAACACAAATACTCCTCCCGGGCTAATAGATGCCAAAACTGCTAGTGAATCCGCAATAAAATTCGACTCCCGATATATGTGTCTCAACTCCCGATATAGTCTGATTTAATTTGTGTTTAGAATCACCTTTATAAACTAGCTAATTAAAAGTTGTAAAGGTGAAAAAACATGTGAAATATGTACAAAAATTTATCTAAATATTTGGTACAACACTTAAAAAATTTCAGTAGAGTATATCTTACCAGATTCCTTTTGTTCCAAAGAATGATTTCCCATTTGTCTCATTCCGGCTAATTTATAATTGATCGTATTGATCTTTAATCTTTGAGTAAAATCACAAACACTTATTATATATATATAATATCATATTATAATCTTTGAGTTTGATAAACACAAATTATATATGTAAAAGAGTGTGTAACATATAAGACGTGATTCTTGTGATTTTCAACGAGTATTAGAAAGAAAATTCACTTATGATTTACAACTTATTCTTGTCACTTCTTTTCATTTTGCTATTATGATTGGTGAAAGGACATGACATCCACAAGTTTAGATATAAACTTAGTATGATGGAAATTAAATTATGAATGGAAGTGCATTGTGAACCATTTGAGCATAACAAACACAGTCAAAGTCACCAGAAATGAAGGCAAACCATACTCCTGTTTTATTGCTTACATTCTCTCTCACTCACTCGCACAGTGTTTTTTGGTTGTGAATGTTGCAAATGATAATTTCTGGCAAACCTTCATTTCTCTCTGTTCTTGATTTCTAACTTCATTAATTTATCCAACTTTTATACTCTAACTGATTTCACCCCAGAATATGCTTGAAACTTCGGTGTTCTATTCTTTACATAATGGAAAACATGTCTCTACTCCCGCTATCCTCGAAGTTATTTCCAGAATCAATCATAGTCATCGGAAACAAGACACTGGTTTGCCACAATCCTCAGAAGATTTCATCCTATGGTTTCATGACACAACAGAATCCTATGCATTATGCTACACCACTTCTATTGATACAACTTTCACTTGTTTCCATAATCTCCATGCTCATTGATTTCTTACTCAGGCCCCTCGGCCAATGCTCGATGGTTTCGCAAATTTTTGTAAGATATACATATATGCACCATGCATTTTTTTCTTTTTTTAATGTCAAAGTTTGCATTTAGTAGAGTAATGTTCATGTTTGAATTTTTTTTCTAAATTTTGTTTTTTTACCAATCAGGGCGGTATAATGTTTGGCCCTTCAGGTTTAGGACATGATATGTTGATAGGACCAGTTTTGTTTCCTCCCAGAGGAAGGAACATATTCGAAACATTCGCGACTTTTGGAATCATGTTCTTCTTCTTCACAGTAGGGGTCAAGATGGATCCCAGGATGATGATCAGGCCTGGAAGGAAGTCGGCGGTTATAGGCCTCTCTGCACTGTTTACAACCATGGCATTTGCTCATTTTTTAACTTATGTCCTTCATTATTTTGTTACCTTAAGCCCTGAAATGGCGAAATATCTGTTTATAATAGCGACAGCCCAAAGCATAACGTCCTTTCAAAATGTCTCCGGTGTCCTGGGTGAGCTCAAGATGCTTCAATCTGACTTGGGCCGCCTCGCAGTCTCAACTGCCATGTTTTGTGATCTGATTTTCTTGACGGGAACAGGTTGCGCAGTGTTGCAAACAGCGAGCCACGACATGGCTATTTCAGTTGTAGCAGCCATGGTTTTCGCCTTGTTTATACTTGTCGCAGTATTCATTATCAGGCCGCTGATTTTAAGAAGCGCGAGGCGGATACCTGAGGGTAAACCAGTGCCAGAATCCTGCATTTCTGCCATTTTCACTACTGTTCTCGTGGTCGGGTTTGTGAGTGAGATGATTGGGCAGAACTTTGTTTTCGGACCAATGATATTAGGGCTGGTAGTTCCTGAAGGTCCTCCTATTGGAGCTGCTATAACTGATAAGCTTGATATTCCAGTTGGCAAAGTCCTCTACCCATCATTTCTTACCGCAAGCGGACTTAAAACAGACATGTTCGCCATTCAATTCGAATCTTTTTGTACAATAGGATTGGTTGTTCTCCTTTCTTGTACAGTCAAGATCTCGGCCATCATGTTGCCTGCTATATACATGGGCATGACCACTCGAGAATCGCTTGTGCTTGGGATGATGTTGACCTCCAAAGGGATCGCTGATCTTGTCCTGTATAACTTACTGTTGGATTCACAGGTTCTTTCCCTTTTCCACCTCCATATAAGTAATCTAGTCAATTTGGTGCATTTTGTTTAGTGAAATGCCTCAAAAGAATAACAACATTGTACTGCCTCAAAGAAACAACATTTTGTTTTGATCTTAAATTTGTTTTTGCCATAAATGGTAGGTTCTGAATGGGGAAGCATTTGCTCTTTGTGTTATGTCAGTGCTCGTAGTTACAGCAATTCTGACACCACTCATCAAACTGCTATACGACCCGACTCAACACGGTGTTGCGCTCGCAAGGAGGACTATTCAGCACAGCAAAACGGATGCTGAGATGAGGATGTTAGTCTGCATCCATGACCAAGAAAATGTGCCTGAATTTTTGAACCTGCTTGTGGCATCCAACGCAACTGACGAAACCCCCATCGCAGTCATTGCACTCTTGTTGATAGAACTCGTGGGCAGGGCTAACCCGATGCTAATCGCGCATCAACCTCATCGGATGCTGCAGCCAAATTCCTCGAGATCAGGCCGGGTAATCAATGCCCTGAGACAATATGAACTTCATAATGAGACCTGTGTCACAATGCAGTCCTACAGTTCCTTGTCGCCTTTCGATACAATGCACGAAGACATTTTCCGCGTTGCAATTGACAAAAACACGGTGGTTATCATTCTACCATTTCACAAGAGATGGGAAATTGATGGATCCATAGGATCAGTGAACAGGGCAATCCAGGGAATGAACTCCAAGGTCATGGAAAATGCTCCATGCTCAGTTGCAATTTTGGTGGACAGAGGACTTCTACGTGCCTCGGCATCCATGTTAAACAGCCAAACTAAATATCACGTTGGTTTGGTCTTCATTGGTGGCGTGGACGACGCTGAGGCGCTTTCTTACGCCGCGAGAATGGCCAGACGCCCGAATATCAGCCTCACAATCTACCATTTCCTGCTGTTCGGGAGTCAGAATACGCGCGAAAGGAAGCTGGATAACAACCTGATGGAGGAAGTTCGACATGGAAACGTGGGAAACGAGCGTTTCGTGTACCAGGAGGAGATCATCAAAGATTGTGTAGGATTAGCAGCATCAATTAGGAGTTTAGGGTCCTATAAATATGATTTGATTTTAGTAGGAAAAAGTCATGAAGATTATCCTCTCCTGGTAGGCTTTGGTGCTTGGGTAGATTGTCCAGAACTCGGTATAGTGGGAGACATTCTTTCCGGGCCTGATGCAGAGTGCAGTTCATCAGTGTTAGTAGTTCAACAACAAAGATTTAAAGGGAAGATCATCAAGAGAAGTACTGCACAAGTAGTTCCTTCCCTCCATGATGCCTGATAGAATGATGATAATATATGGCATTGTAGATAAAAGTCTGTTAAAAGTCCTTAAAGAGTTGTACTCATATCCTGGATATGTTTGATGTTAATGGAATTTCCAGGTTTTATGTGAGCAACACATTTCCAATCCTTGATTGCACATTATCGTTTTTCCTGTATATTACAGGATTCTATCCCTCAGACTAATTCAGATTCGTGTCGAATAGGTTTACTAATTTTTTTTTGATGAAAAGCAAAATGCCGTGTCTATGAAGTCAAGTGGCAGATTCGGAAAGTGGCAGGATTGATGCAACGAGATCCAAAAAGGATATCAATTACAAGTTCTGGCTAATAACAGAACAGAAATTACCCAAGTTATTAAAGACAACAGAGATTTACTGAAATGATGGGCTTTACCAGAGTGAGTTTTAGGCTGAGTCCAGTATCATTGAGGACAAATAATTGAAAACTTCAGGACCAAAATAATGAAGAAAAACAGAAAATATGAGTAACCCATAGGACTAGCACATATTTTTTAATGAGCCCCGAAGAGGTTAGAGACCCATTTGGTAATTGGCACGCCTTATGTCTGAAACGTTTTTTATATGAGTTTTTTTAATTAAAAATATAAAAATAATGTATTTAAAATAAAAAAGATTGTAGTTTATTTAGTAATAGAAATTTCATCCATCCTTAATGTAAGATGGATTGCGAGGAGATCAAACAAATAACGGAGCAAACCTTTTTTGGTGATGCAGTCGAGTGAGGTTTAATCGTTAATTATGGCACTAGAATGAAAAGATGGAATGCTTGTATCATTTTTTCGGTGACTATATAAAAGAAGTATGTTGAGACAGAAAATATGTTAGTTTAAAATTCTCAAAAAAACATATTTACTAAACACGATAAAAAAATAAAACAAATATAGTAGTTACATTGCTCCCAGTTAATTTCTTTTTAGATGAAAGTCGAATTTTCATTCCAATTGAGTGAAAAAGAAATACATACATTCTTTGTTCCTCTATATATCCTTAAAAAGGATTTACAAAACTTTGACTATAATTAGAGATAGTTACAAAAGATCGCCAGATAAATATCAAAAGATTCTCCAAGTTTTATACGAGCTGGGGAGTAATTTTCATTTTGCTGCACCATCCTCTATTTTTTCTGGTGTTCTTCATCTTGACAATTTTAGACATATTCATTTTCAGGGAGAATGAGATATTATGCATCACCTCACTTACAGACAATCTTTTTTGTTAGAGAATAGCATTATTTCTCATTTCCCAAATGTGGTAGATCGCTGAAGCCACCACCCCTCTGGTTATTCCATCTCTTGCTGCACTGGAACCATATTTCCTCAATATCTCCTCCTTAAAGGCCGACCAATATAGTGTTTGAATTTCTGTGTCAAATAGCTCCATGGCCTAAGTAACTATTTGAATAGATATCATGCACTGAAAGAATAGGTGTTTTATCGTTTCCGCCTCCATCAAACAAAAGGGACATCTACTATCAATTGTCGGATCATACTTGGCAATTTTATTTCTTATTTTTAGTTTACCTAAACATGCCAACCAAGTAATAAAACCATGTTTTGGGACAATGAATTTGCCCTAGTTAAAGTTGCACTACACTTACTCAGAAACCGATGAAATTTAGTTTAGCTTGTAATACAAGACCGTTTAGAATGTACAATAGTTGTAAGTAGTTGTACCAAAAAGGAAAAAAAAAAAGTACATAAAATGTGTCATACCTACTAATTTTCGTTGTGGTGCAAAAGGTTTGTAGCGATCTAAGCATATGTATCAAAGGTCCATGAACATGACGTCGTACTTCGTTTGTTTGTATTTTGTAATGCATATATCTCTTTGAGATTCCTTTGTCGGGTATATATAGTTCAAGACTTCTAACTGCTGTTGGTATAAACATGTTGCATTTATACCAAACTTTAAATTTTTATATTTCTCGAGATAATTTTTTTTTTTTTTTTGGGGGACGGAGACATAATTTCTCTCCGATTTGCTGCAGTCAATCAGATGCATATTCTGTGGGCTTTAAGTCAGCTCTCACCTTGTGGTGATCGAGAAGAACATGCATGCATAGACCTAGATCGGTTATGGTTTGGTTCATTTTAAACTGACACACTAACTAATTGTGGTACAGGTACAAAAATGCGAAATCATCTATATATGAAGGGACACACAAGTGTACAAAAATACTCAAAATTACGATGATATTTTTGTTTGGATCGTATATTTAATTTACCCTCTGTTGTGAAGATTATTCGATGTTATCGATACAAAAGTAAAGGAATTTAAAAATGTTAGCTACGAGAAAAACACTTATTCACTTCGAACAAATTATTATGCAAATTTTGAGGAACAACAGCCAAGACCGTTTATAGAGAAAAAAAAAATTCCAGATTAGTGTGACACCCAAAATATTGACAGCCTATTGTACACATGAACCGACTATTTTATAACAGCAATCACTTTTAGTAGTAATTTTTTTTTTCATATTATGCGCTCGGTGTTTGAAATTATTGCTTCGATTAATCTGGATTTAAATGGTCCTTTTGAGAGACAAATCCCTCCTAACAAGTATTTCAACGAAACCAAGAATACAAAGAAAATTTAGAATCTTAAATACGTATATTAGTAATTTTGCCACCTTACCTGCACAGATTAATTATCAGTATTTTGAAATGACACTTACTGCCGAGCTTGATAAAGTTTTGACATTTCGGGGAGATTTTGTGGAAGGCAAAAAAGCTCATTGACTAGGGCGCTTGAAGTCCTAATTGGAAAAAAGAAACAGAGAGTACAACTTGATTTGTGAATTTTAAGATGAGTGTAATTATGTACTAATTTGCATAGTTTGAAATTAGTAGCTACTCCCTACATTTCAAAATGTAAGTCTTTTTAGACTTGGTACGTAAACGAAGGAGACAATCATCCAACAATTAATTTAAGTGTAAAATATCTATTTTACCCCTCATTAATTACATTAGAATTATAAACAAGACTAAATAAAAATAGATTAGTATTATTTATTAAGGATAAAATTAGAAAAATAGTCATTAATTTACTTAAAATTTGTAAAACGACCTACATTTCGAAAAATCTCTTCAAACGATCTACAAATTGAAATGGAAGGAGTAGTATTGTACTCCCTCCGGTCCTTATTATAAGGCATTTTGATTTCGTCATATGTTTTATCTAGTATGTCTTTTTAATTGAAATAAAAACCTTCAAAGCATTTCATAATAATTAGGAGAATACAGCGAATGTGAAAATATATTTTTAAAGTTTTTTTCTTCAATTAAAAAGACATCTTAAATTAAACCTAGGATGAAATTAAAATACCTTATAATAAGTACCGGAGGGAGTATATGTTTTTCCAAATTTATACATATGGAGTGACAATTAACAATGGTTCGGTTCAAAAAGTTGCATGAGTTAGCTCGAGATGCAATTTTCGTTTGTGGAAGCACAGTATATACATGGAAGGTTACGGTGTCGGTATCTATTGTTTTATTTATGTATTTATTCCGTCTCCAAAATGATATTTACTGTATTGAAAAACAAAGAACACATAATTTACACCAAGAAAAATAAATTTACTGCGTCAACTTTATCTGTTTAATTATGTAGTTTTCTTCACATAACGTTAATAGAGAGGATCCTTGGATGCTCTCTTGAATGGCAAGATCCAACGCAGTACTAATCAAATAATGGTGTGTCTTTTACTGTGGAATGTGCAGTATGTTCAACGTCTTTGGTCAGGCAAAATGAGTTGTTTAAGTTGGCTTTGACGCTGCAGGAAGCATCTGAACAAAAATGCCCGCATCAAACTAGTCGTCATCTACACAAAAATATGTGTCAACAAAGATTCCCCTGGAAGAAGACTGAATCACTGAAACTAACAACCAACTTGCCACACAAAATTAATTTTGTTAAATACTCTCTCCGATCTTATTAAATTATAAATAAATTTAGTTCTGATTTGTGCCTTCTTAAAAATAAGATTAGCGCGACTACTAGTATTTGTTAATTAAATTTCCTCTGTCAATGATTTTAGTTTAATAAAAAAAAATTGGAAAAAGAAAAAACTTCATAGAATTTTGTGTTAGTAAAATTGGAACACATGGGAAGAATAATGAATATAACAGCGCGCGGAGAATGATATTTGTTAGTACGTTATGGTCTCTATATATACTTCTTTGGTCTCGAATTTCTTTCTCTTTTTTTAAAAACAATATCATATTAAAAATAACAACTTAAACAGAACAATTATTTCGGAGACGGATATTGTGAAAATTGTGCCTTAAAAGTTTATAAATACAATTGGAGGGAGACTTTGCAACAAAGTTTTCAGATGGGCCAAGACTGCTCTTCAAAGTGCAAACCTCTACAAGCGCAAATGAACAGGGACAAAACAATATCTTTGCAAAATATGGGTTGCCACCAAAATCACCATACTCTGGCATTTGCGACTTGTGAAAACACTGAAACATAAATATCAGAATACCATCCCTCCTTGTCCAAAATTCTTCTGTCATCCCCACCCATTAAGAGTACGTTCTAATAACGTTAAAATCGAACTATTTTGGTCTAAAAACCAACTAGTATCTCTTTGACCATCAATTTTCTTTTTATTAAAAAAAAAAACAAAAACAAAATTGTATGTATATGTACTTTTAAGAACTTTTAGGGAGAGATATCAGGATTTATTCCTATTTCATTTGGGATAATGATGTGAAATTCTCGTCCAACAAATATAATCCAATTGAACTAATTATTTGCAGGGTTAGATACATCAAGATAGAAAATATTGTTACTCATGGACTAGTACAGTATGCTAAGTGAGTTATTAACTTATAGTAACAGCAAATTGCATCTGATTACGTCCACACCTGAATTCTTGTGTCACTTGTTCTTGGACATTTCTTCAATACGGTAATAAATTTTATGACCAACGCGGTCTATCATTTTTATATATACATTTTAAAGGTTATGATTCTGGTTAACCAAACAAAGAAATAGGTACGTTATGATTTCCTATTGCTACGGTAATTGAAAGATCATCTTTGGTAAACCACTTCTAATTAATATTAATCTCATCAACAGTTCGTCGCGATTCTTTCATGGTAAACTTAGTTGCAAAGCATCTAAAGTTGATCGGATTTTTCCAGTACTCTCATACTAGGCTAGGCTTAAAATTGCCTCTACTGGAATTTTTAGATCCATTGTGATTTAATAGGGTGGACACGAAGGCCTTATTCTCTCTTCGACGGTAACTCGATAAAAAAAAAAAAAAAAAGAAAGAAGCTAACAGAGATGTAACAAAGAAGGAATTGATAGAGGCCCGTCAAGAATTATTCTCTGATTTATTACGGGCGTAGTGTCCAAATTATTTCATATTCTAATAGATTAAAACTCTTTTAGAAGACTAAACTCTTCCAACAAACGAAAAAATAAAATTATTTGGTGTTAGAACATGGTTCTTGATTCCGGTATCAACCAGTAACGGTTTTTCCTGTGTATTTGTTCAAAAAAAAAAAAAAATCATAATTTAGTCTACATTAACCCAAAAAAAAGGACAAAAAAAAAAAACAATAATTATTGTCTCACAATCGGGACGCGCTTTGCCAGACCACAGCATTTTGCACCCACAACATTTTTTTTTTCTTCAATCCTTCCTCGGAACCACCTTGATGTGCCACTGCGGCTTGCTCACATCCCCAAATGATCAACGTCAGCACTAAAAATATTTTAATCTGTAATATTAAATCTATCGATTAGTAATAATTAATTATAAGTTTAATACTTTTTGAAAAGCTGTTAAATCACGAATTGATACTGTTTGGAAAAACCTTATAATTAATTGATATGATTTGTCAGTCAAATGAAGAAATCAATCATAAGCAGCATGATTGATAAAGGCTAAAGTATACATGAAGATCTAAGATCTCTCGGGGGAATATTTGACTACCCAGCCGACCTCTTTTCCAAAAGTATTCATAAAAAAATGATCTCAAAAGCTAGTAATTAGTTTATAAATATTTATTGAGGATAATTATAGGTAAATAAATATAGGCGTGGCGCTATTAGTATGGGAGGGAGAATATGATGCACAAAAGCTTACGCGCTATTAGTATGGATATTAAAGACGACGAACTCTTAAACAAGTTTCTAATCTCCCCGTATAAAAATGAATGAATATGTAGATGATGAGGAGGTTCTTGGGATACATCGAAACTTTGGTGATAGGTATTCGATAATTAGTGAGTAGAGAATGGCCGTTAGAAGTGTACCATATCTATCGGGAGAAGATTTTTGATGCGGATATTTTTAGTTAGCTTTGCGTTGTCTAGTCCGTGTGGTTTTGTTCCGGTTAGATAAATCATTGATGATCTTAAAGTTATGGTATATAATGATGTTGTTGGTGTTTCTTATCAACATGCTGTAATAATCTAGTATATCAGACAATCGTCTCTTTCTTAATTTATAAAAAAAAAAGGAATTTAATATTTATCTCAAACTGCAAAATTATAAGTTTTCAATTACAAGTAATTACGTAACAATATCGATCTATGCGTAATAACTTTAGGCCGACTCATGCATGCATCCTAATAGCTGGTGTTCAACAACAATTCAATTATCGAAAAACATACAATGGTAGCTACATACCTTTCTTTATATATAAACTATATACTTAATTAGATTCTATTATCCCAAGCGATGATACATTAATTAGAAAGATTAAGATCATCTCTATTCATCTCCCTTTTTAAGGTTTTTGAGAAGGGCTTTGGGAAAAAGAAACATAATAATAATGGAAGGGGGGAGAATCAAGTTGGTACTATGTGCTGATTTGTTGGGTTCGAACACGACAGTTTTCGAGGGTCGTTTTGAATCCATTACAAAAATGCAGAAATATGGTCCAGTTGGATTTGAGATTTGAGGACGAAAACGGAGCCATCACGTGGTTGACAGGAGCTTAGCCCTGAATTGAAAGCACATCTCCCACATGGAGAGAGTTTGTCGACTTATTTTTTTCGAAAATTTACCATTGTCCTTCAAATTTGTATGAATGATCATCATCGGCAACTTTCAATATTATGAGACGTGACTTCTCAAAATGAGTACGTCCTCCGCTCTTTAATATAAGTTATTTTGATTTATCTAATATTTTATTTAAAATATATTTTAATTAATGAAAAAATTTTAAAAATATATTTTCACATTCGTTGTGTTTTTTTGATTGTTACAATATATTGTTAAAATTTTTTCATCAATTAAAAATGCGTCTTAAATGAAACCTACAACAAATCAAAATGTCTTATATTAAGAACCAGATGGAGTACTATATAAAAGTTTATTATTTTAGATTTGTATTTGTTGAGGAGAGGTTTCAATATAGTTGGAATTTCAATAATAATTTACATTAGGATTTTAGTAGAAAAGAACTTTCAATTATGATATACAATCACGATATAATTAGGGTTGCAATAGTACTACTGCTATCCAGATTAAGCCAAGTCTTGCGTGAATTTCTAATGAGTATGGTTGAGTAATTCTAAGATTCAATTTCACTTACCAGAAAAAAAAATGTGGATGTGAAGTTTTCTATTGATCAATACTATGTCATGTTTACAAATTGTTATTCTATAATTTGACTAGTGTTTCTTGATTTGTAGTGGAATTTTTTAAAGCTGATGAAAATTAAGTATAGTGTAAATTTTGTACTCCTTCTGTCCTAAAATTATTGTTCAGTTTGAAAGATTTTACTTTTAGTATAATTTGAACTAAAAATGAAAATCCAAACTGGATAATAATTATGGGACGGATGGAGTAGTAATGTAGTATATAACTTCTTACCCCTCCTCATCTTCTAATCCTTAAACTCGTGTTCTCCAAAATGCTTCGCCAATTATTTGAACTTCCAACAAAAACCTCGTGGTGGTCCCGTTGTCACATTTTATCTGAAACTCTTGTATTTATTTATTGAATTTCCTGGCAGTTCGACAAATTTAAGTATATGATGAAAATTCATGAATAAGTACTTGTGGATCATGGTCAAGGATGAGGTTGACCAACTTCAGCGCACTATTTTATTTACCTTCTTCATTTTGGTGCCTTACTGGGGTAGGCATTCCTCCCACTTTCTCCCTTACTGTTATTTTTTCCTTTTTTTTCTTTTTTTTTTTCTTTCTGGTAACTAGGGAATTACATTAGCTTCAGTCAGCTAGGATGCAATCACAAAACGCCGGCTAGGGGTTATCTGACCCTAAAACATGATGTTGTAACCAATAACGAACTTATGACGGTGACAAATCTAACTGGATGATTCCTATCGGATTTGATCCCGCTAATGTAACAAAAAACTCTACAACTAAATTATATTCTCCATAGGCATGACTAAATTTAAGTCTTCCTAACAGCTTCGTTTTGTTTTTTGTTTTTTTTTCTTTCAATCAATTCCTCCCATTTAATCATTGTAACATTGTTAAGTGGTAGTGATGATTTGAAATCAACAAGGTAAAATAAAAAATTTTACATTTCCACCAATATTAAACCCAAGACGTAGAGTAAGGGTGAATTAATCTACAATTAAAACCCCGAGTTCATCGTCTACCTATAACTATTCCCGGTAAGACCATTTACATTTGCGCAGACAAGTCCCTAAATTTCAATTGTTGAATGCAATAACTTCGGGTCATGTTTTTGGCTCTCCATCTTTTTTTCTTTTCTTTTTTTTTTACCTATTCGTGCATGTGAAAGGGTTAAAGGTACGTATGAAAAAGTGTGAAATAACTCAAAAAGAACAAGTTAAAGAAACAACAAAAAGAATGGTACTTAGCTTCTTCCCGTCTCCGGCCCCAATTCGGGATCTCGGGTGAATTCTGTTCCAGTTTTGTACATTTCTCCTTTTCCTTTCTCTACAGTTTTGCTGTTACACATTTGTAATTCTACCCCTTTTAACTATTTTTACACACTCACCTTAGCAGTGGAAAGATTCGTCCTACTTTAGTACATATATCCAATATAGCAATTGATAATTCCACTTTTTCATATAGGAGTATAATGTAAGAAATAAGAATATCCTATCATCTTGTAATCCTTCTTCTTCTTTTTTGGTTTTTGAAAATTATAAAACTATTCCAAATATATATCATATTCAGACTAATTCTCACTCGAAAACTCAAACTATCCCAAACATATATCATATTCAAACTAATTTTGACTCGAACGCAGAAAGTCACGCAACACGAATATTTTAAACCTTTTTCTCTCTGCTAATCCGCTGCCCTTACCAATTACCATCATTATTCACTAAAATATACCTTCTTTTTCAGTTTTTCTAACTGAAACGGCTTAATACAAAAATAATTTGTTCTTTGGGGACCAGCAATCAATGCAACTTTCAATCCTCCACCGCCCTCTATATAAACACCAAAACCAGCTTCCTCCCATTTTCATCCCATTCCCACCTCCACATTTCTCCATCTCCAATAATTAACACATCTCTTAGCTCTCATTTCAGCCCTTCAATATTTTTTTGTTCTGTCCCACAAAAGCAATTTGGAAGAACAAATGGTAGAAATGGCTTTATGGTCAAAAATCTCTTCATTTTCTTCCACAACATCTTCAGACCACCATCATCATAATCAAAACAATACATCTTCTTCTTCTTCTTCTTCTTCTTCAAGTAGCAGTTCATCATCATCATGTTGTGGGTTATCAAGATTGATGAGGAAACTGAAGAAACAAAAGAGAATGCTGTGTCCTTCTACAAGTAGGCAATCATCTTTCCAGTGTAGGTATGATCCAATGAGCTATTCGTTGAACTTTGACACCAGTGGGGCATCAGGAAGCAGCATTTTGGATGATGATTATTACAAGTTCTGTGCTTTTTCTTCCAGGTTTGTTGCCAGAAGTGATTGCCAAAGACTTGTGCCAACTTCCCATTAATTAATTAATTGATGGGTTATTAGTAGTATATGTAGGAGCAATTACTTAGGTTTTTTTTTTTTCTTCTTTTTTGATGATCGATTTGCCATTTATCAACTTAAATGGCAATGCCTTAATTTGTACACAGAGTTTTGTTTAATTTGGATCATTTGATCACACTAGATTTTGAAATGAATCTCTTTGCAATTTAAATCTCAAACTAAGTTCTACAAGAGAATGTGATTTGTGTGAACCGAGTTAAAAAAGACGCAAAATGAGCTGTATCTTAATGGCTTCCGCAGGCAAATTTCCAATGTTGGGTCTTTTTAGGGGTTTTTTCTTTTTGTATTTTTATTACTCCCTTCTTCTTCCCGGAAATTATTAAATAAATAGAGACGATAATGGCACTCAAAGACAATATTGTATTCCTTCCGTCCCAAAATTATTGTCAGTTGGATTTTTACTTTTAATATAATTTGAATTTAGATTAAAAATATAAATTGGACAGTAATTTTGAGACGGAAGGAGTAATTACGAAATGGAAGGGCGAGCATTTCAATCTTTTTGATTGCCATATCCATATGTTGATTTCGAAATTCTCAAATTCTGGATAAGTTCATTTCTAGGTTCTTTCCAGAGAACTAACTTTTTCAGGAGCAAAGTATATATGCTGGTAACGTTCATTTTCACATTACTCTAACCGTCTTGGAATAAGAATTAAGTTTAACAAATGTGGCTCATATTTTGGGACGAAACTGATTATTATTAAATGTTGGATGTTAACTACTGCTAGGTTAGATAGATTCATTGATTAGTACTTCGTAGTGATGGACAGGAAGGGATTCAGATGTATAATGTGAATTTTGAAACGTGGAGTGTTCTCAAAATGAGCGTTTTTTTTTTAATTGTCGGTTTGTGGTAGGTCGAAATATTGAAAGAACCTAAGCTAAAATTAAAAGAAAGTGAAAGACTGGGGATAAGGACTGAGTGAGTGAGTGAGTAAGATCCATGTGCCATGTGACAAAGTGACACCAACTCAAGACATCAAAACTTCATCAATTCGTACTATGAGGTCTTAATTTAGTAGTATATGAATAATAGTACTGGGTTAGGTTAATTGGTTGGAGTGAATTTCTTATGAAAAAATATTGGACCATCACCCCCAAATGATTAAACTTTGAACCCACAATTGAAGAAAAAAAATTGATCAGGATAAATTCACATTCTAACAATAGTGAGAATTGCCTTTTGTTTCAACAAATCAGACTTCACTGTGTGAGATGAAATTAAGAAATATTTATCGAACTATTTGTGATTTGAAGGGACACCCATGATGTATGTGAGCTGATTGGAAACAGAGGTCAGAGAGGCCTTAATTATGAATGTTACAATTGCGGAAGGGTCCAAGTGACACTGGTAATTCCCTTGACCTCATAAATCAGTAGTACACATGCGTGTTTGATTCTCATTGACAATGTTTTCATATCATCCACGCACGTAATTGGATGTAACATGACATGTAAAAGGCTTTTGAGAACATTTGAAGAGGCACAAATGTAAAGTCTTTCTTAATTAGACGGCGAGGTACAACTTAGTAGTAAGACGTCTCGCATATTCATCAATAAATCATGGGTTTGAGTCACATACGGGAATAAACGGGAAACCACTCTTGATTCCTTTAAAAAAAAAAAAAAAGTCTTTCCTAATTAGTCCTCACCCATGTATAATCAAAATAAGTGTGTAATAAACATATGCAAGAGTAATTTCGAAGTAAAAGAAAGAGTTGTAGCTGGTGTTTTGGAGATGCAGTAACAAGGGTATGTGTTTTGTAAACTGCAATGCTTTTGTAGCTGAAATAGTGAAATGTATTGCTCAATGCGTATTTTGGGATAACTAAATAACTTTTTTTAAACCTATAATTAAAACAAGCAGTGAATTATATGATTGAAAAAGACAATTGGGGGCGTCCACTCATAATTCAAACAATTTAGAACATTTTCTTCAATGGTACTTTCACGTGTTATAATTATATAAACTCCACATAATCATGTCTCAAAATCTTGAAGCTAAGTACTATCAAGTCTCAAAATGCAACCACGATTTCTTTTCTTTTCTTTTCCCTTCTTTGGTATAAAGGAGGAGTGCAACCATGATTTCTTTTTGGATTGAAAAAATAATTTTGAAAGACAACTTGAACTTACTTACAATATTATATAATGCAGATACATAAGCAAATTTTAATGACTTTTCATTTTCTTAAACTATAATGTCGGATACACAAGCAAATTTTATTGACTGCTATATGAAAGTGTAGGACCTCTTGTGGTCAAAAAGGGGTGGTCCAAGTGGTAGAGGGCTAGGCATTCAACCTAGAGATCTCGAGTTTGAAACCACACGGCACCAAAATGCTGTTTTTCTTTGCAGGTTACAGTTGGAAACTCTTCAAGCACCCGATGGACGTGCGGAAAGAGGCGTTGTAGGCGTGGAGTCGTCCCCCACTAGACTAGGCTAGTAGTAGGTCCCCCTCCCCCAGACTCAAACATGTAATACCCTCCCACTAGACTAGGCTAGTAGTAGGTCCCCCTCCCCCAGACTCAAACATGTAATACGAAAGGTGCTTGTAAGAATTGTATTAAAAAAAAAGGACTTGTTGTGAAATTGAGTTGACTTGAAGTCAAATTAAAGATGACCATATGAAGGGGGACCCCCTCCTCCAGACTCAAACATGTAATACCCTAGGTGCTTGTTTAAAAATTGTATAAAAAAAAAGGACATGTTGTAAAATTGAGTTGACTTGAAGTCAAATTAAAGATGACCATTTGAAAGGGGGGATGGCAAAAAAAGTTAAAGTCGACAACTAAATTTAAGTATCATCCAGATAGTGGATGATCTCTTAAGATCTTCACGTACACATGAAAACCTCTTGGTGAAATATTGCTTGTCCTCAAGTATTCCCAGAAATTAAAACACACAATTAAATAAATTTAATTCAGCGGCCTCAAAGATTTAATATCATCTAACACAAAGATCTCGACCACCTCTAGTATGCACTACCGAACAATATGCAAACTGTAGCTACTTTTAGCCCGCACTCTTGTGTGTGTGTGCTATTTGTTTCTTAGGGACTTCACTTTACATTCAATATAGAAAACATAAGTTCTACTACAAATATGCAGTTTGACTTTAACCACATATTCACATTTCATACCATATTTCAATGCAATGAACCACCAAACATAATATGAAGTAGAAGGACTTATCTCACGGACAACCTATTCCCCCTCGTAACCCTTTCTTTCGTCCATGCGACTTTTCTTTAGGACTCTTTCCAATTCAGGCCCCTACCCAGAGCATTTTTCCACTCCTATACATAGTGGCTCAGCAACTTAGGGCAGTCTACATATCTATTTTTCCTCACCGGGCCTGAGTATTCTCCACTCATGGTTCCAATTCCTCACATCTCAAGGGACTAGCATTAACATGGAATGCTCTTCCTTTTCTCCCTCAATAAATTTCACCTAACCTCGGAAGCATCCACCAACACCCCTCCCCAAACTTACTTACCACAAATTGTCAAAGTAAGAAGGTTTTTTAAGGCTGGGTTAATGCCTTACTTTTCCTTCACAACATGATGGGTTCCACATACAAATCATATTAGTATGAGTGAATCAAACACACATTTTATGACATATCTACATCAAACTCATGCAACTATATCTCATTTTAGGCTTATCCCACAGTTACGACTAAGTACATAAAAAGCAGGATATTCAAAGCAACATATAGAATTACATAAGTTTAACAATATAATTCAAAGTAGTCTAATTCTTACATGCTATAGATAGTTAAACCGTTCTCATCATAGACCTTTTCTGGATTTATTTTATTTTTTCAATTTCTTTTTTGGTTTTTTTCAGAGGTTTTTTTATTATTAACAACAAATATAAAACACAAATATTTCTCTCCCTCCATACTTAAAGTATACATTCCCCTCAATGTATGAAACACAAAAGACAAGGCAACCAAGTGAAAAGAAAAGAAAAGACATAAACAAAACAAAAAAAAAAAAGAAAAAAAATGACACAACCTTGGGAAAGTGAAGCGGAGAACCGAAATTGTTGAAGAAGAGGAGTGGAGGATCCATTGCAACTGCTATCCAAGCATTTTCCATCACCATTTGTTCCAGAGTAGCCGCCGACCTAAAAAAACGAACTTAAATTCTATTAGATGGATGATTAAGAAAACCACAAAAACTCAGAAATCAAATATTTCCAAATAATCAGGAACAAAAAAATTAACCATCAACTTATCTGTAAAATTAAACGAAATAAAATAAAAGAAAGCAAAATAAAATGTTGGGTTACCTCCCAATAAGCGTTGTTTTAAAGTCTCTAGCCGGACTCCATGGCTAATCAGTCAGAGTACCCATCTCGATACCAAAAGAAACCATGTTCAGTAGCAATAATGAATCTCTTGTAGTGGCTCTCCTTACCATGAGAAAATATAAACTTATACTCTAAGACCACTATATCCTCTTTCTCAAATTCAATCTTGTACCATTGATCCTCTTCTTGGTTTTTAAATGAGTCATCTTTCGCATCATCCATACTATCTCTTATTCTAGGGACAATCTCGCCACATGTATCTACTTCAAACCCTTCTTTTGAAACTATAGGAATGTTCTGCTCAGTGAAATTAACTTGATCCACATCTTTGTCACCAACTTTCAAAATAAGCGAATCATGCTTGACTACAATGTATATTCCAGAAGGATCAAGAGAACTTGGAATATCTGGACTTTTAATCCCTTTAATCTCTTGTAATTTCTCACATTCAAGCTCACTTTGAGATGGTGGCTGGGGAGGCTGGACCAATGTATCATCTTCAAAAATCTTCTCATTCTTATTCAATTTAAGCAAATTTCCTATAGGATCAAGTTCTGGCAACCCTACACTCAACCTATATTGGTTGACTTCTTCAATGAGTTGTTTCTCTTTTTCACTTTGCAATTCTCGAAGAGCTCCCTCTCTAACACTAAGTTGGGGTTGAGCAAGTGGCTGCTGATACGAAGATCCTAACTGTCTCAAAGTGGGTTAACAAGGTGATGACTGTAAGGCTGCTAGCTCTCTTAGAGTAGGTTAATGAACTGCTAACTCTCTAATGGGTTGAAGAGGTGGTGGTTGTAGACTGATGCATTTGAGTGGTAATAATCATCTTGATAGAAAGATGACTCATTATTCTTATTGTTGTCAATCAGCAATTTTTCAACTCCCTCCAAACGAGACAACATATTAGAACTCATATGGGGACTCTCAAAACCAAAATTATACTATCAAATGAATATCCTGGATAATCACACCCATAGTAAGGATCATAAGAGGAATTATTCCAAGAGTATGGATCTTCTTGATATGTAGGATAGTCTCTATAATCAGAATTATAACCATAATACGAAATCTCTCCATATCCATAGTTAAAATTCTCTATGATAACTCCAAAATCCTACAAAAATGTTCACACAAGAAAGAAAAGAGAATTAAAAAAATTAATAAAATGAAGGACAATATCAACAATCTAGAAAAAGAAATAATCTAGTTTCAATATTGGCTATTGCCTTCCCCGGGAACGACGCCAAATTTGACAAGCCGTCGTTATACTAGTCAAATATAAAATTACCTACTTAATACAATTACTAGCAGTAAAATAGCAAGCAGGGTCGATCCTCCAGAGAAGGTTACCAAATACCAGGTCAAACTATTTCTTATTATTATCTAGATTAACAATTTATCGAATTTGAACACTAATCTAAACCTAAAACTAAGAATTAAAATTAACAAAATATCTAAACAAATCAAATAAAAGAAAACCTAGGGCGAAGGGTTCACCTACCGACTACTCAGCTTAATTCAATCGATAGATATATGACTTTGGAATTTCATTAATCTCACAACGATTTACTTGTTTAAGAACTATTCACTGTCATGATATAATTCTCTTACTCAAAGTAACCCTATGACTACTATCGTGACTATAGAATTTTATAAGAGTGCATTAAGAACCCTAGAATCTATAGCTGCAAAGACGGTATCCTACTATCGTGGTCCACTATCTAAGTTTAATATTCCCATGAACTAGTGTTAATTTTCAACCGTCGTTCCTTCAGTTAAACAACTTTAAAGCATGCAAGTGCTGATCAAATACTCACATGTAATAAAAACAAGAATATTAAATACCAACTACTGAAACAGTTACAATCATAAATTAAATTAAATTAAATAATACGGTGGCTACATCCAAAATCGTAAATTAAAGAGTTTAGCTACTACACATTATATAAGTAAAATAAAATAAAATAAAATGGAACCGGGAAGAGTAAAGTCCACTGCCGCTGGTCCGGATTAATCCCTGCGGCGGCTACTTTTTGTGCGCCCCGGTCTGTCCAAAATAATAGAACAAGCCCCCCTTTAATAGTAGTACTTGGTTCAGTCGTTGGTTTATTTTTCAAGAAAGAAAATTGGGTTTGATGTAGGTTTGGACTTCAGTCAATGAGCTCACGTGGCCCATGCAAATTTGATTTCTTTTCTTCTCGGTTGTAACTTCAGCAAAGGAGCAGCAAATTTGGTCAAAAGCTTTGGTCCAAATGAAGTAGGAAAACATGGGCTTTATTAACCTTCTTTTTTAATTCAAGCAAAATGTCCAGCCCACGTCTATTGTCTTTAGGCTCCAGAATCAGGCCACAATCAATTCTCCAGCCCATAAAACAATTAAAGTTCAGCACCTTCTCGGCCCACCAAAACAATTAACAAAATCTTGCATAAAGTGATATTAAAAATAGATAAATTCTATACTTATCACTTGGCTGTAAGGAAATATTTTGAAAGGTTTGTACAAGAATTTGAGCGTTAATTCTGTGGAGAATGCTAAGTTAGAGACCATACTAATTAGTCTGGAATTTGCAAAGTGACAAGAAGTTCCCAAACTAATGATCGAAACAGATTCCCAACAGGCCATTAATATGGTCGAGAGTTTGGATGAGAATCAAAACTTGGATCCTATTTAAAGACGAATACATGATATTTTGGAGCCCGGTTGGGACGTGCAATTCTTGCACACACCTAGAGATAACAACTTGAGCGCCGATACCTTCGCTAAGGAGGGGCTCAATAATAAGAATAGGAGCTTATATTCTTTTGATATAGCTCCAAGTTGTGTAGCTCTACTAGTTCAATAAGAGTCAGTAGATAGCAGTAACTGTATTACATAAAACTTCTAGTCTTATTTTCTTTATTTACCCCCCCCCCCAAAAAAAGAAAAACCTCTTGACTGTTTTTCCACAAGAAACTAACCTCTTGACTGATAGTATTTTATAAGGGAATCTCGGTCTAAAGATTGGGTCATTCGAATCAAACACATTTGTAAAAGTGACCAATTAATTTTATCACGGATTATCTCGCCTTTTATTTTAAAATACAATCGTGGAGTGATTGTTGATTTTGAAGAACGATATCGTCGTGGTTGAACCATGATATAATTGGTGTTTCGTAATTTAGGCCTCTTTCTTTAATGGGCAAATAAATAATAACAAAGAATTATAAGACGACCACCTGACTGTTTTTTGTTATTACCACATAAGAATTCAAGTTTTCCTTAATTACAAAAGGACCCCAGAGCGGACGCCAACATAAATTCAATCGACATCCATGAGGATCCCTTGGGACACTGAACGTGAAACCCCCCTTCTTCTTCCCCGAAAAACCCACGCAAAACCCTCCCGGAATAGAAGGAATTCTTTCCCTTTGGCTGTCGGAATTCGGAATCATGGAAATCCGCCGGTGAAATATGTCGGTAATGATCAAATAATTGAAACTACCGTGGCGGAGGTGACCCGGTTCAGATCCTAGACACCCAGCAATTGGTTACCAAATTCAGGGCCTGCGCCTTAGCAGTTCACATGCACCTCATTCTCGGCGAAATCGAAGGCTTCCGACACCCAATTACAGCCTTTGTTTCCTCCGGCCGAAAAGGTCATTTCAGTGGCCGTTGATAGCCCCCGCCTGAACCCTCAATTTGTCACCCCGGCAATTCCCCTGTTTCTCATGTCCTGACTCGTGTTTGATGATAGCTTTGGTATGTGGATAAATTGGATAAAAGCATAATAATCCGTTTTTTAAAAACCTGCTTTCTGTTAAGTAGATTATTGCTCTGTGCAGTTTACGTGTTATATATGATTCGATGATCATGTGGAAATTTGGGCAAGAATGTCTGAGAATTGTTTTTTCTTCCAAATTGGGATGACTCTGAAGTGTGGTACATCTGGCGAAAAAGACAATCTGGAATGACAGATGTATCTTAGGATTTACTTAGTAGTCCTCGGTCCCCGAAATTATTTTCCAGTTCGAATTTTCATTTTTAGTTTAAGTTGTATTAAAAGTGAAATTTCAAACTGAATAATAATTTTAGCACAGAGAGAGTACTTCGTATCATTGTGTATAGCATAGTCTAACTGATTACTATTACTTCTTGTGTCCTAAAATGATTATAGTATGGAGGGGGTTATTCTCATGATGCATGCTGAGGTGTTCTTCTAAAGTGACAGTAATTCTGGTCTTGCATGTATATGACAAATTATTTTCTTGGATGATCAAGTCAAATAGGAGTTGATAGAGGTGCTGACGGTATATTTGATCTTATGGCAGCAGGTTATTCAAGAATGATCTCATATTGGGTTGGTTTCCTCCTGCACATATTGGCAGATTTCCGAGCTGGAAAATGGAAACTTATGGTATACACTCAATGGCTATGGAAACATATGTTTTTGTTTGTATGAAAATTAGAAACTCTCTTTTCCTGAGGTGCTATTGACAGCAACAAGAATCAAACTTTTTCCTGTCCAAACTCTAGCAATGTAGATTCAATATAGTGATTGTACAATGTAAGAATACGTTTTCATTTAGATTTTGAGATCTAACAGAATGTTTATTTGTTACTACAAAAATAGTCTACATTGATTTTAAAATTTTGTGTTATTTTTAGTACAAATTTGAAAACCACGGAGGTAGTATTATTATGATTGGAATAATTGATTTCAAAGCCTGAATCGAAACAAAAATTAACAAAATGTAGCCGTTTTTTATGCCTTGAAGAACATCAAAAGCAAAAGCAAGTAGTTGTTAGGATGATTTCTTTATGGGTAATTCTATACCCAGTTTCATTTTATTTTCTTTTTGCGGGTTTTTTTTTTTTGGGGGAAGCGGCCGAAGTGAATCTGTCTGTACTCGAATGAAATTGATGATGTACAAGTAGAAACACAATAAGGCATGCTATATGTTCCGAGTAACATTTGCAATGAGCATTTGCCCCAGCCAGCCCACATCCCAGTGCATGTACCCTTTTTGTGAACTCATCTTCATTTGTGCCTCAGGGGCAGTATTTCAATCTAAACGTTTACATGTATGCATAACTTCATGCAGAACGCAGGAACACCAGAAATAGAATGATACGAAAGAAAGTTTGAAGGTCCAACTTACCCATCCTTTTTCGCATGGCGGAACCACACTTGAATCAGGAGAAAGGGACCAGAGGCTACTGAACAGATATGACTAGCTAATTGCAGACGTCCAAGGTCGCATACTGTTTTCCTCATGTTTTCTAAGGAGCTGATTGGGTGGTCATTGTTTCATTCCCTTTCTATGGGAACTGGGACTGGGAGTGATACACAAGAGGTTAAATGGGTGTCAGCACAACCATGAATGACCGGCAAATTCCCAAGTTCAGCATCCTATATTTGAATCTGTTCACATCAGCTATACACTATAATTGGTCTGATTTATCCGCTTCATCCGAGCGGTTGAAGGCTAAAAGCTTAATGGCTACAAAATTTTTTTGACTACATTGGGGGTTCATGACTGCAGTTACAAGGAACCAAATATCACTTTGCATCAATCTCCACTCTCCGGAAAACATCTATGAATCCTTATCACTTTCCTTGTGATCAGATACAGTTCCTTCTGATGAGATTTCACATGCATCAGCCTGTCGATCATCAGCACAGTCAGATTGGGTTTTGCTGGATTCCGGACTTGCAGATACATCCCGTTCCTTCTGGATTGGACCCAATGGATCTGGTGAGCCCTGACCCTTGTCTTCCAAATGTGAACTCTGATCATTGTCATCCAACTGCGAGCTCTGACCCTTGTCTTCCAAATGCGAGCTCTGACCCTTGTCTTCCAAATGTGAGTCCTTCTTATCCAAGGATTGCCCTTCATCCTGAGACTTCGGAGGCAAATGCATGCTTCCAGCAAAACTAGGAGTTGCCATCCCAGGCAGACCTGGTGCATCACAAGAGGCAACTAACTCAAGAACAGCAGGAGAAGGTGACAAATCGGCTGTCTTGATTTTTTTCATTTTGCGAATCCTCTGTTTCTTCTTTCTCTTGAGACTTCGCCTTGGATCCTTAGGTTGAGGGGGAGGAGGCCCTGGTACGATAAATGGAGGGATTGTAGACTTCTGCTCCCCGTATAACAAGCGAACCGAGTGAGCTATCGCAGAGACAGTTGGGGGTAGTTTTTGCTCAGGAGGTTTAGCTGGAGCATTCACCGCCTCTCGAAGCCAGTGAGGAAGACTATTCTTTGAAGAACTGGATTCCCCCATCACCTGTTTACCTTTTGAATTGGCAAAATTCTGAACCTTGCCAAAGTCAGAGCCCAATGCAGATCTAGTTGATTCTTCATATCGCATATTACGCAAGTCAGGTAATACACTAGATGGCCGATCCAGAAAAGTTGGTAGCTTCCCCAATCTATTAGCATTCAGTTCCTCTCCCCTTTTTCGTATTTCAATGCTGGCAGCGCCAGTCAAACCAAGAGCGCCCAAGCTGCTTGCTCCAAATGAATTCATTAGGAAGGACGTGTCAGTTCTCATAGTTGAAGAAACGAGTCTATCAGAAGGGCCATTTACCAAGTCACTTGAAAAGTTTGGCCAAGACTTATCCGAACTCCATGATGGAAGGGGTGGAATGAGATCACGATGGAGACTAAGATTATTTGAGGGTTCTTCATTCCGCAAGCCTGACGATATGTCTCCAAATCCCAATTTCATGTCTGTAATGTGGTTTTGATACTTGGGCGGTCCACTTAACTTGCTTCCATGCAAAGCCCGTGCCATAATTCCATCAGAGATGCCTGGAAACAAAGATGATTTTGTTGCAGCGGGGAGCTTCATTGGCTTTGGAAACGGAAATCCTGGGCCATCAAAGATCTTGGCCTGTTCTTCCTCCCATCGTATCATCAAATCTTCTGCAGTTTTATACTTGGAAAATTTCAGCTTTGGATCCTGAAGCATGGAATTCCAATTGCCTCGTCCATGTCTACGAACACCAACCCAGAGATAATCTAGTTCATCTTCGGACCAAATATCTATCCGAGATTTCTTTTTAAGCATGTTGTTTGATCCGGATCCTGTTCTCAACATGATGTTCTCAAGAACCTTTCTGTGACTCTCAGGAAATGATGAAAATGGAGTCGTCATTTGGCCCAACCCCAATGATGGAGGTCTCTCTAGCTCTTGCTGACTATACTTGGATGTTGCTGGCGGGGGAAATGGGACATTAGGTAACAAAGACATGGCTGATTGCTCGGGATTAGAATAACTAGCATCCATTACTTTAGATCCCAAGGAGAGACCGGGGAACAAGTCATTGGGGGCAGAAGCAAGGTTCTTGGCAGCATATGGAATCCTTGGGAGCAGATTTTCTTCAAGAGGTAATTTCGGCAACAATAACTTCTCACGGAAATTTGAGAAAGAAGCACTTGAATGATCAATCTCCTCCAAGCGACCTTTTCCTTTGCTGTTCGCTGCAGATGGCTGCAAATTCCAGTAACCAAAATTGCAAGATTGGTTAGAATTGTTTCCCTATTACAGTGGGAGAAGAGAGAGAACGAAAAATTACCAGATTAATTGGCAGAAAATTATTGGAGGTATTCGTCTTCAATTGCTGCAATGATGTATCTGACGGCAGGTCTGGCAACCTAGGTCTTCCTATAATACTCGCACGGCCTTTGGCATCCATTACATTCATGGAACCAGAGGTCGGAGCTGCTGGAAATGGGAATTCAGGTCCAAAATCTTGCCTCCTCTGTCTGCTGCAAGATTTTGCAGACATCCTCTGATATGTCTCCATTTGATTAGCATTAGGAGCATATAGTCCCAACACAGGTAACAAGCTGTTGTCTGGTGCAGAGCTCATCAAGTTTGGGCCTTGTATCTGTTGATTCGGTCGCGATCCAGGTGGTAAATGCCCAGGAGCAGGTCTCACAGGAAGATCCTCATGAACCGTTTTGTTAGCTCCTCCTGGAGTTTGACCAGACAAGTGACCTTCCAAATCAATGACTGAGGACTTGTCTTCAGGTCGAGTTAACACGGTCATTTGACGTAGAGGGGGCAGCGGAAATTCCTCTGGTCTGGGGAGTCCCACAATCCCGCTTGCCTCATCGGCTTTTGCTTTAGCCAACCGAGCTTTCTGTCTTGCACTAAGTCTAGCACTGTTGAAAAAACACACACAGTCAACACCTAGAACAAGGAAATAATCTCAACATGCAACAGAGAATTTGAAGAGTGTTTTTATCTGAGTCAGAAACTGTAAGCAAACAGGATATTTTATGAATGATTCAGTAAGTTTCTGTCTGTCTCTGCTTGAAAACTTCACTATCATGCAACAGATACCTATATCTATTAGTACAGCATAAAGACGATAAAAACTACAAGTACTTGTAATGCGACAGTAACTCACTATTTTTCTTTCCAAGCTCGTCCAGCTGCAGAGTAAATCCGTGCAGGCTCTGGCTCTGGTTCTGGCTGCTCGTCTTCTGCACCATTCTGCGAGTTAATTGAGAGAGTCAGCATGGTTTGACAGAATTTATTTTACTACATCGGAGTATTAACGAACCAGCAAGTAAAATAAGGCATGCATTCCGTCAGATTTATTCTATCAACAAATAGAAATGTTGAAGCACGACATTGTCAGTGTTTCTTATCCTAGAAATGTTTTACTTTCTAGCATCTAGGCTTATGCCTCTTTCATTGTACCAAAAAAAAAAAAAAAAAGAAATGTTGTTTAATTTCATGCATGCAGATTTCTTGAAAGTAGAAAGGCAAGAGAACACCCCAGCACGAAAAGACTAACTGTATAATCCTCCCATACCAGGCAAAGGGGAGACTGACATGGAAAAGGCAGCACAAAATTATGATTTGGGGGTGGAAGAAGGTAGGATCCTCAAAAACCTACTTCCAGAGTTCAAAACTAAGAGAATATGCATGAATCTTGTCTTAGGTGAATAACTTGGGCACGGTAATTTTAACAAGCCAGTGGCACATTTGCTGCCCAACATCTCCTTAATTTAGGTTTGATAAAAGTAGCACTTATCTTTTCCACAGAGACAAAGTCCCTTAATTTCATGCAAGGAAAGTACAGAAACAAGAGGAAAGCAAGAAAATAGGAACAATATCAAAATAGATATAGGGGGCGCAAGGATCAAAGACTGCACATCTTAACAACCTAGGGATCATAGTCAAAAATTATCGGCAGATTATGCCAGTTTTCGACATGTAAAGGAAAATTATAAAAAGACACCTCAAAGGAAAAGTATGCAAACAAGTACCTCACTCAATGTTTCGGAAGTATGCAAAGCATATGCTTCTCTGTAAGAAACAGCCTTCCGCTGGCGTTTTCCTCGTCCAAGAGCAGCTTCCTCCTCACATTGGTATTTCTCCCACCTACAAAAACACCAAACAGTAAGGCATACTATAAAAATCGTATGCTTCCCCAAGGAAATCAAAAATCAGGGATTTCCCGAATCGTGGCTAAAACATGTCAGTATCAATGAAAGAAACCAAGACAAATGAAATCTCCAAATTCAAGCCTTTACTGCATAAATTTCAGCTTTTTCATTTTGATAGTGCTATTTGCGTGCAAAGCACATTCAAAAACTTTTTGTCAAGTACCAGCGTATACAAATGGCAAAGGAAAATTAAATCTATGCCAATTAATAAATTAAGCAACTAAGTCACATTATCTATTAAGCAATTAAATCTCCATATTCAAGCCTTTACGGCATAAATTTCAGCTTTTTCATTTTGATCGTGCTAATTGCGTGCAAAGCACATTCAAAACCTTTTTGTCAAGTACCAGGATATACAAATGGCAAAGGAAAATTAAATCTATGCCAATTAATAAATTAAGCAACTAAGTCACATTATCTATTAAGCAATTAAATCTCCATATTCAAGCCTTTACGGCATAAATTTCAGCTTTTTCATTTTGATCGTGCTAATTGCGTGCAAAGCACATTCAAAACCTTTTTGTCAAGTACCAGGATATACAAATGGCAAAGGAAAATTAAATCTATGCCAATTAATAAATTAAGCAACTAATAAGTCACATTATCTATTATAAGGATATGTACTTCTCCTATTCATTTGAGAAACCATTGAAAGCTAATTTTGAACTTTAAAATAAAGGTAAACACTCAGTCACTACTATCGGTGAAATTTAAAATGAAAATCTTACCAATAAAAGAAGAAAAAAGTAGAAATCAAAATAAAAAACAAAAGCAAGCCAATTTAGAATTCACAGGCTTCTTACACGAACATATTTTAGATAATTTAAAGCTCCATATAATTGTATAGGATTCAATTACAATTAGAAGTTCTTTCCAGCTTGTTTACAAAGTATAACTTTGTTTCCAAAGAACTCAACATCATTTTCAATGAGTGTAATAAAGTTGTGCAAAAACATAACCCAAGAGGATTTCTAAATTCTTCTATTTAGATGCAATCCTATTTGGTAATCTAACTTTTCCAATCTATTTTATCTTACACACACCCATGTCTCACAAACACTCCCTCTCAACAACTAAAAGCCTCACTTCAACTGTATAAAGTTTTGAAAACAAAATTGCTCCACATTCATGCATTAAAAAATCTAGTTATGCTTGAAACCCCCACCACCCCAAACTGTTTCTAAATGTAATTCAACTGCTCTCATGCTCTATCAACTAAAGGTTCGCTTCTGTATAGAGTTTAAAAACAAAATTGCTTCACATTCATGCATTGAATACTAGTTCATTCTTAACCCCCGAAAAAATGAATCTAGTTCATTTCGTCGTCAAGAAAAAGTTCCCAAAGATATTTATGGTTTAGACAGCTCTCTGAGTTGACCACATAGTGACCAAACATTCAACAGTCCCCTTGACAATTATGATGGATTAGCTGCTACTCAATAATCCTTTTACACCAGTATAATGGTACATTCAGGAGTCATATGAGCACTAAAGAATGATATGATTAATTGCGCATGTTTAACTACTACATTTGACATAAAGTTGAACTATTTAA
Source organism: Oldenlandia corymbosa var. corymbosa (assembly GCA_949775105.1). NCBI lineage: Eukaryota > Viridiplantae > Streptophyta > Magnoliopsida > Gentianales > Rubiaceae > Oldenlandia > Oldenlandia corymbosa. The sequence continues at coordinate 28,934,470 of OX459118.1, read as the reverse complement.
GAGACATAAACATATATACCTCACGCGGAGAAGCCTATCCCAGTCATTTTCTTCAGCACCAACTATTAAATTTTCTACTTTCTTCTCAGAGCTCTCGATGTCTATGTCATCAATCGCTGCCGGAAGGGATCCGGTCACAGGCTGTTCTTCTGTAGGCTCATCATTCCACTGAAGAATAGAGTTATACGCAATCAAAGAGATGAACATCAAATTTTTTCAGAAAACATTGAGCACCAGTACAGCATAAGAGAACAAGAGATAATTGTCCTGCTCTTTTCTTAAAAGAAACAAATATATATATATATGTGTGTGTGTGTGTGTGTGTGTGTGTGTGTTTGTGTATACATATATATGTATATAAGCAGAAACGCGAGCCTATGAGTGCAGAAAGTGGAAAATGTAGGTTTGGGAATGGAAAGGAAATAATATAAGGTAATCTCTACATAGTTGACTTATAAGGCTGTACTGATGTGATACGGTTAGGGAGAAAAGTGCAGGGTTGAGGAAATGGAGAGTGTACCAACTGCTCAAACAATTAATAATAGCCAACATAAGCTCCAGTACAACTGCAAGCTCGATAAATTAAATACATAAAGCATAGCAGAATAATGTGGTTATAGTACCCGCCTCTTAAACCATTAGCATCACATGTAAGGCCCCATGCAGAAATTGGAAATGATCTACATGCAAAGTAGATGTCCAAACATAAAGAAAGTACCTTTACGGAACCGAGCATGTCATTGTCTGCTTCAGTTTCTGTATTATCAGGTGAACTTGAATCGAGATTGGAACGATCAAGTAACTTTTGAATGGCATTTTCATCCCACACAATCTTGTTGTTTCCATCAGTGCATTTATCTTTATAAACATCCCCGAGGCTGCCAGTCTTCCTTCTATGCTTATGCTCCATTTCACCAATAGTTTCATCTTTGTTGCAATTATTGTCACCTCCATCTTTTCCATTCAGGCTCACAGAATCTCCAAAAAGTTCTTCAGTTCCCCAGCGGATAATATCTTCCACTTCCTTTTGCGAGCCTTTAGTCACGAAAAGTTGGTCAAGCATCAGTTTCTTCTTGGCGAGTTGCAATATGCGTTCTTCAATACTAGCACGCACGAAAAGCCTGTAAACCAACAGTCTTTTGGACTGACCAATGCGATGAGCTCTATTCATTGCTTGAATATCTGCATGTGGGTTGAAGTCGGAATCATAGATGATGACAGTATCAGCAGTAGCCAAATTGATCCCAAGGCCACAAGAGCGAGTTGATAATAAAAATACAAAGCGACTTTTGTCTTGGTTAAAACGTGCAATTGCTGTCTGACGATCAGCCACAGAGACAGATCCATCAACTCTCTCAAATGTCTTGGGTCCAAATTCAATGGTCAAGTAATCTTCTAGAATATCAAGTAACTTTGTCATCTGTGAAAAAATGAGGACTCTATGACCTTCTTTATGCAACGACTTTAGCATAGAGTGCAGCAGAGTTAATTTTCCTGAAGCCTTAATGCGCATTTCATGAAGGAACTCCAAAGTCCCAGATTCAGGCTCTGTTCCAGGCATGAGATAGGGATGATTGCAAACCTTTCTTAGCTGCATTACTATATTTAGCATTGACTGGTGAGCGACCCCCTTACCAACGTTCCGTAAAATTTGATAGTTTTTTGTAAGCATTGCTTTGTAGTACTCTGCTTGTATAGATGACAACTCAACAGGAACAAGCCGCTCTGTCTTAGGAGGGATATTCTGCACAGCATCCTTTTTTAGCCTCCTTAACATATGTGGGGCAACAAGTTTCTTTAATTCCTCAACCTTTTCTGCAGTGGTAAGATCATTAAACTTTTCCTCAAATGAGGAAAGTGAAGGAAATGAAGCTGGTTGCAAAAAATTCAGAAGGTTATACATCTCGCTTAGATTATTCTGAAGGGGGGTGCCAGTCAGCAACACTCTGTGTTGGAAAGAAAATGTATTGAGTAACCCAAACAGTTTACTGTCAGAATTCTTCAGGCGGTGTCCCTCATCAACCACAAGAACTTCCCAAGGAATTCCACGAAGATAAGATGCATCTGCAAGAACCATTTCATAGGTAGTTAAAAGGACATCAAATTTATAAGTGGCTGTGTTCTTTTGCTGGGAGCCTGCATCTTCATTAATTTGCCACTCATATTGCCTAATGATGGCCCGAGCTTTGGAAGACCCATGGTATTCGACAACATTAAGGTTAGGGGACCACAATGCAAACTCTGACATCCAGTTCGGCATTGTGGAGAGAGGAACCAAAACCAAACATGGAAGTGAAGCCTTGAACTCAGAGTACAATGATGAAAGAAAAGCACAAGCTGACACTGTCTTTCCCAGCCCCATCTCATCAGCAAGTATGACATTCTTGGACTTATGCCAGCATATACGAAGCCAATTCAATGCTTCCAGCTGATGAGGATACAATGAACCCCCAGTAAGTTCTTTAGGCTGCTCTGTAATAGTAACTATCTCACCCTGTCGTAAATCATTCTTCTTCAAATTGTCCTTGGAAGCATCTTTCTCCAATGCATGACGTTCAAACTGATGATATTTATCAATAAGGAAGGAAGAGTTACAGATCACTGGCTCATCTATTCTTTCCCACGTGCATTCAGCATAAGGAAGGCCCATCCATTTAACAAAAACTTCAGGAGAACCATCCTGGGAATCTCTTAGCGCAATAATCCTCTGTGGCTGTTTCCACCTTTCCTCACATATATTGATTGCTGCTAACCCATATTTTGCCTTGTAATTATCTAGCTTCCTTTTTGCCAGCACTTTAAGCTCAGATTCAGGGATCCATGTGTTGTGGATGTGAGATTTACCAACCCATTTCACCAGAAATTCATAGAGGACTGCAACTTGATTGGAGGATTTGTTTCCATCTTCAGTTCCCTCCTTTCTATCCTCTTTCGAAGTGACTTTTGTGGAAACGTCATTGACTGCCTTCTCTAAGCCTTCAGCCTCATCAGATGTACGTGTTTCAGAAGGTTTTGACAATTTACTCTTTCCATCACCTTCCAAGCTACTTTCACTGTTCTCCGATGAAGATCTTCCTATTGTCTTCCTTGGTTCTCCCATGTTGCCAAGAGAGTCATCTTGTGAACTGAAAACTTTGGAACCAGAAGATTCGATACCTATCCCAGGTGAAGTTAGGTTAGTTCCTTCTTTACATTTCTTTGTTACTGATCTTCTATACACCTGCAAGTTATCTTTTTTGGAATCACCATCTTTTTCTACATTCGAATGGTTCTCACAATCCACCGAGCATTTTGTTAAGACTTCTTGACTTGACCCATCAGAAGGAACATTTGCAGGATTTTGCTCAGATACAATTGTTTTATCTTCTTGTGTGCAGTTCTCCAAAGGCAGGTCATTTGAATTGATCATAAAATCACTCCCAGCAGTTGTCTGATCATTTCGAACACGACAACCCAAAACTTGGTCAACTAGTAACACCTAATACAGTAATTATATAAGTCAATAGCTGCCAACTCAGATTCATCTTTCTACCTGCCTTCAGTAGGTCCAAAAAATAAATAAATAAATAAATAAATCATGCCGAAGTTCTTGTCTTTGTACCTCCTGAACTTCAGAAGTAAAAAAGTCGCTCTTAGATGGTTCAACAGTATCAACTTTTCCTGGAACTTGCGATTCAGGAGATGAACAAGTAGCATCCACGGTAACCATCTGCACCAGGTAAAACTAAAACAATCAGTACAGTTGTGAGCGCATAGTAACAGGAAAAAATAATGGAATCACTGTTACATATTATATAACTATTTTCCATCAATGTGTGACACAATTATGGTATCATCACAATATACTTCAACATTGTTTGAACAAACCATCTTTAATATGATGTTCATGGAAAGTCATTGCTTTAGAATAATTGCAGGAACATTTCAATTAAATTATCTGTCACCAAATCCTGCAGTGACATCATGTCTAACTTCTTATGATAAGAAAATCCTAACTAACTTAAGAACAGAAAATTCAAATGATATCATGCCATTGAATTTGAACCCCGAAACAAATGGGGCACTTAATTATTTCAGCTGTATAGATTAAATCTAGAAGTTTCTACAGCTTTAGCTTTACTTGTTTAAGGGATGCAAACCTTGCATGGAACTTACTGCCATTACAAGGCACAGGCAGTTTCTAAAATGATAAGGAGAAAACTAAGATGGGGGAGACAGATATTGAAATACAGTCTGATCTACTTATTTGGGATCCAGAAACTCCTCGGACACCTATTTCACACTTTTCAGTTGTATTTCAAGTAAATTTGTTGAAACACTAGCTAATGCAACATTATCATGCTACTCAACTCGCTGTCAGAGCATTTCCTTTTTTGATTCACACCTGATTCACACTTTTCAGTGCTATTTCAAACAACTTTATTGTGAACGCAACATAATTGTGTCATTCGACAAATTTTCAGAGCAGGCTAAAGCCAATGTACAATATGAAGCAGCATGCAGTACAACTAGACAGACATGCATTATAGAAAAAGGAAAACTATGTAGCTAACTAGTCAAAGGTTACATGTCAATAAGGCCTCACAATTTCAAGTCTTGCATGAGCATAAATTAGGAAACAAAAATGTAGTTGAACACTTGACTATTCTTTAAGAAACATGTGAATCACTATACATGTTTTCCATTTATGAATTTTCCATATGTTCTGAGTTTAGACTGATCTTTATATTGCCGATATTGTAGTGAGACAAAAGCCGAGATTTCTATTTGTAACGAAAAAGAAAAGGAAAAAGAAGTGTTGATTTCAGATGCAATCATCCACTTTTCTAATTCAGACCATCCTTTCTATTACAGATCATCTTTTGGAAAGAAATAAAGCCTCTTTACTGAGGAAAAACTTAAAACCCTGCATTTAAGCGTAGCGTGTACAAAGAGTGGTCGAAGAACAGAACAATCAGCATAATTATTTAGTTGAGAAGGGAAAACACATTCAAGTAGCACATTCTGTTTCCTGCTCTATGGCTTGCTAAAACCAGATATGGTAATTTTGCAACCAGAAAAGTCCTACACTAATCAAGTAGCCAATTCAACCCGTGAATGAGATTTCCAGGGCCCCAATGTCTTTGCAATTTTGAAAAAGAATAAACACACATCTAACCACGAAAATGGAAGAAAAGCCACCATAAATATAGTAACTTCCAACCAGCTAATGCGGGAGCATACCAATCATTATTCACACTCTTCCCTTAACTAAATAAGGCAAAGACATATGTAGTCACTAGTCTTAAATGAGAGGTATGATGCTCATAAATCAAAACAGTGAAACTTTAGCCCCTCAATTAGGGTCCAACTTCATTCGAGAGGATGATCTTAACATGAAGATAAATATATACAGCCAAAAATTTAGAGGCAGGACATGAAGTTTAACAGAACTTTGACTCCAAAAGTTATATCGTGGGAGGGTAAGTAATTCACGATGGAAACATGAGTACAAAAAGACGTTCATTAGTCTGAATCACAACATGAAAAATATAGAAACATCTCAGCTCCTATTAGGCTCAAGGAGGAGGCTGTAGGAATGAGTAGATGGAAACAATTTGGCATGCAATAAACTGAAATCAAAGGCCTAAAAAAAGAAGGAACAACAAAAACCAAATATTAATCTTTCCACATGGTATGGCTCATTCTACTATATTGAGATCAGCCAAATAAAGAAAGTTAAAAAAACTGTAAATGAGGCAGATGTTCCAAGCAACAATAATGCCGCAAGGAAAAGGTTGAATGTTCAAGGATCACAAAGCAATAAGAGAATCAAGATATCTACCTCATCTTTGAGCTCGGTATCAACATGTCTTTCGCCATCCTGTACAGATGGAGAAACAGAAACCGCAGGATCAGATATCTTATGTTTCGCTTGAGATTTACTACTACGTGCAGAGAGTTCTTGCGATCCACGTTTCTTTAAAGTATCCGGCGTACCACTGCCCTTGTCAGTCCGACGCTTTTTTCTACTCTCATTTTTCTGTGGCTTACGAGTCATTTTCCTGGATTTCTGGTCTGTGACTACCACTGTATCATCAGAACTAAGTTTTCCCTTGCTCAAAGATAAATAACGCTCTGTTTCTCGAGGTCCTTTTTTCAACTTCGATCTCACGAACTTAATTGAGGGCAAGGCTTTCTTAGCAGGAGAATCAGACTTAATCTCTGCTGGTGATTCTGCAGGGGGAGCTTCTGGTTTTTTCCCACCATTAGCATTTGAATCTGATGAACTTCCCTCCCCAGAATCATCACATGATGGGCGAGGTGGTCTGTTACTGCTAGATAATTCATTGTGCGCATCCAAATTCATCTTAGCACCATCAAGATGTGGCGAAGATTTTTCCTTGCTAGATCTTTTCTTACCAATACTGGCGGCGATCCCTGAATTAGACTTTTTATTATCAGTATTAGATTTCCCAAGTGTAATTTTTGTTCTTGCACGCCTCGACATGGTATCTAGATGATCAATGGGCTTTGGTGGCTCCTTTCCAGCAATGCAGAGGGGACAGTACCACTTCCCAGAAGGAACGTTCTTGCGATAACAGAAATGGAAACAGAAATGCCCAAATCAAACATCAATTGTACAATAAACAATACTCAAGAAACGAAAAGGGAAAGTAAGATCTATCCTTAATAAAATAGAAATAATACCTTAAGAGGAGGATCCAAACAATGGAGATGATAAGTCCTTGGGCAGCTATCACAGCAAATCAAAGTTCCGCCAAGATCACAGATTTCACATTCAAAAAAGTGCTGCACAACGAAAAAGGTAAAAGAAAAATAAACAGTTCAAAACCATATATACATTTTATGAGCAGAAGACATGTTCAATGCATCTAGTTTGAAACCAGACCAACACACTGACTCAAAATAGTAGTCAGCATAGGGCCAGGAAGTGACAAAAAAATGTATAATGAGATTTGGCAACCACGCTCCTTGACATTGAGGCATCATTCACCTAAGAGATATGAAAAGGCATCAACAAGATACAGGAACTAACCCCATCATTTCCTTTGATCTTGCTAGAAGAACGATCAGATAAATCTTCACTTCTAAGTTTTTGTGTTGATGAAGTACTTGATGGAGATTCCAAGGTTTTAGGATCGCTTTCCTTGCCTTTAGTTTTATTAACGCCACTCGGCAGCTTTCCTCGTTTGCGTTTCAATACCCAGTTTCCATTAAGCATCTTACCAGCCATTGAACCATTATCCTTAACTGATCAACAATAACAGTGAGATGAATGTTACTATATGCACCAACACTGAAGCATTGCATTCCATATTTTTCTTATGCAAGAAACAGTAGGGAAACAACCAATGGTATTAAGTAAAACATTCTTTCCAATCCACCACGAAGACAGAGTAACAAAAAGACTTCACAACAAGAAACTTAGAAGAAAAACACAGCACTGGCATTCGTACCCGAGGGAACAGCTCAGTTTTACTTGACATCAAAGTTCAAAAAAGTATTCTGAACCTGCTACCCCAAATATGCACCAGAATCTCGTTTAGTACAACTCCTCTGCAAGAGCAGGGTAAAAATGGAAGCAGAGGGAATTTCAAAAATTTGCATAGTAATGCCAGTAATGCCGTTACTCAAAATGGACATGAAGTTAAGTACCATCAAAAGCAGTGACAAAACAAGATTCAAATTGACAGAAATCCAGAAGAGCGAAGTAATCACATCCAAGGGAAGAATGTAGCCATTATTGCATTCCAACACTGAAGCAAGCTATAACGACCGGACCTTTCATTTCAGGACAATTCCCCGAAATGCAAAACCTGATAGTGGAAATAATGTTCCTAAAAGATAAAATTCAGCTGCCAAATCTAATAGGCAAGCTACAAAACTACATTTCCAAAACATATCAAAACAGAGATGAAAATTCAAAACTTGATAAACAAGAACAGGACATGATCAGAAGCCACTGATTAAAGTAATGAATTCTGAATTCAAGACACCTTCAATACATGCAAATTCAGAAAAGAAAAACCCAGATTGGGCTAGACTGCAAATGTGATCAAGCAGAACAATCAAATGTACAAAACAATTAACCATGCACAAGGGAACTAAACCATAAAGATCACAAATTTATAGCAACTAGATACATTCAAACCACCTCAACTCCCCAAAGCCCCAACCTCATTTCACTAATAACAACAGGGGAGCAAGGAAGATGAAAACAAAAAATCAAAACTTGACAACAGCAGAAGCTCAGGATATACAATCAACTAGCACCCCACATCAAAGCAAACAGGAAAATACATAACAATCAGCTCAAATGAAGAATCAGCTCAAATTAAACAACCCCAGTACATAAAACAAAAAATTCACTTCCAAAACAGTGTCATAAACACAAATTACCTCATACCAAGGTTTCAAATTGATCAAACATACACAGAATTCCACAGCAATTTCAATCTTGCTAATGCTAATAAACAGAACCCAATATCCAGAGGACGGCCAAAAGGGGGGCAAAGCCGGGGGTGGGTTCTTAGGGTATGAGGAAATGAGAAATACGAGAATATGAGAGAGAGAAAGAAAAGGCAGCCCAAAGAAGAGTAGTAATAAATATAGAGAGAGATAGGGAGAGAGAGATAAAAAGAGGGGAGCATAGAAAGTGAGGTTTAGAGAGAGAGAAACAAAGGAAAGTGTTGGAATACTACAAATACGGATTCGACGGAGGGGTCATAGGTCATCACCCACACACACACACACACTGACATATACATGGGTTGTTGTGGAGGGAAGAGCCAGGGACTTGCTTCCAATGGCATCCTCCCACGTGGCACCCCTCCCTGGACGCCTGTCTCCATCTCCTTCCCCCTTTGTGCTCTCTCTCTTCATGCTTTTCTCATTTGGGGGATTTTGCTTCATTGCCATCATCATCATTCTTAATCCTCTCAAAAATCCCACCTTTTTTGTTTCTTTAACTGAACCCAGAAAACAAAAAAGAAGCAGGAGGAAAAATATGACTGAATTCATGGTTATCCTTCCTCTCCCACATTTTTGTTTTTGCAAACAAAGAGGTGATTCTTGTCTGTTTGCTCGAAATCACTGCTGAAATCAGAGGGTTTCCGGGTATCACTTTTTTTGTAATTTTCTGTTTGGGATATGGCATCATCAATCAGATTAGCCGCCATTGATTACTGGGCTAAGCTTCAAAGTTGGAGTCTTTTCCGCACTTGTTGCGTAATCTTTTCCTCTCTTTCGAACAGACCCCCCTTTTCGTTTTCTTTACTTCTTTTCCAATAGAAACTCATCAGCCCGTTGTTAAAAAGATCGGATTTTTATATGGGTTCTTAATGTCTTATCCAATCAAAGATCCCTTTTTTATTACAAAGCATTATTAATAATATAATATATACTAATATTAAAATCCTCAAAGAAATGGAAATCTAACAAGAGTTTTGTGTAAGAGGGAAAAGCAATTTTGTAATAATGTTATAAATGTCTTTACTTATTTAAACCATTAATGTCAGAGAATTTACTATGTGGTTTGGATTTGGGGTTTTGTTTTTGGTAAAATTGGGGAAGTTTGAAAGATTTTGGTTGATTTTATGACTCAAAGAGAGAAGCGTGTTTGACGACTTGACAGTGACTGATAAGATTTTTTGTTTTTCTTTTTTTATTTTTTCTTTTTTCTTTTATCAAACTGGATAAACAAATAATTCAATAAATATAAAAGCCATATAGGAGAGATGAGGATTATAAAATAATCACATTTAAGGCATGGTTAAATCTCGTACTACTACTTGTGTTTCAGCCAAAGTACAATCATGATGCTTTCCAAACTAGTTTAAAGATTTTAGAAGAGTTTTTAGACTCTAGAGTACTTTTTAGCTTCCCAAGTACCAACCAATGTAAGTGTTGAAAAGTCAATATTAAATAAAAACAAATAAGATAAAGGAGAAAATAAATTAAAAAAATGAAATTGAATCATTTAAGTGTTGTTTAAAAAATCGGTTTTTGTCTTTCTTATATAAGTTTATTTTGTCAAATATAATAGTAAAATAGTTCGCTTTTTTTATTCTACAACTCCGCTTCTTATTTTACGCAAAATTCACAGGGAAAAGGTTTTTCTTTGGACCTTTTTGTTTGTTTTTTTTTTTTCTTAATCAGGGAAACAAAGGAAAAAGAAACGACAAAGGTTTCAGTTTTTCACTAACCAAACAAAAATAGGTTTCGATATTTCTCTCACATAGTTCATTCTCTCAAACTATCAAAATTTGTGTTGATGCAATCAGATTTTCACAAAATTCTTGAATGTATGAATATAATCAAATTTTAACCAAACCACTGTGGTGGATTACTCAGATCTTCTAGACTAATCTACATCAGTGACCAAAAATTGAATAAATAACACATCGATTATTTGTGAGAACAAATAAAATTATAAAAAAAAAAGCTTATTTTTGCGATAACAGAAGAAATCTAAAAGGGGCGCGCGCACACACACACATAGTCATAGATTATAGATATACAGACTCAAGAATTCATTCAAAACTGCAACAAAACTGTCAATATTATTAGTGACTAAGAACTGAATAAATAACACATCAAAAATCGATTAATTTTTTAATAATAGAATTGAAAAGCCCGTTTTCACAACAAATGAAAAATAAAGAAACCAAGTATATAGATGTGTGTGTGTGTGTGTGTGGACTCGAGAATTCATTCAAAACTACAAACACAACATATATAAGAGGCACATGAATTTGCAATTAACTTAAAGCAAAACCATAAATCACATGCCAAATCTTTAAGAACAAATATACTAATGTGATTTTTGTACCTTTATTTCCCCCATCATGAAAAGATCTTGGATAAAATTCTGGTATTAGGAGAGTGGGGTGACTGACATCAAAATACTTTTGGAAAAACAACGGCTTTGGTGATGAAAATCTGGTCTGGCGATACGTTCGAACTTGCTTGTAAGAAATGTAAAAGCTTTGGCAAAAACAACGAAAATTAACTTGAGAAATTGCTATCTAAATAGAGGTAAAACTGGGAATGTGAACTGGGAGATTTAGCAGTAATGGTGAAAGACAAGTGTAAATAGAGTTTTTTGCATAACTTCGACTCGTTTGAAAGGCCCAATTTTTGGATATTTTACTAAATGAATCTGATTTTCTTTTTGAGGAAATATATAAGATGTAATTAAATGAAACATAAGTACGTGACAATGTGGAGGGTAGTAAAAGAGCAGATGCATTGTTCTTATGTTTCGGTAAAGAACTTCAAACGGAAAAGAAAATGAATAGTAGTTATGGATTTCCTTTTTAGGAAATAAAATTCCTATAGAGAAATAATTGATATAATCGAATTAAATTGTAATGATTGTGACAATTAGGCACTTCAATTTTTGAGATGAATGCACAGCTGGAGGTTATTGATGATCTTTATTCAATTTATTTACATCTTACACTTATATTTTTTTTTCTTATTTGGAGAATTCAATAAACATGTTGTTAAATGTGTAAATACGGAATTTTGTGTCTTCTTTTTTCTCTATATTATGAATGATTCCGTTAGTGATAATTTGTATTTGACGTGCAAAAGGAAGCAAGGATTTTTTTTGTATTGAAGATCAGAAAATTAATGTCATTGAGATTCATAGGAAAAGTAATATATACCATTTTATTATAAATGTCATTGAAGGATCTTCAAATTACAAGATTGAGTTTAATTAATCCTTCTCATCAGTGTATAAATAAACATTGCGAGGAATCTCTTGTTTGTATTCATCAGTGTATGAATGATTTTGCTTCCATTTTGTAGTTCCATGGAAAAAGAGTATAAGCTTTATGTAAAATTTGTACTCGTGTTATTGAAGATTAATTCGTATTACTTGAGGCCTAAGTCTATTTGACCTAATATATATACAACTAATCAATACGGACCAATTAATTACTATACAACTAATCTAACCGACTCTAATCGCTATATAAAACGAGTCCAACTGTTTAAAATATTTACAATTTGGTCCATATTTACATAAAAGTTCAAGTTGGTGAATCTCCTGATTCTAATTCCTCTAACTTGGGAATCTTCAGTTCATTCTTTAACTGTAAAATTGTGATATCCCTCCCCCCTCAAACTCGGGATGGGAATGATGAACAACACCAAGGCTGAATTTGGATAGCAGAAAATTGAATTGAGGTGAATGAAGTGCTATAGTAAACAAATCTGCATGTTGAAGCTGTGACTGAACATACAAAGGAAGAAGGAAGCCTGCCTTATAGAGATTTCAAATTATATGACAGTAAATATCTAAATGCTTAGTCCTCTCATGAAAGACTGGATTGATAGTGATATAAAGTGTAGATTTGTTGTCACAGGAGAACGGAATGGGAAGTGGTACACTGACCCTGAAATCTTGAAGAATGTAGCCTATCAATTGAAGCTCACAAATAGTGCTGGCCATACTCTAGTATTATACTTCACAAGATGACTAGAAACAGTGATCTGCTTTTTGGTCTTCTAGGAAATTAGAGAATTTCCAAGGAAAATGCAGTATCATGTCAATGAAAACCTTGTAATAGAGCATTTTCCCCAAATCAGCATCACAAAATGAAGTAAGTGATAAGTCATTGTTGCTAGAGTAGAAAAGTTCACGAGATGGATAACCTTTCAGATAACGTTGAAAATGGGTTGCTGCTACCAATGTATCTCCTTAGGATTCTGCAAGTATAGGCTCAGTTGTTGTGTTGCATGACTGAGATTAGGCCTTGTAAAATTCAAGTAAAGTAACCTGCCAATCAATCGTCTATACTGACTAGGATCTTAGTAGCTTGGACTCTTAGGATTTGTATGGACAATGGTTTGTTTTAATTTTTTGTTTAGTTTTTTGTTTGAGTTTGAGATGTGATTTAAACGTGTTTTGAGAGAAAATTTAAAAAGTTATTTGGAAATATTTTAAATAAAATAATAATATTTTTACACCACCACCGGCGCCGCCGCACCGCCCACTGTTGCCGCGCCACCGCCGGACTGGCTGTCTGGCGGCGGACGGTGGCGACGGACGGTGGTCCGGTGGTTGTGGATAAAACTTGTGTAAAAATAATTTTTGAAATAAATTTTAAAAGGTAAATTAAAAAGTCGTTTGGATAGTATTATATTTTGTGTATGAGAGGTATTTTAAGAGGTCAAATGAGACAAAAAGGCAAAATGAGAGTTGGACAAACAAGCCCTTATCATCTTCCAAGTTAAGATCTTTTGGTATAGGAGTAGAAACAGACTTACAGCCTAGAAGTCCATTACTTTCCAAAATATTCAATATATACTTCCTCTAGTTTAACATGATTTCTTCTCTGGATCTTTCAATTTCAATCCCCCAGAAGTATTTGGTTGTTCCCAAGTCCTTGATAGTGAAGGTCTGATGAATATCTCTCTTGGTCTGTTCAATCAAAGCTTCTGAGTTTCCAGTGATGATAACATCATCTACATACACTACCAAGAATACACAATGATCTATGCCAATCTTTATAAACAAGGAGTGATCATTGGATGGACAAATAAAGCCATGAGATTGAAGATGCTTGGTAAATTCATGATTTTACTGCCTTGAAGCCTGTTTTAGACCATACGATGATTTCCTAAGTTTGTGAACCTGATTAGGAAGAAGAACTTTGTAACCAAGTAGAGGCTCCATATACACTTCTTCTTCTAAGTATCCATGTAGGAATGCATTGTTAATATCAAGTTGGTGAAGAGACCATGATTTAGCTGCAGTAATAGAAAGTAATATTCTGACTGTTACGAGTTTGGCCACATGAGAGGAAGATTCAAAGAAGTCCTCTCCTTCTATCTATGTATATCCTTTCGCACTAATCTTGCCTTATACTTCTCTACTGTCTCATCCGAATTATAATTTACCTTGAAAACTCATTTACATCCAATAGGCTTCTTATTGACAGGTAATGTAATAATCTCCCATCTATTATTTTCCGCCAAAGCATGTGGTTCCTTACTCATGGCATCAACCCACTCAGGTGCATCCTTGGCTAGTGCATAAGAAAATGTTCTGGAATCTTTGACACATTTGCCAAGAAAGCAAGGTATGTAGGATTAATGGAAGGGTAGATATCAAAAGGATAAGCTCTGGTGAATGAAACTAGGTTTAGTAGTAATGGCACTATTGGTGTAATAATCATTAAGCCAGACTGATGGTTTGTGTTCTAGTGGACCTTCTTATTTCATGCATTGTAAGTGAATTGGTTTGTGTATGAGAGGAATGAGGAAGAGTAGAATTATCTATTTCAGAATTAGGTAAATATTGAATATCAGGATTCTCTATACGAATAGAAATAACATTATCGAAAAGACTCTTGGTATGGATATATGTGTTCATGAAAAACATCTCTAAAAATATAGATATTGTGATTAGTAAGGCAATATACTCTATAAGTCTTTTGGCTTGCAATGTATCCAAGGAAAATACACTTTAAAGCCCTTGGAGGAAACTTGTCTTTATTTGGAGAATTATTTGTGATATAACAAAAACATCCAAAATTTCTCAAATGAGATAGATTAGGTGGTTTATTATTAAGGATTTCATAAAGAGATTTCTGGTTCAACAAGACAGTTGGTAATCTATTTATCAGATATGTAGCAGCTAGGATTACATCTCCCCAGTATTTCTTTGGAAGAGATGCTTGGAAAAGTAAGCTCATAGCTACTTGAAGAAGGTGTTTATGCTTCCTCTCCACACCATTTTGTTGTGGAGTGTAGGCACAACTCTTTTGATGAATTATGCCTAACTTTGAGAATAAAGAGAGACAGTCATGGTTAACAAACTCGGTCCCATTATCAGACCTAACAATCTTAACCTTCTTTTGATACTGAGTATTCACCATAGAGAAGAAATTTTCTAAGATTTAGATTGTGGAAATTTTATGCCTCATAAGAAAGGTCCAGGTATACCTACTGAAGTCATCACAATGGTAATAAAATATGAAGTTTGAGTAAGATTGGAATGGGAATATGGTCCCCACAAATCTATATATATCATTTCAAACAACTCAAAAGTACAAAGTGGTGTTTACAGGAAAACTAAGCCTTTGATGTTTAACTAAAAGACAGATCTCACAACATATGCTGGAGTTAACATTAAATACCAAACTAATATTGAGATGTTTAAGTACAGCAAAGGGTGACCTAAACAAAGATGCCCATTTGCAGTTTGATCAGAGTGACCATCTTTACAGGAAGCTTTTAAAACTATGATCACTATATGTTTCAGGAGCAACAAAGGTTCTGATAGTTGAATGCATAGTAGAAGGAGTGGTAGATGAATGTGGATTTGACTTCTGATAACTTTACTCTGAAAGGAATCTTTGGTTAGAACGTAAAGTCCTTGCATCATTTTGCCAATACCAAAGATCTCATCTGTCATGAGGTCTTGTAATACAAAAAAATCAGCTAAGAAAAGAAATATAAATTAGAGATTTTGGCCATTTGCCTGACAGCAATCAGATTATATTTAAAGGTTGGCACATATAAGACATTGGTGAGAGTAATCCTATCATTCAAATAAACATCACCAATCTGAGAGACATATTGGACACTACCATCAGACAATCTTAGAGGGGTCAGATTATGAACAGGTTTAGGCTTAACAAAGAAAGAAAGGTTGGGACTCATGTTTTCTGTGGCTCCTGTGTCAAATAACCATATGTAATTTTCTAATGCAAGACAAGAATGTAGTTTATGGTATGTAGTTACTACCTGATAACTCCTCCTTTTCCCGGTATCATGTGTATTAACTCCTCTTTTTCATGTTAGTTTTTTCTCAGCTTTCAGCGCCAAATTATATGCTCTATTGATCATGACAGGAGGCTCCATTAACAATATATGATCCTTGATGCTTTCATATGATTTATTCAATCCCATGAGAAAATCAATTAGCTTATCCTCATTTTCTCTAGCAGCAAGAACCCTGGCAACTTCAAAAGGACAAGCAGGCATTGGTCTGTAATGTGAGTACTCATCCCAAACTCTTTTGAGCTGACTGTAATACCTCACCAATGGGGAATCACCCTGAGAAACTGAGATCCGATCTTACCTCATCCTATATAATATTTGACTGTTGGATGTGCCGTATTTTTTGCCAAATTTTCTCAGAGTTCTTGAGATGTCAAAGAGTACATGTAACTGTCAGCAAGGTCTTCACTCAATAACAAAAATCTATGATGACCTATGATTGAGGATTGAGAGGCATGTGAGATTAATACGGTGACAAGAAGCAAAAGGATGGGAGAGATAAAATGTTAACAAAGTTTTAGGCCGAGTTAAACAGGTTTTAGAAATGCATAGACAAGAGAAATTTATAAACCAGCGAACTAAACATGTCCGTATTGGCTAATCACAAGGATAATTTAGAGATAACTTTGTTCCACGAGTTGGAGAGATTTGGAACCTTATAGATATTCGAAACCAGTAACAAATGGGGATGACTTGCTCCTCCTATACTGTCCAAATTGGTATGGTGGTCAGATTGTGTATTTCACTATGAGTATGGTTGAAAAGCAGGAGAGTAAAGACCGGCGAGTAGTTTTGTAATAATTATTAATAAAATAGTTTTATAATCATTATTAATAGTATTAATTATGATGACATATTCTGTATTGCTAGTAGAATTTTTTATGATTGTTGTAAATTGTAGTTTGATATTTCTTATGAATTAGTATGGTGGTAGATTCATCACAAAATCAAAAGGAAAAATTTTTTTAAAAAAAAATTTGTACGGTAACTGCCCCTCTAATTGTATGGTAGTGTGTTTACTTTGTATGTTCTTAATGCAATATATGACATAATTTATCTTTAAAATTATAATTAACAAGAGTTGTGATGTAATGTAACTTATTGTATGTAATCGCATGTTACGATCTATAGAAAATTACCTATAGCAATCTTTTTACAATTTGATGATTTACTGTATAAAAACCATATTAGATTTGTCTTCTGCTGCTTGTCATCTAGAGACTTTCGACCCATATGCATAAACATCAACTTTTGATGTCACTTTCCACGTGGCGGCGGAAGAAAAAAAAGGTTATTTTAGTGAATACACGTTGTGTGGATTTTAAAATATTTTAATACCTAAATTATAATGCTATACTAATTTTTTGAAAAGAGTTTAATACAGTCATTGTGAAAATATAAATAAACATTATCTTTACAATTGTGTGTCCGTGGTTTCATTTGTTTTTCTTAACCATATGTTCTATCACAACTAAGAAATGTTCATTCATCAAAGACAAGTATGCTAGAAACAAAACCTGTTTTATTCAAAGAAAAAACATTTAAGAAAAAACAGCAAAATATTTTGATAAATTGACCAATGATTAAAACAGCAAAAGGTTATTTCTTTTGAGGTAGAATTCACAAAGATGATGTTTTCAACAAATTTTATATCATCCCACAATTGTGTTTTCACATTCTTGTTCCAGTTTGCCAATAATACATAAGGCATCGAAAAAATGGCCCAAAGAGCCAAAAAGTAAATGTCAAAAACTCGAAAAAGTCAATATAATCAAAAGAAATGTCAGTTCTCCACCAATGCATCTGAAGTAATACATACAATGTTCTAACAAACATTTCACCTAAAATGAATATACTGACTGCAATCATGTTCTGCGGGACGATGATGTAGCTTTTAATCTAAAAGCCATATTAGCTACAATACCATCTACGAACAAAAAATGAATATTTGAATTGGATCAGTTGAAGTGCTATAGTAAATGAGTGTATAACATAGCAAGATAAAAATGGCATAATTTATTGTTAACTCAAAATGTTGATTTCATATTTTGAAAAAGCAAGTTTAATGATTTACGGTAGAAACTTTCTCAAACGTAATAATTTATTATATGACTTTGAAATATTATTGATATTCATGTAGTTGTGGTCCTTAAAAAATGAAGTTTCACCCTTGCCAATATGTACTCCACCATTAATGGGGTTGTTTTAATATCATAGATGATTTGTTCTTTTGTTTTTTGGTGAATAAAGATTATACGAGAACATAACACATTAGCGTTTACTCTCACCCTTTGACAAATATTTGTTAGACTATGTTAATAATGCTTTCAAGATTAACTCGGTGCTCTTTTGGGTTTGAGATAATCATGATTGATTCAGATTTGATCCGAAGATATTATTTTATACATATATATTAAATTAATTCTATGTGCAATATTGTTCCCAAATTTTTGAAGTATCAACTTAGCTTATTTTATTCATTGATTGCCTTAATTACTCATCCAACATAGTTTCATTTTATGAAGGAAATTATTTATTGTGCTAAACCCAGAGTAATCAAAATTTGGTGTTTTATTTTTTTTTTCACGAAAACAACATTGCTTTGGTTGGGTGGGAAAGCATTGCATGAGAACACGACACATCGGTACTGGATAGTTATTTTAATATGATATATATTGATTAACCACAAATTCCACAATAGTAGTCAAAACTAAATGATGTAATGACACCGTACCTTCACAAAAATCACTTTGTTCATAAATTAGTCGGAAAAATGTGCTTTATGAATATTTTCAACCATAACCTGCAAATATTTAAAAATAAAAAATCATCCAAAACACCAAATTAGTATCTATAAGAAGTTGAAGAAAATTGGACTTAGGAATGAAACTGAGAAGGAAAAAAAAAGTGAAGAAAAGTATGAAAGGATATGTTAGGAGTAGCAATAAAACGGTCTACAGTTATATATAAGAGGCTAATGACTAACAATCACGTTAATCACTAATCACCGTATTTTTGGGCATTGCCAGAGATTTTTTAAACAAATTTTGATAATTTTTTGTAACTTTTTGGATTTTCACTTATCACATTTGGTTTGAAATTTAAAAAAATAAATTAACATAGGTTAGTGTATGTAACCCACTCGGCTTATCGGTCCTTTGTTTTTTCTTTCCCTTAGACGCTTATCAAAATAATTTTAGATCGATGAGTCGGGGTGTTACCACTTTGGCTAACTGCTAAAGCTATTAAAGTAAAAGGGTTGTAACATAAAGTAAAGAGAATATTTTGTTAAATGTTGACAACTGCTAAGGGTACAATATTAGAGGTTCTTTTTTTGTGGAAACAATGTAGATAATACAACCATAACCCTACCATTATTGCAACTTTACAAACTAAAGACTCGCGTACAACTCTATAATAAGCACCCCTAGGTACGATAATCCATCATACTATACTCTCCTCGTAACTCAGCTCCTGGGAGGGATATTTATATAATATAAAGGGGTAAGCGTCGTGCTCAGTGAGATCCACACTAATACTAGGTAGAGGTATATATTTCAAAACATAAATAATTAAACATTTCAAAATAGAGTTATAGAAACACGTAACATATACGAGTATATTACACCACAGAGGCAATTAATAGAAGCAAATTTTATCCAAAAATGGAAATGGTAAGAATGGTTAAATCCTAACCCTAGGTATTTCTTTTATTTTCATTCAGACCATAAAAGCATGATAAGTTGTCAAAAGGAGCGACCTTTCTGATAGTTTAACTCAATTTTCACTCAATACACCATGTCGCGATCGTATATCTCAAGAGAATCTTTTAACAGCTAATGTTGGCAACGGACATGACCAAGCATGGATCTGCACGGTGCCTAGGACAAGCGGCGATGATGATCTAGGCGGCGGCGGACGGCCTAAAACCTGCAAGACAGAGCCTCGGGGGTCTCCCGAGGATAGACTCTCCGATGATTAAGTCAATAAGGGAATAAAGAGAGTAGAGAGAGAAGGATGTGTATCGTGTGTAGAAGGTGTAGAAGATAGGTAGAAGATGTAAATTATGGGAGAGGCACCACCTCTTTATATAGAGGTGGTGTTACCTGTTTCCTGAAACCTAGTCGTATTAGGTTTAGGTGGTAACTTAACCTCCAAGATAGTCGGCCCAAACCCATTAGAGTTAGGGTTAATTTATGACTCGTCAAGTGCCCCTAGCAAGCCATATTCTCGAGACTTGATGAGAAGAATATGGATTGCAACAAGTGTTGATGTCTTCTCAAGTTTCATGGTATTGCCCCAACTCTCGAACTCTTTCGTTCTCGGGTGTCACCTATACAAGATAAAGAGAATAAAGTGCCTCGAGGAGGTCTTTGTATTAGTGAGTTCCTGATTAGAAGGGGAAAGCCTGTGTATGCCGAATTAGGAGGATGACACCTAGATTCTCTTATTTGAAGGTGAGAAGCCTGTAGTTGCATGTCGTGCAGGTCTTGTGGCTGTGCCCGACTAGCAGGTCTTATTTGGCCATTGCCCGACTAGTAGGTCTTTGTGGGTCGTGCCCGACGCAGGTCTTATTTAAACTCGGTGCCCGACTAGCAGGTCTTTCGTTGATATGTAATTTCACTCAAAAAGACAATACAATATAAGTATATGTTTGTGAGGAGGATAATGATATTAGTACTTAGTAGTATATGAAATTTAGATTCGAGAAGCATATAATGAAAAGGTTTGAGAAATACCTCAGTCTCGAGATAAATTGATTACTCGAAAAGGTGTTACCTCGATTCTGAGAAGGTAGTAGTTGAGTAGATGAAAGTCGAGATACGTCTTCTCGAAACTTTGAGTAGTTGTAAGATGCTCGAGGGATGCTTGCCCCTTCGAGGAGATGTATCTTCTCGAACACTTTGTGTAGTAATTTGGTGCTCGAGGAATGCTTGCCCCTTCGAGGAGATGTATCTCTCGAAACTTCAATCTTAAAAATTGTCCCTTGCTAATTGTTCTTCTCGATCAGCTGTGGAGCGAGTGCAGCTCCTCGATTATCTGTGAAATCGAAAGCTTCTTTGTGCTACTTGTCGGCTGACGTCTTCTTGGCCAAACAAAGGTAATTTTTTTTGCGTGATCTTCTAGTTGCAAAATCGGAACAACGAATTAACACCGTGGCTGTGAAAGATACAAAAGATTCCGTGCTTCGCTAAGAAATTTATTTGGTTATAATGACCAAAAAAATCGGTCCCACTGGGCGTGCCACTTGACGAAGTATGGATCCGCATGGTGCCTAAGACGGACGGCGATGATGATCTAGGCGGCGGCGGACGGCCTAAAAACTTGCAAGACAGAGCCTCGGGGGTCTCCTGAGGATAGACTCTCCGATGCTTAAGTCAATAAGGGAATAAAGAGAGTAGAGAGAGAAGGATGTGTATCGTGTGTACAAGGTGTAGAAGATAGGTAGAATATGTGAATTATGGGAGAGGCACCACCTCTTGATATAGAGGTGGTGTTACCTGTTTCCTGAAACCTAGTCGTATTAGGTTTAGGCAGTGACTTAAGCTCCAAGATAGCCGGCCCAAACCCATTAGGGTTAGGGTTAATTTATGACTCGTTAATAAGTTGTCAGAAGGAGCGACCTTTCTGATTGTTTAACTCAATTTTCACTCAATACACTATGTCGCGACCGTATATCTCAAGAGAATCTTTTAACAGCTAATGTTGGCAATGGACATGACCAAACCCTGTGCCGGCTCATGACACATTTGCTGAACCAGTCGCCTCGGGCCCATCAGCATGCACATATGCATACAAATATGGCTTATAGCCTCACATAGTTCTACGTTTATCAAGCAATTAATGCAAACAACAAGTTCACTCAACAAATACACCCTAAGGTGAAAAGACCATCTTTAAGGCTTAGTAATAATATTCAAAAATACTTTTAAAAATGTGTTCGTCTGTGGTATCTTTTCAAATATATCCATACTCTTAAGGTTTTGAAATAGTTTTAGAAATAAGTGAGGATTACTCAAAAGTACTATTATTAGGAGTTGTTGCTTTAGTGGAAGTGTTGCATGCAGAACGTATTAATTAACAATAAATAAATACTTGATAATTGTCGATAATTCATATAACTTATTTAGTAATCTTTTTGTTACATATATATACATATAATATATATATGTATATATGTGTGTGTGTCTATATATATATATATCCTAATAGTTCTAGTTTTATAGTTTAATATATGTGTTTAGTTAGAATGCCATAATTGATTTATTAATTTAAAGTCTTTTAGCTAAGGATAAATTTTATAAATTTTAATATTTACTCTATAATACCTAAATTATTATATAAGAAGGCAATATTGCCTGTTTAACAACCTTAGAAACATTTTTAAAAATTTAAAACTCAAAGTACTAAGCTTTCGTTCTAAAATTCAGGACAAACAATATTATTGAGTATTTTCAGTGACTGAATGATATGGCTACACAATAATTCTTGATTCATATTGTATATCAGTGAAAAGCCCTGAGAGTCTAGTTTTCAACAAAATAAACGGCTTCTAAATCTGAATTTTCTGTAGAGAGTTATTCCTAGTTTAGCAGAACCGTAACACCTACAACGGTTACAGGTTTGCTAACTCTTAACCATTTCCTACGCTACTACTCCACCTCTGAGCATTCTAGATACGATAATATATGTGTAAAGATCATAATCTACAAAAACTACTGAATACAAACATCTTTTTTAATTAAAGGAACTTTTTGAATTCCAATGTTTGCTACTCACAATAACGAGGTGTCATAAGCTAAATATGATTTATAATTACATCTAGTAATACGCTTGAAACACTATTTTGTTTAGTGACTAAAATAGAAGCCAACTAGACCAAAAAGTTGGCAGCAAAAGCATATACTACATGCTAGCTTCTTTACAGGCATATCTTCAACAGGCGCCCCATCATCAAGATGCAACATCCTCTTCCTCATCCTCTTGCCAAATGCCTGCTAAACAGTTCCAAAGAGCGAGCCAGTTCCAACGCCAAGGCATCACGATACTAACCAAAAAAGCAAGTGACTGAACCCCAAATAGTGTAAACTGAATGTAGGGTTTGGCAAATGCAAATGTGTGGAAAGAAAGAGCGGCAGATCCCAAGGATAGCGCAACAATGATGGGCATATGCAGCAAGAATTTAGCCCATTTTAGCTCTCTATCACTCATAGACCAGTGATAATAGAAGCAACCCAAAACTAAACAAAGACCACTGCATATAAGACCACCAAAACCAAAGGTGAAAAGAGTAGAGTTAATTTTATCTTTTCCCTGCCACAGAGCCACAATTAGGAAGAGAACTCCAAAAACTTCATAGTTTTATGAACTTAGCGACCGTATCTGGGGATTACTAATAAACTTCATACAAACATTATTTAGCTCAAAATTACTAATAAGCTTGAGGGGGGATTACTTAGTTACCTCTCTACGTTAGAGTGTTTCCTCTACGATTGTTGTTGCGATTGCTTCGCCTTTGTAACCTGCTAGCTTCTCTAGCCTCCTTCTCCTTTCGTCTGAATATAAATCTAATAAAACTTCCTCACTCTTTTTCATTCTCACTATGTTTTTTCTGTGCAAATTCTTTCTTGCTAGAGTAAATAATTCAAACAGTCCAGCAGCCGTATTTATATTAGATTGTCTCCTGCTCGCCTTGCCTATAAGTCTAGATAATAGACCCTTTAGTCACCATTCTATAGACCTAACAGCTCCCCCTTTCATTTTCTAAGGAAGCTCCCTACTTCATCACATGTTATGGTATCAATTTTCAGCATCACCTTGCCCCATTCCACGTCCCTTTGCCCAACCTTGCTTACTCAATTCATAAGGCTGAGTAAGGTGCCTCGTTCATCGATGCCTATTAATTTATTTTGTCTATTGCTGCCAAGTAATACATCTATGTTGTCATGGCCATACATGCACTCCACGTAAATTTATTGATTAATCATTCCTAGTATGCATCTTCATTACATTTTGACCTGCCTAGTTCATTTCGTTGTCGTAACTCCGTTGATCACCTTTAGATAAATATTATGTTTCCTTAGTCCCATTCTTGCCTGAGAAAACACGTAAGTGTTCAAAAAAAGAAAAAAAACTCTAAACTTGCTCTTAATATAGCCGTACGTTGTGTCCTAGTTGTACTCTTTTTTTTCTCTTCTTTTTAATCAACTAGTTAAGTCATAATATATTAATTGTTGCCCTAAAGTTAAGCTTAGGTTTCTAACTACTTAAGAATTATTGTCATGTCTCTACACTATACATTATTTAACCCTAAATGAGCCTAGTCATCTTAGTTTAATTTGAGTAAATATTAAACATTCTACATTATAAACTGTCTATATTTACCTTCATATTATCATAATAAGATAAAGTATAAATGTTAAATTTTAAGGGGTGTTACAGTGCAGATTATTTTTTGAATTTGGACATATTATTTCACAAAATCCTTTTGATTGATTTGGAAATATTCAAAATTTTTAATGGACGTTATTTTTACACATTGGATAATAAATTGTATGGGTAAACTAGTTAAATTCTTCAGTTACAAAATAAAATTACTACATTCAGTTGAGTTGGTTTTTCCAATTGTTTGATTGATCAATCCATTAAGCCATGTCTCCGAAAAAGTAAATTGTTTTAATATATGATTAAAAGAGTAGTTTCTTCAATCCTAGATAGTACAGGACCAGTTACACTGTTATTTTTCTAAATGAAAACCTCAATGAAGTAAGATTAGCAGTAGCTAGAGAAATTGTTCTAATAAAAATGTGTTTAGCAAATTTGATCATTGATGTTACTATTATATTACACAATGCTTTGACTAGAAAATTTTGAAACTAATTCACATAGAAGATAACTAACAAAATAGTGATTACACCTGTAAATAAAAATGATGATATTATATCATTTATTACCATCATACATAAAAATTTTCGATATATTTTGCGCGGGAGTTGCACAAATATTGAATGTAAAAGGATAAATGGGACATTGATATGGCATATAAAAATTAAAGACATACTTTCATCACTACTTTTGTGACAAACAAAAATTAGTCTATTGTCATATGTTAAACTTGTACAAATAATGTGCAAGTCATCACAAAAAAATTATAAATAACTAATAAAGGGTTAAAAACTTTTGCATCGTAATAGTGAGAGAAATGATTTCATTATTTCATTTACAAAAGATAAAAAGTAATAGCTCTCTATATGTATGAACAATTTTATTAATTATTAATTCGTATTATATTAGTATAATTATTGTGTTTTTTATATATGTACAAAATCTATACGAGTAGATTTAAAGTATACTCACTTCTTTTAACATTTTTTCCATGTTCGTCCTTTTCGTTCTCAGTTCATTTGTTACTTTCAATTTTTTTTTTATACAACCTCACCGTATTCTTGAGGTGATTGATTTGTTTTTGAAGTTGTTTTTGTAGATGGAACAGTAAAAACATGAGTTTATGACAAAAATTTTTAGTTGAGATACTTAATAGAAAATAAAGAAACAAGGATATGATCGTTTACACCTTTCTCCTTGTTAAACTATATATACAAAGAAGAAAATGTGTGCCCACGATTTTGCCCTTACAATTGCCCATCATGCTTGGTCATTTTTGTTGGTACAGAATTTAAATAGGGAGTAGTTGCTGGTTGACTCGGGAATTTTGACCGAGTCGATCTCAAGGCAAAGTGTGCCTAAAAGGTGTTGAAGTGTGTGGGTTTGTCGGTGAAGTTCTAATTTTGCCCTTCCCCTGTTGCATTAATTATCAAGTGTGATTGTTGGTTTTAACTGTAAATGCATATGAAACTTTGATAATATTGGGAAGATCTGGTAATTATGATCTATTTTTCTTTAATAGTATTCTTAGTGTGTGCCCATGAAGATGCGTTGATGCGCGTAAAAATTTGGATGGTTTTGCCCATATCCCCTCTCTGTATACCCATCAATGTAGGTACACGACGTAAATAAACACACCCCTTTATATTTTTAAAGTAGTATAAGCTTTCTGAGGACAACCCCACATGATATTCTTCCTTACACAAAAAGCAGTCTCCCTCCTTAACGCTCACTAGTCACGACACAAACCACTTTCCTTTCCACTAAGCTATTCTCCTTCGGCGACCACTAAGGACGCAACCCACCTACTATGGGTAGAAACTTGAATCTTTCTTCAATTCTGCTTTCTCTATTCCTTAGTTTAGTTTAGCCGCTTCGATTTCAAATCTGAATCATATAGATGACAAATCAAATCCGATTTAGTTTAGTCACTTGTAAAAAAACTCAAATGAAGCAATAGTTGAAGTTTTGGCCTAAAATCAAGCTAAATAGCAAATTGTAGGAGCAAGACTGAAGATTTAAACAGTCACTGATGAAGAAAATCAAGCAAAAGACTAGGATTCCTGCATGGGCAAACGGAATACGGACTAAAGTGCAAAGTTGAAAAAGTTTTGATATCGATTTGTAACTTTTGAAAACTGTTCTCAAAATTGCAGAAGCAACTTTTTCTAGAATGTTTTGACAACTAATTTTTTTTAGGAGTCATTATTGTGGCAAATGTGAAATTTTAGTTGAATTTCATTACAAAGAAATAAATAACTAATTGATTCTTATTTTGTTATAGAATAACTCTTAGTATTCATAACATGTCATTTCCCATTCCAATCTACTATACCACTTAACCAGTCACCCCCTTAGTTTTTGTATCTCTCATACATGTCTAACTTATCATCAACACAAATTCTAATCAGGGGATGTTAGGTTGGATTTTGGTAATCCTTGCTCATGTGATTCTCACATGTATTTCTATTTTTTTTAATTTTTACATTCTTTCTCTTTTCTCTTAAACCAACATGTCCTTTTATTCTCTGAATGATGTTTCTTTCTCATTTGTGTTTCCCAATATGTATATGAACATTAGTTATCATTATCAAATTTATTATAATTTATTATTAACATTAGTCTTCTAGAGTATAAATGTAACGTTGTCTATATATTTTAAGGTTTTCATTTATACTCAACATCTAAAGTTGAATTTTATTTATTTAGTTTTAAATTGGCTATTAATATTAATTGAACGATTCAATTGACTGGATCATAGTCTCTCCAAATATATGATATTCATTGTATACAAGAAAATGAAATAAAAATTAGTTATAATAAAATATAGTTAAGCCAAATTGTACTATATCGCAATGGTCCAAACCGTTGTAGATATTATAATCTCTATCTACCTTGTGGAGATATAGCATGTCACAATGACAATTTAGCCTATATAGATTATTAAGAAAATTCATAATTTTTACTGGTTACTCTGTTTTACCATCCAACATGGCTTGAGTACTTTGGAAACTATGAATACTGAAACTTTTTTTAGTTATATGCAAAATATGTGTATGAGCAACATGTAAGCAACTGTTGATCGTTGTAACAATTACTGCGCCAAAACAATGCTCAATTCTTTGTTAATGTATTTACACTAAAATCTTTTAATTGACCATACTTATATTCGTCTAAAACTCATTGGTCTAAAAGAAAAATCGTTCAATACCTAATATCCAATCACTTGCATAAATTAATAACTTTATGATGTTTATGTTTCCAATGCATATATATGATAATTTGGAATATTAAAATGCACTCATTGCTTTTCACAAATTAAAATCTTTGAACACTTGTTTGATCACTAAAGAGTCAGTGGCTTTGTAAAATTCTGAATTGATTCATTTATTGACTTCCAAAATCTGTTACATGATATAATAGAGTTTTGCCACACAATGCATCCAACTCATCATTTGGTCTTAAAATGTGTTCCTTTTCCCATTATGAAAATCAAACTATAAAGGTGCACTTTTCTCTGAATCTTTTTGAGTGATTGATATTTAGTAACACATGCTATGTATTTCCTCTTTTAGGACCTTCAAAGTTGATCCATCATTATTTGTTGATCTCCAAACAAAAAAAAATTAATCCTAGGGAGTTGTGATTTCCAATATGCTCCGATAAAAATTATTTCTCTTACGATGAAATTGTCATGTAAAATGCCTTTTATGTAGTTTTGTGTAACAAGTCGTTTTAAAAACTTTAAATCCTTAAAATTAAATGGTAAAAATGCACAACATAATAAAGTCACATTCAATATTATTTACAATTTATAGCAAGTTATCTCTAAAATGTTCAATCATTTAGGATCAAATAGTTAGAAAGTGCATAAGGAAAAAAAAAATTTAACCTATGTCCGATCTAGAAATCATAAAATAAAATATACAAGATATAATTGAAGAATGAATCTGATTAGATGTGTGTAGTAATGATATAATTGAAGTTTGAAAGCTTCCCAGTGTTTAGATACTTTGAGAAACTTAAGTCTGTTTCTAAAAATTCATATAACCCTTGGATATGTTTAAAGGGACCATAGGCTTGAAATCATTATTAGGTAATTTTTTGGAAAGCTTGTATCCGTGATATTGTTCTACACATCCAATTGAGATGATTCAAAATTTTTCTTTTGAATGCAAGGAAGGGTTTACTTCTGAAAAGAAGCTAAGAGTCCACAACCATTATGGATAGTTTTTAAATAAAAACAATATTTTGTTCATTGTTATCAGACTATCAACCGCTATCCGTCATCAAATACTAGCCAATTTCGGCCCAAGTTGATCGGAATCTGGCGGTTGGTCCCCGGTCAACACTAATTGGTGGTCATGTGGTGGATGTTGAAAATGATAGAAAATAGTTTTTAATAAAATTTTTTTTTATATATAAGCTAAATTATTATATATGTCGTGTATGTTTTGTCTCAGTATTTGAGTTTAAGAGGCAACACAAAAATTTTTGAGTTTACTTTTCTAAAGATAAATAGTTAAAATACCTTATAATTAGGAGTAATGAAAATTTTTAAAAATTCTTTAAAATAAGAATCGGAGAGAGTAGTATATTGTCGTTTACGTGTCCTTGTCTAGAAAAAGAAAGATTTTCTAAACATCTAACCACATTCTTTTTTCTTTTTTTTTTTTGCCCCAAAAACAATAGTACGCATGAGTAGGATATTGGTTACACATTGTTGAAATTGGTAGAAAACAAAATCTTGTAAAAAAATTTGAGAAGAGGGGTGGAGAATGGATAGATGTTATATGAAAGATGGAATAGTGTGAATATACAAGTACTGTGAGAGGTATAAATAGCAAAAATCAATGCAGTAAAATAAGACAGTAAAGATAGAAGGGCTCATCTACATTGCAAAGATAAAGACAAATCTAAACTACATTTCAAATCTAAAATAACAGAAAACGAGAATCAAACCATTATCCATACAAGCCCTCAATGTCTTTGAAGTTTAATTTATTGTGTTCTTCCATATTTATTCATTCTTTAGTTTTTAATTTCAATCCAATTAGCCTTTCAAACCTGGAAGATAGATCTTAATTGGGTTAGTATAGAGACAAATTATACTATGGACTATGGTCCATATAGTAATGTGGTCCTTTGAAGAGTGTGTATCACAAACACTTATAAAGTGTGTGGGTGTCCTATATTAATTATAATCTCTTTCCTTATCTTCAGTTTAAACATTAAAATTTTTTCTCTCCATAATGAAGCAAAATTATGCAATCATCGAGAACTCCTAAAAATAAAATTTTCGTTAACAAACTTAAACTCAAAATTATACAATAATCGAGAACTCGTGAAAATAAAATTGTCTTTATATGAACTTAAACTTATATAGGATGAATTTGTGTTATCAGCATGGGAAATATCAGGAACAAACAGTAAAGACAGTATGAACTTAAACTTATATAAACATGAATATGTGTTGTGATCATGAGAAAAATCATGAACAAAGAGTAATAATTGTATGAACATTTTTACCCAAATATTTGAACTTGAAGATATCAATTTGAAGTTAAATATCAAGTTGGAGCAAATCATTAAAAGAAAAGTATGAACAAGTTTTGCCTAAATTTGTGAAGATTAAGAAATGAATTTGAAGTTTGGTATCAAGAAAGGAATCTATTACAAATATATATATATATATATATGACTAAGAAGTAATCAAAACATGAAATTTTTACCTGCATGTATGAAGATTTTCACAATTAATTCAAAAAATTATAAACAAAAAGTAATCGATGTATGAACATTTTCACCTGCATGTATGAACTTCAAATTATCAATTAAAATCGGGTATCGAGATTGATCATACAATTAAAATTAAAGCAGAAAAAAGGAAAACAAAATATATGTATATACTAGTGAATGGATAACTAAACAAAGATACTATGCTCCAAAAGATACCACAATTACAAATAGATTATACTTGATTCAAATAAAAATAGAAAAATACCTTCATTTTCTTGGTTTCTAAAATGATTTTGACAACAACAAGATGTGTGAACTTCAATATATCAAATGAGTAGCAGTATCCTTTATGAATAAATTATCATTAGTGTATGAACTTCAATATATTATTAATTGAAATATTGTATCAATAATAAGTCAAATCATCTGGAAAAATGATTCATTACCAACTAAAGACATATTCAAGAAATCATTGTTACTTCATAAACTTATAGTTATAAATCAAAATTTTTTTCCTTCTATTCTCAATTGATTTCAACAACAAGTGATGGCAGCAGTGGTGATTTTTTATGGCGATGAAGTCCGGTGATTCTTGACGGCAAAGAAGTCTTACTTAGACAAGAGAGAGTAGAGTGAAAGAAGAGAAAGATTTAAACTTGGACTGTTTGATGGATATATATAGTAATCACAAAAAAAAGAGAGTTTGAATTAGAAATAAAAGACTCTTCTTAAAATTTTATCGCATGACAACAATATTAATTTTAAATTTTATTTCATAAAAGATAGGAACAACAAGCGCGTACTTACACACTTTGATTTACATTGCAATAAAAACCATGGTCCACTATATAACAACTAGGTTTTTGACCCGTGCGTTCGCACTGGTACGAAATGGACTAATCTCTACTGTTTCCGTTCAGACAAAAATACGCAGAGGAAATGAAATTTGACAAGTGTTTTGTTATTTTCACATAAAAAATAAATAGAATTATCATTTAATGAAAACGAATACATCATAAAATTACTTTACATATATACTAACTATGGTAGTCAAATACAAATTTCCAATGATAACTACATAAAAAAACCTTTAACATAATGAAGAAGTAAAAAATCTAAGCGCTTCTAGTGTCAATAAGTATTCAACTGAATCTAATATAAGAAATTTACGATCCTTGCATATTTAAAAACCGTACGAATTCAACATGTCAATACTTCCACTTGTAAGAGAGAACACTAATTTTTAACCACTTTACTTCGCAACTATCATGAGACCTTCATGTTCCTGAATCTTTCTTTGTAAAAGGTTAGAAGAATCATCTCATCTATGACAAAGTTTTCACCTTGCCTTTAATTCCACTGACTACTCAGAGAAAGCTAATTCATTGGTTCATACTTTATAGACATGCATGGATTCTTGTGCAATCACTACAAAACACCGCGTGTACATGAAAATTTAAAAGAGAAATTTGTAGTTCCTAACTCATGAATCTGAGTAGAAGTTCATCATTGGAGAAGAAGAAATCTGTTGAGGCAAAGATTCAATCTTTATTCAACAAAGTTATACAATAAAAAAGTGTAGCAGCACCAGATAAACTCCATAAAACTATAGATCCAAAAAGCAACTGGTATTCTCAAGCTATTTACATTAGTAACATAATACATGATTGAAACTTTGCTTAAAATTTCAAAACTTTTCACTCCAAAAACTGAAAATTCACATAACACATTTACATGAGTAATAAATACATTTAACTAAATAATGTATATACAACATTCAAAAGACCACTCTAAAACGAAAATCATAGAATTCGAATGAAGAATAGCAAAAGTGACATCGATTAAGTTATAACTGATCGTTTTGAAAAAAGCAGTTGCTATTTCCTCATAGTTTTCCAATTCTTGTTGCTATGGTTTGGTAGCGTTGCTTGAAGGAGCTACTTCACCGGTAGTATGGCTCTTCCTTTATTTCGCCAGATGATCATTACTTGTTTATACACTATCATCAAGTAACGAAACACCTAAGCCTGAATTTATTAATCAGAATACCTCTTGCATCAATTGTTTAAGAATAACTACATAGTAATCTTTTCCTAAAGCTAGAAATGGAAAAGGTCATGCAACAATACACATAATAGATGAGAAGAGTAAATCTTTGAAAATTACCACAAACTAACCTGCTCAATAATTTCTGGAGGATAAACATGAAGCCTTCCAAAGTGTGACACTCAGTAAATCTTTGATCCTGCGAGGTTCAACTCCAGTTACTACTTCCGAATGCTAGTGGTTGCATTTTCTAATTCTCATTACCATTACCCTCCCCTGACCATCTGAAAAACCCAAAGCGTAAGCCTCTCCAAAATTGTCTTCATCGGTCTCAAAGTCATTTGTGTTCGGTCTTCTTTCGACTTTGCCACGAACTAACAGAATTAATTTTTAGAATCAAATTTTTCAACCACTGGAAGAAAAAGACAATCACTTTTTACTGGTTAACCACCAAACACATGTAAGTTGAACAACAAAGGCAGATTTTTCACGCAAAAGATTTACAAAAATAAAAAAAATAATAAAAAATATAAAAGAAAAAAAAAGAAAAGAATTTACCTGTAACCTACGATATCACTCCTTGCGACTGTTTGATTGAAACAGCTGCTATGGTATCATAGTTTGCAACTTGGGAGAATAAGATCCTGAGTCACAATCTGTGGGATTAATTAAGAAATAGAAAAGACAAAACAAAACAAAAAAAAATAATAATGAGAAACTTAATAGAAACAGAGAAAGGGTTTTTCTTTATTGATCAAATATGGGGCAGAAATTATGCGTACCACACCATCACCATTAGTTATGCCGCCGGGAGGATACCAAATAATTACATTCTTCTTTGAATCTATGACAAAAAGAGCACAACTTGGTTATGAAGACTAAATAGAGTTGCTAGATATAATAATTAATTAATTGGACGGACGGATTGATGATTGAAAAATAATTCTTGATTTTATACGATACTAACCTCAGCCCGGCGCTTCAGGAATTGAGCTAGATTCATCTGGGTTCATGTTGACCGTTGTTTTTTGTTTTGTACTGCACCAGCAATTTTGGCCAGTAGACGGCGAACCTCTTTGGCATCAGCAGTGCTTCTTTCCTCTAATTTAGTCAATATATTGCCTAGATACAAATTTCGGTTCCCAGTTTCCTTCCTTCTCCGAGAATCATCTGTACGTCGCCGAAACAACTCAACAGCGGCCGGCGCCACTACAATTGCTTTCTCGTCGAGTCCACTAAGAACTCTTTTCCAGCATCTGAAAAGATTGTTTGAATTTGCTAGCCATGAGGGAAGATAGATGAATTATATTCACCGTGTGACCAGTAATTGAGGGTTTCAGAGAAGAAACATGGAATTGATTTAGGATGGTGGTGGACGACGGTTTCTTTATTTCACCGTTTGCCAAAAAAATAGAATTACAAAAAGGGTTAAAGGCATAAATTACAAATAGAATTACAACGTTTTTTCTTTTTCTCAAAAAGAAGCGGCATTTAAGTGTAGGATGGTGCGACATGTCAACTTTCAGGATTTTACTGGTTTTTCCTATAATATGTTGTATAGATAGATAGATTGGTAATATAGATAAGTTAGTCTATTTTTTAGACAAATGAAAAAACTAATTTAATTAACTGGATTTGTCTATCGTTAATATGCCTTATAAGTAAGATTAGAGAGATTATATTTTAGTTTCTTGTCCAATGCTCTTACTCGACCTCTTCTAATATATGCTTGAAAAGTTCAAAATATATATTTTTTTAATACATTCATCAACAATTATAGTCTACCATGAGAAATGGAATGGTCTCTAAAGACCAATAACATGCACTAAAAATATGAATATATTTATCTTTGAGGATCTTGTTAATACAAACCAATGGATAAACCTCGATTTTGCGCTCGAATCAGTCACCCTCTATGTTAGTTTGCATCTCATCATTGTTTGCAGGCTATTATAGTGAAAACATATTTATCTATCTCTATTGGTGGTTCCGTTTTATAAAAGGATTAAAAATATTTTTAATAACTCTAAAATATACGCGTTTAAAGTTTAAACTCAATAATTATTTTAATCACTTACACTTGTACATTGACCTGCCGCCGGCCAAGGGACTGAGTTTCACTAATTAGTAACGAGAGCGGGCGATTAGTATTTTTCCAAACCTAGGAATAATTTACAAATTAGTTTTCCTTTTTCACTGTCAAATAACAAAAAGGACAGAAAACATCACATAATCAAAGTTCAAGGATCAACAGTGCGATTTCCTTATTTTCCATGAACTTCCTTCTTCAAGATTCTCCTGTAATAGTAGTATTTTCCAAAGAAAGTTCCTCTGTAGTCTCTGGTCTGTACAGGCGTAATGTATAATTAGTTAAACTGTGTTTGTTAAAAAAAAAAAAAAAACCCATAAAAATCAGTTAAACTGTCATTCCTTTCCATGAATTGATCGGATTCTCGTCGACTCAGGCAATGGAAATGGAGGGTAGTCATCAATTTTGTTTGATGGAGTGCCTTGAGAAACGAATCAAAGCTGATTTCTCATCACCATCATCATCTTCGTTGCCGGAGGAGGAAGAAGATGACGACAAGCGGCGGCAACTCACCTTTGTTTATGGAATCTCCGGCGAATCTCCGCTCCCTTTTGCTTCTTCTGCCGTGGTTCAGGTACCCCTTCTCCTACCATTGCTCCCGAAACACTTTCTTGTCAGTAAAATTGTTCAGAAAAAAAACCCAGAATTCCCTTAGCCCACAAGTGTATCTGAAATCAATTTTTTTTTTTATTTAATTGCGGAAATTTGATTTTTTTTTTTCTTGGACACATTCCGGTTTTAATGCAGCTTCCTAGGTGTGGCGCTGGAGAGGCCTCAGCTCCGCAATTCATATTGACATATATTCCGAGGGCCCAAGATCGTTGCATTTCCAGTTACATGTATGCTTATAGTATTGCTGCCCTTCTTTCTCTAACACTCCATTTCAGTTCGTTAAATTCCTGAGTCTTGTCCTACTCTTTGTGACTTGTGAGCTCAGTTAAATTTTTCATAAGTACCTTAATGCAAACTTGGTTGCTGCAAATGAGTATTTTTAATTTTCCTTTTCCATGTACTGGTTTTTTACAGTGAGTATTCCCGCAAATTATTAATGTATTTTTTCTTTACTGTTTCTGACCAGTGCTTGTGTTGTTGTGCTATTTGATGATAATGTAAGTCTTTTTTCCTCTACAGAGATGAGTGTTGCGTAAATGGACTTGAAGGTAGCAGAAGCGAAGATGCAGTTTCTGTGGCTGTAATCGGCAAAGATCAAGCAGAGGTCAGTGCTGGAATACCCAGTGATAAAAATACTACCTGTTTTAGTAAATCAACCCAATGTCAGTATGTATCAAATGGTGGAACGAGTCCGCACCTCCCACATGGATTAGGGTCTGAAAGTTTGACTTGTGAATTTTCTGGTTGGTATTCTTGCTTTAGGACAATCACTGCCTTGGCTCCAAATGCTCGCATTGGCATTTCTTCCTATGATTTGTTTGAAGAAATTGCTTCAGACTTCTGGTCTGGAGTTCTGGAAGATCACAGCCTCGGCTCGCTTTCTCTCTTAATAGAGGGGAAAGCTGCTGGGAGAGAAGCCATAAATTTCCTTAACTTACTTGGTGTATCGTCGTTCAGTGACGTTAGCTTTCCTGGCTGCGTAAGGCATCCAAATATAGCTCCTATTTTGGGAATGTTTAAGGCAATTAGTGAAGTCAACTTAGTTGTTCCTAAAACACCATATACCTTGGAAAACATTCTTCATTACAGCCCAGGTGCTTTGAAATATGATTGGCACAATAGGTTTATGATTTACCAGTTACTCTCCGCATTGTCTTATATGCATGGTCTAGGAATTGCACATGGTAATGTGCGGCCTTCAAGTATGATGTTGACTGACTCGTCCTGGTGCTGGCTGCGTATTGATGACAGCCCCAAGCTAAACTCAAAAGTTGTAAACTCAAATTCTTCCACTAGTACAGTTTGCTCCTCGAAGAATTGCACCTCCCAGGGGCTATTTGCAGATTTAAAGCTTTCCCAGTCCATGGATTGGCAGTCTAGTTTCTATTCTTGGTATAACGGAGAGTTGAGTAATTTTGAGTATCTTTTGATCTTAAATAAATTAGCTGGAAGAAGGTGGGGTGATCACACTTTCCACACAGTCATGCCATGGGTCGTGGATTTTAGTGTCAAACCTGATGAAAGTAATGAAGTTGGATGGAGAGACTTAAGCAAGAGCAAGTGGCGGTTGGCTAAGGGTGATGAGCAGTTGGACTTTACGTATTTAACATCTGAAATCCCACATCATATATCGGATGAATGCCTCTCTGAACTTGCAGTCTGCAGCTATAAAGCAAGACGACTACCATTGAATATTTTAAAAATGGCTGTTCGTTCGGTTTATGAACCAAATGAATATCCCTCCACAATGCAAAGGCTCTATCAATGGACTCCAGATGAGTGTATTCCAGAATTCTATTGTGATCCACGGATATTTTTCTCTTTACATTCTGGCATGTCGGATTTGTCTGTGCCTCCATGGGCCAGATCTCCTGAAGAATTCATTAAATTACATAGGAATGCTTTGGAAAGCAATCTTGTTTCATCCCGAATTCATCATTGGATTGACATTACCTTTGGTTATAAAATGTCAGGTCAGGCAGCTATTGATGCCAAAAATGTTATGTTACCCCCAGCAGCATCGGAAGTTTTAAGGTCAGCAGGACGGCGTCAGCTTTTCTATAAGCCACACCCTGCCCGAAGGTTTGTTACCAAGAGTAGTAATTTGTCACCCGTGCAGCATTACCAAGCGAATGACTCTGCCGAAGGGCAAACCATGGATGTGATTTCCCTGCATCATTTGGAGGAAGCAGCATCATTTTGTGAGCATGCGCAACATTTAAGTCCTGTTTATGACTTCCATGTATATGATCATTTGAATGATAATTCCCATGGGAAAGAACTTGAAACTTATAATGCGTCAAACAGAGGGAGCAACCATGGTGTTTCTGGCGGAGTAAAATCAGTTATTGATGTGAAATTTCTTATTGAGAATATTGAGGTGGATGATGACGATGTCGGTTATCAAGAGCTCTTGGTCTGGGGGAAAAAGAATTCTTGCTCAAATGTTAATTCTGTGGATGTTGCTGATGACATCTTTGCAGTTGGCTGCATCTTAGCAGAACTCTACTTGAACAGGCCTCTTTTTAATTCTAACACAATAGGTACATACTTGGAGAGTGGCATTTTACCGAGTTCTATGGAAGACCTTCCTCTTCATGTACAAGTAGTAGTTAGGTCCTGCATTCGTAAAGAATGGAAAAGGTAAAGATTCCTGTTCCATAAACAACTCTTTACATTCACGTTTTAAATTACTGCAGCTGCTGTTGACATTGTAGAGAAAAATGTTTTTGAGATTAGTGCATTGACTTCATATTTCATCAAGAAGATTATGAGCAAACAAGTCTTTTCCATTTTTATTTTATTTTATTTATTTAGGAGACCTTCTGTGAAGTGCCTTTTGGAATCTCCGTTCTTTCCGGGAACAGTTAGGTCAGCGTACTTGTTTCTTGCCCCACTCCAACTTCTAGCAAAGGAAGAGTCACGCCTCCGTTATGCTGCAACTTTTTCAAAACAAGGAGCATTAAAAGTAATGGGATCCTTTGCTGCTGAAATTTGTGCTTCCTACTGCTTGCCTCTTGTAAAGACTACCTTGTCAGATATTCAAGCTGAGTGGGCTTACATTCTGCTGAATGAGTTCTTAAAGTGCTTAAAGCCAGAAGCAATAAGGGATCTTGTTTTGCCAGCTATTCAGAAGATTTTACAGGTTAGTTGTTAAGTTTAAGTATAGAGTTTTGGTTGTGTAGATGAATAACTCCAGCTTCATCTTTCTCTGCCTTGCTTTTTCCCCTTTTCTTGAGTCATTTGGGCCCCTAATGTCCTCCTACTCTCCAGGCTCCTACATATTCCCATTTGAAGGTCTCTCTTCTTCAAGGCTCATTCGTGCTAGACTTATGGAACCGGATTGGTAAACAAGCATATCTGGAGGCAATTCACCCATTGGTTTTATCAAATCTGTTTGTTTCAACGAACAAGAGTTCAGCTGCTGCCGCCTCTGTTCTACTTATTGGCTCCTGTGAAGAGCTTGGCGTTCCAGTTACTGTATATCAGGTTTACCACTTCTAGGTTTCCAGTCAGCTCCCCATTCTCGCTCACTCTCATGTCATAACATTCTTACTCTTATGTTGTTTGCAGACAATTTTACCTCTTATTCATTATTTGGGCAAAGGGCTGTGTGACGATGGAATCGATGCTGTTGTTAGAATTGGTAATGTCAACTCCTCTTGAAAAAGTTTGTTAATCTCTCCAGGATTCTGTTTCCCCTCAAAACTAAGTTTGTGCTTTGTTAATTTTCAGGTTGCCTATTGGGAGAGGATTTTATTGTCAAACACATACTACCCTTGCTAAAGAATCTCATGCGTTTTTGCATCAATCAGTCATCAGTGAATAAGCCTGAACTCATTCAGGGTTATAGCACTTCCCTGATAAATTCTTTTAATGTATTAGATGGTCTTGTTGCACAATTGTCAAGAGAGACAATTGTGAAGGAGTTGATTGAGGTACGAGACTCAGTATGACTTTGATTTCTCGTGCTTTGACCCTTCGGAAGTCCTCTCATCTTTGTCCTTTGTATTTATACAGAATGGAGGTTGTTTGTATGTGGAGGTTATCATGCATTATAAGTTCAGTGTATCCGTGCTTCAGGTGATTACAATTTTGAGATGTTTTAGATTTCTTTGTGTTTTTGATAAGGTTAGTTGCTTTGTGCTCAGGTTCATGTCTTCTGTGTATTCTATAATTCGTATACATTTGAACTCTAATACGTCTTAATAAATTAACTGTTGGTATGAAGCTTAATCTATTTGGTCAGATGAGTTTGGTTTCTGTTCATTGACTTTGTTTATTATTTGATCATGTTATATGTTCTGCTGACTGTACGTGTTCTTATGATACCGCCCTTTCAACACGTCCAGGCTGCTGCTACCAAACTTATTGTGGCGTGTGAGCAGATTGGACCAGAGTTCACAGAACTGCACGTCCTGCCAAAACTTAAAGTGTTATTTGATGAGCTGGCTTTCTCTCAGGAAAATTCCACTGTCTTAGGCAGGTTGGGTGGAGCTTCTATAGGATCAACGAGAAAAATGAATGAAGAGGATTGTTATGCAAATCAGTTGGACCTTGTGTGAGTTCTATATTACTTAGTGATTTGAATCATCTAACATGGTTTTATCCTCAAAATGATTTGCTGTAACCTTGTTTTGCAGGTTGTTTCTTTATCCATCATTTGCATCTCTTCTTGGCATACAGAAACTCCGCCAGTGTTGTGCAACATGGTTGCTTCTTGAGCAGCTTCTCCTGCGCCATTACAATTGGAAGGTATGTCCTTCCTGCTTCGCAATTTAGTATCTCTCGATGCTGGCGGATAAAGTTCGCGCTAACTGCATTGATGAGAGCAATGTTTTGAGAGTGCATAGTTCCACAAGACTTAGAGTTACTAAAATTCAACATTTTCGTGTTACTATTAAAAGATAATGTTATTTGCTACCTGACATGGTTTTTCTGAATATACATGAAGCAATTATGTTTTCCTGTACATTTTGGTGGTACGAGTCATGGGCGGTTTAGATGTTAAATGTCGATAGGAACTTCAAGAGCTTGAAATGCATAAAACTTCAGTGAAAAAGTTTTTTAAGCAGCAGTTAATTGATCTTCTGATCTGAACATATGTCATTAAAAGATGCTAACATAGAGTTTTACTTCAAAATATAATTTAAAGTTTATATAGAAATTCCTGTTGGAAGAAGTTAATGGAATGTGGCCTTTCAAAGGTAAAATTCAACTGTTTCCAAAATTGCAAAACTTCTTTAACTGTGGCTAAGTAATTTCTGGCAACTGTCAAACTTTCTGATATCAGCTTTTGTATTCATTATCTTCGATCATGCCTTTTATTAAATTCTCTTTACAGTTTGTACCTCAGTATCTAAACTATCTCATTCAGTGGGAATATACAGGGGAGTCGTACCAAAGTGGTTTAGAAACTGCAAATACCAAGAAATTATCTTTCAGTAAGAGAGCAACCTCTGACTACGTACCTGCTAAAATGCTGCTGAATGGAGTTGGTTGGTCAATCCCTCAAAAGCAAGGAAAGAAAAGTGCGAGAAATTTGACATCCAATAAACCTTTGTCTGACCGTCACCAAACATCGGATGCAAGACATGAAGCCAGCTCAAATATTGGGAAGCATGAACCTTGGTTTTGGTTTCCTGGTTCCTCATCTATCTTGGAAGGCCTTGATTTTTCCGGCCGTGTAAATGGTCCAAAAGATGAATTTCCATGGAAGATTAGAGCCTCCACATTACATTCTGTTCGAGCACACCATGGAGCTTTGAGATCTATTGCTGTTTGCGAAGACGAGTGTTCAGTTTTTACTGCAGGGGTTGGTCCAGGTTTCAAAGGAACTGTTCAGAAGTGGGAATTGTCAAGAGTTGATTGTGTATCTGGCTATTATGGTCATGAGGAGGTAATTTGCCCTTGTGGCTTATATCATATTACAATTTTTTTTGCTTCAAAGTAAAGATCTTTTTGAGATCTTAGGTTGTGGTAATTTAGGATTAGTGATAAAGAACTTGATATTTCATATCTATAAATAGATATTGGAGACCTAAAAGAGTCTCAAATTACCTTCCTCGTTCAGTATTTCTAGGTTACTTTATGCAGGAGAGAAAAGTTTAGATATGAATACAACCACTCAACAACATACCCATGATATATCCAACTTCGTTGGGGTCTGGGGGACCAAGATGTACGCAGTCTTATCCCTGTATTTCAATACAGAGAGGCTGTTTAAATACAACCCAAGATGCATTGGTGCATTTGATCTATTGATTTCCAGCAACTTCACTAAAATAAAAAGCACATGAATTTATTTGAGCCACATATTAAAGTTTCAATTATGAATGAATTCAAGAATGCAAATCCAGGATTTGAGAACCTTCATTACTAAGTAACTTATTAGTTTGGTGAAATAGATTCGCATCCCTTTTTTAGTTGCCATGATTTATTGAAGTGTCTCCTTTGAGCAAGGTTTTTGCTGATAAGTCTTTCTATATCTTCCAACATTGTGTTGCCATTTTCTTCATGAATGAGGTTAATTTAATGAGTTTCATATTGTGTACCTCATTATTACTCTGCGCATGAAGTAGGTATTAATCTTTTTTAATGCCGCCTTGTGTTAGGTTGTAAATGACATTTGTGTGTTGACGTCCTTGGGTCGGGTAGCATCATGTGATGGGACAGTGCATGTCTGGAATGCTCAAACAGGGAAACTAATTACCGTATTTTCTGAATTCTCCTCAAATTCAACGCATTCTGTAAGCCCGTTAAGTGCTGCTTTAAAAGTTGACAGAGAAGAAGGCGATGCACTACACTACAATCCATCGTCTGTTGGCGTTTTGAATAATGCATTTGATGGGAGCTTCTACACTTGTATGCATTACTCACAATTTAGTGAGATGCTTATTGTAGGTGCTGGGAATGGCTCTCTTAGGTAATGTCTCTTTCTATATTCTAATGATGGAAGTTTTTCCTAGCTTTAACAGCACAGAGGATATAAATCTCTTCTGTCCCTAACTACATATCATGATTTCAGATTTATTGATCTCAACCATGGTCGGAAACTACATCTATGGAGAAGCAATGAATCCAATTTTCCATCCTTGGTCTCATCTATATCCTCATGTGGTTCTAATAAATTACATGGTGAGAGAGCCAATGAATTTCCGTCCTGGATCGCAGCGGGCCTAAGTTCTGGTCATTGTACATTGTTTGATGCTAGAAGTGGAGACATTATTGCTTCTTGGCAAGCTCACGATGGATATGTAACAGAGGTATGTCAGTATTATGATCTGTGTTCATTATTGAA
Source organism: Oldenlandia corymbosa var. corymbosa (assembly GCA_949775105.1). NCBI lineage: Eukaryota > Viridiplantae > Streptophyta > Magnoliopsida > Gentianales > Rubiaceae > Oldenlandia > Oldenlandia corymbosa. Next base: position 28,892,495 of record OX459118.1, on the reverse strand, counting down.
GGATAAACACTCATATATGCAATCATTGACTGCAGCTGGCTGCACCAAGTGACCGTTTGCTCGTTTCAAGTTCTCTCGACAAAACCCTGCGAATATGGGATTTGAGAAGGTAACCTCTGTTTAGTGTCTTTATCATCCGGTTGAATACAACAACAGTGCTACATAATTTATTAAGTTTCTCAAATGAAAACCGAATTGTGCGTCTCCTCATTGGAGCCAAAGTGCTGCTCTTGTTTCCAAACAGCTTATCTTGTAGAACATCCGACCTTTCCTAGGAGAAACTAGGAAGCTTTACGTCTTGGCCAAAAACCTGCACATTTTACTAATTCATGTGTGTGCGGAGGCAATTAAATGATTCCTTATAATTGATTTTTCAATGCCTAAACCCTTGCCTCAGTAGTCTCTTAGATCATCATCTCTGTTTCTGATTGATAGAACTCTGCAAGCTGTTAAACTTTCGTAGTTTGCAGATTATAATCTGCATGCTTTCATTTGCCTTACATATGTTGCTGGTGTTTTGACTTCTGAATGTAGGAGCTACAAAAAATGCATATCAGAACCAATCATATTCAAAGGTCACACAGATGGGGTATCTGGTTTCTCAATCTGGGGACAGGATGTGATTTCAATAGCTAGAAACAGGATTGGGCTGACTTCTCTGGTGAGATTTGGAGACGAGGTACATAAACTACCGGTTCTCCATCTTGGAATTCGCAAAACAACATTTGAAATTGTAGCATCAGTTGTCATTTTGTCTTCTTCTTCTCCTTTTTTTTTTTTTTTTTTCCTTCCTTTGGCAAACATAATTGCAGCATCAGTTTTCTTCTTCTTCTTCTTCTTCTTTTTTTTTTTCCTTTGGCAAACATAATTGTGTTCCAATATGGCAGGATGGGGAGTGCAGGATAATGCCGCAATACCTCTACACGGCAGAGAGAGACTCGAGGAACATGTCTGCTTTGTCAAGTATAAGTATTTTACCTTTCTCGCGGCTCTTTCTTGTTGGAACAGAAGATGGTTATTTGAAAATTTGTTGTTAAATTTTGTTTGCACGTATAGTTAGATAAGTTGTTGGGAATCTCTCTTTCCCTGATATCACAAGGTGTACAGTAAATCCATCTTTGCACGATGTTGATGGAAGCAATCCGTCAGAGCTGATTGAGCTAAAGATATCTTCCTGAAACTGTCAATCCTTAGGTTTTATAAAAAGTGTTTCTCTAGGGGTAATTAGAGAAGGTTTTATAAAAAATGTTTCTCTAGGGGTAATTAGAGAGCAGACCCGGATTATCATACGAAGTTGACAAATAAACTTTAATGTGATTCAAACTTCAAATAAACTTCTTCATTTTGGTAACCAAAAAATAACACGTAATGAAACTAGAGGTAACAATCACAAAAATTGATTTGTATGCATCTTACAATTATCAGACATTTGATCAGGGTTGAGGTTTGATCTATGTTGAACAAAACCCGTATATCCCGTCACAGGATTACGATGGTCGACCGAATTTGCGCAGAAATCTAAAGTTAAAACCATTCTTACTTGATGAAATTAATAATATGCATTTGTTGAAAGCAAACTGGAATTCTTGACCCTTTTTCACTCAAATCTCAAGAATATCAAATTTCCTACCCCTCAACCAAATGGAGGAAGAGTCAATTTCAATTCAAGTCTTGTTAATCAGAATAAAATAAATATATAAAACATTCAAGTCTGGGATTAGGAATTCTCCATTTGGATGTTCCTACCGCTAGCATGTTTCTATCCTATCAAAACAAGCACAACTACCAACCTTCTAAAGTTTGCAAGATAACTTAGGATGAAGGATTTTAGTAACTACCTAGCTGCCCCTCATTTTTAAGGAGTACTAACACTGCTAACACCTCTGCCGTTGGCGATCCCAGATTAAATCCTAAAAGACACAAGCAAATTTTTTGTATAAACTGAGTGAACAATGCAGAACTTCCTAAAAGATGCAAGCAAATTTTTTTGTATAAACTGAGGGAACAATGCAGAACTTTTTTTTTCCGTCGATAACCTTTTGTTTGTACAATGCTGCTTTCAGAAGCTTCTGTTACAAAGAAGATCATCATGACTTCCTAACATGCAGCTTAGAACCTCAAACTCGCTAACTATTGTTCTACACTAAGTAAAACAAGGCATCAATCCGACATTGAGAGAGGTTTTGATCAATTACAGAGTGTTCCGGATCTCCCGACGAACCAAACCACAATTCATACAACTTCACCAACAGAGTTACCTCTTCAAGTCAACCTATCCCTTTACCAAATCATTGTATAAAGTTATAATTGTTTCACATCTATCTTATCGATGATGATACTCCAGATTTCCGTGTAGCATAACCCAGGTCGAAAAGCTTCTGCACCAGCTTCAGTTCAGCAGCCGCCTGAATACCACCCAGAAAAACCAAGCAAGAAAAAAGAATATAGGTAAATAAAAGACATCTGCATTGAAGATAAATTTGAATAGATGATATGGACGAAACATGTGATTTATCAAATAGATTAGACTGGTGCATGAATGGTAATCAACCTCAATCAAAGGGCTGTTCTTGGGGATGTTGCAGGCGAGTACTATGTTAAGACCAGTTTTCAACACTACAAAACAATACCAAACTGTCAGCTAGATGCATCAAGAAAGCATCAAATCAAACTTCAGTTTACAGTTGCGAAGTCATCACCAACTCGCCGCGCAATACCAGCTCCAGTGTTGTCAGTGGATCTTCCGACCAATTGAGCAACACTAACCGCATTACTCTGTACATCATCCGAAGAAAACTGGTGTCTTAAAAAATCAGATAACACTGGCACCAACTTGATGGTGTTAAGAATATACCCAATTTCTTCAACAATTCACAGTTCTTTAATCTTAAACACAGGTTAGCTCATCCACTTGTTCCTTTTCATGCTAAAAAATAGCAAAAAGTTTACAGGAAACAAAATTTAAACGCATTGGAGGATATACAGCAACAGTACAACTAAGAGTAACAAAGGAATGCAACTTACAGGTCGTGTGGGTGCAGCCGCAACTAAATGTCCAAATCTAGCAGAGTTGCATCCAATCCAAGCATATAACTAAACACAGAAATACCGTAAAACAAGTAAGACCAAAATACAACACAGCACAAAATTCAAGCTTTCTTCCTGCCCACGAACAACATGGAAGGATGCAAGAAGAAAACAAATAACAAAAACAGAATTAACTAAGCTAACTCATACGCAGGGCCCAAAATGCAGAAAATCCATAACCCCGCAAAAGCACAATAGTGGAACAGGTTTTGGGCAATAAACAGACGCAAAGAAAGGGGCAAATAAACAGAAAGCATCTGCACGAATTTCCCATCACAGTATAGCAAAATTTTAGCCAAAAAAAAAAAAAAAAAAATTCCTCACAAAGAGTTTGCCTTCATATAATTGAAGGGTAGGCAAACCTGTTTCTGAAGACGGATGATCTGGAAATGGAGGGTAACATCTTCTACGAATTCAGAAAAATTCGTGATTTGAACGCTACCGGCATCATAGCCACCTTTACCGTCGACTGGGGCTTGAATACGCAAATCATCAAGGGTTCTTGTGGTAACATCGACTCCAGCTATGGATGACCCATCGTCGTCCAATCGTTCCATTTAGAAGGTACAGAGAAATTTGTTAAGTCTAGCCCGTCTTGAAACTGTTTTATTTTTATCTCGCCGTCGCCGTCGCCACCGCCGCCGCCGCCGCCGGGAGCTGCAATGGGGTTTTCTTAGAGAGACGAGTGGAGTGGTGATTTGAGAAAGAAGAAACTTCCATTCCATCTACTCTGTTTTATTATTATGGGCCCAACTCAGTTGTCGTGGAGACTGGGGGAGTGTAATATTACCAATAATAATAATTTAGTTGTCATTGTTTTATTTTTCTACACTGAATTATTGTTGTTTATAAAAAATGTAAAACAAAGTATTTAATTTTATTTGTATTTAAATAATTAACTTGTGAAAGAAAAAGTTGCATATAGTAGATAATTAAAGACAGAGACCAATGAAGAGTTGGTTCAGTAATAAAATCACTCTTGCTCCAAGAGCAGGTCACTCTAACAAAAAGTGAGAGGTTGGCTCTCACCTTGCCTATTGACACCTCTACGGTTTGCTATGACTAACCCACTAATGAACCCCCCAATTTCGTACCCGAGCTTGCTTAGGGTTGTTTACTTCCCACTGAACCCCCCGATTTCGCACCCGAGCTTGTAGGGTGGTTTATTTCCCACTGTGGTTTGCAGGTTATTGCAGTAATTTACTTTTCATTGTGGTTTGCTGGCTATTGCAGTGGACGTAGGTTTATCCATCTCTGTTGGGTTTACGGCATTACCAAAAAAAAAAAAAGTTAGAGACATAAACAACCAATTCCATGGGAGGAGATCTTTTTGTATTTTGATTTTTTTTAAAAAAATATAAAAGTTTTTATAACTTTTGCGAAATTTCATTTATTAATATTTAGTCGTCATATTTTATGATATACTAAACTATCGAAAGTTAATGTATAAGAAGTGAAACTTTTTACTGTGTACTCACTTTATCCTAAAATAATGTCCGTTTGGATTTTCTACAATTGCATTAGAAATAAAAATTCAAACTAAACAATCATTTAAGAAGGGAAAGAAAATACATGTAACCTAAATTAATATTTACTATATCGTGAAAAATAATGCACACGGAGTTTTTGGATTATTACCAAATCAAAACTCCATTTCAACGATTTTATTTTTCCTTTTTACAGAGGGAGTACTTTTTAAGTATGTTATTTTTGTTTTTGGTCATTTCAATTAATATTTTTACTTTCACACACATATTGTTAATCTTATACTGGGAAAGCATAAACGCACTTTTTTATATTTTTCTGTACTAAACTAATGTGACCATACTTAATCTTGGAAGTCGTCTATGGGATGCTCAAACGTAGGGTATACATTGCGTTTTAAAATATTTATATTAAAAAGTATAATGACATTTTCCTAAAAGGAAAAAAAAAAGGTTTTGGATTAATAAAAAGCCCTTAAAAGTTTCCATCACTAATAAAATAATAAATTTGAATATTTGAAGCAAGACTAAAAAAATATCTTTCATTTTTTTAAAAAATATTTGCTACCAATTGAAATTACATGCTACCCTCTGGTTGTCTGACGTACTTGACGTAATTGTGACGAAATGATAGGGTAATATTGTTATTTTGCATCTACCACGAAGTAAAAAACATTTCTATAATCTTTGTACACATCTACTACTACTAATTATTGTTTTTCCAAAATGAAACAAAAAGAAACAAAATACTAGTAGTGCTCGTATTTTCAGCTTCCAGGTGATGAAAATTTGGGAAACAATTTCTCTATATTCTGCATAAAAGCATCATCACTGTGGCAGAGCTTACAGTATTAGCTTCCGAACTTTTCATTTAGGCGCAAGGTACTTGATTTTGATGTACTTCGTCACTCAATTCAAACTGAATTTCACAGTCCAATGATTTTTTGTTTCTGGGTTGAGATTTTTCTTAATATTTATTGCTATTTTCTTTCTGATTGTCTGCCAAAGTAGCAAACTTGATTCATGCCAGAAGGTTATTGAAATGGGTTTTGCTTATTGGACTTAGATGTTGCAATCCCGTGTCAAAAGATTTGGACTTTGAGTAGCAGTTGATTGGTTTTGCCTGCAAATCTGTAAATTGATCTGCTCCAATTGGTGTGCAAAGTTGATTTTAGTCTTTTGTTTGTATGAATGCTTGATTGATCCCATATATTGTTAGCTGGAATACGGCGTCAGTTGAAAGATTGCGAGCATTTTGACGGATTTTTGAAGTTTTGAACAGTTCTCAAACTTATTTCATCCGCTAAAAATTGAACTTCATTTTGAGTTTGCTTTTTATATGCTGATGACTATGATCTTGTATGAACTGATGAATGAATATATATGCTGATGAGTATGATCTTGTCTGATAAATAGGAGAATCCAGTTGTTTTTGGTGTTTTAAACCATTCTCTGTGCTTATTCCCAGAACTTAAGTTAATTTTGAAACTGGGGATGCATGACCCTTGTGAAAATGGATAAATGAATGAGATTGTTGGGAGTTGTGCTTGGTCCCTCCCAAACCCCCCACAACATGTACTGATACTGTCTAGATATTGAATCAGTTTTATTCCTTGTTCTTAAACACCTTGCTTGCCTTGAAATGATGTTTTGCAGGTTCCTTCAGTGCAGAATCTTGATTCTTTCTGCAAGGCGTGAACTTTAAGAGTTTGTTACTGAAATAGGAATAAATCAACTCATATCCTATTCTGGTATATTCCGGTTGAGAACAGGTTGAAGACTTTACTGAATATGGCTTAGCTTTTATTCATGATTCTTTCATGTTCAGCATGAATTTGACTTAGGTCAAAATAGATATTGATGGAGCGAAACCTAGGACAAGATTCCCTGGGGCAACAGAAAAACTATGAACAAGTCAGATACAGCTCCGTGGAGACCAGAACTGAAGGACTTGGTTTTGCAAACCAAAGATTCTTCCATGATCCGTCTAGTTCTATCAACACCAATATTAGACCCCCGGAGCTTGGTATACCAGTCCTTGCTAGACCTGTTTTAAATTATTCTATTCAGACTGGGGAGGAGTTTTCTTTTGAGTTTATGCGGGACAGGGTAAATCCAAGACAGCAATTTATGCCAAATGTGTCCGGTGCTGAACCTGGTGGTTCATCTTATATGGATTTAAAGGGCATCCTGGGCATATCCAGTTCAGCAGCATCTGAGAATGGATCAGATATCTCCATGATTCCCCCAGCACAAAAGATTCAAGCCCAGGTTCATGAAAGAAATAATTCCTTTGCAAATGAAGAAAAAGGTTTCTATCAACCAGTGCCTCCAGTACCTCGAAGTTCATCTAGAAATAGCATGAATCATGGTTCATCTAGAGCACCACAAATCTCATCCCCAAAGTTGAAGTTTCTCTGTAGCTTTGGGGGTAGAATTATGCCTCGTCCAAGTGATGGAAAGCTAAGGTATGTGGGTGGTGAAACCCGCATCATTCGGTTAAGCAAAGATGTTTCATGGGAGGACCTTTTGCAAAAATCTTTGTCTATCTACAGTCAAACCCAAGCCATCAAGTACCAGCTTCCTGGTGAGGATCTTGATGCCTTGGTGTCAGTCTCCTGCAATGAGGATTTGCAGAATATGATCGATGAGTGTAATGTGCTTGAAGACAGTGGATCACAGAAACCAAGGATGTTTCTTTTTTCAAGTAGTGATCTGGATGATTCTCAGCTTGCTCTTGGGAATGTGGAACCTGATTCTGAGTTTCAGTATGTTGTGGCTGTCAATGGCATGGATTTTGGATCTAGAAGGAACTCTATTGCTCTCGCTAGCACATCGCAGAACAATTTGGATGAACTGCTTGGTTTCAGTGTTGGCAGGGAGATGAATCAAGTTACGGAAGGCTTAGCTGGGATCAATGCTACTCAACCTAGGGAAAATGTATATTCCAGTGACCAATCTACTCAACAAATAGCGCCGGTTTTTTCACATTTTGAGTCTCATCCACTTAATTACCACAATAACAAAACCCAAGGAGATGTTGAGTGGCATCCTGTAACTAGTTTTCAATACACAGACAGTTCGACGAAAACAGATGTTAAAACCTTTGTTCAGCCTGCTTCTACATTGAAGTATGAAACTTCTCATGGATCCAATCATCACATGATTATGGAAAACTTGGTTCCACATTCTAACCAAGGGCATATCGCTCTTCAGGGAGGTCAACAGCCACATGGCAGCTTGTATGTCAATTATTCGGATCAAATAGCAGCTGAGATGACAGTAAATAGGGAAAAGTCTATAAAAAAAGCAGCTGAATTTAGTGCTGATCAGTCTGTGGAAAAGAACGCACTTTCAGAGGGGACACAAATGAGAAGAGAAAACTCAACCCCCAAAATCAATGAAACTGAGAAAATGCAATCTTCAGGAAACACTAAGATTTATACCTCAAATGACATGAATGCTTCAAATTCCATTGCTAAAGATGACGCCTCGGTGGTTTCTCCTGCAGATTTTCCTGGACCTGTTGTTACTCCGAAAGCCTCTGAGACTAACCAGAAACCTGTGCAGAAGTCAGTACCTCCCGTTATGGTTGAGGAGGAGAAAGTTGATAAGTTCAATGAAGATGGCCATCTTTATTTGTCTGGCAATGCATCTGCTGATGGTTATGGTGATTTAAATGCCTCTCCAAATGAACCATCAGTGCTTCCTCAGCGGGTTTTCCGTTCAGAACGGATTCCAAGAGAACAATCAGGGTTGAATCGCCTCTCCAAATCTGACGATTCCTACAGCAACCAGTTTCTGATAGCGCATACACAATCTGATGTCTCACTGCAATACATTGACCCGGTTGATTTGGTGCCTGAGAGAAATGCAGATGTAGCAGACTCTACTGACAAGATGCAAGAAAAAAATGTGGGTACTCAGACCAAGGAATATATAGCTTCTGGTGATCCTCAACAGCATCATTCTGCTGCTACTGGCAATAACCAACAAAGACAAGAGAAGTCTGGAGAGCTATATAATAAAGTCAGTGTTCCAAGTTCCAGCATTTCAAGAGAAGTTTCTGAGTCAAATCTTCAAACTTCTGAGGAGAAGGCTCCAGTTATTCATGATAAAGAAAGTTATGGATTGAGTAATCAAAATGTTAGCCAAGAAATTTCTGGCAAAGTCCAGGGTGAATCTACCTCTAAGGTAAAGGATCTTCCTTTTGGTGAGATGCCAGTCAAAAGAATGGAGGGAAGTAACAAAAAAGTTCAAATAATTCCTGCTGTTGAAAGAGAGCAACCCATTGCGTCTATTTCTGAAGAAAAGCCTTCAACAGGTGTTCCTGAGCAAGGGGACATACTTATTGACATTAATGATCGATTTCCTCCTGATTTCTTGTCTGATATGTTTTCACTTGCTAGAAATGATACTGTAACAGGGGTTGTTCTACCTACTGATCGAAATGGATTGAGTTTGAATATGGAGAATCATGAACCAAAGCACTGGTCTTTCTTCCAGAAACTGGCCCAAGATGATTTTGTGAGAAGAGATGTTTCTCTGATGGATCAAGACCATATTGGTTTTCCAATACATGCTAATGTTGTGGAGGGAATACCTGTGGAATATGTCTATCCACAAACTAAAGATGTTGTCTCTGTTGGTCTTGATTCTCACATGAACTTCCATTCAAACATACAGCAGCCCTCTCGTGGCTTCATTGGGCCAAATACCATGAATTTGCCTTCAGATTATGATCCTCCTCCAACCACCAGTATCCAAAGCATGCAGTTTGATGATGGTATAATAAACTCAAGGGTAGTTGAGCCAGATTATCAGGTAACAATTTTGTTGGACTTGTTTACCATTTAATTCAGTTGGCTCATGTTAAATAACCACTGGTTATCATTTGAAAGGATGAGAAAGTGGAAGCTCAGCATACAGGTTATTCTCTCATTAATCTCTCGTTGGCTGACTTTGATCCCAGTAGTCTTCAGGTACGTCAATGTAACTGTAACTAGAAACAAAAGGATGCCATTTAAATTTGTTTTTGCCTGAGTCTCACCAATAGTGGAACAAGGAGCATCTGCAATCTGGTGTACAAACTTTTTGATTATGCTTGTTATAAAAAATAGTTACTAAAAGAAAGTTCATATATTGAATAAAGGTTCCCACTGCTGAAATTATTATTATTGGAAGCTAAACTGACATATTTTTAAAATCATACTAATCCCGGGGTTGCACACACTGCTTAAATACATAAATGATTCATACACATGCTGCATGGTGATGCATTGTCCCTTGTAGAAGCTTCATGAAAAAATGACTTCTGCAATGTTATGATTGCTTCTGTTTGCATCTGGTTTGAATTTGAACTCCAGTCAGTTGTCATTGGTATCGCCATAATTCCTGAACTATCTTAAGAAAATACCTTAAGCCACACCAAATGTAGTTTGTATGCAATTTCTTTCACCCTAAACTTTGTGCACTTTCAAAGCTTAGGGGTTAACTAACAATTCCTTGACTCATTCTGTTGAAATGGATTCTGTCATGTCTGTTCCATGCGCCTCTGAACTGACTACGGTAGTTAGGAGGAACATTTAGAAGCAGATCTGTGTATTTGCAATGACCTTCTGCTGCTATGTTCTTAGATAATCAAGAATGAAGATCTTGAAGAGTTAAGAGAGCTGGGATCTGGAACATTTGGGACAGTCTACCATGGTAAGTGGAGAGGAACTGATGTCGCTATCAAGAGAATAAAAAAGACTTGTTTTACTGGCCGATCATCTGAGCAGGAGCGATTGGTGAGCTTTTTAAAGTCACATGGCTCTTCATTACATCTTTAAATCTATCCTGGAAGATTGACTTTGATTACGCACTGGCAAAGAAGTTATACCAGCTGGGAAGGAAATTTAATTACTAAATGTGTTTAACTATTATATCCATGTTATTTAAGTTCTCGTACAGAAATGGCAGACACTTAGTCTAGTTTTCTCTTCGATGATTTTTTCTGTAAAGCTTGTTTGTGCTGTATTTTGTAGACAGTAGAGTTCTGGCGTGAAGCTGAAATCCTTTCAAAGCTTCATCATCCAAATGTGGTAGCATTTTATGGTGTGGTGGAAGATGGACCTGGTGGTACACTTGCCACAGTCACAGAGTTCATGGTGAATGGTTCCCTCAGACATGTATTGCTTTCAAAGGATAGGTATTAAGATCAGCAATTCTGGATAATAATCCTATATTTCTTAGTTTAATTCTTTATTTTATAGATTCTTTCTTCTGTATTCATCCAGACATCTTGATCGTCGCAAACGAGCAATAATTGCATCTGATGCTGCTTTCGGAATGGAATACTTGCACTCCAAGAATATTGTGCACTTTGATTTGAAATGCGACAACTTACTTGTCAACCTGAAGGATCCTTCTCGACCTATTTGCAAGGTGATGGATGGATATAATTTGGTTTGGTTGCTTTCGTGTGGAACTTTACTCTGGAGTTTTGGGAATGCTTTCTCGAAAAGCTAATTACCAGTGTGAAAGTATGAGAGAATGATTGTTGCATAAAAAATCGGAGAAGAATAGTTTTAATAACTTAAACTGTAAATTCACTCTCCAGAATGGGGATTACACTTTCGTGAATCAATTATTTTCTCGCCAATCAAAACAAGGGAAAGCTTCTTCTTTAGGCTGATTTTTGGGTAAATTCACTCTCCAGAATGGGGATTACACTTTCGTGAATCAATTATTTTCTCACCAATCAAAACATGGGAAAGCTTCTTCTTTAGGCTGTAAATCAGTTATTTCCTCACCAATCAAAACAAGGGAAAGCTTCTTCTTTAGGCAGATAGCTTGTAACTTAAATTCTTCTGTTGTGTATGCAGGTGGGTGATTTTGGGCTGTCAAAAATCAAAAGGAATACCTTGGTTACTGGAGGTGTTAGAGGAACACTTCCTTGGATGGCTCCTGAACTATTAAATGGTAGCAGTAGTAAGGTTTCTGAAAAGGTATGTACTCTTCGTTTCATTGGAATTACAACATAGTTCAGCATTAAAACTAATCGCTAGCTCTTTCTATTCAGGCAAGATGATATGCTAATCATTCTTGCTAATCATATTCTCAATGCTTGCTCTTGTGTTTTCACTCTCTTATTTTCCGTCGATGATTCAATACTATTCGCTTGAATAGCTGGCAACTTTTTTTAGAGAATAAATTTCATTTATCAGTTGCTTAAGCCTTTTATAACTAGTTGCAATCGCGAAGAATTTTGTTTGTGTTAAAAGAAAAGAGTTTTTAGACATTGCTGCAAACGAATTTGCTAAATACTAAATGCTGTTTAATTTATCATTTGCTTCATTTGTTTCTTCTGGTTATTCTTGTCAGGTTGATGTTTTTTCTTTTGGGATTGTATTATGGGAGATTCTTACTGGTGAGGAGCCATATGCCAATATGCATTATGGAGCCATCATAGGTTTGTTTGATTCCTTGCAGTCCTATTTTGTCTCTTCTCTTTCAAGTAGAAATATTCTTGAATCAGTCTTTTCTTTGGCACCTGTAACTGTTTAATTTTACTTGAAGTACCCAAAGCATCTGAAACAATTGAAGCTTAATTTACCCTTCACAAGAGTAATTCAGTACCCAGACACCAATGGGAAGTGGGGAAGATTGTCTTTCCTTATCAGAAGTAGTTTTCTGGGTGATAAAAACTTTCTAATGTATTTGGGATAATTATTGTTGAAGAATTACAACTTGGTCTGCAACGCTTCCCTCTGATTTTTCCAAAGTAGGAAGCATTTGTGAAGCTCAACTAGCTTAGGTGTGGTCTTAATTTTGTAATAGGCTTAGTTGTTATTTAACAGGATAGAGTTTGTAAAATGTGTAATTTTTTTAAGTTGGTGAATGGGAAGAATAGCATTTAGCTTGTTCTTGTTTGGATAATATCATAGACGACAGTGTGGTGATGAATTAACCGGACTTTAGGTGAGAAATACTTCCACCTTTTGAGCTCTGATGTGGCTCGTCCACAAGGGCACGTGCGAGTACAGAAATCAAGTAATCATGATTTGGGCATTTAGGATATTTAAACATAGCACTTACTGGTTGCATTTCTGAGTATCCTTGCACATTAACCTAGCTTTAACCGGGAAAAGGTATTTTCTGGAAACTGTTTTGAAGAAAGATAAATATGTTGAGAAAAACAAAAGAAACTGATGCCACAGTTATCTGATTCTATTCAAGTTTCAGAGGAGGCGCTAAGCTTGGATTTATACTGGAGATTTATAAAATTCTTTCAATTGATTTTCGGATTGTGTTGCCAAATGATCTGATTCTTATAGTAGTCATACATTACTCCATGGTTGCTCTATTCAGGTATGCTAGTGAATAATCTTCCCAGCAAAAATGCAATTAAAACTGTTTCTTTGATTAATTACTCAAACATTTCCAAGATAAAGTGAAACATCCGAAGAAGATAACTGCGACTAAAGAAGCAGAAAGTCTAAATAGATAAGTTTACACTGTTTTCTTTATGCTTGTATTCGATTTCAGATCTAAAGGAGCTACTAATGTATAACATTTTGTCCACCTTCATTCTAGCTTTTCATCCGCTGATCTTTGTACATTACACTAGGGTTTCTCTGAACAAAAGGTTTAGATTGTGAGAAGGTAGGATATTTTTCTAAGATTTTTCCAAAATGAAGAGAATATCAAGTAATGATAATAAAACAGTTAGCTTCAAAATTGTTTGACAGAACTTAGTTCGGACTTCTGATTATTATTTGTAGGAAGATATGGCTTTTACCTGGTGAAAGGATTAAGATAGTGGTAGGTATAACACGGTTGTTTAATTACTAATGATTGTACATCTGGGCTAAGATTAACCTATGTGATACTGAAGTAGACTTGGTTTCCTGAATATTTCAGTTAGAAAAATAAAACACCTGAAAAGTATTATATTAATATTACTAGCCAGTTCTCAACCTTAGTGTAAATCCGCATTGTATGGCGTCAAAATCTGAAAAACTGCATTACTTATTCCCAAGTTCCTTGATTAATGTCTTCCATCACATGTTATGCGATCCCAAAGTAGATTCTTCTTAACAAAGGTGGAGTACAATTGATTGTTAGTTTAATCTCTGCAAAGCTGTAGAAATTCCATGTTCTTCAGTTTCTTGTAACTGCTTCATTCCATCATCATATCATTCCATATTAGTAGTCTAGTAACCCCCCTTAATGTGGACGGTGGTTGTATTATTCAAAAGTTTTTGGATTTTGCTTATTGCCCTTTTTTGTACCATGCCGTCTTCTTATCAAGGACTTAAGAAATAATGTTTGCCTGATGGAAGGTAAATTATTATGGGAGAAAAGATAGGTTCATCCATCAGGTGTGCAGGGTTTTAACTGTATTCACATGCATATCTAAGACGGATCCACTTCCAAGTTCTATATTACAAGCCTAATTTCTCAAGTCTGATGTATTCTGGCAAAGCATTAGTCTTTTGTCAAAAAATCTTACCAGCTGCTATTCATTTTTATTTTTTCCATTTTTGGTCTGGATCAGTTAGATAAGTCAGATTTTAGTTGAACGCTGCATGACACTTCCTTTTTTCTACAGGAGGCATTGTAAACAATACATTGCGACCACCTATACCAAGCTACTGCGACTCTGATTGGGGATTATTAATGGAGCAGTGTTGGGCTCCAGACCCCTCTGCACGGCCATCCTTCACTGAAATTGCGAGAAGGTTGCGCCTGATGACTACCGCAGCTCCAACCAAAGCACAAAACTATGCAAAACAGAATCAATTGGCTAAGTGATTATGCAGTATTGTATTCTACTCGTTGCCTCCAAATTTTCCACATAGGAGTTTCATAGTTTGGTTAATATTATGAGCATATTGACTGTGGGATGGGTTGTGGAACCCCCCAAGAGTTTCATATTAGGGTGTGAATAACATGTCATTGCGATTACGTCGCATAATGCATATGGAGATGCCTGCAAAAAGGTCAAACAGCAGTAAATATGTTGTATAGCATTATTTGTATCTATGTTATATATATAAATATCCAACTGAGTTTGCTTTGAAGTTTCATATTGGCTCAAACGATCTTTGTAATTTGTCTCCTCATGATGAAACATATATTTTTGGCCTTGAAAAATGAAAATGGTCCTCTAATTTTTTTCCATTTAGCTTTGTCAATGCTTTATAATTTATTTATTTATTTTTTTGTACAAGTAGAAACACTTCAAAATTCTATAAACATGCCATGAAAATGAACAAGTAAAGAAAAAAGAAAAAAGAAATAAAATCCTCAGAGGTGTTTCTGGGTTACGGGTAAAGAAGGGTAAAGGGAAGGGAGGGGGAAAAGAAAGTGATGGCAAAAGTAACAAATCTTCAGTTTCCACAAATTGTTCCAGAGGCATTCAAAAGCAGATTCCCAACTAAATGAACAACTCTGATTGCAAGTTCATCCTGGCCTGAGATATGCCGCTGCAGTTTCTCCCAACCACGTATCAGCTTTCCCAGGAAAAGGTTCACCAGCTAGTGAAATCCAATGTATTTGATAACTTTGAGTTGGCAATGGTCAAACCAAGATATTCTTCTCAACTGAAACATGAGAGTGTAAAAGGAGCTTGACTCTAGAAGAAGAAGAACACTATCCATTAAAGTTTGCACAGAGTGCACAATTTCCACAAAAAGGATGAAACGAAAACGGTTTGGCTAGTGAGCAATGCTTGCAAGATATGGTATTGCAGAATGCCAAATGAATAGATCACTTAGATTTCTATCTCATTCTTGCACCACATCCACTATCGCATGTAAGTTCAGCTCCATGGAAAACAATGCAAACAATTCTAGAAAACAGAAAAGAAAAAAATAAAACCACAACGGTAAAGGTCAACTCCAGTGTTGCAGAAAAATCTGACTGAAGGGTTCAGTGTTGCAGATGAAAGTCCTCATCAGCTTCAGGTAAAAATGGTACAAGCCTCTGTTGTAATTCCTCCAATCCAGCCACAGAAACAGTTTAGATGCTTCAAGCACAGAATAAACATTAAATTGTTTGTTCTAAAGTTTTCTGGCCACATATAATTCAAAGAAAAGCAAACAAGTAGTATCATATCATCACAAGTATGAAAGTGAATACACATTCTGAAAAACAATTGCTAATATCAACCTTAAGAATAATGAAAGGAAATTACAAGAGTTGGTTTATTATGAGATGAAAATGATAAAATTTAGAAACAGCAGCAGCAACAACAACAACAACAACAACAACATCAACATACCTCGAATATTCCCAACTTGGTTAAAACATTAAAACACTAAAATTTAGAAACGCGAGATTAAAACATTAAGAAAGGCTTCAGATCAAATTTACCTTGAGGCAAAAAGAGCATTCCAGATCCCCCCTAACCTAAGTCGGCCTCTACCAGCGAAGCAACTGGTAGCCCTTTCATTCTTTTTTAACTTTTTGGAATTGTTATCCTTTAGTAACCCTTTTGCTCTCCTACAAAATTTGCACCAAAAAGTTATCTCATTTTTAAAATTAAACAAAAATATTTTCACCTTCGCACTCTAAAAGTTTCATTGTCATTTACATATTAAAAATAAAAAAGACAGTAAAAAGGTACCAGGAGAGGCCCTCCGTCTTAGGTATTTGGCAAAATGCAAATTCCGCCCCCCCAAGCAACTGCAGTAATTGTATGATAATTGAATTAGAAGTGCCATCCTTTCATTCGCCAAGATCTTTTTGCCTTTTCATTTCCACGAGCCTCTTTAATCTTCAAAAACAGCCGGTATGCCACTTCTACTTTCCTTGAATTCATTAGTTTGTTATTCAATTTGCTGCAAAGAATCCTGTTAGGGCAAAATCCTTTACTCAAGCATTCTTCCATGGCTAAAACGGCATTTTCAAGCTGCCCAATGTTGCAAAATCCATTTATGGCATACTCATAAACCTGCACATCTGAACAATAACCATTTTCTTGCATATCATGCCATATATTCAGCAAAGTTTGACATTTTCCAAACTTAGAAAGTTGCATAATCAACAGCTTATAGCAGTTGAGCGACATTTTACATCCAGCTTTTTTAGCCTTTTCGTAAATCATTAAAGCAGCATGAGGAGGGCCATAGCAGCACAAAGGCTCAATGAAGGAGGTGATGGTCCCTGCAGAGGGAACAATCCCCCGATACAACATTTGATCAAACATTTCAATAGCATCTGCTACTCTCCGAGCTTTCAAACAACCAGATATTAATATCACAAATGTAACCATGTTAGGTTCGCAGTTATTATCTAACAGTTTCTCAAAGTACCTCAACCCTTCATCCATCTCACCGGAGTGTACATAATTAGCAATCATTGCATTGTAAACCTCGACACCAAGTACATATTCCTCCTCCAACTCTCTGAAAACTTTAGCTGCACTATCGACTTGTCCAGCTCTCCCAAATCCTTCAATAATATAGCTATAGGTGGAGTTGTCTGCATCTATTCCGTCCTCCACCATTGCCTTCAAGTTCTTCTCAACGTCAGTAATTTTACCAAGCCTTGACCACCCTCCAATAACCAAATTGTAAGTCATTCTATCGAACGGAACCTTACCTCTCACCTTGTTCATTAACGAACAGGCAGTCCTGACATGTGATCGCCGAGTCAGGCATTTCATCAGAACATTGAATGTCTCAGTATTGCATTTTAAACCAAAATCCTTGAAATCTTCCCACATTTTGATACCTTTAGAAACTTGCCGAGCCCGAATAAAACAATCCACAACCACAGAAAGGGTATCACAATTAGGATATATTCCCTTGTCTGTCATGTCAGCAAGCATTTCCATAATATGTTTAAAATATTTTCTTCTCCCTAATGCTTTGAAAATCAGATTATAACTACACACATCTTTAGGAAACCCAGATTGTAGCACCGCCCAATTGAAAAACATAACCATGGAATCGCCACTTAAGTTCCCTCTACTTACTACTTTCTCAAGGATATCAATAGTAATATCAATCCCAACATTAGTTAAAGACTCCTCAACAGCACTTCTGCCACGGAGCTTCTGCAGGAAAATTCCTCGAAATTTTTCTTCAGGGGACAAAAACCCATCGACTGCAGCTGTCCTGATGGTAAATGAATCCGTAATTAAAGGTTTGTCGTAAATTTTCAAAGAGCTTCTGGGGATAGGTAAAATATCAGAGAGTTGACTCAAAATGGGGGATTCATCCACATGAACGTCCTGATTACACAAATGGTTCAGTAATGGTGGGTCGTTTTTGAAATTGTTGGGAGTTTCATAGGTTGAAAAGGGAAGTAGAAAAGTTAGCAGAGGTGAACTGGAAAAGGGTGATATCAAAGAGCAAGTATACCTTTGGCTTACCAAGTGTAATCGTGTGAGTAGCATTTGGGGTGGTGGTGGTGGTGGTCAGCGGGAGAAAAGTAGGAATCCCTTTTATATCACACTAGCTTTGGGTTCACCACAAATTGTGTGGTACCCAAGTAGAAATTAATAGAAACAGGGTATGGGTACTAAATTCCAATCGAAACGCTGTAGGGCTGCCACTGCACCACATCATTTACCGAAAAAATGCGTCCTCACTGTCATTCCACCAGTTTCACAGTTAGCGGAACTGCACTTTCCTGCTCTTTTCATTTTGGATATCGCTTCAGAAAGGCATACGGTGATGTCCAGTAAAGCTATACCTTTGACAACAGGCAGGCGTAGAAACTTCCTGATAAGAATTAGAAACATAGTGAAAAAAAGATTAACCACGAAAAGTTCAGTGCGAACATTATCAAATCCAAATTGCAAAATCATCCACATGTGGTATATTACATGCCTGCATTTTCAAAACTGTTTTCAGGCATTTTCATCGGGGAATATTTATACACACAACAATCCACAGAAATGAAGCACACATTAACCAGAAGACATTAATGAGAGATGATACAGAGATGACTCAAACACAAGGTGGACAGAAAACAATGAAAAATATAATGGAAGCCAAACAAGAGCAATCTGGCAAGCAACCAAAAAACGTAATTTAAATACGGCTTCAGGTATATGAACACTAACTTCGCAACGGCAGTTGTCAGTACTTTTGAAATGAAATTCTGCTTCGGGTCTTGATTACAGAGGCAACAAAAACAACAAATTGGTTGACCCCAATACAAGATAGATAAAAAAAAAAAAATCAAACACTTAGCATACACATCTACCACATCAACAGAATTTGGACTTGAACGCGTGTAAATTAAACAGATGCAAGCAGAACCTACCATCTTCAACCAATGATAATACAAGAAATTAAAGATTTTCTTTTTATAATTCAAAAAAAGGCAATGAAAACAGAAACCAAAAAATGAAAAACACTAGCTTTGAAAGGAAGAACAAGAAGAAAAAAGGGCACAAAGTTTTTCAACTTAATCTGGACAAACAGCTAAACCCCATAAAAAAAAAAACGAAGATAAAATCATAGTAATTCAAATGAGCAACAGTTATGATAGTACCTGCAGAATCATGGATTCTTCCAGCTCTGTGCTTCTGTCTGGAAGAGGGAAAGAAGGAAAGAGTAGACAGACCAATATTTTATTTTTTCCCGAGAAATATTATTATAAAGTTGGGCTGAAATCTAATCTGGGTTTGCAAAGATTTTTTCTCAGGCCCAAATTCTACTTACCCACATAGTCCACAGATAGTGCTAGTAGTCGTCCAACAAAATTTGTAAACATTCCAAGTTTTTTTTTTTTTTTTGTAATTTTTTAACTATGATACTTTGTGATTTTGTAATAGTGTCGGTGATAATGAGAACACTGACCCGGTAAAAAGGAAAAAAAGAAAAAAGAAAAAGAGAAATGAAAATCCAGCTTTTTTTTTTTTTTTTTGAGCTGTTTCGTAAATCACAAAAGCGGCATGAGAAGGGCTATAAGGAAAACACAAATGGTGTGGTACATATTCCTAATAATGCTGTGTTTCATAAAATTTGTATGGTGTGAGGACTTAAGAGACCACGGAGGATTGTTTGTGTCCCGGCATATATGTTTGCATTTATAAATTGATTTCATTTTGTAAAACGGAGATGATTTTTGTAGATTTCTTCAGTTTGATCGAGAGATCAGAAAGATATGCGGGATCAAATTATATTTTCTCAGTCCAAAAATTATGGTCAAGTTTGGATTTTTATTTTTAATTTAATTTGACTAAAAATAAAAATCTAAATTGAAAAATAATTTTGGGACGGAGGGAATATTACTCTCTCAGATCGTGAAAATCATTAGGTTGATTTCTTCCTAACATTTAGGTTAACCACTTAGGTCAAAGTCATGCGAAGCCTTATGCTGTACTGAGATGACAATATGACATATTCATTCCAAATGTATTATAATTTACATTCTTTAATTATAATTTCATGTAACTATTCAATAATGTAATCCGATCCCTTACCCCTTGGTTAATATTTACGTCTAAGTATCTTAATCAATGTTACCTTTGATCAATATTATTAGAATGTACTCCCTCCGTCCCATAATTATTGTTCAGTTTGGGTTTTCATTTCTAGTTCAAATTGTACTAAAAATGAAATCTCAAACTGGACAATAATTTTGAGACAAAGAGAGTATAATTATTACTTCAGGATCAATATGCGTATCCATGAAATAAGTATTTTCATTATAATGTACCATGCACCCTATAACTAAGTGTAACATGTAAGTTACGGTTAAAGGATTCTCATAAAATCGAATTTGATCATCAAACTAATTAACATATATTAAACATCACCCCAACCCAACAAACTGCCCGCCTAATCAACTTACAAGTTTTTTGTCAATTAAAAAATATGAAAATATATATTTTATTTTTGGTTGCTAGTAGAAGTTGGATAAGTTATTGTGAAAATAAGCACTTGGCTTATAATTATTAACCCCAAAAAAAAGTGCTTATTCAACAAAAAAGGAAAATATTTGCAAATACTTAATCATCTTTCAGTAAGTGCTCCTTGTACATGTCCACTAATATTAAATAAATAATATCCACTTCCAAAGTTTCCTCCCCTATATATGTGTCCTCCTAGCTACTCTCTACACATTTTCCCCGTTTGGATGTTGTCCCAAAAGGACTTACGGGGAACACTGAAATATATGGGAGAGAAAGAAGGAAATGTTTTGCTTCTTAAGTGGCAGAAAAGCCCTCCACTCACTTGGTTGGCTCTTGGCTCCAACTGCATGGATTGCAATGAAATTAGGGTTTTGGTTTCTCATTCTCCTGTGAACCAAAATTCATGTTGGCATATTCTACAGCAATGTGATATGGTTTCTCAATCAATTGGTTACATATTACAAAAGCTTCCTTGAGTTCCTAGCTAGAGTGGATTTCAAAGATACGAATATAGGCTGCTTCACCTCCACCTTTAATCTACCCGAGAATGTTGGAGTTGCGTTGACAGTTCCTCATGTGGGGAGCTGATATTCGGGAAGTTCTTTTGAGGCTTGGTGGTGACTTTGTGGACTGCTTCGTTGGCTTCTTTGAAATCCAATGTTGAGATTAGGTGAATGCATCAATGGATTTAGAGAAAAATATTAGATTTAAGAGGATTTATCATTAGTTAGATATGCATATTTTAACACAAGAAGATCAGTCCCTCAATGGAATCACTGATGTTCCGTTTATCTTCATTCGAGCTTTTTTAGTTATAGTTTGATCCATCTACAAAGTGAGATATGATGATCATCTCGCTTGTTTTACTATATATCCAGAAAATATCGTAAATTGTTTTCACTACAAGAAAAAAGATTTTGCTGACACCCAAAATTGTCTTGATAGCATGGTTTTTAAGGTATTTTGCCCATTCATTACATTGCTTCCGAGTGCCATATATACCGGTGTCACATTAGATGATAATCCTTACATGACATTGCAAAGTGTTAAGATATATATTGGCATTATCACGTGCTTAGTTAACAAGGCAATTTTTAATGTTTTATTAGATGGCTTTTCCCCACACTTCTAAACGCCATTATAGATGTGGCCGTTTTTTTCAAAATATAATTAAAATATATTTCTTTTTGTAAAGCTACTCTGGTTGTAGTCGCGTGGTGCGCGATCAATTTATATTTTTATTATATTTTATAAATAAATATTAGAATCAATTACCAAAAAAGTCTCAAAAAGTTATCAACTATATTCAATTAAAACTAAAAATTTAAACGACCTTAAGTGCCCCCAAAAAATATTGGCTTTGTTTTTATTCACTTTTTCATAACGGTCTCGTCAAATTATTAACGGTCAACGAAGTCAACATGTAAAACTCAAGTGTGTTGGCTAAGGGCATGGACCGTCCAAAAAAAATAAAAAATAAAATAACCCCCTCCTTTATTTCCTTCCATATTTCCTTCCATGATAATCCGGGCCTCAATCAAAAGATAGCAACAAAAAAATCCAATGGACTTATCATCCAATTAGACTGAATGCGCTCTACCTCTATTGAGCTCAATTGAGAACTCCCACCCCACCATGAACAAGACCCAAGATCTCTTTGTTATTAGAATCCTTCCTCAAATTGCGTTGAGAAGAGACTCCGATCTGGGCTCTTGAAGAAGAATCCAATCTCTAAAATGTTAGTATTGGGCACATCCCTAAAAGTGGAAAACCCTAAATACCCATCAACGTCAATTCCACCAACTGGCCCTGTTGCTTTGCCAAAATTCGACGGAAACAACACCCAAACTCCAAATTTTACTCCAAAGTGAGAATTCATCTAACCGTTGAAGCATGGACCTCAGCTCCTTAACATTATCAATAAAGCAAATCGCATGGAGAAGATCATCTTTTCTGTCCAAATGTTAACATAAATTCCCTCAAACAAGCCTTGTGGGTTCTTCCTCTCGCAAATTTTTTTTTTTTTTTTCCTTCTTTCGTTCTCCAATTTGGCACCTGATGCATAACTTCAATTTCATGATGGACTACTGCTTCAATACAACAGCCTACAAGTTTTTGAGAAATTAGTATCATCTCATGCATTCCCCGCAATGTTCCCGCTGCTGCTATTACCTTTCAGCATCTTCTGAAAGTGCCAGCGTCTGGACGAATTCTGTTAAACACTTTATCTGTCGAGCCTGCTAGCCAAACATCAACACAAAATGTTTGAAGAAAGTCATTGCAGAGTATATGAAGTAAGCTAACCATACATGCAAGTAAGTGCCAAGTGTAGTAAGGTTTCAAGATATAAGATTAGTAAAAAAGAACCTGTGTACGAAGAGTTACATTAAAATAATGGCCTTAAAGGTTCGTCATGGTGGTCAGCAATATGAGCCAAATCCAAGAGCTCTCAATTGATAACAAACAAGCACAATTGGCAGGGAATTTGCTTAACATGTCAACAGTAGATACTTTCTCTCTTGCAGTTTTACCTTCCTTGATCCATTTTTCAAAATTTTTATCCGAGAACTCATGCATTTAGATTTATACTCTACTTCACGTGTCATCTAATATTTTAAACTTCAATTAATTAGCTACTACAAAAATTAGAAAAAAAATAAAAGAACCGACTTTGCAAACACATATAGTATTACTGAAAGCTAACGAAAAGAGATACTATAAAACAAACATGATTCAAATCAAAACCCCAAGAAAGAATCAGAAAAGAAAAATTTTTGTGTACCATCCGTCAGGCACAAAATTCAAAACAAATAAAATTATCAAGCAAAATAGTTTATAGTTCTATCTTCATTCATTGACACAGCAAAGGAGTGGTCTTTGAATCAAGAGAAAAGCCATTTAAGAGGGGTATACTGAAAATAGGATTAAACTGATACTGCATATGAGTTCACCAGCATCAGATAACATGCAGTCAATATATAGCATCAGATGTCATAGATGAACCAACTAACTTAATAGTGGCTTTGATATGTCCTCAGAGGCGGCAACTTTCCCAAGTCCAATAGTCAAATAATAAAATTGAACATCCACAGTTGGAACTTGGAAAAATTTTTCTCATTATTAAAAATTTTATATTACTACAAGTAGCTTATTTCAGTGAAGGCGACACTATAACCTTCTAAAACTACAAGTAGCTTATTTCAGTGAAGGCGACACTATAACCTTCTCTTTTAGAAGACCACACAATAACCTATCGACTCAAATAGCAAGTTGAATTGTTAGTCTATTATGTTACCACAAAAAAACACTGCTCCAACTCACAAGCCAAGAATTAATGTAGCAAATCCTATCTGGACAAAAAAATAAGTTTCAAACTTCGTAGTTAAAGTCCAGTGTGCTACTAACTATGCATAGCAACAAATATAAGGTAACTGTGAATCCCCGACCAAGCTAGCTGGTCCCTTGTCCCACATCGGCCAAGGAGGGGAAGGATAATCAGTATAACTCAGCAGCTAGGTCTATCAATTAACTTGAGTTGATCATTTTTGGGTACAGCAAGGACAAATATCTAAATAGTTATTGGGACATAGATCACCTCTGAGCTCATAGGAGGTGTGAGACAAGTGAAACGTATCTGTTCTAGGGGAGCCTGGGCCAACTGTTTGTGCTGTGTGTTGTGTTGTGTTATATGTCTTGGGCCTTGCGTGGACGCAAGGATCCGAAGGAGGGGTGATTGTGAAGCCCGACCAAGCTAGTATGTCAAGCTAGTATGTCAAGCTAGCTGGTCCCTTGACTACATCGGCCAATCGGCCAAGGAGGGGAAGGATGATCAAAGTCAGCAGCTAGGTCTACTAATTAACTTGGGTTAATCATTTTGGGTACAACAAGGACGAACACAAAAATAGTTATTGGGACAGACCTGGCAGCTGAGACGTTACACTCAAATAGTTATTGGGACAGACCTGGCAGCTGAAAGTAACCCAACATAACATCTAAAACATCATTCTGGACGGCAAATTTACTTATTAATATCTGAAAAAAATTAGGAAGAACAAAATAAGCTTAGGATTTAAATTGTAGCCAAAAATAGCTGTCTCGCGCTTCAAACACGCGAAAAAAACAAAATTCGCGTTTTGAAAACGCTAAAAAGCAAACTTCGCGTTTTGAAAACGCTAAAATTAATTTTTCGCGTTTTAGAAACGCGAAAAATAAGAAGAAGTAATTAATTTAACTTAATCCTAATTAATTAATGGTAAAAGAATTGAATAAATATCAATTCGCGTTTTCAAAGCGCGAAAAAAATTAAAATTTTTTTTTATTTAAATAAAAAAGAAAATAGGCATAAAAATATGATTAATTTGACTAGTTTAAAACGTTATAGGGAAATTGACTTCAAAAAATTATTAAATTTGAATAATGGTAACAGAAAATTTTAAAATTATAATTGTAATCATTAAATTTTGAATAGAGCTATAAAGAGGAAAATTATATTGATAATTTTAATAATACGAAAATTAAATTTTGAATAAGAATATAATATTATAATTGATACTCATTAAATTAAATAGAGCTATACTAAATATAAATTATTAAAAGTATGATATAGTTATTATAATGTATTAAATTTTTAGAACATTATATTAAAAAATTTAATAATGATTATATTAAAAATTTTTATTAAAAATGTAATCGTTATTTTATAAAATAATTTTATATGAAAAATTTTCAATAATGATAATGACGTAATTTTATGGATTTAATTAGATGTAATTTAATTTACAAATTATTTTTATTAATTATGATGGTTTTAATATAAGAAAAAAGCTTAAAATAGGAATAAATTTTATTAAATATTTATTATAATTTACCAACGCTTAAAATGAAGCAATTATTGTCTATTCTTCGGAAACCTCACAGGGGAGACAGCAAAAATGTCGAAGCGAGGACGCGGAGGATCGGCGAGTAACAAGTTTAGGATGTCTCTGGGTCTTCCAGTGGCTGCGACGGTGAATTGCACCGACAACACCGGGGTAAAGAACCTTTACATCATTTCAGTGAAGGGAATGAAAGGTAGGCTCAACCGTCTCCCTTCTGATTGCATCGATGACATGGTTATGGGCACCGTCAAGAAGGTTAAGCCCGATCTCAGTCAGAAAGAAGGTCATGCCCGCAGTCATTGTCTGCTAGCGCAAGCCATGGCGCCGAAAAAACGGTGTCTACATGTACGTTGAAAATAATGCTGGAGTGATTGTTAATCCCAAGGGAAAAATGAAAGGTTCTGCAATCAATGGTCCTATTGGAAAGGAGTGTGATGATCTTTGGCCTCGAATTGCAAGTGCTGCCAATGCGATTGTTTAATGCACCGCATATTAATTTTGAAGAGAACTTTAGTTTACTGAATGTTTGTTTTAGGTATCTGGTACTATTCTTTTGTGGATGTGGTAATTTTAATAGACGGTTGGTATGTAAGAACTAAGAATTACATCTTTTTTTTGGATAAACTAAATACTTTGATGTTTGTTTTTTTTTTTAAAAAAAAAGATGAAGCAACTATTAATTATGAAAAAAATATAAGAAAGTTTGAAGATGTGTTTCGATTTGATCAGCGAAGATGTGTTTTATAAATATTAATTATTGTATTTACGATGCAGGTGAAATCAAACTACTAAGAATATTCATACAAGTCATAACTAAAGGTAAAAAAAATAAAACAAGTCATAACAAAAGGAAAAAAAAACAGAAATGAACAAAAGGAAAAAAAAATACAAGTCTAATAATACTACATAAGAAGTCTAGTACCCTACTTCTTCTTGGGCTTTTTAGCCCGAAAAAGGTTATAAGTCAATCTATCGGGCTCCTTCGTCACTCTCTGGCCTTTACTCACAGCCAACGGTGGAGTCCCTAGAGTCTGACTCAATCCCTGCTCCTCATGGCGCTGATAACCCTGACCCTCAAACTAATCATCCTGGTCTGCATCCCAAGCTTCATCCTCAGCCTCATCCTCAGCCTCATCTTCACCCTGACTCTCACACTCACCTCCAGCTGGGTCATCAGCCTGATGCTGACTCGTAACACCCTCGAACATACTCGAAAGAAAGTTACTCGTGTAATGTATCGACTGGCCATCTAGCGAACTCTGCTGAAACCAAGAAAAGTCAATAAAAGAATCTCCAAACTGATGCTGAGAAGTCTGAGGGGAGGAAAACTGAGTGAAGGCAAAATGGGACTGCTGGTGCTGGGGAGACATAATCGGACGGTAAAACGCCTGTTGGGTCGGCGAAGAATGATGTGGAGACTGATGGGATGAATGATGTGGAGACTGATGGGCTGAATGCTGTCGAGAATGGAGTGGAGACTGATGGGATGAACCGCCAGTGAAGGGAATATGAGACTGCTGATGCTGGGAGGACTGATGTGGCTGAGTGGATGTGATTGTCTCTTGCCCCCCACGCCCACGCTGAGACCTGCGCGAACGCCTCGGAGGTCTGGGTGGTGGATGTTGCTGGGTCGGGTCTACAGGTGCAAGTTCTTGACTCAAAATGTCATTAACCTCAACATGCCTATCGAGATCGTGACGTACAACATTCGTTACATTGACGGACAACGCCCGCTCAGCAACCTGGGCAATCTCGCCTAAGCGATCATAACCAAAGGAGGCCGCGTCGAAAGTACACTGGCCTATAATACTCAGACTACGAACGTCCTCCATCAATGTGACCTGAAATTTTTATTAGAAAGAATCATAAATCGACGACAGTGTTAATAAAAAGAACCAAATGGACTGTAGGCGAAATACTCACCATGAGACGCAAGGTCTCTGCAGAGCCGTGAAAACCCCTCGCATTTTCAGAGTCCGTCGGATCCGTAACATATTTCACAGTAACCTGATGGTACCACAAGAGATACTCCGGATCTGCGGAAGGCTCGCCAACATAATCATCATCAGTCCCCACAAGTCGGCCGTGGCGATAATTCCAAACCTGGAGATATATCCCTAGTTGTTGTAACCATCTCCTATCGGATCCTCCAAACGGCTTCCTCTTGAGCAGGCTAGTAATTTCCGCCGCAGTGAGAAGTAATGCGTCGCCGGGTATCCGCTGGTGATAACCAAATTGGCGAAATACCCTACTGGGGTTGTGTGGCGCAACGACATCACCGCAGATGAGCCATGTCTGAGATCACCATATGCCATGTCCCACAAGACAAACCCTGGCAATACGACCCAGAAGAGTCGTGTACGGCATCCATACAAACTGCAATGGTAATTAAGTAAGAGACGCGTAATTAAAAGTCCGCCACCGTTAAAAAAAATGAATAAAACATAAGTTATACTAATTGAATAGAATACTAACATCAGACTCTGCGAGAACTGCAAGCTGATCCAGGTACGCGGCCAAATTGAACCGCGTGATACCTTGAACTTTTTTCTCACGGGACCACCTGCACGGAGAAAGTAACATTAAATTGAGACATGACAGTACAAATCACAATGTCAAAATTTACGAAGGTTTGATGTATAAGATTACCTCGTGCCCAATGGACAATGAGATAGATCGAGCTCCCCACCCAGTATCTTGGGCTGAACCGTCAAAATCCGCTCCCAGGCCCAGAGCTAATTCAGAATGAAGAAATCATTAGCTAAAATCACTAATAATTATGGGTCTCTGGGCGCCATCGCTCCACAAGAGCTGTGAACAGGGCATGGTCACATCTTATGGACCCAACTCTAGAGAACGGCCCAAAACCAAATTTCTCAATATATTCCTTTGTCAACCTCGGTGTATCTTTTATTAATTTCCACGCGGCGCTATCTACGCGCTTGGGCTCCGAAATCCCTATATCATACTGTGCACCATGGAATATATTGTGTGACCTATGGGCGTTTTGGAGAAACAACAAACTACTGTCTCTGGGTCCCTGCCGTAGCTTCTTTGAGGTAGATTAGGAGGAAGAAGATGATCCAATGTCTATGGCTAGTACAATTTACAAATAATTTTAGTAAGTACAGATTAATATTAATTATCCTTTTTTATTATCCTATACATTAAAAAATCCAACCCTTAAATTTTAATAAATACGGATTAATATTATTATTCTTTTTTATTATCCTATATATTAAAAAATTCGACCCTAAATTTTATTATCCTAAACTCACTACTCTAAACCCAACCCAATACCCAACCCCCTAAACCCACTCCTCTAAACCCAACCCAATCCCCAACCCCCTAAACCCACTCCTCTAAACCCAACCCAACCCCCAACCCCCTAAACCCACTCCTCTAAACCCAACCCAATCCCCAACCCAAAACCCACATTCTAAACCCAACCCAATCCCCCAAACCCTAAACCCCCTAAGCCCAACACCCCACAAACCCTAAGCCCATCCCTAAACCTACCCCCTCTAAACCCCCGCATTCGCCACCCCCGGCCGCCGGCAACACCTTAGAAACCTCCATCAATCCGAAAATTTTTTCGCCCAACCCAATCCCAATTTTTTTTTAAAAATCCACAATTACAACACCTATAATACTAGATCTATTAACGGAGTATTAAATCACGAAATAAAATTAAAAATAAAATGAACACAAAATTTATAGGAATCGAAAAATTAAAAAAAAAAACGATTCAATGAGAGCAAAAAACACAACTTACCTCGATATATAGCCCACAAAATGCAAAAAATTAATGCCGAAACTCGATTCCGGCAACGATCCCGGAAAAACCGCCGGTTTCAATGGAGTACGTCGGATATATTTTTCTGTTTGAGAAACATCAACCCGAAACGCGAAAACTTTATTTAACCACACAGTTTCGCGTTTCAGAAACGCGAAACTAGCTATATCCCAATAATCGCGTTTCAGAAGCGCGAAAACCACAAAATGCTCTCTCTTTTTTCGCGTTTCAGAAACACGATTTTAGTTTAAAACTGAAAAATAAAAACGTTATTTACACAACTCATTTATCGTTCGGTACAACTAAGCCAACTGTGTTTATTTCAGTGATGAATAAACAAATAACTACTTTTCTTACCCTAAAGTGAATGATCCTTTAGTGTTTATCAAATAATTAGTGCTTTATTCGACATGTATATATCCTATCACTCCACCACTATAGTAATAATTAGTAATATTACTAAAACGAACTGCGACGTTTTTTTTACAAAAATATTACTAATATAAATTATAGAAACATCCAAACCAACACACTAACACAAATACAAACGCAAACTGATTCATCCTCTGAGGTTTACTACACATCATCAGAATCATCAGAATTGATATTAGGCACACCACGAATTCCATATGGATCAGATGGTGGATGAGAAAAAGGGCATTCCACAGCATCATGATCTAAAATTTCACATTGTGCGCAAACTCTCGCATATGGGCAAGCCCTGGCATTATGGCCCTGTAGCTTACATAAACTGCAAGTTTGGAGTCTTCGCTAGTCAGATTTGCTTGTATAATCCATCACACCTTTTTTCCGATTCACACGCTTCCGACCCCGGCCAGCATGGTGGACAAGTTTAGTGTCATCTGGCCTGATCTGCCACGTTGCCTTTGGAGATGGTTCCATGATTGGGTTGAATTCTCCAGAAAACTGCTGGTACCATTGCTGCATAGTGTAACATGGATCAAAAAGTGGGAAGGGATCGTCACCTAGCTCACGGGCAACTCGAAGTGCATGGGAACAAGGAAATCTGAAAGTCTGCCACCTTTCGCAAGTGCACTCTCGATTTGCATACAACACAACTTGCTTCTCCTCAGCCTTCCATGGTTGATTATCAGGTGCTAGTGTAACCATTTCGTACTTCTGGTTTCTCTTGCTAAACCGGTTGACCTTTTACCTCAATGATTTCTTACGGGCCTCTTCATACAGTTTCATTGGCTTAGGAGGTAGAACATTCTGACATTTTTGGATCATAACAATGTTTGCCTGAAACATATTGTTGCTTTTCTGAAAGGATGCTAGGATCAAAGCTGTGATCGGGAAGAATCAAGCACCTTTCAGCACATTATTGAAGCTCTCTGAAATGTTAATGGTCATTTCTCCCCAATGATGCCCTCCATCGTGTAAACAGGTCAATTTCTCAACACCCAGCTTCTGAAGCCAACGAGCAGCAGGCTCATTTTTTTCTTCTAATTTTTGCCACTCTGCCAAATACCTTGTCTTTTGCGTCGCTGAACCAATCATTTGACAGTTGCCTCCCAGTTTCTCCTTTCGAAAATGCCCAACCAAGTTTGCTTTAACATGCTCTAGACAATACCGGTGGACTCCCATCTCTGGGAATTTTTGCAACATGATGTCCGTGGCAGTAAGGATACCCTGATTTCGATCAGAGATAATACAGGTCTTCCTATCCTGTAGAACAAACTTTTTCAAATACTTCAAAAACCATTTCCAGCTGTGTATAGTCTCTTCGTCCACAAGAGCAAATGCGATGGGAACAATCGTGCCATTTGCGCACTTTACGCATGCCACAATTAGTTTTCCTTTGTAGGATCCTCGCACGTGAGTGGCATCGATGGTTATTACTGGCCAGCAAGCATGAAATAACTGTATAGATGGCTCAAATGCCCAGAAAACATACCTACATACAAACCTTTGCGAGCTTCCTGAATTTTCCTTCAACTTGAATTGCACGCAAGTGTCCGGGTTTGACATGAAAAAGGCATCGAGGAAGCTGGGCAGTTGTTGAAAATTACTTTCCCATGTATCATACAGAGCCTCAAGTGCTTTTCTTCTACCATGCCATGCCTTCTTGCAGCTACATTCGACTTGGTACCTCTTCAAAACTTCTGTTTGAATTTGGGCAACTACAAAATCTGGATGTTTTCGCACATTTTGGGCAACCAGTCTAGCAATCATAGAAGACGTGACGTTTCGGGACTCGTTTCTCTTGTTTGCCCCAAGACAGTTGTGGGAATCGGACCATACCACGATTTTCCAAGTATCGGTGGCCTTCTGTAGCGAAACTCGCGCCTTCCACAGATAATCATAGCCGTGGAGACACTCTTTCGGATATTTGGGTCCACAGGTCTCGCATTCGACATACCATGTTCGTTTAGAGCTCGTTTTCACCCGGAAAGTCCGACCATTTACCAAGTTCCATTCTCACACTGCCGCTTGTGCCTTAGGCTTGTTGGCGAAATGTATATCAAGGCCTAGCGTCAACGGATTGCCATCCCACATTTTAATCCCATCACAATCTACTTCCTCTAAAGTCTTGTCCCATCCACTTATGTCGTCGAAAACATATGGGACTGAAGAAGATGACTCAAAATCAGTGTCGTCATCTGAGTCCTCATCCGATGGGACGTACTCATCATCACTGCT
This sequence comes from Oldenlandia corymbosa var. corymbosa, assembly GCA_949775105.1. NCBI lineage: Eukaryota > Viridiplantae > Streptophyta > Magnoliopsida > Gentianales > Rubiaceae > Oldenlandia > Oldenlandia corymbosa. The sequence goes on along the minus strand of OX459118.1, from coordinate 28,860,725 downwards.
TTCGACACCCCCGCCATCTTCATCTTCATCTGTATCTTCATCTTTATCTTCATCTTCATCTCCATCTTCATTGTCTTCAACTGTTCTACCACCACTAGTGCTGGCACCAATATCCTGGCCAGATGTACTTGCATAAACATGGCCTGTTCTCTCAACATTTTCAGGGTACAATTCTGGCCATTTATCAGCACAAAGATAAATGAACCGAACAGTATTATCATCATTAATGTGCACACGAGACCTTTATCCTGACCTCTCTGTCCATACCAAAGAAAAATCAATATACAGCCCTTCTCTATCAACTTCCATCACACCACATACCTTATCAACAAGTTCCGAGAAATCTAACATACGATCAATGATAAGATAACCGTCCGGTGCATCCCGCTGTACCGTGATAGTCCCATCAGGTTCAGTTGTATAAGTAGTATTCCAGTATACTTTCAGACGAACTGTTTCCGTGAAAGACATTTGCGGCCTGCAAAATCAATTCCTACGAAATTAGAACACTAGCATACATTTTGAATTTTCGTTTTGCGGAAACAATATTTACCCCGTTTACAGATTTAATAATTTCAAAAGAACAACTATACGCCTAAATTTACAAATTTATTTCTATGCTAAACATTAATATTAAATCTAAACCTTATGCCCGAATTACATAATTTATTCTTATGCTAAAAATATTCAAAAATTCAATATCATTATTATAATTTTATTTTATTTTACAGAAATCGATATACAATAATTTACAACGCTCATCTAATTTAACATTCTATTAACTAATATTTCTTTCAATTCACTTTATCAGCCTAATTAAAAAATCACCGTTAATTGACTAAATCACAATTATTTATTAACTAATAATAATGCGTAAATCATCCTATGCTCACAATAAGGCAAAAAAAAGTACATATTTTCTATAACGAAATAAACTTACCTGAATGTTGAAGGAAATGAGAGCTTTCACAGATTCAGGACTCAAATCAATCTTCTTTAACTTCGGAGCAACTTCTCAAATGAAGGAAATGAGAGCTTTCACGGATTCAGTCAAGTCCTTCGGTGTGAAACTTAAAATCGGAGCTCAACAGAATGAAATAAGTTTAGGAAGAAAAATCGGAGCTCAACAGAATGGAAAAAGTTTGCGAAAAAATGCTGTTATTTTGCTTGGTTTGGTATATAAATCTTAATTTTGCGTTTACAAAATGCGAATACACTCAAAGACTTATCATCAAAATACACGTGGAGCCGAATTAGTGGATGAGGAGATTTTCTGGATATTTTCGTGTTTTTAAAACGCTAAAATTATTTTTCGCGCTTTCAAAACGCTAGAAAACTTTTTTCGCGTTTTCAAAACGCTAAGTTGTTATTCTCAATCCGCAATTTATTTAAAATTTATAGCGTTTCGCCTTTTTAAAACGCGAAAATAATTTTTCGCGTTTCTGAAACGCTATTTAGGTTTTTCGCGTTTCCAAAACGCGAAAAATGGTTCTCCTTTTTTAATTCAATTTTTTTTCTCCTTTCGTCCCGGTTGAATTTGGGAAAACATGATTAAAATGATTCGCGTTTCACAAACGCGAATTGTTAATCTAATTTTCTTGTTTCGCGTTTTGAAAGCGCGAAAACATTATATTTGTCCACAAAATAAACCCTACACATTTTTTGTTCCACAATTATGGGTTTGACTCACCCAAAAGTCAAGCACCCCATTGTGGACCAGTATGTATGCTCTAATTCAAGAGCATAACATGACTAAATTGAGCATACCAGCATAAAATCCTATTGCTCTGTTATCCAAACACTTAAAGCACAACATTTCTTTAGCACGGTTACAGCAAAAACATTATTCGGAGCAATCTTTCGCAAATTGAAAAAAGAAGGCAGCTGGCCCTCTCGTGATGGCAAATTTAACGAATTAGTTTATGCAGAGCATCTAAAAAGCCTAACAAAAGTCAATTTTTGGTGCAGACTACACGAATTATAGATCCATAAAGCAACACCGAAACAGATTTCACCGGCTAAATTCAGAGATCTCCCATGCAATTCTTTCTTCCTTCTAGCAATTTAAGCAAAGAAGAACCTTAATCAGTTTATGAATTGAACGGAAATACGATGCTTGGTTGGGACGAAAGATCATCAGAGATAACCTCTAAAGTTATTGCCTCTTCTCACAGAACCAACCAAAATTCAAGACTTCTTACATCAGCACAAGATTTCTTATATGCAAAAACACGAACGAATTTGTCAATTGCCGGAAATCGAATAAAAGAATAACACTAAATCAATTCCCAATTGTCACTTTCATCACCATCGGCATTACCATCGTCACGATCACAAGGAAAGCTAGAGAGGGTAAGGACATCCAAATCCATTTGTTGCGGATGAACACATAAAGTTCTTCCTCAATCCGACGGGTAACTAATTCCTAATCCTAAGGGATTGTGGGAAAATCCAAATTCCTAATTGCTAAGAAATTGGGAGGATCGGATTGAATTCCTAGTCCTACCCATGAGGATTTGGGGTCTGGGGGTGCAGAGAATCATTGTTTCAAAATCGCTGTTAGAGAGAATCGGTGTTTTGGAAAGACGGGGTGAAAAAGAATGGTAGAGGAGGGGAAGACCGACGTCAAAACGACGTCCAAGCTTTGTATGGGCATCAAAACGATGTCGTTTTGATGTTCAAGGTTTTAATTTTTTATTTTGAAAAATGTTATGTTTATCTATTGAGTGTTTAATCCTATTTAAAATCGCTGATATCATCATGAACTTTTTTCAGCCAATCAAAATATTAGAATATAATTGGATTAGATTTTTTTATAAGAAAATAGAGATTATGTCCTTTATTTATGCGGATTTTTTTTTCCCCTTCTCCTGGTTTATATTACGAACAAAAAAAAAAAAAGAAATTCTAAAGGCACAATTTAAAAATACACCCGACAAAATATGATTGAAGGGAAATTTAGTAAATAATCATACCCATATTCTTCAATGTACATTATTATTTTACATATAAAGTTGCTAGTGCAAATAGCAGGGGTTGTATACAAGTTTACAAAAACATTCAAAATCGTAATACAGCTCCCACATGGAACAAATTGTCTAGACTAAAATAGATATATAGGTCGATCTCTATATCTAAGACTAATAATTTATAGAAAACTAATACTACCTTTGTTTGTTTATTTTTTAATGATTTTATTAGATTAATAAAATAATAACTGTTTCATCCTAACATATTTTTTTACATTTTTAAAATATCTTTTTACATTCCTAATACAAAAAATACCTTAAAACACACACTAAAAAAACGAAACAAACACAATAATCCAAATCTCAATAAATAGTTGCTTGTCTTGGCGAGAAATTTCAGAATGACAAATTCCCTTGGATTGATTCTATTTTGCCTGTAAATTAACAAATTCCTCAACAAAGAAGTATGTCTCTCAAACCTGCAAGAATAATGAATCATAATCGTAACGGTAAATCATCACTAGTGTGAAATCGCTTGCCATAAGAAACATACAATTGCCATTAGATTCAAAATTGAAAAAAAAAACACGGAAAATAAATTTTCAAGCTTACGAAAATTTGACATTAGGAAAAGTTCAAATCATTAAAGTACCTCGAGGTGGATGAAACTGGAACTGGTGTTCTAGAGAACCTGTAAAGTGGAGAAAATATCAACCCTATTATTTAGTCCATAAAAGAAATCACCCTCGCTATTACATTAGACTAGATAGGGTCAAGGAAATTTATCTACAGATTTTCAAAGTCGTCCAAAACAAACTCATAACACAAATGCAAAGTACTTCTTCCATCCCAAACAAACAAACTAAAAAACATTAACACAATATTCATACCTTTAAATCCAAAAAGAGTTGTAATGCTATGTGCAGTGCCTCCAAGAAAATAAAAACTTTCAAAGAACCCGTCATGGAAAGAAAAACCATAAATTCCTAAACAATAGAACAAACCCAAATCTCAAAATTTAAGCTAATCATGTCTTGGATTCCTACTCTATCGAAACCCCAATTGCGCCCACTGTTAAGAACAATATGATACAAAAAAACACACAACCCTACCAAACCAAATTGTAATTGAAGTGACTAACCTTTGGAAAGGGTAATAAAAATATGATCTTTTTGCCAATAAATTCAATTTGTTCAGATTTTGGGTAGAATTACCTCCAAGAAATCAACTTGCCGGTGAGTAGAAGCAATCCCATGCTCACCAAAAATGCAAAACCATATCTACTAACCTTGTATAGATACAAACAGAGAGACATGATATATACTCTTGAACCAAGCCATGGAAATAGAAACTTTTGAGCACGAATGTCTTTTTCCCCCAAGTTTTGTGGGCTTAATTAGTACGTGTACTTAGTGGAGTTTGATGTATTTTGATTTTCTTTTTCTTTTTTTTTTATAACTTTTTTCTTCTTTATCCCTTTTTCATTTTATTTGACCAGGAGTGAGAAAACTTTTAATTGTTTAGCTTTGGTTCTTTTTTAATAATGTCATCATAACCATGTCACTAAAAGCTAAACCCAAGTTTAAAAACTCTAAATGCCTTATTTGACTATCTACAAAAGGCATTTAGTATTTAGTGCCTTAATATCTCTGGTCTATTGAGACATTTCATTGACAATGCCTTAATATGCACATCATCAAAAAGGCATTTAATTTCTTGTAGTGTTTTTTAGTGTTTGGATTATAACAAACAATTCTTTTCCCTTCTTTGTGATCAGATGTACCTTGTGATTTGTTTTTGTGTTCTGTTAACCATATGGTTCAAGCTAAAGAAAACTAAGGATGTCCAAGAATTTTTCATTACAGCATTTTTTTTTTTTTTCCGTTTTCTCTTTTTGCGGCCTTGGGGCTGTCAATGGGGTTGGAGCCGAGTGTATATCTAACCATTTTACCTTACAAAGTTATACTCTGTTGTACTATAGATATAAACAAGTAAGCAATTAAAGCTAAACTTATACATGTAATTTTGTATCTGATCACATAACTTCAGTGGGGACGATGAATCCAGAAGGAATGTTTAAACTAAATTAATCCCTTAAATTAAAGGTTTGCTGGACCATGATATTGTCGGATATCGTACTTTCTTCGCAATGTCCCCTAATATAGGTAGCTGAATATATTTCCCTTTTTCACCAAATATGAATAAATAATAGATAAACTAAAAGATAAACTATTACTCTCCCTATCTCAAAAAAAAAAAAGAAAAAGAAAAAGAAATTAATATTAATTTTTGATTATATAAATTTGAAAATTCAAAATGAACTGTTTTTTTTGTTTTTTGAATAAGATGTGGTTTTCACAAATAAATTGATGCTCCCGAATTTGGCCACCCCCCAACACCACACCACACACACAAATTGTTGTGATAGGAACAATTTTGTAAATATTTCTTTCAGGGGAGGCCTTCCCATAAAGCCAATAAAGCAATGGCTCTAGGCCCCCATTTGGAGAAGGCCCCAAATTTTAGAAAATTAATATTATCATATCTTAAAAAATTAAAATAAATAAAATAGGCTCTAGTTCATAAATAAAAAAAAAAATTAAAAATTTTCAATCCCAATGAAAACTCCACAACTCAATGTTTACAAATCTATCAGAATAAAAGTGGTTTACTAATATATATTTTTCAATAAATTATACCAAAAAATTACTTACTATATTCATTCAAAGTTATAATTTTAAATGTTATTATATCACATCACAAAATTAAGTAGTATTTTTTATCACTTTTCTTTAGGTTTAGTGAAAAAAATGATCAACTCCTTGCACTTGAGATGTTCGTGGATTGACTGAACGGTATTGTGTGTCCATGTAAAATTTGAATTTTTGTAATTACAAGTACATCACGTCATATAGAAGACTCGATTCAAACTTTTATGATGGACACATAATGTCTTTCGGTCAATTCATATGCATTTTACGTGAAAAAAAAATTGTTAGTTTTTTCACGAAACCTTAAAGGAAAAGTGAATGAAAACATTGTTTAAGTTTGCGATGTCATATAATAGCATCTAAAAATTTTAGTTTTGAATGAATATATCAAACAAACTTTTTTGTACTTTTGCAATAAGGGAAATATGTCTTTTCATCCCAAAATTTGGGCCACATTATCCAAAACATCCCAAAGTTTAAGTCCATGCCATTTACATCCCAAATTTTTTAAAAACATGCTATATTAAAATGTTTGTTAAATTTTTTAGTTAATTAATTAATGGTGGTACTTTATTCCTTTTCCACTATATCTGAATTCTTTTTTAATCATTTACCGGGTTTTACTAATTCCTAACTTATAAGAAAATAATTAAATCTAATTTGGTCTTCACATCTTCGTTCTTCCCATACTTAACAAAAAATTTCCAAGATTCACGATCTGGATGTCAACAATCATGAGATTTTTGGGGGTGTCCTAATTGATAAGTAAGTTCTTATTTTATATATGTATATTAGATATTTTAAAAAATATGTAGCATCAATGTAAAAATTGGTGTTGTAATTTGATGCAGGGGCATGCAACTTGTTTGCTTCGCATTGACCAAATTTACCAAGCGCTAGCATGGAATTTTTTTTGACTAAAAAGATATTGGAGGAAAAGAAACTGAATAGAAAATCAATTTTAATTAACTAAAAAATTTAACGGATATCCCAATATTACATATTTTGAAAAGTTTGGGATGAAAATAACATGCTCTTAAACTTTGGGATGTTTTGGATGATGTGGCTCAAAGCTTGGGATGAAAAGATCCATTCTCCCTTTGCAATAATTTATTATATATTTTTTAGTTTTTCAATATTTAGAAGGCCTCAATTTCGTATTTGCTTTAGGCATCCGAAAACATTGAGCCGTCCCTGGTTTCTTTGGTATTGTGAGTAAAATGTCTAAATTGTTTCAGTATCGCGTGATATTTGTTTCTTATTTGATAAATGAGAACGAACAAAGTTTTAAATTTTGGGATTCTCAATGATCAAGATCTAAGTGAAAGATGGGAAAGAAACTCCCTTACAAGGATTGAATAGTTGTGTAAGAATTTCAATACAGTACAACAAACTATTTCTTTCCCACGAGGCAAGTGCTTGATATTGCCATTTTTCATGTGACTATCATTTTCCTAGCTTTCCAAAATAACCTAATTAATCCTAATTCTGAGTTATCTCACTTAAATCTTTCCAACGATGTTGTTTGTTGTTAAGGTCTAACATTCACAAAATGGTATGACCGGATATATGCAAATGTTAAAGGCACAGAGTCTGTATCCAGTATACCCGGGAGCACCATATTCCCCCTCCTATTTTTTGCACTACTAGTCTTTATTTTACTTTTTTTTACTTTTTCTAATAATCTTCCCATTATTTGTAAGTTTAGTCCCTACCACTTTTTTCTCTCTCTTCTAAAAAAACATCTTTAATATTCAAACGATCATATCTCTCAATCCGTGAAGAATTAGAAAACGTGTTACCCATGAATTTTATTGTACTCGTCGAGATCTATCCAACAAGATCCATGTCGAATATTTTTTCCGAATTTAAAAATGACTAAATTTCGATGGGCAAAATAAGATGGATATCTAGTTTACAAAGATGGATAACCAGTTTAGTTTAGATTAAGATTCTAGTATTGCATATATCTCTTGATCCGTAAAGAATTAGAATATGAATTATACATGAAATTTATAGTACTCGACGAAATCTATCCGATAAGATCCATCTTGAATATTTTTTTTGAACTTTAAATGCATTTAAATTTTACGGGCAGAAATGAAGAAATGTGTTTTTCGTTTTTCTTTGAAAAATGATTATCCGTTGTGTTCCTAATGATTATCCAACCGGTTTGGACTGATTATCCATTCTGTTTGTACTTGTTATCCAATTATATTTTTGACATTCACTCTCCAAAAAAAAAGAAAGAAAAAAAAATGATTGGATAAGCATTGCAAATAATTTGGATAATCAATAGAAAATAATTAGATAATCAGTGCAACACGTTGGATAACCAGTACAAAAAAGTTTGACAATCATTTTCATAAAAGAGCAAGGAAAAAGATTACTGGATAACCACCACAAAGAAGTTGGATAATCAATATGAACACATTGGATATCCAGTTTAAGAAGATGGATAACCAACTTATTTTGAATTCATATTGTTGTGTTCCTTATATCTTTTGATCCGTAAAGAATTATAACACGAATTATGTATGAAATTTATAGTGTTCGACGAGATCTATCCGATAAGATTAATGTTGAATTTTTCTTTTGAACTTTAAATGCATTTAAATCTTACGGGCAGAAATGAATAAACTGAAAAATGATTATCCGTTGTGTTCATACTGATTATCCAACCTGTTTGGACTAATTACCTATTTTGTTTTATCCAATCATATTTTTTTACATTCACTTTTCAAAAGAGAAAAAAAAGAAAAAAGAGATGGATAACCAACTTAGTTTAGATTGATATTTTTGAAACGAATATTTGTGTTGGATAACCAGTACAAAGACGTTGGACAACCTTTTTTCGGAAAAAAGGGGAAAAATGACTAGATAACCATTAGAAATCATTTGGATAACCATTGAAAATAATTGAATAATCAGTACAAACTGGTCGAATAACCAGTGCAAAAAAATTGGACAATCAATTTCACCAAAAAAAAAGAAGAAAAAAAAAAAGGTTGGATAACCATCACCAAGAAGTCGGATGGATAATCAGTATGAACACTTTGGACACATATTTTATCAAAGGAAAGGAAAAAAAAAGAAATGAAATTATGTTTGGATAATCAGTGAAAACGATTGGATAACCAATACAAAATGGTTGGACAGTCAGAACAAAAAAAATTAAACAAGAATTTTCACAAATAGTAGAGAAAATAATTGGTCGGATAATCTATACCAAACAGTTGGATAATCAATACGAACGCGTTGGACAATCATTTCTTTTTTTCAAAAAAATAATAATAAAAAGAAAAACCAAATGGTTGGATATCCAGTACAAACAAGTTGAATATCCAGTACAAACCAAATGGATATCCAGTACAAACAAGTGGGATATCCATTATAAACAAGTTGGGTAAGCATACAAAACGAATGGATAAACAATACAAACAAAATGGATAACCAGTTCAAACTGGTTGGATAATGAGTATGAACACAATGGATAACCAATTTAAAATAAGTTGGTTATCCATCTTGTAAAACTAGCTATCCACTTTTATTCTGTCCATCAGAATTTAATCATTTTTTAGCCGAAAAAAAATATTTGATATGGATCTTGTTGGATAAACCTCGACGAATATAATAAAATTTATGTGTAATACGTTTTTTCATTCTTCACGGATTGAGAGATATGCTTGTTTGAAGATTAGAGATGTTTTTTAAAGGAGAGGAAAAAAAAATCAAAGGGACTAAACCTGTAAATTATAAAATGTTATTTAGAAAAGTGGAAAAAAAATATAGTAAGGACTAGTAGTGTACAAAATAGGAGGGGGAGTATGGTACCCCGGGTATACTGGATAAATTGCCAAGGCACATTCAATATGCGAAAATTAAAGATTCCAGAAGAATTAATTTATGAGGACATACAGAGTTGTACCCGACGAGTTAAATTAATCACTATTGAGCATCTTTCCTAATTAAATTGCATGAATAAACGCCCTAACTACCACGGCTATCTTAGCCAATGTATCTATATACTATCTATAGTGATCGTGTTTTATTCAGTCAACCTCATATTTCTTTTTCCCTAAAGTTCCCACAAAGTTCAACTTTCGCTTTCTTGATCACTGAAATCACAAGGTGAAATTCATTCTAAATACGTACTGAGCACACGACATATGCATTTCAGTTTTGAAGAAATCGTATGATATTGAGCGCGGCCGGTCCTAGCTAGAGCCAGACATGCTATTTCTCTGCACCAAGTTGTAGACATTCATTCGAAATGCGCTCAGATAAAACAAATACAGTTGCAAACTAATTAGGTGAAAAATGGGCTGCATGCTCACTTTGATTTCGTACTAAAATAGAAAAAAAAGTACAATTATAAAATAGAAGAGTACTGTGGAAGATAAAAAATGAGATAAAGATCATACTTAAAAATAATAAAAATTCTTTGACGCAACTGACGGTGAACGAACCTTAAGCAATGACATATATATCACAATCAGAATTATACTACTGTAATTCTCATTGACTCGGTTTGACCCTTTTCGAGAGGCAAAGGTCCTAACAAGATCTTAGCTGAATCGAAAATCAATACAAACTTTAAATTTTCATGACAATTAACTCTAATATACACAAAAAAAAATTACTCCCTTTGTCTCAAAATTTATTGACTGATGAAGCTTAAGGCTCCATTTGGACAAGAGTTTTAAAAAGACTTTTAAGGCTAAAAAGTCTGTTTAGAGTTTAAAATGCATTTGGACAAAATAATTAATGTCTTTTTTAAACACTATTTTGAAAAAAAGAAGACTTGAAACAGACTTTTTAGAAAATAAGTAGGGGGGTATTTTTCAATTTTTTGAAACAGACTTTTTCATTTCTATTCGCGGGTCTCGAACCGGGTCGAGGGCGGGTTATAAAAAATTCGGGTTATGAATATAAAGGATGTGTACATTGCCTTCTGTCACTTTTTGCCCATGCCCTAGATCCGCCGTCATCTACCTTTCTCCCTCTTCTCTCCTTCCGGCGTGCAGCACCTACCATCCAGCACCCACTTCGAAGCTTTTAGAGGGTTTTTTTTCATGGGCTTCAGTCGTAGCTTTCAATAAACTTAAGATTGATTGAAGAGCAGCAGCCGAAATGAAAGTTTCGGAGGAATCAAATCACGGCAAGAGGAGAAGCCGAGTGTAAACAGGGCGAATTTGGAGAGAATTTGAAGGTCAATTTGAATCCACTTAACCTATTTAGGATCTCCTTAACCGTAAGTGGTCTCTCCCATTTATGATTTTCTAAGCTTTGCAAGGATTAAGATGTGGAATAGTTTTCTGAATTTAAAATAGAATCGAAGAGTGTGTAATGTATCGGTTAATCATCTTTTGGCTCAAGTAATCATCTTGCCGATCTTTTCTATATGGAATTATCAGATGTTATTGTTAAATTCAGCAATATCTTCTGCTTTTTGGAGCCTCTGTGTATATCTTCTGCTTTTAGATGAATTTTGGTTTTCAGGATCTGGACTCGAAATGTAATGCATGCTCCCTTTGTTTCTTTGATTGATTAGTTGTCAAGACATTTGTATATACACAAAAGGTAAAAACATCCATTTCTTTTCTTTTTTGTTTTTCTTTTAATAGTTTTCTTTGTTATGCTTTTTTTTTTGGGTCTGCTTTAATTGTTCTACAATTGATCTTTTGTGTCAGTACTCTGTAGTTTACAGTGATTGTACGTCTGTAAAATTTTTTTTCTAGGATTTCGCACGTTTGATTCTTCTGTCTCCTTCTACTAGATTTAAAATATTAGTACTACTAAATAAGTTGAAAAATGTATGAAAGTTGCACTTTCTCTTACATTTAAGGTTACGTTTATGTAACATCTGTGTTTTCAAGATAAGAAATGTTTGTTTTAATGTATTAGTCTCAAAGTTCTATGTTGTGTAGATCCTCTGGCCATTATTTCCATCGACTCAAATTGCCTACCATATTTTCTGTTATGAAATCAAACTTTTGGTGACTATGTTAACATTCCTGTTTAATGTGTAGCTCAACTGTAGTTTCTCAAAAACATATTCTGAGGTTTCCTACTTTTTGCAGCTGAAGAAACCTTCTCACCCTAGTCGTGGCATCCCTACGGCCATCAATTGCCTTGCAACCCTACTCAGGGAGCCCTTGGTCCGATCTTCTTTTGTTCAAGCAGATGGAGTGCAGTTGCTTGTCCCTTTCATATCTCCAGCGTCAACTCAGCAGTCCATCCAGGTAGTTGACCATTTGCTTAGAGTGCCGGTGTTTTTCGTATTTTTGATTGGTCTAACTAAGCCTGTGAAATAAAATTATATTGGGTAGCATCTGACGTCTGTTCAAGCCATCACAATGTCTCTTGCTGTTACTGATCAATTTTCTTTCCCGTAGTTTGATCAATGACCTTTTTTATGATCTATTAGCTGTGAAATTCTATATAGCACTCCCTGTTTCTCATTCAAATGTATAACATTTTGTTCACTTATGTCTTGTAGGTTGTCAGGGTTGTAATGGCATTGATGCTTTGGTTGGATAGAAAACTGCATTGTTCTTAGATTTCTGTTTTTGGAGTAAAAAGATTGTAGACTGATTGTTTAAGCTGCCATAAACCTATATTGCTAGTACACAAAATCGTTCTGTCCTGTGATTCATGCCAAGCCCTGCCATTTTCAGTATGATGAGATAACTGGAGACTTTTTTCTTCCCACAAAATCCAAGAAGCGGTTTCCGTAGAGAAGAGTAGTTAGAAGCCTGTAGGAAGTCTATGACGCCATTCTGGCTCAGAATTTTGTCTTAGGATTTTAAGATGGCTATTGATAATGCAAATTTGATTGGATAAAAAGAAGTTGTGTGGAAATGTGTTAATGAATTACAAATGCAAATAGAATGCTGTTCATATACAAGCGAAACAGAGGAGTTGGACCTTTTTCTGGGGCATAAGGAAGTCCATTTGCTTATATTGTTGTCACTCTTGGATTGTGGTGTGGGTGGGTTAATAATAAAGCCATTCTTGATCCATTTTGCAGCTGGAGTACCAAATCTTGCTGTGGTGGAAACAGTTGATGATGAGAAGGTATAGAAACTCTATATCCATGGTAATTTCCTAAAGTAATTCTGTTCTTGCGTCGTGTTAATTTTCATTATCAAAACTTCTATGATTAGTTTGTACGATATCTTTGTGGTTTTACTGAAGTATGTCTGGTATACCATGAGTAGCACAACCAAAAATGAGCTCCACTTAGGTCTTGGTGCCACTACTATATTGATTATGAGGTTTTTTTGATACGGATGCCTTAGAAAATTTCAGATATCTGAAGTCATGATTATCTACAGTACCCCTTTACTTCTTTTGTACGAATTCCTTTGAAAAATTTGAATATCTGAAACCATGATTATCTGCAGCACCTCTTTCCAATTTCGCTCTGTAAAGAAGTCTTTGGTTTTGTAGATTGCCAATCACCTTGATCGTGGAAGGAACTGTGGAAAGGAAAGTAGGTGTTGATGGGATTGAGTTCTTCCTCTTCTTCCCCGGGGAATTCAATGCAGAATAATTGTTTATTCCTGGAAGTTCAGCTTAAGAAGCATCCCAAAATGGCTACATTCTGATCCATTTAGATCCCTTGAGAAGCTCCCCAAAATGGCTACATTCTCAGCCGGCGTATCCTCAGGAGTTCTCCGGTGAGAAAGGCAAGGATAGAAAGATATTGGACAACATCGAATGGGGTTTGATGAGGTTTGTTTTTGTGCTCATTTTTGCAGCATTTGTTTTGGTCCTTTTAAGGTTGGTGCTTGCTAATGGTGGTAACCAAGTGAACGTAGTCCCAGCAAAAGGCTCAACCAATCCAGGAGATTTTGGGTACCAAAAGGTCAATTAGGTTGTGGATGGTGGATTAGATGATATTAAGCATTAGTATTAACTATTCCACTTTGTAATTGTATCTTTTAGTCTGTTTTCTACTCTTTTTTTTTTTAATGTGGGAATGCATATGAATTATAGTTTGCGTGTTTGATGCTCAGGAACGTATTATATGTAGCTGATCCTACATAAACATGCTTAGTAGTTGTAACTCACATTACTCATATTATGCTTTAATTTAGTCATAATAGTTTTAAAATTATATTCTAATTTTGATTTATGTTAAAAGATAAAGTGTGAAAAAGAAAATTTGGAACAAGACCATTGTGAATAATAAAACAAAAATTTAGGAAAGAAAAGTTAAAGAAAATGAAAATGATAATTTGTGTAAAAATGATTTTTTTATAAAAAAAAGTTCACAAATTATTTTGAAGAAAAAGTAATTTTGAAAAAGACCTTGTCCAAATGACTTTTTAATATTTTTAATTTTGAAAAGGGTTTTGAAAATTCTTGTCCAAATGCATTATTTTCTAAATAATACTTTTCTAAATTTTGGTTCAAACAGACTTTTCTAAACAACTTTTCAAAACTCTTGTCCAAATGGAACCTAAATATTCTTCACTAGGGTTTCTTTACTCCTCTCACGCTTCCTCTCATCTCTCCACTAATATAAATATATCCACTTCCTCCACCCTCTCTGCGGCCACTTTCATTGGCTTTGTGGGTTGTAATGAAAATAGGGTTTTCAGGTTTCTCATTCTTTCGTGAACCCACAACTTGGTAGGCATATTAATCTACAGCCAATTAATCCGATATATGGTTTCTGACTTACTTGGTTACATTACATGCAGATACAAAAGCTTCCTTGAGTTCCTAGCTAGAGCGGATTTTAAAGATGTGAATATAGGCTGCTCTGTTTCTACTTTCATGCCAGTAACTCCATTTGACGACGTGTTTGAAGTAGACCGAGTTGGATTTATATTCTGAGTCTTTCTGGTGCAGAAGTGTGGAAGTACTTGTTTCTGGTATTCCTCCATCATATATGTATATAAAGTATCAGCTCCAAAATGGCGCGGATATGCACATCATCAGCTCCTAAATGGTAGAAGATGAGCTATATATAGCCCATTAATTGCGTGTACGTATTAGAGTAGATCAAGTTGTATGTGTAGATCAAGAAGTACTTTTTACAAAACTTTGCAAGCCAGGTTTAAACCATCTTGGTTAAAATGTATATATAAGATATTTAAGAGAATCATCATCATTTGATTAGATTTAAGGGAATGATAGATTTAAATTTTTCTTCTTCTTTTTTTTTTTTTTTGTGGTCGAATGAAAGCACTTTGGAGGCTTATCAATGGGTTTGGAAGATGGTCAAATAAATTGAAGATTAATTCTTCTATTTTCTTTCTTTCATTCGACGTATCTATCTATTTATAGTATTATACTAAGAGAAAAATCAGAGAGAGAATACAAAAAGTGATTTTAATACTGTTACATAAGATAAAATCCTATATTATTTTTCTAATACATTCCTCAAAAAATATTTTACGCATTTGTACTAATAGTTCTTAAAATTTTATATATTTAAATGTTTATCCAATCACATTTTAAACATAAGTTAAAATATGAAAATATAAAAGTTAAACTGATAAGAATTAATCAACTTTAATGATTGAGAACAATCTATATTACTCTATTTGGTAAGAACTAATAACTTTAATGATAAGAACCAATCAACGTTTATCTATATTACATTTCCCTGGAATTTTTTGATTTAATATTTAATTCACTATTTTAGAGAAAGTAATAAATATTAACGTGATCTCTGGTATTTCACCCAAAATAATTCCCAACATTAATTTTGTGTGAAAGAGACTAATCAATCAATATTAATTAACTTGATTTTTTAATCCGCCAATTCAAAAACAATTCCCCCAAAAAAATATCTTTCCCAAATCAATCATCATTAATATTCCAATTAATATCTAGGTAGTCATCACCATCAACGTATCACATCTACCATCTAAATAAGATTTGGAAAAATTTTGAGAATATATGTCATTGATAAGCTAATTGGATGAGTATTATAAACTCAATCTCCAAATCAAGGAAATTTTAGGAAGTTATCACTATTGTTATTAAACTTTGAACCAGTATAAATATTTATCCACCCAACACCTCAAGGCTATTGATGCTCCATTAAACCCTTAGAAACTATGCAATCCAACTTACTATATACATTCATACCTTTTGCTATGGTAAAAGCAATTTTTTCATGGCAAAAGTTGGAGACCTCCTATTGATGTTATCAATTAGAGATTGATAGCGAAGCTTCATGTTTGCATCTTGAACGGTTATATATAGAAGAACAGAAGATATTTTTTTTTATGACTCTCATGAAGTATGGCAGAATGGATTATATTGGTTTACATAAGACAAGGTACTATGAAATTAGTTTTAATTTACTTTTAAATTTGGGGTTTGTAATATGCTTATTCTGTAATAGTTTTTCAAACTAATTTTTAATTTGATGCCTATAATTCATATCTCTCCATAACATTGATCTATCATCCAAAGTACAAAAATGCTGTCTCAGGTTATAATTTGTAATTTTCAAATTATACATTAATCCCAAAAATCAATGTTACTAACTATTCTCCCATGCTTTTACCAAAAAAAAAAAAAAAAACCTATTTTTCTCTGTCAAAATAATTATTCACATGAAAATTTTATTGAATGTGAAGATTCAAACATAGTATTTATTTTGAAACGTAGTGATTATTTGTCTAATTATTTTATGTAGCTTTGATCCACAATCCAGAGGTCCAGCCACAAAAGAAGACATCACATCAATCATCATCCAGAATGGATTCAATCTTTAAAGCTCGCAACAGAAATACGTTTTAAATCATCAAAATAAAGACAAAATAATACACTGCTGGGAAGAATTTAGTGTTTTTATAGATAATTTTTGGGTTAGTCTGGGATAAGGAAATTGTTGAGATTTTGTTATCTTCAAATGTTACATTTATATTTATAGTATACCATTAGTTTACAATAATTGATTAATTGACATCATTGTTTTGCACTGATCAAGGCTTCAACACATCAAAATTATTAATCTTATCTATTAATGTGTATATCCAAGTTTTGTTGAATTATTATATTTATTATTTATTTTTAAATTAGTGTAAATTAATGTGTTTACTGTGACAAATAAATTCAAAGTTAGAAGGGAAAAAAAGCGTAATCATAAATGATTTTCTATTCCAATGCTAATATCAAGTTTGTGCATTTTTAATGAAAAATTTCAAGATGCATAAGACACACTTGAAGCCTTGAACCCATGCCACTTACTAGATATCCTTAGAATGTACTTATGCATAAATTATAAATTGTATTCTTATAAAAAAAATCTGTGTAAACATAATTTTCCATAAATTATACGTTTTATTCTTATACTTAGTGATTAGTCGAAGGACTCATTTGTGCATAAATTAATCTATACCATTTAATTTTAGTTGTATAAGATGTATATTTATCGTGTTATTACATTTTTCCTGTGCAATTGTGATCTACTATTATTTTATAGATGTAATATTTTTATTTATAGTGATCATGTAATCTGTGCTCATATAATATCTATCGCTACAAATAAATTTTTTCATTGTATTTACCACATTTGAAATTTAAAATATTTTTTTATAAGTGTATATGAATAAACCCCACATCGTGTGGGTTTAACAACTAGTGAGCTATTAAAGTGTTTTTTTTTTTTTTTGGTTAAGCTAGTCTAATTTTATTTCTTCATCAAAAGTGGATATGATCATCTCCCTTGTGCTACCAACAAAGGAAATTAAACCTTGTAAATTTCTCCTCCGCTGTCCTAGCTAAAGGAAAAAAAATCTAATTTATTGAATTAAAATAATAATACAACAAAGTGGATTATTTTTTGGATCGAATTTAGTGTTTTATTTAACGAATCTTCTTCCTTGGTTACAACCAAGAACTGAGTTCCAATGGTGGGTGACCAGTACTGTGTGGAATAGGAATTTCTACAACTTCAAATGGTATGGTAATCTTGGTTGGAATCCATCTGTCATGGATCAAATATTTAAGAGCAACCATCTTTTGGTAGATTTAAGGGTGGGATATAATCAATTTAATGTATTATTAGTGGATTAGACTCTTGCCTTCAGAGATACGTATTTTCACATTATATACATACATATATATATATATATATATATTATGGTCAGTGAAGTTCCAAGATAATTAACTAATCAAGTCCTTATTCAAAAAAAAAAAAACTAATCAAGTCACAACAAAATTCCTGATTTATAAAAAACCAAGTCGCAATTAATAGAGCAATGACTATAGATTAGAGGTGTTTTAATTATTATTATTTTTTTAATAATATACACTCAGTATCCGAAATCATTACTCTAACTAATTTGGATTCGAGGCGGGTAGGTGTCTTTCGTGGGAAACTCTCCCAACAAGTATTTTTTAAATACACACATATGCTAGTATTTTCTCACATTTTTACCTTTCCTTGCGATATAGAAACAGTTCCAAAATAATAAACTCAATTTTTAAATAAACATATATAGGACAAAAGGAGAATTCAGAAAAAAAAAAATAAAGAAAAGAAAAGAAAAGAGCAAGCTAAGGCCAATGGACCAAAAACTGACTCTTTCAGCAACCATATGGAAAAATTTATTATCACAATTTCTGTCCAACGTTCATTCATAAGGCTGTCATGCGGAACATGAAGAATGGAACTGTTTTCCCTGCAGTTCGTATCAATATTATGTCTTAAAATACTTAAAATGCACCAAATTAATAGACTTTTTTTTCTTCTTCTTTTAACACAATAACCATGAGCAAACTCGTAAGGCAGGAGATATACATACCACAAGCTCGTGGCTAAATTTGAAACAAATACAAACTTTGAATTTTTATGTCAATTTAGTGCTAACATCATTAAGAAATTATGATTCAGGAAAAAAAAAATAGTTGAGATATATCTATAGTATATATCGCCATTTCAATATAAATGACTACAAAAACACATACTATTAATCTTTCCTTATTGTATCGCACTTTGGCATTGGCCTAATATTTGATTATTTGTATTAATTAACGTCATTTGGCAAAAATATAAGGAATGTGTTGCCCCAAATGAACAGCGAAAATATTAATTCCGAAAAGTAACAATTAATTAATACTCCTACTTAGCAAACCATGGCTAAAATAATGCTCCTTTTGTCCGGAGGGAAAAAAAATCTATTTTGTTGTACCACAGAGTACAAAATGGATCGACTTTCTTTTTGTTCTTTTCTAGACCGAGGAGTAATTAATTACTCGTTTCATCCTAAAAAAAATAATCTACATCGCGTTTTGAAATTTGTACTAAAAATAGTATAAATTAGTACAGATTTCAATACTCAACGTGGACTGTTTTTTTTAAGACGGATGTAGTAAAAGTTTTAGCTTTTGGATCAAAAAAAGGAAGAGGGAGGGGCATGGAAAGGACATGATATATTGACTAGGGTTCTTTACTCATCTCGCAATTCCCCTCTCCGCCTCCATCCCTACCAATATAAATATCTCAACAGTCCTCCACTCCATTTTCCCAGATTAACAAACCCACTCTGAAATGGAAGAGAATTAGAGGTACTACTTTTTTTTTTTTCTTGTTTTGCAGAAAAGCACGAATCCATTCTCCCATGGTTGGCTTTGCTTGGTATTTGTTGATTGCAATGAAAATAGGGTTTTTGTCTCTTGTACTCCCTCCGTCCCATAATTATTGTTCAGTTTAGGTTTTTAGTTTTAGTTCAAATTGTATTAAAAGTGAGATATCAAATTAGACAATAATTTTGAGACGGAGGGAGTAATTCTTTTGTGAATCCAACAAGATGTAGGCATATTTCTACATCCATGATGTGGTTTCCGAATCGGTTACATTTTCGGAAAGCTTCCTTGAGTTCCTAGCTAGACTTGATTTTTAAGATTATCATTTTCCTCGTAACTTACACATTAATTGGAAGTGCTTTGTTGGGCCTCGGTTCATCGTGTAATTGTGCACGTCAGCTTGAAATTTATGAAAACATTGTGTGTATATATTTTATGTAGATCAAGAAATAATTAAATAAAACTTGCAAATTGGTCAATTAGAACTGTAACTGCTCTATTTACTTTCATTGAATTATTCATCACAGGTTTTTTTTTTTTTTTTCAATCCCTTCAAAGTGGATAGGATGATCTCCCTTGTGCTACATACTTAAAAAACACAACTATGTCAAATTATTTGAGTGTTTTAGTTACGAGAAAACTAAAATCTTCTTCCTTTGTGCTACGTACGTATCGATCAAACTAGGTACAGTTATTCAAAAATAATTCCGTAACAATGCATGTTTAGGCTCACAGACGATTGCTGAATGTACTCATCCATCTCACCAAGAGTACACATAAATTCCCCCCGTCCTATAATTATTGTCTAGTTTGAGTTTTCATTTTTAGTTCAAATTGTACTAAAAGTAAAATCTCAAACTGGACAATAATTTTGGGACAGAAAAAGTATTAGCTTTGCAGTCATATAAATTGGATTGGATTAATTAACATAACACATCTACGTCAACATTATTTGCACTTAATTGGATGTGTAAATAACAGAAGAAAACGTGTGCACATGTACAGACACCAAGCACCGCCAATTGCTTTATCGTTTCCGCGAGTAATTTTCCGTGAAAACAAAACAAAAATCCGCAAGTCATCAGTCTTATTACAACACAATATAGTCAATTCACTAAAATATATACAGCACAACAACTAAAAGAAATTAAAAAAAAAATACTCCACCCGTCTCCGAAAGATAGTCAATATTTCAAAAATAAAAATCACTGAATTGGATGAATAAATCTTTTAAATTGAGAGAATTCATCAGGAATTCATCAAATTTTTTATTTAATAAATTTCAATTGATATCTCATACGTTCGGTTTCAAGATTTCAGGTTTAAACCATTTCATGGCTACAAATAAAATATCTTGTTCTTAAGCTTGTATGAGTAAATTTAATTAATTACCTCTAACATTATTGATACCTTATGCAGTAACATATCCGCAACAACTGCACACAATATTTCATCATAAGATAAATGCAGGACATAAATCATAATAACATAATGTACTTACTTGGTAATGTAAGGACAAAGAAAATGCATTTTGTTCTCAAGAGGTGAATATGCTCCTATCATGTATTAGATTTGAACAAGGTTCCGCATTGGAGTACCATAGTCAAATTAATTGATAGTTTCAGCTCTAAATCTTAGTATTACATATGGTTCAAAAAAAAAAAATCCATTTTAGAAATTAATCTTCATCTTCTTAGAATTTTACAGAGACGTTAAAAGAAGAAAACTTTAATGACAGAGATCTTCATATATGTTCATGCATATCTACATATAATAGCCTAAAACACACAAAGGTTAAAACACACAAAGGTTAAAACACACAAAGGTTAATTCATGCATATCTACATTTAATAGCATATCTACATATACAAAAAAAAAAAAAAGCCTAAAACACACAAAGGTTAATTCATGCATATCTACATATAATAGTATAATATATAGTACCATGAAAAGCAAATCACATATTCAAGATGATGAGCCAAACCCAATCAAGAATCCTTTTTGCCTTTCCATCATCTCTAATGATCATCATCATCCTCCTCCTAATTACGGAATTGGTGACATCAGCTGCTGCAGCTAAACAAAACCGTTACACGGTTCATATAGAGAACAATCTTCGTGCCACGGAGAATCCGTTGGGGGTTCGATGCAAATCTAAACCCTTAGATCAGGATTTAGGGCTCCAAAGTGTTCACGTCGGGCAACAGTTACAATGGGACACCCCGTTTGATTCTTCAAGTCCTGGTGGTGATCCCGATTGGTATTGTGATTTTCTCGATTGGAATATCAGGGAGACGGTGTTCACTGTTTTCAATGGACCTTTGGTCGGAAAATATTGCCGTGAAGCTTGTTATTGGTTGGTGAAAGAAGAGGGTTTCTATATTGCGGGTGTAAACAATCCAGCACCAAAACATTTTCTATTTGTCCGAGATTGGAACCAGTAATAACTAATGGATAATGATTTCCTATAGGCAAATGGAAATTTTCATATGTAATTTATAGAATATTAATATACTGATGGTTAATGGTTTATGGATTTAATCCTGTTTTTGAATATTATGTTTTTTTTATATATATTAATGGCCATTTCACCGCTACATATGTTTACTAGGGTTTTTATTACAAAATCGTGTTGTATGTATGCATTACAACTTTATTTCTAAAGTTTTGTGGTAAATATTTTTTAAAAAAAAAAAAACATTTAGTACGGTGTTGTTTTCATCAGATTTTTTTTTTTTTTTTGATAGATTGTTTTCGTCAGATTAGTTTCAAGTTTTGAATTTTGTACTATTTTTAATACAAATTTAAAAACTCAATGTGGACTATTTTTTTGGGACGGAGGTAGTATATGTTTTTTATGGGAACAAATCTTGTATCTTATGCTATCGATCACACTCTTTGACCAGTTAGTTTTAGCAATGATTCCTAAATGGGACCTTAAATCGAGTGATAATGTCCAGCAGGCCGATATACTATGACATTAAATGAATGAAATCTGAGATAATAAAATCAGAGGAAGCCAAACGGCAAGATACCAAAATTGACTACTTTTTTTTTTTAAAAACTAATCATAACGATAAATTTTATTCATCATACATAAAATATCTGTCCAACATTCAAGAGGCTTTCATGGGGGACATGAAATATGACACTGTTTTCCCTGCAAATCTTCCTAAGAAACGCATAAATATAATCTATAGCAATCTTTTTAGGGAACCTTGAATCCCTCCTCGCCCTAACCACCGTGTTCCCCAGTATGTGCACCACCCCGGCATCTCTACAACTATTCAAGAACTCTAGCTCGTCCCCTTCGGTATGACTGCTTTCCTGCCCCGATGATGTTGTTGTGGTTGCGTTTGGGGGTGATTTGACAGGCACGATGGAGTCGACCGATGATAGGGTAAGGTCGGCATTGGAAGACGACATGTTGGTATTGTCTCTCAGAAACAAGTCTCTTGAGTGCTGTGTCTGCTGTCCATATAAGCTGTACTCATCCGAGTCCGAACACCCTTCCATCATCGACTCAAGCCGGACAAACAGAAATAGGCTGTCGAAAAGCTTCTTCTCAAAATTGTCATCCTTCCTGTGAAGGTCTTTGTAGCCATACCTAGCAACACACCGGAACATATGGAAGTTTTTGGGTCCTATCCGCTTCACAAGAAACCTTTCTTCCTCTGGGACCGTGTAGACTGGTAGGTACTTCACACAGACCAGCACAACTACTGAATGTATAGCAGGCAAATTTGTTATGAAATGGGAAAATATGTGCGGAACTCCACTAGCTAGCTCCGTGTAAACAAGTCCAATGCCAGGCACACGTACAAGTCCTAGGCTGGGACCAAGTCCGAGAAGCCACGCCATTGAGACCTTACTATGCATCTCGAATTCATAGCGCTTAAGAGTACCGTAATGCCAGATATACATCACAATAAGAAAGACTGCAGCGATCACGAGGGGAACCCAGCCACCCTGATCTACTTTCAGCAGCACTGCAGAGAAGTAGGTACCCTCAACTACCAGAGATAGGACCGTGAACAATAGAACCAGAATCCAGGGGCAGTGCCAAACTAACAACATTATTAGTGTCATTAGCAGTGTGGTAGCTAGCATGACTATTACAACAGCTGTCCCTGAAATAACAAAGGGAAAAAGGTGGTTACACAGTATTTTGATCTTTGAAGAAAGCAGCGCAACTTGTTAACCTGAAAAAAGGGAATGCACAATGAACTACTGAATCATCACCCTGCATCCCACAGAATTCAGCGATTTCTTGTCTAATCAGAAAACCAAAATCAACTTTGGAAAATGAAACCCACTAACTCAAAAGTAGCTTCTGACATCCATTACGGTGTACCAAACTCTGGATCCCAAAATCTATACATCCTAACAATCTTATGAAGAGGCTAATCCACAACATCAGGATCTCTTTGAAATTTTCCAATGACAAATTTTTAAAAGCATACAATCGAGACAACGTGTATTTTTTTAACATCTTCTCCAACTTCAGGCTCACAAATTGAACAACTATGACAGTAATCAAAAAAGATCCATGCAAAGCAATAGAATTAATGTCCAATAAACTCACCATATGCATTGCCAATTTGGCTTTGATTCTTGAACCCAGCAGTGACAGCAATGCAAAGGATCATGAGGATCCAATTCATGTCAGGAATATATACTTGTCCAAGAAAGTTCTTCGACGTATGAACAATCTTAACTCTTGGAAAACATCCCAATGCAACAGCCTGCTTTATTATGGAAAAAGTCGCAGATATGGTAGCTTGACTAGCAACAATGGCAGCTAAAGTTGCAACAACAAATGTGGGCCAATATATGCTGTCTGCAATATTCAGAGACTCGTGTAACTGAAGTTACAAAATATATATTATTTACTTACTAATGCAAACATCCTGGTAAAACATGAACAATTTAAATAAGCCATTGACAGGATACATGAGCGCTAAAATTACAACGTGTCACACAGCACGGAGGGCCTATAAAATAAAGTGAAGAGACTCCATCATTGGAATTAACGTATAACAGGGATAAATGTTAGGCATACCTGGAATAGAACGATAAAATGAATCAACAACATGCTCTTTATTTTGCATTAGGTAAGCTGCCTGTCCGGAATAAGCTAAAAGAAGGCAGGGAAATACTATAGCCGTAAAAGCCAGCTGTACAGCCGAAACAGGAAAATGAGCAAGATCTGCGAAAAGTGCTTCGGTACCTGCAGTAGTTGATTAGCACACTACTCAGGATCTCTATATATTTAGTTTTTTACTACTTCCAGAAATTCAAATATTTTCCAAAGATACTCGTTGACGGACTTAAGAGACCAGGAATGAGAAAAAACCTGTAATACTGAGCATGATTCCTCCAAGTGAACTCCATCCATCTTTCTTTAGCTTTCTAAAATATCGATAGATGTACACAGGGGAGAAAGCTCTCAGTACAGAGCTATCATACTTCCAAATGTTAAAGATACCAATGCCTCCGATCAACAAAAACCAAAGTAGCACCACTGGAGCAAATAGCCAACCGACCTTATCTGTTCCGTAGTGTTGCACGCTAAATAAGCCTATCAATATGACAACTGCCACAATGACAACCACACCTGCAGCAACAAGAAGAGCTGAATACTATGTCGATACTATGATATCAAAGGAAGTAGCAGGAGATTCAAGAGTACAGAAGTACCAGTGTCCATCTTCGGATTGTTCACCCTGATTCCACCTGATGCCGAAAGAACTGGGAAACACATTCTGGTTAAGAATATTGTGGTAAATTATACATTCCAGACTCTGGAAAAGATGCGTCCTTGCATAAACTGGACTAAAAAGACTTGAGGATCTTATTCACATAGTTTCTAAGAAGAAGAATAAAAACAACATTCATTCTCCTCAGCCAGCAACAAAACTCAGAATGAAAGAGCAAACAGTAGACAGTGAACAGTTACGAAGGGGAAGTGCTTAATACAGTTCACCACCTTTATTGGTTGAAAGGCAGACGCTGATATTGAAGACATCTAAAGCTTATCAAAGAAGACAAATCGTTCCTTTTGGTCAGAAGAGTTGCATTTTATTTAGTCAACGACACAAAATATCACACAAAATATCACACAAAATATACAATATCACAACTGATCTGGAAAGTATAGTTCCTAACTGGCTCTGAAACTTTCTAACATCACGGCTGCATCTCAGATCAAATCCGTTGATGTCAACATTCTCATAAATATTTCGGGAAAGAATGCTTGTCAAACTATTCGCGGAAAAGGAAACCGTACAAGATAGGATAAATTTCATAGGAACACACTCAGTTGACTCACTCAACAAACCACAATGATATTCTTTATGATCAGTACCTTTATCCTGCACTTGATGATATGAATGAGACTCAAATAGAACTCCAACGGACATCAGTCAGACACATAAAACCAAACTCAAGGCAGCACTTCAAGAAATGAATCACATCCAAGGAACTCTAATACAGATTTTTCTGAGTCATGGGGGAAACTCAATCCAGCTTAAACACGTGGCACTCTCAACACATGGAAACTCCCCCCAGATAAAACTTGGAAATAGACTGAAAAAATGTTACGAGGACAAAAGATAACATAATCTTCACCTGATATTGCTGGAGTAAGAATACCATCTCCAACAACCATGCAAGTTCCAGCAAGCACTAGCACGAGAAGTGCATTTTTCCTGAAAACTCGTGCCTCCAACCATCTTTTGGTTTTTGCAGCAAATGAGTGCTCATGAAATGTATTGCGGCTGTACGTTGTGAGCTCCTCATCAGTACGATGTTGATTGGGAATTGTTTTTATCCTTGCATGTCGACAGAGTAATGAGTAAAGAGCAAAAGTTCCACCTAAAGATAAAATTTGATGAAAATATTAATAAATAGGCCACACACATTTAGCAAGCTACAAAGCTATGAAAATCAAAGTTTGTGAGCAAAGCGAGCTCCAAGAAATGCTTATCAAGACCACAAATCCATGAATATTATGAAATACAAACAAAACTGTTCACAAAAACCAATCAAAACACTCTGCATCCAAACACTCATTCGACTACGTGGAGATTAATTGAACAAAACCAATCTGTTATCATACAAGAAAGGGAGCCTGGGAAGGGAAGGAGAAAACAAAATATGGTGGAAATTACACCAGTTGAATATTGACTATGAGTAAAAGGATGACAAACACAAGAGTGCACCTTGAGGTATTTGACTTTTATCTCTCTGAAATACTACCACAGCTTATTACATGTCAACTAGTTCAACTTCAGGTTCTGCCCTGCTTATTCAGACACAAATTACTGAGTATTTCCCGATATCAATTCAACTTTTTAATACAAT
This sequence comes from Oldenlandia corymbosa var. corymbosa, assembly GCA_949775105.1. Lineage (NCBI taxonomy): Eukaryota > Viridiplantae > Streptophyta > Magnoliopsida > Gentianales > Rubiaceae > Oldenlandia > Oldenlandia corymbosa. Next base: position 28,834,117 of record OX459118.1, on the reverse strand, counting down.
TTATGCTGATATGCAAGAGTAAACATCATAAGACAACCTAACAATCAAGCTAGTTAGAGTCCCCTTTCTCCTAGTCATACGAGGAATTATATCATCACTTTGCTACAGACATAACCAAAATCAGAATGAGTACAAGAGGATGACCATCGGCTTACCTTGACCATTGTCATTTGCCCGGCAGACTATGAAAACATATTTCAGGAGAGGGATAAGTGTAAGGGAGTATATGATCAGTGAAAGTGCGCCAATAACTTCCTCTGGATCATCGATTCCCTTTGGAAAAGTATTGTAGAAAACATACAATGGAGATGTTCCCAGGTCTCCATACACTACTCCCAGACTTTGAAATGCCAACCGCAATAGCAATAAGGCTGAGTATTTCTGTTTCATCAACAAAAAGTATCAGGAACACAATGAGCCCAGAAGAAGTTCCATTTCCTAAGAACACAACAAATTGACAATCAAAACAAAGATTGACCATTATTCAAAAAGACAAAAATCAAAACCAAATCTCCAACACAGGAGAATCATCATATTTTAAAACCTAAAATAGACAGATGACAAGAATTTCTGGATGAAGGAGTTCAAGCAAAATACAACTACTAGGAATCAAATTTAAAAAAGAAAAGAAAAAAGCATCCCCATCAAAGAAGTCCACAAAAAGGTGTAAGCTTGTTGCCTGGCATTCAGGCATCAAAAAGGAATATTTGAATATCATAAATAGAGATGTACAGCGACATCTCCAGCTTCCAAAAAATTTCGAATGTTGTTGATACTGATGCACCAATATATGAAATCATAAAGCAGTTACCTTTTCCAGGAGCATATTCTTTAACCTTCCACCTTCCTCATCCATAGGCTGATCAAGTTTCTGTTCCAGAACCCACATGTTGCCTTTAGTTTCATGTTCCTCATCAATTTCCAACCCAGAAGCCATCTTCAGCAGTTTGTCAATAAAGCTGATAAACCTCAATCAAACCACAAACTCAATTCAGTTTCCATCGGGATCCAAGTTGGGCGTCCAGAAAAAGCCTCAACAACCAAAACCCAAAACAAAATGAACAGCTGATTGAACTACGTACTATGTATGATGAACCTATAAAGATTTGATTTTTAATGTTTTAAGGGGAAATTATAAGCTCCGAGTGGGGTCAGCTTAGGACCTCGAAATCAATCGATTCTAGCCACAGGACTAAAAACCCAATAGAGGAAAAACCCGTCCTGCTGATAAGAATTCTCAAATGAATCCAATCAATTAAACCCCACTACTTTTCTTGACCAACAGAGCCAGTTCTTCCTTATCTCCCTACAAATTTTCTTCCTTCTTTCTTTTTATTTTTTTTTTTCTCTCAAAACAGAATTATGGTATCTGGGTTCAGCACAAAACTTCAAGAACTCAAGAACAGATGGACAGAGAGAAAGAGGCCATCTATAAAACAGAGAGACAGAGCTGAGCAGTTTATTAAAACTGACAACAACAACTTCAGGAGAGAGAAGAAAGGCTGCTAAAGAGGGACAAAATCTCTTCTTTTTTTCACCCTTTGAATTGTTTGACGCAAGTAAAAGGAAAAAATTTTTTAACCTTATTCCAAATTTTCCAGCTTTAATAAAAACACCATCTTGAAGATGAAGAAGAAGAAATTCCACATTAAAAAAACAAAGGGACGAAAATCTCTGTGTCCAAAATGTCTCCTCCTCTCTGTCCCCCCTTACCCTCCTCTCCCCAACCCAGTTGCTTATCTGTAAATTTTATGTAATTTCTATTTTTGGGTTTTTAATTTGAATTGTTTCCCTTTCGTATTTTTTCGTTGGAGAAATTTAATTGGTCAGATATATTTGATATGAATGATGGAAGAAGACAGACAGAAAAAGAAGTCGCATCCCGGTTTGTATTACTTTCCATTTTTCACTTCCAAATCACTGTGAGATTAGTCAAGTTTTTTGGTAAATACACGAATACAATCATTTTCAATACTTACAGTTGGACGCACACGATGTTTTTCTACGACGCATCTAATCTGATTGTCCGAGTATCTAAATTGGCAATTAGGGAATAAAAAAGTAATTAACGTTTGTTGGGACCTTAATCATTATTCAAATACTACATAACGTACGACTTATAATAAATAAGTGGAGATATTGTTCCTACTTTAATCATTTCTAATATTTTATCATAGTATTTGACTGACCTAACTTCTTCTTTTTTCTTTTTTTTTTATTGGGCTTAGTTACTAACTGGTGTAGTAACAAACTCTAGAATATGCGAATGCGATCCTGCATTCTTGTGCTGTGTTCGATTCGATCTGCGGGCGGAATTCCGGAAGGTAAACTTTTTAAGAAAATCAATGATATAGGATTATAGGTCGTAATATTTTTTTTTTCCAGCCATCATGGCTGCTGCTCAGTAGAAAAAAAAGTTCATCCACGTTGGTCAAATAGATAATTGTTGTCAACATGCGGTCAAGGAAATACTCCTTCCGTCATATAATTATTGTCCAGTTTGAGTTTTCATTTCTAGTCAAATTGTAATAAAAGTGAAATTTCAAATTCGACAATAATTTTGGGACAGAGAGAGTAAAAAACACTAAGTAAAGTCTAATGCGGACACAGGAAATATATACTCTCTCCGTCCCATAATTATTGTCCACTTTGCCCAAAAAATTTTGTCCCAAAATTATTGTCTAATTTGACTTTTTATGGATCAAGTTACACATTTGTCCTTAGTAAAAAACATTATCCATAAAATTTTAGTGGTTAAACAATTACTTATGTAGGGGTATATCTGGTTGTTTAAGATAAAATATAGTTAAATTTGACCAAAAATAAAATCTTTCATTTTAGTAAAACTGGACAATAATTATGGGACGGAGGGAGTATTATATTTCCTAGTTAATCTTAATGTGATTTCAATTTTTTCCTTTTTGTATTTTTGGTTACAACAGGTGCATCAGTAAGTTTACAAGATGAAACGATCCCAACAATGATGTTTTTGTATTTATTTGATTGTGTTTTTATGTATTATGAAAATTCTTATGACATTATCAAAATAATAAATCTGCTTTTTCTATCATTGTACATTATTGACATTATTTTTGTGAAAATAATGTCAATGTGTAGACGACTTCACAGATGCAGCACAAATAATAATAATAAATAATAATAATAATAATAATAATAACTCACTGCCGTATACATTATCTCATAATTTACACTTTTCCCATTTTATAAAGTAGAAGAATATTTCTTGATCTTATAGATTAAAGTATGAATATTATGACGCATATGGTGACAGAATAATTTGTTATGAGATATTGGTAGCTTTTTAAGGGAAAAAACTGACTAAACATAACTGAAATGGACTAAAAAAAGTAAATATCCTTCCATCAGATCTGCTCTGTTGAAAGTTTCTATTGGATCAATTAGAATAAAATTGTCGGTTTTTTTTTTTCGAAATTTTAGATACCGAATTAATCGTATGTACATGTTTTTGTCTCGACAGCAACAAGTTGGACAAGTTTGACAATGTGAACAAGACAAAAATTACATGTGTTTAGGACATTGACGGTTTTCATTCACGGTCACGAATGCAAATTTTACACTGATTCCACTAGTTATTAAAAAAAAAAAAGTAGTACCATAAGATTATTTTATTATAGTTCCCCTAATACTTTACCATTTACATATGAAAAGTATGTTGGAAAGCACTTTAGAAAGGTAATTATTATCGTATAAAATATTCTTTGTCTCTTTATAACAAATAAATTTGAACTATATTCAAGAGTAAAAGAGATTACTAGTAGCCAGTTCTTTCTCTCAAAATGATTATTACCAAAATCGAAGATCTAAACAGAGCAATCAATTTGAAATAGTAACAATAGTATAGAAAAGCGAATAGTGAAAATACACTTTTGAGAGTTTAAGTTTGGAGTAATTGAAGAAAAGATAAGAACCATGAACAAATCATCACGGTCTTAAACAACCAAATTAAATACTACAACTTACTAAACCAAAGGAAAATCCGAAATTACAAAGGGCTATTGTTTTTATTCATTTATTATCTTTGAGAAACATTTACTAATGCAAGCGGAAGCTAGATAGGGATAGATATACATCAAAAATAAGATAAGAAAACTCAATGTCAACGCCCTAGATTTTATAATCTATCGTTTGGTCTTTGTTTTTCCGTTTTATTCTTGTATCAACAATTTATAAGTGTTATAAGTATGGAAGTTTGTGTTTGGAGTACGGATGAAGGCGTGGATCTTAATAGTAGTACAATCACTTCTTCTACATAATATAGTTTAGATGCTTATATAAGAATAAAATTTAAAGACAATTTATAATTATAGTACTCCTTCACTCTAAAAAAAAAATAGTCCAGTTAAATGGAAAAAAAAAGAGAGGAAAAATTGTCTCCAAAAATATTACAATTTCATAATGAGCAGAATTAATTTGATGAAAATGCTAATATATTCTCACAACTAAGATAGATGTAAGGGGATATTTTGAGTTGGAAACAAATAAATAGAAGAAAAATCGAGAATTTATGGATAATTAATGCTTATATTTTTGTTGAATTGCCAAAAAAATTATAAAAAATTTTGTGTAAACTATTTTTCGGGCCAAAAAGTATTTGCGGCTAAAATATTGGGGTCGGCTTTTCAATCTCTCATTAGTATTTTGGCTTGGAATGATCATTTTATTTGTTATACTAATATAGTAAACACGATAATTATTTTGAAAATATAAAAATACTCACTCAAATATAACGCTTTTGAATAATCATATTCCAAGATTCTTTAGAATACATAACATTAAAAGTATTATTAGGATCCAAAAATAAATATTGCTTAGAACCTAGATTTTGCACATGTCCTATTCAATCATAATCATATGAAATTAAGACGTGGCTTACAACCGCCATAAGAATGCCAAGGTGTTGTCTATCATACTTATCAAAATAAGTTTGAATTTGAACCTTATCTTCAATGTATTTCTTTCTCTTAAGCCGCCATTATTAGTAGAAATTTATCCTGTGTAGATTGACCTTGACACTCTAAGATTTTGGAAATTACTCAACGTGAAGAGGGGAATAAAGTATTACACCAATTATATTCAACGAACAAACCTCTAATATATCGTGGGGTAAATTTTCATGAACGGTTTTAATCATTGTAAGTAATTACACACGTACTTTTTTGGACAGTACTCATGAAAATATCAAACGTAGAATAGTAAGTACTACTAGTTGGCGAGTTACGTGATGTAGTTTTTCTTCTGCGAACATGTCGTTTCCTTTCTCTTTATACTGACAATAATTTCTGGAAAATAAAATTATGTTGTGATAACAACAATTCACTCGGTCAATTTAAGCTTCAACAAATCATTTGATAACGTTGTAGCTGGATTCATGCTTTTAGAGGTGTTTGAGAATATGAGAATACTTTAACGTTTGTGATCCGATACTTAATCATGTTTTTGTTGGGACTAAAATAATGTTCCTTCTGTCTCAAAATTAATGTTCAATTTCAATTTTCATTTTTTGTACAACTCTCTGTCCCAAAATTATTGATCAATTTGGATTTTAGTTTTAGTTCATGATTTTAACTGGAAAAAAATTTTGGAGTAGGGGATTAATAATTCTAAAATAATTACATTCATGAGAATGGCGCCGTATTTTACGCTGAAATGAGTCGTATTCACCGGAAGATCATTGTTGGAAAGGGACATGACCGTAGTATAATGTAACCCTACTGTAATTTACACTATATTCGTGATACATATTGCTGAATTTGAATTGGTGTTATTGTAATAAATTTTAGAAGGTTCAAGATCAAAACCCCTAAATGATAAGTGAGAGCCCACATTTCTTTCAATCATTTCGTGTACCCAAATAGCCCCATACCACACATTTTCTGTTGTTTGTGTTCGTGCATTTTGGAAGGTAGATGATGAAATCGAACTATGACAAGCTGGCAGTTTGTAGGATCGATTATCTTGCTCTAGTTTTGGTTTAATCTGCTTATATTTGATTATGAGTAATCATGAGAGAGATAGACGACTTTTGTTAGGGTTAATGTCTTACGTATGAAATAGCTTGGTTGGTCGGATTAATTAAACATTAGTTGTTATCGTTGAGTTGACATTTAATCCAATCTATATGACTCACAAGTAATGACACAAATTATTTTGATTCCATTTGACAAAATTAATATCGATTAATTGTAGGTTAAGCAAGAAAATGGCTAAATTTAATTAGCATTTTATTTTATTTTTTTTTGCTTGTCAGGCCTATATACAAGAGATACTACCTTACAGTCCGTCGAGAATACACTACACCTATTATATCGTGGCTAAGCCGTCAAAAGGCACCTGGAAGAGGTATCTCCATACGTGTTAATCTTACCAGATTCGTCGCCGCCAGTGAAGCTATATAATCACTCACAAAATTACATTGTTTAAGTTTTACATTCCAATCTCTAGACATAAGCTCCCTAATTTAATTAGAATTTTAAATGTGGTTGATATCACAAATTTGTGAATTATATTATTTTTAATATAATTCATAGATTCTAATGTGAAATATTTTTCTGAAACTGGAAAAGTGGCATTTAAACATTGTGGAGCTAGTGAGATTTGCCAATGCAAGCAAAACGAAGTATCAATTCAGTGGATATAGCATTTTCATCCCCCTCTACTCTATGGGGGTTTGATCGTTTGGTGCCGCCTAATAAGTTGTTCGTTTGTGAAAAAAGAAAAAACTTGCTCAAATTACTATCAATAGATACTGTGTATTCTTAGGCATTATAAAGTATATATGTTGTTCTCAACAAAATCAAGAACCTTCAATAGACATAAGTTTTGAGACAATATACCCCTTTTTTTTGGTCCATTGAGATATTCCGTATTTAATACCAACAAAACAAGTTTTTCTCCAGCCATGATCGTCTATAGCCACCTTGCCGTAAACTGTAAAATTCCGGTGACTTGGCCAAAATCGAGTAGGCCGGCAATAGTTCGATCGATTGGGCACAGTAGCGGTGATGATTGGGACGCCATCATCAACACATTTAAATTTAGTCTTATGAAAAGAAAACTTTTAAATCCTAACACCTAATGTTCTCCTCTCCCAAACTCACCTACCGCCCACCAAACACTCCTCATCATTTCCCTTATACCCGAAAGGCCTTCCATGCATTCAGCCCTAATCGTCTAGTCTAATTCGATCCCGCTGCTCATTATGACCATTTTCCCTCCCTAGGTCCATGATTCATTGATTCGTATAACATGCAAAGACTCAAAAGATAACATTAACAAATCAGGGGTGCAATTTTATGAATTAAGATACGGATGGTTATTATAGAAGATATAATTCTTGTTAAAATTATATATAAAAAAATAATTAAAAAAAAAACGTGAACTTGCAGAGACTCGATAAATAACGTTAATAAGTCAGAGTGAAAAAGTTGGGTGGGATAGTTATGAATTAGGATACGGATGGTTATTATCAAAGAAAACTGTCTCTTTTTTTTAAAAAAAAAATAATATTGACAAGTCGCATATAAAAATATATAATCCGAATTACATCACTATGAAAATTTAATTAGGGTTCGGCCAAAAAAAAAAAATCATTATGAAAACCATACGTAATTTTTCTTGTATCAGCCCAACAAAGGATTCTATTTTGAATGTAACTTAGCAAAATACTTATAGCACTCGCAAGAAGCCTAGTTGGAAACTATACCTTTTTTTTTGCCGGGGGGTGGTGAAAATGAGATTAACTCCAATAACCCTAATTAGGGAAAAATAAGACGGGTATAAGATTCTACTACTATACCATGTATCCTCATTTGAAAACCCTTATTGCAGAAAAAAATCAAAATCGAATATGTGAATCCCGCTCCTTGGTGATGAGGCTCCTAAAATTTTTCAATTTACATTAAAAGAGAAATGGTAATTTTCTAAAGTAATAATTAAATTATTACCAAATGGTTCGTATGTACCATGAATCTTTTCAGTCCACGCCAAATTTAGGCATGTGTAATCCGTGAAACACATAGGTGATACGGCCAAAACGAATTTAACAAAATCGTATTCAGTAGCCATGGAAAGTAGCTGGAGATGGACCACCCTACAATACATCAATCACATATTCTTCTGACTCTGATGATTTCCCCGGTTGAACTTTAATTTCCCTTTCAATTCAAATATGTCCATTTATATTTTTAACAGAGAGAAGGAATTGGACCACTCAGAAATGAGTACGTAAATGAAAACTAAGCCATCAATCCAAAACCTAGGATTGAGAAAGTAATACTCCCGACGTTTCAGAAAAATAAGGCACTTTCAATGTAATATACTTGCATTGTATATGTAGTATTCTAATAGATTTCTTTCTTCCAAAAATATAATCTAATTTATTTTAATATGTATATATATTCGTTTCGTCCCATAACTATAATTTATTTGAAAGGAAAGGAGCATATATATATATATATATATATATATGTCCGTCGTTGTTGTTCAGAAGACCACATGGGATGTAGATGTCATTGCACGGATCTATTTTTAGATCGATAGATCATCATCACAATCATCACATCACTTTACTACTTTATACTTCCTCAGTGGTTCATCCAATCTTAATTCTTAATAGAGTTTCCTCCTCAGAAACCCATGTGCCATTGCGTTAGAAATTCAGTAAGGCCGCTTTAATTTGCTGTTTCCATATTTTTTGAAGGATCGGATGCACTTTTCGTTTCCCCAATTTTTGAAGGTAACAAGATAGAATCACCATGAATTTTTAATTGACAAAAACAGTTCCTGAAATGTTTTTCTCATCAATTTTGGTTAATTTAACATAATTTTTTCAAATTTAACTGTCAAACTTTTTTTTCATTAAGTATTTAATTTTTTATTAATCTCTTTATGAATATGGGGTCCACTAATTTGACCCAACAAAAAAAAAATTTCTTCTTTTTCATTTCTTTTTATATTTTAAGTTTCAATTGATGATGACGACGAACACGGGAGGTTCGGGTGGCGTCAACGAAGATGCTTTCCCTTGGCTGGAGGAGTTGAAGAAACTCTGGGTGGCCGAACTCAGGCAAGAGGTTCATCGGCATGACGCTTCGATCCGGTAAGAGAAAACCACTTGAAATCCGACGAGACAAATTCATTACCTCATTTATGCAATTTTCACTTTTTTCAGCGAGACCTATACTCCTTCCTTCATCTTTCTCCTTGTTTAGAAAGACCAAAATCCACTGTCAATACTTCCATGGAACTGAGCACCAAACATGAAACATCTACTCAATTCACAGAGACAAATTCATTAGCTTTATTTTCGACCCAAAAAAAAAAAAACAAATTCATTACGTCTTCCCCCAAACCAACCAAATAACAAAGCCTTGTTAATCTATCTCCTTCCCCTACCTCAGATACAGAAGGGAAAAAGAATTTCATCGATTCCAATATGAACGAGGTAAATAAAAGTTATAAATAGATCTGGTAATTGTCTCTAAAATATATACCAATTATTTTTAAAAAAATAAAAATAAAAATTCTGAGACAAAAATCTCTTTACATCCTAATCAGATCATAATGCAGGTTGGGCTCAAAGAGACCACATCTCAAGTACTCTGCAAATTGAATCTCAACATTATCACTAAGCCCACAAAGTCTACACCATCATTTATGAAAAAGCAGATTAGAATTTGGTTCTGTTTTTTTCCCCGCTAGTCATCATAGATAAACTCAACGAGGTCTAAATTGAAGAAAAGATCCACCAAATCCAAGTATTTTCATGGTGTAAGGAGATTATTGTTATCCAGGAAATTAAAATTTTATCATTTATGACAACGCCAAATCTTAATTGTCACCAATCGGAGAAAGATCGCCCAACAAGGATGATGGGAACAGGAAATTTTTGATTTTTTTTAAAAAAATATTAAATCTTAAATAAAAAGAAATGATTAAAAAAAAGATTTTTTTTTGTTGGGTCAAAGTAGTGGACCCCATATTCATAAAGAAATTAATAAAAAAATTAAATACTTAATGGAAAAAAAAAAGTTTGACAGTTAAATTTAAAAATTCTGTTAAATCGACCAAATTGATGAGAAAAATATTTTAGAGGATTATTTTTGCCAATTAAAAATTTATGATGACTCCATCTTGTTAACCTCCAAAATTGGGGACGAAAAATGCATTTTGTCCAATTTTGGAATACTGACAATTGCAGTTATGTTCCTGACGTAGATTGTCAGTTCCCCCCATTGGCCAGAAAGAAAACTGACGTATCAATGTATTTCTTTTTCTCAATAAATTCAATAGTACTCACTCTGTTTTTTTTTTTTAAAAAAAAAGTTCACATTGAATTTTTAAAATTTGAACTAAAACTCGCATTAAATGTCAAACTGAATATTGTATGAACTATGTTCTTAGAATCGCGACTCGCTAGGGAGAGGGTAAAAAAGTTTGTAGTTATATTGGCTGGAGACCAGAATTGAAAAAATTCTTTTAGCTCATAACATTCAATATTTATTTTGTGCTTTACAAATAAAAATAAAATTGGAAGAAGTACAATATTAGTATATGTGAGTAAGAAGTTATACATTACAGCATCCCAAAGTAGTATGACATGAGTGTTTTACAAAAGAAGAAATAATAGTAATAATTATAATGAGGAAGAAGAAGAAGAAGTGTAAGATTAAAAAAAAAAAAAACATGAATCATATTGTTTCTGTGTTAAAATGACGATACTATTATTTTGTTATAGTATTACAATAATACTACTTCTATATAAACAAGACATTTATTTCTTTTTAACAATAAGGATCATGCATTTACGTACTACATATTTTTTATGAATTTACTGTAATTTTGAAAGTCAACTTCGTTCACCCCCTTTTTTTACTATGTAACGACATACGGAGTATATTTTTTGAGAGCAGGTTAACAGGTTTGTTTCTTTTATTTTTTTAATATGTGTTTTTAGGTGTTTTTTATATTGAAAATATAAAAAAGTGTATTGAAAATGTAAAAAAATATATTGAGATAGAACAGTTATTAATATATTAATTTGAAAATACCATAAAACAAAAAAAACAAACAAAGAAGTGTCTGCTTCGCTCTGAAGCCACTTTGTCCGTATTTTTCGCAAAATATACGAAAGAGTACTGATCGATGTGGGCATGTAGGTGATGTTACTTGTCTCAATGTTGTTGAAATATAATTATTACCATCATAAATATAAACATCCAAAACTTATTATTTGAACAACAATGTGTTGATACTTAAAAATTTTATTTTCCAATAAAAGTAAAATAATAATACTCCCTCTGTCCCAAAATTATTGTCCAGTTTGAGATTTCACTTTTAGTATAATTTAAACTAGAAATGAAAACTCAAACTGGACAATAATTATGGAACGGAGGGAGTACAACTTATATTAGTGGTAGAAGACCGTAGAACCTCATCCACTTTTCTACTACTTTTTTCTTGATTATTCAATCCACGTCCGAAATTAGTATTTTGATAAATTAAATAAGATAAGAGTATGATAGATTTTTTAAATTCGGAGTTAAAAACTTTTTAAGAAATATTTTAGTTACTAATTTTCGTATTAGAATACTTTGATCATAATCACGCGTGACATTCACAACCTGAACAACCCTCGTACCCTCGTTTAACTTTATATGAAGTCTTAAGTCTAAACAAAAAACGATAATAGGGATTCGAGAAACATCTTGTTCTTGGATATATAGACACAAGTCACATAAATTTGACTACTTTTTGGGGTGAGTCACATACCACTCCAATATTACCAATACAATATAGTAAAATACAAATCTTCTTGTCAAAATCAAACCCAATTGCATTCACTGAACCTTCCAATCTTCCAAAATGCGATCATAAAACCTAATATTTATTAATTATTCACCACCAATTACTAGGAGTTCGACCAAAGTAATAAAACTTCAGCAAGGAATTCACGAAATTCAATAACTAAATGAAACTACAGTATTTTAAAAATATTTCAAAAGTTTAAGGTTCATTTTCCTCCGGTCCTTATTTTAAGGTATTTTAATTTGTCTTATGTTTCACTTAATATGTATTTTTAATTGGAAAACAAATTTAAAGGTATTTCTTAATAATTAGAAGAATATAATAAATGTAAAAAATTTATTTTTAAATTTTTTATTCCAATTAAATATACATATTAAGTGAAATCTAAGACAAATCAAAATATTTCATAATAAGGACCGAAGGTAGTAAAATTTTTATTACTCTGCATCTCAAAAAAAAAAATTAAAAATCATGCTTGTATTATCAACAGGCAGTATTTTAGGCTATAAATTATGCATCTAATACGTGAGAATGAGATCCATATAAGATACGGAGAGGCACTCATCGCTATCAGCCGCGATCAACGTTAAAATATATAACAAAATTACCCGTAATTTGTAAAACTTACTATTATCAATCTGTACTTGGACAGTTTGATACGTAATAAATTGGAATCTTTTTTTATTAATTTCAGAATATGCTGATGTTAATTGTTAGTCCATTGTGGAATTAATGCACAAGGGGTCAAATATGAATTAGTCTTATTTTATGTGACAGCTGCTTTTCTTTTAAGCACACATTTTCTGTTGAGGGTCAATTATATCAATATATAAATAATGGCTCCATCGATCAAATATCTCTCTAATAATTGACAAAAAAAAGTTTGGAGAGGTATTGTTTAACCAAACGTGGAAAATGGCAAATAGAACCAGTCAGCCAGATGCATTGATTTTTGGTTGGCAGAGTGGTTCCTTTTTTATATTTGAAGCCCATCAGCAACTAACGAAATCTCAAGAAGAAGAAAGGGAAAATAATGTAAACCCATGGACCTAAGTAATCATGGTCGAGACTTTCTCCGTCCCAAAAAAATTGTTATTGAATTTTTATTATTATTATTATTTTTTAAGATCACTGAATAAGAAAGACTCTTTTCACGGGACAAAAACAGTATTGATGGAATCAATTCACCACAAAACTATGTTGTTGAACAATTCCTTAATCTAACGTGACAAGAACTTGAAGTGTAATATTTGAGAAAATGTTCAAATTTCTAGATATGGTACTTTTTTTTGCTTCACCTACTTCGATGTGAAATGTCGAAAAAAAAAAAAATACTACAAGTACATATATATTCATGTAAAATAGAAGAATAAATATCGTATTTCCCTTCTTCGATTTAATTTGGTTTATCTGCTAGATACAGAAAGAGGCTTTGACACGAAAGGTAACAGCCGTCCTTTTTTCCTTCTAGTTTTCCCATCCTAAATTGATTAATCAATATTAGCAACAAGATGGATGGATTGGGACTATTGGAGGGGAATAAGTAAAATCAGGTTGTGTTACATTATTCCTATCTTGATTGAGAAACATATCTCAAACCACACTCCTATTAGTCCCCGGCCAAATGAATGTGTTCACTGTTCATGTAGTACTTTAATTGGTAAAGCAAAAAATCATCTATTATTATTCACAAGTGTTCGTAAGTCGTAAGTAATTTCCGCATTGCAAGATATGAGTAGTAGGATTTGTCACCCATTAATTTCTCAGCATTTGGCTACTAATAGTTTCATTTGGAGGTGGATTTTAGTGAAATGAATGTCCCAATGTTACTGATGATAATAATTAGAGAATAGTTCTGTCATATCTGTATCTGCTGCATTAGAGCATCCACAATGGTCTTTATAATAATTTTGAGATCTTCAATTTGAACTTTAATGTAAACTGTATTATTAAAACTGTAATGTGAACTATTTTTTTTTTTCTAAAGATAGGACAAAAAAAGTATTATTTTATCATGCGAATGTTCATTAAGTGCATCTACCGACTTCGAATATAGTTTTGGATATCAAGAGTTTTATGTAAAAAAAAATATATATATATATATATATTAAAAAATATAATACTTCCTCCGTTCTATAAGAATAGTTTAGTTTGATAAAAAAAATCTTGTCAAAAAAAAAAAAGCCTAGTTTAAAAAAAGTCAAAATTAAAACAGACTAAATGACTTAACTACCCTTCTTTCTCCCCAAATTTCACCCACCCACACATAACATCCACTCCTCTTCGTTTCTCCCCCCATCGTATCCCCTCCTCTTCTTTCTGCCCCCATCTCCAGTCTGCGCACGTCCGCCACCAGCAACTCTGTGCCAACGGATAACGGAGATCTAGGACTTCAATTCTCCAACGGACAACGGTTACCCCAATTCGATCAACACTACAATGATACTAGGTATTGTCGTTTGTTTTCGGCGATCGAATCGTCGGCGGTATAGTCTCTGGCAGTTGATCGTCGGTGTTGGTTCGGTTTTTTTTGTCAGTGTTGAGATTTCAGAAGAAAGAGGAAAATGAGGAAGTAAGTACCTTTACTATTTGCTGATAAATTTTGAATCGGGGCAAAACTGGAAGTTCAGATGATAAAAAGGACTTGTACTTTGGTGGGGTTGACCTAATTAAAAAAAAGTTGTACATTTTGAAAGTGAAATATTTTTGTGGGACGGAGGAAGTAGTAATTAAAAAAAAAAAAGAAACATAATAATACTAGTAGTACTATATAAATGGGATAAAACCAAACATATACAAGACAAAACCCACACTACATTTATTGGGGTCAACCTCAAATCAAATCAAGCAAACAATGTGTTGGGCTAAATTACAAATTAGGCCAGCCTAATCGGCGCTCAATCGACAAAATTATGGGCTGGAACGTCAGACAGAGACATGTCTGCTCAGCCCAATATTATAAACAATCAGAAGAATTGCGGTCATGTAGAAGGTCTCCAAATTCTCCAGAGTTCAAGGTTCAAACGCCCTTCACGTTCTGCTTCGACTTGGATGGAGGATGAATCAGCAGGAGAGAACAAACAAATGACAAAATCCAGAATTTCTGAACATAACCCCCAAAACCCAAGATATGGAGTGGGCACACATCTATTCTGTCAACCAAATGGAGAAATTTGTGTCCTAAAGCTGAGAGTTGACATTTTGGGGAGCTAACCTCTGGAGGTTGGCTTTCTTATTCTTTGGTCCTGTTCTGGTTATTGCTTCTTTTGCGGGTTTGAATTTCCAATGGCCATTAGATCTTCTAAACTTTTAGTCAAGGCAACATGCATCATGACACAGTCTATTAAATGTCCTTGTGTAAGTTTATTTGAAAATTCTCCAAATCTTGACATGCTAATCATTGATGAGGTCTGTTCAATGTTATGCTTTTAAGTTTTAACCTTTAAAAAGTGGTTTTGCTTTAATTTCTATATCTTTGCTATCATGAAATATGCTCTTTTCTGTTGACTTGGTCTTTCGTTTCTAAATCAGGGAAATCCGGTGCGGTTGAGATAAGTGCTTCGCATCTTTTTGGGTAGCCCTCCACGACGCGCCTCACTGTTTATCCTCAAGCCTGGAAAAGGCCAGGAATGGAAGATGAGATCAAATTCAATGGAAGAAAGTATATTAGTGCAACACTAAGCAGTAAATACGGTTGAGAAGAGTACTTGGTACTTTTCCTAGATGCTGTATGCAAATTGCTATCTTTTGTGAAAAGATTATGGCCCACAGCCTTCAAACTGTTGATACAATTGCATGTTTTTGCCCTTTCGACTGAGTTGTAAATACCTACCTGGTAACGGCTGTTTGTTGGTAGAGTATCATCTATCTAATGCTGGAGAATGGATGTTTAACTTGTTGGTAAAGCGCTTGCTTTAAGTTGAAGGATGTAGCAAATCAAATGTACATTTAATTAAGCTGCAATCTGTGCCATCGTAAGTACACATGTCTTCTAAATAGTACTCCTTACTCCTTCCGTTCCAAAAATGATTGTATTGTTCGTTGTAATTCATCGTGCGGTATTGGGAGTACATTATGCGTGGACCGGGAATGGATTTGGTGAACCAAAATGACAACTGAATGTGCGCTACTCTCAACCTAAACACAAAGGGCATCATAAACTCAAATCATAAAAAAAAGTGCCTGGTTATGAGCAGAATGCAGAACTGTAATGAGTTAGTCCAATTTCACATTCTGATCAATAATAATCATACCCACATTATTGTTTATATTACTGATACACATATCAATTTTAGTACACATTCTCAGAAATTCCATTACATCGGATCACAATTTCATTTTTCAATCATTTGTAAATCTTTGTATCCTTTGGGACGCTAAAGAATCTTCAACAAGCATACTTTTGTGTGTGTGTAGGTGTGTGTGTGTGTGTGCGTGTTTTTTTTTTTTTTTTGGTTCTTTTTTTCTACAATGAGTATATTATTCATATTAAGGTAAAATGATTCAAACTAGTGTACCAAATTCATGTACGATGACATTCTCACGTCGTCTGACTCCAAATAGATTCCATAAATGGTTTTACGAATGAAGTGGAACAATTGATGAAGAATACAATAAATTGTAAATGTTATTCTCATTGTCATTATGAGTTATAACTGGAAGCTGGATAACTCCAGGAAAAGGTAACTTTGTGCATCTTAGTTTTGGCGGGTTTACAGTAGTTCATTTCCCGCTAAAATTTGGGTAAGAAGAGAAGTTTTGACTAACCGGCAATTTCTATCCATCTTCATTTCCCGAGTAAAAGAGTTCACTCAATCATAGAAATCCCAACTTTGCGACTCTTTTTTGTTGTTTTTTTCCTCCTGATGCTTTCCTTCTAGAATGGTTCCTGTCAGTGCAGAAATCCCAGCCCAGATGGATAGATCAACAGAAGACCGGAAAGAACCGAAAAGATCCAAACTTTCTGAACCCAACCCAGAAAACAGAGATGATTTGATCAGCAATTTGCCAGACACAATTCTGTGTCACATTTTGTCATTTCTCCCAACAAAGTATGCAGTGGGCACCTCCATTCTGTCATCCAAGTGGAAGAATCTGTTTACCTTGATCTCTAATCTTAATTTGGATTTCGATGATTCCTTAGTTTTGCACCATCCCAATGGAGGAACAAATTTGAAAGAAGAAGTTGAATCTGAGCCCGAGGAAGAGAATGAAAATAGCTTTACAGATTTCGTTGGTGGGGTTTTGAAGAGGTTGCTGCAAAATAGCGCTCGTATTCATGAGTTCAATCTCATTTGTGACAAAAAATTCAAAGATGATTGCGTGGCTACTTGGATTCGCTCTGCTGTTATGCTTAGCGTCCAAAGTGTTTGTCTTAATGCCTCAATCAGAGATTCTAGTCAGTTATTTGCTAGTCTTAGTGGCTGCACTAGCTTACTGGAATTGTACTTGGTTGGAACTTCTATTCTTAAAATTCCTTCTGTCAAGTTTCCCAATTTGAAGATCTTGTTTCTCGCTTATGCCCGGTTTCCAGTCGATAAACCTGTGGAACTGCTGTTTGATGGATGCCATGTGCTTGAAGCCCTGGTATGGAGTCATTGCAGTATCGTAACCGACAACTTTCGTATCTGTATGCCTTTGCTGAATAATTTGATAATTAGGAGTTGTTTCATTACTTCCACTGTGGTCATAGATGCGCCGAAGCTTGACTACTTGCACTACCTTGGCATACTTGCTGAATCTCACTCATTCGTGCGTAATTTTGATCGGCTTTATTGTTTAGAATTACATGTTATACCTCTCAGCAGACTTTTGGAAGCCTATGATGAAGAACTGCACGGTTCTTCTGGCTATGGTTACATGAACTTGTCTGAGATTTTTACTACATGCTTCGGAGTTGAGATTTTACAATTGGGACATTTCACTATTGAGGTTAGCTCCCTTAGCTTTTGATCTGTTCTAGTTATTTCTTTTTGTTCCTCAAGTTCAGCAATTCTTTGGTGAAGTTTTCCCGGCTTTTGTTCTGTTTGATCTTAGCATGATGATTTTCGATTGCCTTTTCAATGTTATTACAGGCTCTTGACCATCTATCACTTCCAATGCCTAAATTTTGTAACTTGAAGAGTTTGAAACTTGGAGGTATGGGTATGGCAGGATGGAGAACATTGGGAAGCTTGCTTGAAAATTCTCCGAATCTTGAAACTCTAGTTATTCGTGAGGTCTGTTGAATGTGGTACATATAATCATCTCTCGATGCAACATTGGTTTTTGCGTGGGATCTCTTTTGTGATCATGAAAGAGTATACGTCTTTTATTATTTTTCTAACTTCAACCTGCATTTTTCGTTTCTCAATCAGGGTTTCGACATGTATGATGAGGGCTTTGCAAGTTTCTTGTCATCACTGAATGGTGTGCCGTATTGTTTATCCTCAAGCATGAAGCAGATCGAGATTGGAGCTTTCAAAGGTCAGGAGGATGAAATTAATCTGATCGAATATTTCTTACAGAAGGGAAAAGTTCTGGAGAAGTTGCTTTTCAATTGTGACTTTGACTGGGGAAAGAATTTCGATGTCCTTAAGAGAATCATTGTGGGCTCAATAAAAATAAACCCGAGATTAAAACTTTAATTTATCAAAACTATAAATTTCATTTATCCGGATAAATAGAAATAGAATTTATGGTTTTGATAGATTAAATTCTCGATCTCGGGTTTAGGCGGCAGTGATAGAGAGAAATAATGTATCAAAACAGAGTCAATGACGGATTTAAAATGGCGGATCATAAAATCTATAATTTTTTTAAAAAATAAACGAGTTGGTTGGAGGGTAGGTTTGGCGTAAAAATTTTTTTTTTAAGATTTAAAGGTATTTCAATCTTTTCACACTAAGATTTGCTAATGGAGGGGACAAATTGTCATTTGACTTGGCGGTAGGGGGTTATTGTCTTTATACGAAATGTCGGGGGACATTTTGTCCTTTGGACATAATTTAGGGATTCTTGTCCTTTTCCCATTATTCGCCCCAATCTATATAAAATTTAATCACTAAGAATTGATAATACTTCAGGTGTCAGTCAATTAAGATGGATCCGTTTAACTCCCAAAGGGTTCCTTATTGCCACTATTGCTGCTTTGGTATTTTTTTTTTAACTGGCTTGAATAATTTAAAGTAAATCGCGAATAACGGGATTTGTAAAGATTATTACTGACTATTCCTTCTGTCCCGATTTTACTGTCCACTTTCAGTTTTAATTCAATTTATACTAAAAATGAAAATTTAAAATGGATTATAATTTTAGGATAAATGAAGTACTAGAATATATTTCTTCAAACAATTAAAGCTTATTTGATGGGGGAAATTAGATGTTTAAGGAGTATTTTTCCGAATAGCAACATAGTTGAGGGTTTTTTCCTCTGCAAAATAATAATTCTTGTCAGCAGGAAAGAAAAAGGATAAGCGTTACAAGTTGGAGCAATGCAGTATTCATCTTCTATTAAAAAAAAAAAGGGTCTTATTCAATCTCGAAACAAATAGAGTAGTTTGCTGCACTAGTTTCTTTTTGGGTCTGTCCTTTCGGAACGAAATTTTGTTGATTATAAATTTGGGCGATAGTCCAATTTCATCAGAGAAGAACAACAATGGCATTTTACATTTTAACACACAACAGAACAATAATTTTGAGTTAAATGGAAGAACAAAAGTAAACTGAAAAGGAAGTCAATGTTAAAGCTATTGTGTAATTAATCCATTATGAAAAGGCAATTGAGAGATTCCATGCTGTAAATTGTGGCCTTATGCAAATCAACATGAGCGATTCCATTTAAGATGTAACATCAGCATTCCTCGGTTGCATTTCATCCACCTTTGTCATAATATACTTTTTATCTATTAAGAAATGAAACAAGAGATTTACAAAGTTTTATCAATCTACAACAAATCGGATTATCAAAATGGAATTCACAAAGAACAATACTAACCATCAACATATAATGTTGCTAAAGAATCAAACCTGAGAAAAAAAATCACATAATAAAGGAAAAAACCATTTTGATAATCAAGAAAACCATTTCATTAATGTTTAAGTACAAAACATGTTTTTTTTTTTTTTTTCCGAAAAGGTACCTGTATATTAGTTAAGAAATATACAAAACATGTTAGGAAAAACTGATATTCAAAGTAAGAGATTAATTAAAAGGTAATCATGTCGTCGAGAATGATTGCAGAAATTCCAAGAACCTTATCCGTTGAAGTTGATACCAGTGCACATAATAGATAAGACCTCGACTTGATTATTGAGAAGAATATTTCATCATCAACTTTGAGTTTTAAATAGATTTGAAAAAGACTAATATTCAAAACAGAAAACTGTTTGATTAGTAGAGAAAGATCACCCAACATCCAAAAATTTGTTGAAGTTGTTACTAGTGTCAGTGCCCAGAATGAATGAGGAACAAATTGAATCATTGAGAATTGTGTCATCAGTGTGCGTTGAGTAGAATGTAATAGAAAACAATTGATGTTCATAGAAGAAAACTAATATTTTACAATAGGTGGTTATCTGAACTCCATAATTTTGGTTGTTGATAAAGTGTTTCTTCTCAATAAAAATCCATTAGTTAGTACTAGACATGATACACAATAGGGCAATTATACTCACCCAACATCTTGGCCATACGGGCATTTTCGTGCTCTCTTTACATAACCACAAGGTTTCGACTTGTATTTCATCAGATTATTCGGATGCCTTCCAAGGCGGAAGTCCCACCGGAAATGTGCATTCTGATATCCAAAAACATAGGTTTAAACTTAAAAGGCCAAAAAATTACAAAAAATTTAAAAAATAAAAAAATCAAATAAACAAAATTGGTTTTTTTTTTTTTTTCCATCTGACAATTATCAGCTTTCCTAGAAGGGGGGAATGCATCATTTACTTTGTAAGAACGATCTTCCTACAAAAAAAAAAAGAAAAAAAAGCCCAATGATAAAATGGAAAAAGTGTTAAGGATGACTGATGGGAAAAATGAGTTTTGTGTGTGTGTGTGGTGTGTTTTCGGGAAGCCAAAATAGGAACATACCATAATTGAAAGCTCTCCCTTTGATTCTTTCCAATCTGAAAACTTCTCCAAATCTATAGGAAAAAAAGGAAAAAACCCATTTCAGAATTGACGAAATACCTTCATGTCAACTGCATTATCCTTACTTTAGGCTAAAAAAGCACAAAACATGTCGATGATGTTGACGCAAAACAATCGAAATGCACAGAAAAAAACGGCCTTGGTGATCAAGAAGGAACCAGCGTGGACAGAAAGAACCAACCTTGATGATCAAGAAAGAATTAGCGCTGAGTGCAAAATATATTAGAAAAAGAACTGCTATTCAAGAAGAAAGTTTGAATTATGATTAATCACAAATAATCACCAGAAATCTAAGAAACTTGTTTGCTTGAAGCAAATACTAGAGGCAATGCAGACCAGAGAACAAAGTGGAAAAGAACCTTGATTATCATGAGCAAGGAACTTTCATCAGGTTAAGTACAGAGTATATATTTCTAAAAAGAACTTTCATCAGGTTAAGTAATATTCAAGAAGAATGTTTAAAGTTAGACTAAATCAGGGATGATCACCAGAAATCGCAGAACCTTGTTTCGTTGTTGAAGCGATTATGGAAGAAAATTGAAAACTTGATTATGGGGGAATGGGTTTATGCCACCAATGTGTAATAGTAAACATTTAAGTGGCAATGGCATCAATGCTCTATGACACTTTTATATACCGTTTAGTATAACTATATAAGTACAATGGTGAGATCAAAATTGATATAACCATCATAAAATCCAACTTGGGTCAGTGTTTTATACCCCACCCGTGACTCTTCGCTAAACCCCTCAGCCTCCGCAGCTTCCCAACACCACCGACTTCCCCCTCCTCACCGGAATCACATCACCGCCACTAGTCTTTCTTCTTCTTTGACATGGCTTAAGACCTATTTTAAAATAGCTGCTGGAAGGGGAAAAGAGCTCCTCCATCACACCCTTTTCTGAGAATGAAAAATCCCTTAATTGTAATGTGTGTGTGTGTGTGTGTGAGAGAGAGAGAGAGCGAGCGCTCTTTGCCAACCTCAATGTGTCAAATAAATTCGAGTGAGTGGATCAATGTTATTTTATCATTACTCCGTTTTGTGTGAATTTGCCAAATGCGTTGCACACTCATTTTTTTAAAGGTATAATTGGTCAATTTGCATTCTCAAATCTTGTACTTGATATTGTGTCAATTTGCATTCTCATTCTTGATATTTTCTCAAAAGCTAAGGGTGTAGTTGATAATCGAGCATACCTCGAGAGGTGTTTTTGACATTTACCCTAAAATCTAATGTAGTTAGTGCAAAAGTAACTGTCTTGAGTAAAGAAAACATGTGAGGTCCAGTTACCTTTTGTAGTTAGAATTTGGCATTTTCTTTTTATTATACCAAAGAATTGCCAAGAAAGAAAAAAGGTGAACACATTTTCATCGCGCTGAAGGAAACTGGATAAGTTTGAGCTGATGTAAAAGAAGGATTTAGTTGGTTAATAGTGTGAGAAGAGGGATACTAGATGTAGGTAAACGAATTGACACGATCAATGCATCATGGATATTATTAAAGCTTGATTCTGCGTTGCTTTCATAGTTTGGAGCAATTTGATAGTTTATTGAATTGTACAAGAAAAATGTTTGTTATCTTTTGAAAACCAGACTGGAAAGTGAACTGGCAAGTTAGCTGGGTTACTGATTTATTAATTTTTTCTAAAATTTCAATAAACCTGTTCAACTAGTACTGATTCCCGGTCGAACCGTGGTTTTACTAGAGTTTGACCGTGTTTGACCGGTATTTAAGTCAACCGGTTATTTAAAATAACCGGACTGGAAAGACCTCCGATTCCCGGTCGAACTGGTTTGCTCGTTGGTCCGGTCCTGTTTTCAAAACAGAAGACGTTCGAGAGGATGAGGAGGGAATTGGCGCCTATTGATGTCCTTGAATCATGAGTTCACGAAAGATTACTACAACATTTACAGCTGTTTGAGTGGGTTAATGGAGAAAGAGATTACGTGCTCAGTCATACAAATCAGTACCAATCATCACAAAACGACTAAATCAGAATGTAGAGAAGGAAAAATTCCTGCAGTATTTAATGCTAGGGTTTGATATATCTTGAAGAAGAAGTTTTTCACTCTAATTGTATTATGAAAGTTCTTCACGTATCTATATACATTTCTTTCTGTTTTGACCTCTATATATACAGCTGAACAATCCTCCTTCACAACTAAACACCATTATTTACTGTCACTGAACTAACACACATCTAATGGCTATGATTTGCCTATTTACAAGTTAATAATCATAAATTGACGGTATTGATGTATGTACAGTTCGGATTGATGAGCTGGATTAATCATCCTTCCCAGTACCTCTCTCTTGCAGGTCGATTACAGTTGGCAGCATCAAAAAGTCTCCAAGTTTTGGGGCCACAATCCAAGGAGGATCGTTCTAGAAGCTGCTGCTGTGAGGGCGATCGGCTGATGTGCAGTGCACCCTGATGATCATGAACCTGCACCTGATGAATTGCTGCGTCATCACCCTCAACTTTGACCTTGACCTAATATTGTAACACTCAGTTTTGGATGTCAAACAAGAGACTCTATATGTGATGCTTTCAGCCTCGTGCAAAGTCCAACTTAAGAAAGAGAGTTAATCACATCGGGAAGCTAAACATTAGTCTGCAAAATCATAAATCAAGTACATATATTGATCACTAGGTATGAGAAACCTAAAATTTGTACATAGGTAGGTAGAGAAGTAAGAACCTATCTCCGAGAGTTTAGATCATTTTCAAAATCCTCCATTACAGATTAAAAAGCAAACTCATAAGGTAACTTGCTAACCAGAACTAATTTGAAATATTTGTGCTTAAAAAGTCTTTAAAAGCTTATACTCTCTCTGGTCCTAATTATACAAAAATAATACTAAAATTAGTTCCAATCTGTGCCTTAAAATTAGGACCAAAAGGGGTGTAACTTAGGCAAATAATATCAAGCACCTAGGTATACCTTGCAAGGTGTATCTCATGGGCATGTGTAACATACTCTCCTTCTACACAAGTGAAGCTTTTAGTCTTGAATTTATGACATCACACGCGCATTAATTCCTCCAAATTTTATCCCTTTTTTTAGCACATGTTTAATTTCAAACTGTTATCTTTTTTAATGCTTATCCTGTTACCTTTTATATTATTTTTTATGGTAAAATTTAATATGGTTCATCATCGAGACTTATGAATCTGGAAAATCAATTAGAGCAAAAATTTTCAACTGATTAACAATGGAATCCGGGGAATTAAGCATCAAATTTGGAAAATTTTGATGGATAATGATATTTGTTTGGATGAATAATAGTACACTTATCGATGAATAATGATAATATTGTGGATGAATAATGGTGTTTATGATGACAACGTTATGGACGAATAAATTTAAATTTTGTAATGAATAACGATATTCACAAAGATGAATAACGATGCAAATCTGATGAATAATGATCTCATCCTAAATGAATAATCATATTACAATGAAGAATAGTTGTAGTTTTGTAAGATGAATAGTTGTACTTTAATGAATGAATTTTATACATTAGTAGATGAATAACTTTGATAACAAGAGTATATATTACAATGGGTTAATATCACCAACTAAACTAATAAACTTCTAAACATGTATTATACCAAACAAAAAATGAACAAAAAAACTAGTCATTTGCTGATGTTCGATACGTTTATGTCGATTGTTTGATTTCAGCAACTCTGGCAAAATATTTGATTCCCGACCGATCGACTTCATCTTGTTGATCATTTATTTGTTGCTGATCAAACAAAATGAACATTATAGTAAGTGAAATTTCACATTCAATGAAAATTCTGTTAATCATCAATAACAATGCTATTGAAGATGAATAATCATTTTGAAAATGATGAATAAACATTAAAATTACATTAATCGAATCTAGTTAATAACAATTGTGTAAAGGTACATATTAAATAATGAATAACAACATCACTGGTGATGAATGATATATCTTTGCATGATGAATACACATATCTATGGAATAAATAGCACATGTTAAAAGGATGAATGACATCTGTTGACAGGATGAATGACACAATTTTACAGGATTAATGGCACATATTTACAATCGTGTACGTTTACATATTACATGTTGAATAACAATTCATTAAAATGAACGACTTTTTTTGCAGGATGAATGATGTTTACAGTATGACTAACACATATTCAAAGGATGAACTATAAATTCACATGATGAATGATATACGTACATTCACATGATTATATCAAACCACTCTTTAGATGAATAACGTCATAGTAGAGGATGAATAACTATTATATTTGAATACACCTAATCCAGACCAAATGCCTACAATGAATAGGATACTTAATGAATAACGTCTTGATAGACGATGAATAATCATGATTAACATGATGACTAATCTTCAGATCTCTATACCCCAATCCAAATCAAAACATCAACAGTGCACATTTAACGTGATGAATAACAGATTTGTAAGGGATGAATAGTCACTTTTAATGGGATGAATAAATCAGCACATCGTACACTATATCTATTAAACGTAAATTATATTTAATTAGAATGATGAATAATCATTATTACCTGAGACTCAACGTCGGAAAGATCAGAATTTTCGACGATTTCTTTCTCCAAATTTTTTATGAATAACCACTCATTATAGATGAATATTCCAAAAAAATACAAGGACAAATTGATATTCAACGACAACAAATTGATGAAAAAATTAGGCTGATGAATAATGCCCAAATCTATTATCGACGATGAATATCCTATTATCAACGATGAATAACGATATCGAAATGATGAATAATGCCTAGATTATTAATCTCTTCTAAAATCAACAATAAATTGATCAACAAAATTAAGAAATTAATGAACAAATATTTATAATCGAATGAACATACCTTATATCTACATAACCCAACCAAAAAACACATCAATTGTTGAAGAGATTAATAGTATTACCTTCTTTTCTCTTCAGTCATCGAGCTGCTCTTATTCGAATCAGAGTACACAATCGTGGCCCTCCTCATGAATATTTCAGAAAAATATCATTATTAGTACTTCATACATAAAAGAAACAAGCAAAACCGATGAATAAAATCATATATTACCTTAATTCTCATATATCAGTAGCATATATTATAAACAAACTCACGTGATTTGATGCACAACCGGATTCCGTCTTAAAAATACCGCCAACGAGAGGTTTTGATGCCAAATCGCTGTAGAGATAAAATTTGGGTTTTTAGATTTTTTAGTTTGAGATATCTTTGGATTAAATGGAATAGGATGGATATGGTTAATGATGGCTAAAAGTTAGGAGAAATATCAGGAATTGAATATTTAAAAAATCTTTTTTTAACCCCTTTTTGGGCGCGTGTGTTACAACCTAGATACACCTTGCAAGGTGTACCTATGTGCTCTATATTATAATTGTTGTAACTTATGCTTTATACATTAAATTAATAAATGTACCTCAAAAACTCTTTTGAAACACAATATTTAAGGAATCTGAATCAAATTAGACAACACAAGGTGAGGAAGCTCTATGAAAAATTGATATCTTCCGTATGCTTTGGTGAAGCAACTCCAGGAAGAAAGCCCTGATAATCATCAATGATGTTTATTGTTAGAAATTATTAAGTGCAAAGAGAATAGTTTAGTCACTATTCCTTGATACAGTAATTTATTTCTAGAAAAACTTGATGTTGTTGTTATTGGCATCATTTTGACCAATGTTTTTTTTTTTGAAATAAAATAGTACTTTCATTCATTTACTGGAAATTGTCTAGCTGCGATTGAATAATACAAGGAAACAATCAAACACAAATCAAAACATATCACTTTGTTGTGTTTACTATAGATAAACCTATACAGATCTACCCGTATGATTGACGGACATATCATGTACCAGAGTTTGAGTATGATCTTGAATATATCTCTGAAATTTTGCTGAAAACTTCAAACCACATATCTAAATATTAGATTTGTGGTGACTGATTCTTCGTGGAGCATATGTAATGTTGCGAACATCTTCAATGCCGCTACAAACATTGCAATCAACGGACCTACCTCTCAGTAGAACTAAGAACATCAATAGATTATACAAATAATCTATTGAAGGACTAAAACTCGAAACTAATTTGTGGGAATAATCCCACTTATTGAACGATAGAGACTAAAAACGAGAAAACGAAACAAGAT
Organism: Oldenlandia corymbosa var. corymbosa; assembly: GCA_949775105.1. NCBI lineage: Eukaryota > Viridiplantae > Streptophyta > Magnoliopsida > Gentianales > Rubiaceae > Oldenlandia > Oldenlandia corymbosa. The sequence goes on along the minus strand of OX459118.1, from coordinate 28,806,932 downwards.
TATTTACCCCATCCTCCCATGATGAAAAGTTGGAGGAAGAATTATTTGTTGGAGTTAGGGTTTGAGAGGAAAGAGAGAAGTGGTAGCTACTAGGGTTTACTAGAGGAAAATTGATTGACCAGTATTTTTATGGGTTTTAGTAAATTTGTAGTGGGTGACATGCATTTATGTATATTATTTACTACTACTATATAAAATTAAGAACCCCAAATATTACACTATTTTTGTCGTTACAACTCTAACAATAAAATTGAGAGCCTTGATATTTTCCCCGATCAGAAGATTTTGCCATGTTCAAAGGTTTAAGACAAGGATGCCCTCTACCAACATTCATTTTCATTGTGTGTCACCAAGTCTTTTCATCGCTATTGGGCAGCAAGAAATTTGAGGACGTTGGAAGAGGAATCCAAGAGAAAAAAGGGTGCCAAGAATCTTGCATTTGATGTCTGTGGATGACTGTATTATTTTAATAGAAAATACGGCGCATGAAGTGATTCAATTGGCAAAGGTTCTTAAACATTTGTGTTGGGAAAGAGATGAAAAAGAGTAGAGAATTTTAAGAACATAAAATTTTTATCAGAAGAGCGTTGCTTTTTATTTTGTGAGAAATCTAATATATAGACAACTCTTGCAATAACCAAAAGAGAAAATAACTCTTCAAATCCTAAATTATCTCTAAAGATAATGTTAAAAATTTTCAAAACTAATTCTAATCTAAATAAGATAAATCTCAATCCTAACAAATAATTTATTCCTCTAAATTAAATCTTTGCGGGAACAAAAAACAACTTAACCAACAAATTTCCTCCTTTTTTTTTTTACTCCAAATCTCTGCATCTTCAAACCAAGTATTCATTTTCATTTTCTTCTTCATTTTTTTCTTCATTCACAAAATTAATTTGTTGCTTGTTCTTGCACACTTTTTCCATGTGCCCCACTTCTTTGCTCTTGAGTTTCAAATGTTGAAAGTAGTTCCGCTAGAGATATTTCTGATAAATCTCTAGTTTCTTCAAGGGATGAAATCTTGGACTCAAATCTTTTTGGCAAAGTTACTAAAATTTTTTCAATAACCCCGGATATCAGGAAGTTGTTCTCCCAAAAGTCTGATTTTATTGACTATTTTCATCAAGCGATCTTTGTAGTCCTTCAATGGCGTTGTCTCTGACATCTTCTGCATCTCGAATTCCCTTTTCAAATTCAAAATTTGCATTCTCTTTATCTTCACATTGCCTTGATATTCTTGTTTCAAAATATCCCATGCCTGGTTCACAATTTCGCAGGTCATGATTTTGGTGAACACCTCTTCTGATACAGCAGAGTGAATACAGGGCTTGGCCTTGTTCCTCCTCTTTTTAGCCTCCCTGAATTCTTTAATTTGTGCAACTGTTGGGTCTTCAGGAAGTGGTTGGAGTTCATCATTTTCCACTAACTCCCATAATCCACTTGCTTCTATATAGGCTTCCAGTTTGACAGCCCAAATTTGATCATTTTATCCTTTGAAAACTGGAGGAGCAGACATGAAACTATTCTCTCCTTCCATTGATAAAAGAAGATTGGCTAAAAAAGATTTGTTTGTTTAGAAAAGTTCCTAACTAATTTACTCACACAAGTCCTCCTAATTGAATCTAAGCTCTAGATACCACTTTGTTAGGAAAGAGATGAATAAGAGCAGAGAATTTTAAGAACATAAATTTTTTATCAGAAGAGGATTGATTTTTATTTTGTGAGAAGCCTAATATATAGACAACTCTTACAATAACTAAAAGAGAAAATAACTCTTCAAATTCTAAATTATCTCTAAAGATAATGCTAAAAAATTTCAAAACTAATTCTAATCAAAACAAATCAAGATAAATCTCAATCCTAGCAAATAATTTATTCCTCTAAATTAAATCTTTGCAGTAAAGAAAAAACAACTTAACCAACAATTTGTGGCTTATGCAGGGCAGCGGATCAGTTTTTAGAAATCTTCTATGTCCGTACGTCCAAATTCCAAAAGATTTATGAGCTCCTGCCTTTCAATTTATGTTTAATATTAATACGAGTCTGTTGGAAAGCAAGTAGTTGGGCTTTGACTTGGATTTCTCCAAGAATAAATCTAAAATATTTAACCTTCATTTGAATAAGATAAGGACGGAGATTTAGAAATAGAGGGTGGAAGAGATAGGGTGATTCTAGCAAAACATGTTCTAGGGACAATAGCACAATATGTCATGGGAGCCTTTAAAATTCTGCAAGTGACAGCATAACAGATAAGACTGATAGATATCTAGCGAGTTTCATTTGGAAAGGGAATATTGATGGGAGAGGGATTCATTAGAAGACTTGGAACGAACTTTTGCAAATTAAAGTGGAGAGGATGATTGGGAGTGAGGAAGACCATACACCTCAATCAGGCTTTGTTATGGAAGTTGGCTTGGAAGATTGGCAGCGAGAATGAGTCACTCTTTGGGAAGTTCTTTAGGGCAAAATACTGTAAGAATGACGACTTTTTCGAAAGTCAGGCAGAAGAAACAGGATTCTTGAAGATGGAAAAGTGTTTTGTGGGGGAGGGAATTGGCCTTAAAAAAGTTTGAAATGGAAAGTGCGTAATGGAAAGTCATTAGATGTTCTAGAGGAATGGATACTGGACATTCAAAATCCACTATCAAGAGGAAGGGTGACAATAAATATGTTAAATTTAGGGAAAATTTTGATTAAGGGCATTAAAAGTTAAATAATTATTAAAAAGGGCGTCTGTATTATCTTTATTTATTCATTAATTAAATATATTATTAAAATAATTTCAGCTGTTTTTTAGATTAGCGAAATGATTATTTTACCCCTACTCTCCTTCCTAAAAGCTCCGATCAACTGATCTCCTTCCTAGAAATTTTTATCGACACAAACATTCAGAGCTTTTAGATTTCAGTAACTTATTAATTATATACCTCAATCTAGTTCCTATGGATTTCCAAATACTTTTTCTGCGTAAATTCATCCACCATAAACAAATTACATAATATATTCCATTTGTTTTGTTGATATAGGATGGTGAATTTGTAGAGTTTAGACTCGTCAACATGATGAGCAGGAGAACTAAAACATCATTTCCGGCTTGATATGAAAATTGTTGCCTAAAAGAAGAGAAAATCGATGAATGCTTCAAAATTACTAATCTCGTGACAATCTTCAAAATCAAATAAATTGCGTAAATTGTCAAGACTTAATTCTAATTTTCAAGTAACCTTCAAATTCAAGAAATTGCGAGTCTTTACAGACTGAAAACCGGTGACAACGAGTAAATGCTTGAAAATTGTTTACTAAAATACTAATCTTTAATGAATCATCAAATAAGTGTCTTCAATCCCAGAATTATTTTCCAAAAATATTTTTAAAAAACTGATGAGTTGCCAGAGATTTGTTAAGAGAGAAAGATAATCAATAGATCGGGTGAAGAGTGGGACAATAGAGTCTTTTGATGCGTGAAAATATGTAGTAAATATCTTGATATTCATTACTTTAAATAAATAAAACTGAACGCCCTTTTTAATAATTATGATTCTTCTATTGCCCTTAATAAAAATTCTCCCTTAAATTTAAAGGTCGCGGATTCGACTGAGGGAGTGGATTGGTAACGAGTGACATTGTTGGGGGACCTTTTCCCAGCTGATCTGATTCGGAAGACTTTGGCAATCCATACAGGAGGAGTAGACCTAAGGAGTAATGATAAGCCACACTGGGAAGGAACCAAGGAAGGGATGTAGAAGGTAAAGTCGGGGTACCAAAGCTGTAAATATCGAGGAGGAACGGAGGCCATCCTCGTTGATAGGTAATAAAGTCCAGAATCCTCAAATCGATGAAATGTTCTTGAAGAAATTTTAGAAAACCCCTATACCTAGAAAGGTTTCTTTCTTCTTGTGGGGAATCTTAGTCAATGCATGCCCCAAAGCGATTCAATTACGGAAGAAAGGGCAGATAATTTTGTCATTATGTCCAAGGTGTGGGGAGAAGGAGGAATTAGTGGAGCATCTCCTCTCGGAGTGTATTGAGTCGCAAAATGTGTGGAGAATGTCTAGATGTGGAGAATCTCCCATGCTGCAGCTCCTTTGTGGCTATCCTGCTTAAAGGCTCCATCAACTCGTATGCTAGCACCTTGTTGTGGGAGTTGTATTGTTATCTTCTCAATAGGTCTAGTGTCTTGGCTCTGTCCGAGATGCCTCATTTGTGTATGCGTCTGAAAAACTCAGATCATCATCTGAGACCGGGAAGTGAAACCTCTTATGCCTCCTCAGCCTTGCACGTTGAAGCTTTGGATTGCCTTAGAGGACTTCATTCGGCGCAGGCAATGGGAATACAGGAAGGAGTGCTACAAACGGATAGTGCTATAGTGGCTGCAATAGCCAAAGGTAGACCAGTACCACAACCCTTAGTTGAACTAGGGCAAGATATCCAGAGTCTTATCCATCCCTCCACAAACTTGTATTTGTGTAAAGTAGAAAGGGAGTTAGAAAAGAATGCACATAGAATGGCTACGGCTTGCCTGCATGTACACACATTTTTGTAATTTGGATCGTTGATCAATATATATTATCATATTTTTCAAAAAAAAAAAAAAGCAGGAGTGCATTTCAATATATGGTTTAAGGAATGGATAGAAAAAGCGCCACTTATAGAGGATGTGGTATTAAGTTGTGGATTTATATGCGCCACCATCCATTATCTAAATACCATGTTCACCATCCACCGTAACCCTAAAAATCTAGTCACTCAAATTTGTCCCTGGGACAATGTTCATCCATGTAGCCTTGAAAGGGCGCACACCCCCACACAGCATCAAAATGGTGGTGATCTTCTCGACACTGCAAAACACAAACAACAGTATTAAATCAATGATAAAATGACAATGAACCCATGAAACAAGTACAAATGTGGAATCAAAAGACAGGCGGTCTACTGAAAAACAGTCTATCTTAAAGGCAACTTAACGGAGAAAACCAAATAATGTAAATTATGCTATTTGTGGAGAATACTTCACAGTGAAATAGGTAATGTTCAAGGCAATTGTATATATAGACAAAGGTTTGGATCCAAAATTTTGTCATCTCCATCTCAAGATATTTATATTTCCCGTACACATCTTACATTTTCAAAACAAATATTCTACATGTTGATGCAACTTTTGACAATTTTACCAAACAAAACCAAAAAAGAAATAAAAATGCTGTCCATACATCAACTTTTCATTTCAAAAAACATCCTCAAAAACTACGTTTCATGCAGTACAAAAAGAGTAAACACCTGTGAATCTTCATCAACCAAATTGGAAGGGGGGGGTCATGTTCAAACAGAAGATGATGACAACAAAAAAAAAGCCTTAATCCCCACCGCCAAATCCATCTATGGCAGTATTCTATCTAGGATCAACTCTTCTTGCATGGACTGTAATGCTCACCCACTTCTAAGGATAATGACATGAAGGAACCTATTTTTATAAAAAATTAATGCAAGTATTTTTATCTAGTCAGTTTATTTTCTTATAGAAAGTGTAAGAAGTTGTACTAGGGATGTAAACAGTAGTATAAATGCAAAAAAGTGTACTGAAACCTGGAAAAAATGAACATATGCCAACGATATATATTTTTTTTTTTAAAAAAAAGCCATTCCAATTAGATGGAAGCAACAAAGTATTAAACTCCATAACAATCACTTTGACTCTGATCTAATATAGCAAATTTACCCTTTGGAGAAGAGTTTTCCACAAAGTTGCAAATTGACTTCGGGGTTGGCACTTCCAGAGGAACCGGAAGCACAGATTCACCTAAAATACTTGTTGGAGGAAGATTGTATATATCCCTCTGCATGATGCAATCCGGGTCCAAAAATTAGTTTTGAATGTAGTCGAATCAGTTTTGGATGACGAAACATGTTGAGACAAGGAGACTGATATAACCTACTTCTAAAGCAGCATAACCTACTACATAATTCCTCATCCAAAGTCCTAATGTTCCTCACTTATGGGTAGTCAAAATCTTCTAACATTGAAATAAGCTTAAGGCTACTGCTCTATAAGAAAAAGAAGAGAAAGAAGGATAAGCCTTTTACAGGAAGAGGAGATCCATTGAAAACCTTAATATACCGTATTTTCAAAAATACTACACAAGGATATCCTCTAACATTCAGCATTGAGTTCCGCAAGATGACAAACTTAGTTTACTAAAAAGAAGACATATATTGGTTAAAGCTCACACCATCAACAACTTACCAGGTAGCTTTGAAGGAAAATCTACCAGCAATTCCATATGCAGGTGGCAGCAATGTTCATCATCTATATGCATTCGCAACCTCTCCAGCGGATTTTCTGGGCACTGTAGCACAACCAAAACAAGGGGTGGAAAATTCATTGCGTTAGAACATACTTTCCAAGCCTATTTTTGAACCTAGTTCTAAAGAGGGTGAAGCTAACTTGTTTAAGCTTGGTTTTATGTATATATGCAATTTACATTGAACTGTACTACATCAATCCTCTTATTGGACGTAAACTTTTCATCTCCCCTCTTCTTCTATGCGCGTTCCTCTTTAAGTTTTCAGGTAGAAATTCTAAATCTATAATCTATATTCTATTCTCCAACGCTATGAATCTCCCTAACGTTATCTGATAGGTATAAATAAGCACCCACTAACCACCAGTGCAGAAGGCAACATAATACTAATAATATTCCCACTGATAGAAGATAATAATTCCAGGAAACAGTTTAAGGATAGAAGAGACCGACATATGTCAAAACCTCACGAAGGGCCACCTTCCATCTTGTTGATGCCGGAACGGAATTGTACCATGCGGAATCAGAATCAGAAGCGGCCTCGGAACTGAATGCAGAAGCAGGAGCGGAACTGGAAACAGAAGCCGAAGCAGAATTCCGGGAAGACATAGTTCCGGTGTAGGCGGCAGTCCATAGTGCTCTGTATTCTGCCCTTAGTGCTCTGTATTCTGCTCCGTAGTCATCTGAAAAAAAAAATTGGATGTTACATGAATGGAAGAACCAAGAACTAGTTACTAAGTTTTCTAATTCTAATAAAATGGATTATAGTTGGAGAAGGAATACGGATATGCTTACGGGGTGGCCCAATCGGTCAGGCTACGGCCTACGACGGAACTCCTTCCTGCAGTGATAACACAAAAAATCAAGCATAGCAATTAGTTGTCTGCAATCAACCGAGACAATAAAATTTTTAACCTCGAGCTCGGCCTCCTCCTCCTCCCTTTCCCATGATTTGAGCTGTTTACAGTCTGACAAGCAGGTTGAAGGACTATACGTCTATAACCCTTGACCACAGCTAAACAGAGTTAAGATTTCAGATGATTTGAATAAGTAGAGCAAAAACATAAATTGAATGGGCAGGAGAAAAAAGCAAAAAACAGGGAGAGTTGAGGATCGGAAGAAAAAAAAGATTTGGGCAGGATATTTTATTGATATTTTATATATATATATATATATATATCTTATTATATTAGAAACAAAAACCACACTTAAGAGATAGTATCACCATTTGCCATGTGGCATTTCCACGTCATATTTTTAAAATAAATTTTTATTTGCACATCTCCTAGACTTAAAAGGCAAATGCAGTCCAAATTCACCTCCACCTCCTATTTTTGCCCAAAAAAAAAAACCCACGGGTTCATAAAAAATCTAAATCCTCATCCCCATCTCCACGACAATTGACTTCCTAATCAATCCCTTCTCCACAATTAAAAAAATAAATTCCTCATCAATCATCAATTGAGAGTATGTGGTGAAATATACTCCTTTCCTATTAACATGTTCAATATTTTCATTAGTGATGATCAACTACATCCTAATCGGATAAAATTTCAACTTTAAAAAATATTCTCTTTACCTCTCTATATAAACACAAAGGAAAAAAAAAATTCTCATTGATCTTTTTTTCGGCCATTGTGATGGTGGCATTACAGGTATTAAAATTTGAATGATTTTATTTCCACAAATCATTGGTTTGGCTTTTATTATTTTTTATTTTTCCCGTTCAGGAATAGTGTTATTATTATTTTTATGCGTCTATCCATTACAGCTATCGTAGCCGTTGTCAGGTAATATAATGTGATTTCTTATTTGGTTGGTTAGCCTAGAATATTTGTATGATTTTAGTTATGTTTGGATTGAATTGATTAATTGGGTTTTTATTACAAAATATAGTTTTTTAAATTTCTTTTTTATGTTTCATTCAATTAGAGTGGTTTTCTTTTTTTAATTATGAAGTCTCAGGTTTTTTTTCGTATATGGCCAGTTATGAAGTGTGTTTTTTCTTTGTTTAATTACTTTTGATTTTGTTTCATACTCCCAGTTGACCAATTATTATTATTATTATTATTATTATTATTATTATTATTTTATTTATTTCGGGGTTTCAAGAATATACTTTTTTGGATTTGGTTTTTGGACTTTTTTTTTAATTTCTCATCATATAAATAGTTCAGGTCACTTCTTCTAACTAATTTATGGGGAAGCCTTTTATGAATTTGAAGTGGAGCGAGAAGGAATGATGTTTCTACGTTTATTTGTGTTTTTATACATCATTTTACCTACAGAAAAAAAAATCTCAAATTTTAATGGGCTATCTTTTACTTTCTTTTTTTTTTATTTGCCATGGTGAGGTGAGTTCTTTTTTGCTATATCTTGAAACCTATGCAAATTTACATTATTTTCATTCTCATATTTGTGATCAACCAGTTTCAACAATTAACCAGTTTCAAATCATATTTTTGATATTTTACTACCTATAAACTTTTGGAAGAAATAGTTCCAACAATTAAGCATATTCCCGTTGGAGGAAGCTAACTACAAAGCTATTATAAATCTCCAAAACTAAGTATATATTTGGCACAACCAATGGAGAACATCAATAAATTATCTTACTAATATTTAAAGTTATTAGGATATTTTTATGTTTTGTGTAGTATTTACTTCAAGACATATATTTGATCAAGTTTATTTATATTTAAGAAGTAACACTTATAAAATATTTTTAAAATCTTCAAATATTTCTAAAACGTACCGGGCCAAATACAATTTATTTTTGTGCCAAATACAAATATCACACTTATAAAATATTTCTAAATACTTCAAATATTTCTAAAATATATCGGGCCAAATAGAAAATATTTTTTTTCTAGATATAAACATTTCTAAGATCTACAGATATAATAGGCCAGGGTCACGCATTGCGCGACCAGACATCACTAGTATGTATAGAGAGCGGTAGAGTCCCGTTATGGGACGGTTCCGTTTTAGAATAACAACCGTAGGATTAATTAGGCTAATTAACAACCGTAGGATTAAAATGAGGGTGCATCATGAGTAAATATATCTAAACACGCCTGATTAAACTGAAAAATTAAAGAAAATGATTAATTTGCCTAAAGTTTCAAGTGTCTTGCCAATTCGTCCCAAAAGATTTTTGGGAAGCCAAATTCATCATCTAATTTTTAATTTCTGGCCTATTTCATCCAATTGAAAAAAATTTCTTTAGATTTAACATCTCCGCTGACATTCTGTCACGGATAAAATGACGGTTTTACCCAAAGTTTTGATCGTTTCGTTAATTTTACCCATTGATTTTTTTAGTTAGCCAATTTTGTCCTTTATATTTGAAATTGTTTGTCAATTTCATCTAATTGGTCCAATTTCTGTTAAACTTGATGGATTTCAGTTAATTTTTAACAAAAATATCCCTAAAGTATCAAAAAATTATAAAAATAACTCCCAAAATATGTAAAATCAACAAAATAATCTCGTTTCATTATTTATTTATTTTTTCTAATTCATTTTATTTCTCTTTACTACTTTTATAACCATCAAAATAAAATTATAAGATCTTTAAAATAATGATTATTTATTTTCAAACTCTATTTTTCATGTACAAACATGTGAGTTGGGTTTAGGAGTAGTTTTATCATATTTTTAAAAATTTTAAATTTTAATTTTTTTTATTTTTTGTTATTTACGATTCTTTTTCTTGTACTTCCTGACTACTAGTATACTAAATTTCATTAATTAATTTACCTTTTATTTTATAGATTATAAAAAAAAGTTTAAAAATAAAGAAAATGAGGAAGAAAAAATCCAGTTGAAATAAGTATGAAAATTAATAGTTAATCATTCTAAACAAAAATAACAAAATCTAAAAAAAAAAAAGTTCTTAAACAAGTCTTTCCTCCTAGACTTCTAGTGATTCATAGGCAAGTTACGAAATATAAATTTTACTCGATCTGGCCTAAAATGATTATTTTGTTTGTGATAATAAAAATAATTTAAAAATTAGACAATCTTTTAAAATAGGAAAAAGTGCTAATTTATTTAGTCCACGACGATGAATTGTTGTAAATTTGGTTAACACAATTTTTATCCCTTTTTAGTAACTTTTATTGTTACGTTGCCGATGGCTAAACTATATAAGCAATCATTGAATTTCATGACCAAGATAAATTCGTATATTTTTAACAGTGTATTTTTTAATTTTTTTTAAACCTCAAAATTGAAATACAAAAGTTCAATTTTTTCTTGAAATATAGTAATTATATTAGTGTCAATATATACAAGTCAGAGAGTACAAGAAGAAAATTGTTAAAAAGAATAAATTAAAACAAATTAAAAATTTTCAAAAATTAGACACCACATGTAATGTATGATGCAATTTATTTTAAGTGATTATAAAAAATTTAATGCATTAAAAATTACTATACTCAACAAAATGACTTAGAAAATTTCGTCATTAACCCCGAAGATTCTATTAATTTTGAGAGATTTTGTTATCCAACATCAATTTTGTTTGTTCATGATCTTCATTATTTTGTTATTTTCTTAAAAAAAAAAGTACAATAAAAATGGGTATCTATCATCACCTCTAGCTGCCAACACCACTATCATCACATTTGGCCGTCTTAACGGTCCTGTAGATGCATTAATTTTCCTTCTTCTGCATAGTACATCGATTTAAATGATAGTTCTTGAATTTAAAGTGAGTAATTAACTGAGTTTAATGAAAGAAAAATGTCTTTAATAAGTGAAATAACATTACCCTCTAAATCAACACTCACGAAATGTAAAAGGATATTTTCTGGGTAAAGAATTTTGAAGAATGGAACGGTAAAAAGAAATTTCAATAACAACTTGCTAAAAAAGATAAGTGTATCGCCGCAATGATTTCTTTTTCGGATGCCATGGAGAAGAAGTGGACAAGGGACAAATGGTGCAGGTAGAGGGAGACCCATTACTTTTTTAAGAATGAAGAAGGAAAAAAATTGAAAAAATACGTAAAGTATTTTGTAACTTTTGTGGAATTGAAGAAGAGTGGTGGCGGCAGAAATGCGTGTAGTGATGGAGGGAGAATTGTGTACTGTTGGTGAAGGTAAATTTTTATGCTTGTGGTGATGGTTTAGAATTCTCACAGATTTAGGAAGTGGTGATGGTAATTTTTAAGGGAGAAGAGGAATGGAGCGGTGGTGGTGCGATGGTGGAAAACAAGTAGAGGAAGGCGGAGGAAGAAAAGGAAGAGGCTTAGGGTGGGAGAACAAAAAAAAAAAAAAAGGCTTCAGGTGGGAGTAATGGATTAGATTAGAAGATAAATTTTATAATAGGGACGTTATAATAATTAAATGTTAAGATAAGCGTATGTTACTGAATAACAAAACATTAAGAATAAAATGTTAAAATTTAATGTCAACAAAATTTTTTACCAATAAAAAACTAAAGTAACGGAATGTTAGTGAAAATGTTAAATCTAACAAAATTCTCATTAACTGAATTAAATTGGCAAATAATTGAAATTTATATGATGAATTTGGTTTCCCTAAAATCTTTTGGGTCAAATTGGCTAGACACTTGAAGATTTGGAAAAAAAATTGACCATTTTCTTAATTAGTTTTGGAAATTATAGAATGTTATTAACCACATGATTACATCTTATACCCTCAATTTTGATTGGTTGAAGACAAAACGGGACGGTTCCGTAAAAATGACCAACGGGACTCTAGATTTTCCCATATATATATATATATATATATATATAGCCATCGGATGATTAAAATTAATAACAACCGTTAAATTAAAATGAGGTGTATTAAAACTAGAAAAAACTACATCACACCTAATTGTGGCTATTAACATATTGTGAATCTTGTTGCATTAGCTATGGCTAAAAAAAATTGGTTCACGAACATCACAATTTTTATTCCGCATCAAGCCATTTTCAAGGTTTTTTCTTTTTTTTTTTTCCCCTTATCTAAGGAAAATTATTAACATTTCTCCCTCCAGAAAATGGTTCCACGTTGAGATAAAATTCGAACGTCCAAACGGAGGCTAGGGCGATGAATCAAGCAATAAGTACGAGACAATCGGCGGCCTGCGTGATTTTTTTCTCTGCAATCTTGGACATAAACTTAGCGTTAGCAACCACCGACTACTTTTCCAGTAACACAGCATCACAATTACCCCACTGAGTGACATGAATCAAGGGAAACTTGTCCTTAGTGGTCTTATCCTTGGATTCATGGGGGGACCAATTAAGATCATAGTTTCTCTATGTTCACGATAGTGCAATGGTAGTCATGGCGGAACCATGTGAAATTTTTTGTGGTTGTGTGACAGTTTTTTGGGAGGAAGCGGTCAAGGTGAATAGTAATCTTCGAGTTTATTTAATCCAAAATATTGAGCTCTGAATTAGAATTTGGAAGCCACTGCTGTTTGAATTTTTTATTTTTGCGTAATTCATTTGTTGTACAAGCTTTAACGGGGAGAAGAGAAAAAAGAAATGATGTGCTCCAGAGGATAGATGAATTGGAGATTAGAGAATAGTATTTTTCAGAAAAAATGGCCCCCAAAGCCTAATTAAAAAAAATTAAAAACCAGGAAAAAAATGTTTAATTATATGAAGAGCGAGCAATAAATCAAGACAAGAGCATAAACTTTTCATGACCTTAGCGGAAGATGAGGACTGTATTCTAGATGCTACAGACCAACCGTTTCCGACGAAAGGCCATGAGAGGACTTTAACATTCCTCAAATACATCAGAGATGGGATCTTCTTTTCTCCTCTGCTAAGGATCACAAGCTTACTGTTTGGTTTGCCAATGATTATTACAACAATTATGGCCCTCCTGTTCATAGTGATGATGATCATTTTTCGTGGAATTTTGCTTGGCTTTGGCCTTTGGGGTTGTGGCTAATCCAGTGTAGTTTTTAGCTAATGTAAAAAATGTCCATTTTATGGTTATCGTGTTTAACTATTATTGTTAAGAAACTAATATATTAAGTTTTGTTTTGGTGTAGCACGCTCCATAATCGCTAATGGTGCATCCCATTTTGATTGGACAGATTTTAACTAAATGGTTCAATCAAAATCTTATGACTGGACTATAAAATTTCTCATACATATATATATATATTATTATCCTCAGAAAACTCCTTAAGGTTTAGTCTAAAGTCTAAAATTTGTTTGACCACTTCAAGAGTCGTAGGCCCGTTACATTTTGCTTTCACGGTTTAGTGTTGGGTTCTCCTATGTAAACATAGGTCCCCACAATTTTATAGATTAATAAATATCTAAAATAATAAATTCGATTTGAAGATTAAATGGAATTTTGACTTAAATATTTTTGTTTATGTTTGTAATTACTCCCTCTGTCCCAAAACTATTATCCAGTTTGAAATTTCACTTTTAGTATAATTTGAACTAGAAATGAAAATCCAAACTGGACAATAATTATGGGACGGTGGGAGTATCATTTTTTTAATTTTTTTCGATAAATTAATAACTCTATAAATTAATAAATATTAAGAGACCGATATATTAATTTAGGGAGATTTTAGTTTCTTTTTTCAATGGTATAAGACTTCTCAAGAAACAAATGCGGTCTAGGAAGGATTTAATTGCGAAAATTTGCAAATACTAGTATTACTTTCTTCTGTATATATCTCTTTAATAGCGGACTAAGTTATCATCGTTTTATTACTATATAAATTCTAGTTGATTTTTTGGTCTTATGAAACCCTAATCACGTTTTGATCCTGATATTACCGAATCTTCATCGTCTGGACTGAAAATCTGTCGAATGCCTTGTTTCTACAATGGTTCATGCCAGTGCAGAGACCGATTTCCAGATAAAACATCTGAAAAAATCCCAACTTTCGGAGCTCAGCTCTGAACTCAGAGATGATTTCATCAGCAATTTGCCAGACACAGTTCTGTGTCACATTTTGTCATTTCTGCCCACGAAATTTGCAGTGGGAACCTCCATTCTCTCATCCAAGTGGAAAAACCTGTTTCCCTTGATCCCAAATCTTAATTTGGAATTCGATGATTCCTTAATTTTGCATCATCCCAATGGAGGAGAAGAAGAACCCAGTACTTCAAAAGATGCAGATACGGCGGATAAATCAGGGGAAGAGCTTAAAAGTAGTTTTACTGATTTTGTTGGTGGGGTTTTGAAGAGCTTGCTTCAAAATAACGCTAGTATTTGCAAATTCAAACTCGAATGTCAGAAAAAGTACACAGATGATTGCATCGGTTCGTGGCTTCGCGTTGCTGTCATGCTTGGTGTCCAAAGTGTTTGTCTAAAAGCCTCAATCCGAGATTCTTGTAAGTTAGTTGCTAGTCTTAATGGATGCACTAGCTTATTGGCGTTGCATTTGGATAGTATTTTTTCCCTCAAGGTTTCCGCTGTCAACTTTCCCAATTTGAAGAAATTGATCCTTGATTATGTTCAGTTTTCTGACGGTGAATCTGTAGAATTGCTCTTCAATGGATGCCCTGTACTCAATACCTTGAAGCTCCAGTTTTGTGTCCTCCTTGTGGATGACTTTGCTATCTGTATGCCGTCACTGACTCGTTTGGTTATTTGCGGTTCTTTAATTAGAAGTATCTTTTCCACCGTGGTCATTGATACCCCAAAGCTCAATCACTTCTCCTATGTTGGCTTACTTACTGAATGTTACTTGTTGAGAAATGTTGATTCTATTTATGCTTTAGCAGTACATATTCTACCCATCAACACACTCTTGGAGGACCATGATGAAGAATTGGAGGTTTCCAGCTATGAATACGTGAAGTTAGCTGAGGTAATTAGTCCATGCTCTGGGGTCGAGACTTTAAATTTAGGAGAGCTTACTATTGAGTTAAGCTCCCTGCTTTTATTCCTGTTCTAGTTATTGCATTTTATTGACCAACTTTTCCTTGGCATCGCATTTTTGGCTTGATCGTTTGAACTAAGCATGATGATTTTCCCTCTCCCTTTGTGATTTGCCTACAGGCTCTTCGTGACCTGTCAGTTCCATTACCTAAATTTTACAACTTGAAGACCTTGGTACTTGGAGCTATGGGGATGACTGGATGGAAAACATTGGCATGCTTCCTTGACAATGCTCCTATTCTTGAAGCTCTATTCCTGTTTGGGGTATGTTGAATATGGTGCATATTTGAATATTTGATAACGTCCGTTCAAAACAACTGTGTTTTTGCTTGTGTTCTTTTGTATGATATTGATGGAATCCGCTTTTAGTTTTAGTTTTGTTTTTTTTAAAAAAAAAAATTTTAAATAATGTTAACCTGGATATATATTTGCTTCACAATCAGGGTTTTAATATGTATGATGGGGGCTTTGCCAGTTTCTTATCAGTACTGAATTACGTGCCGTATTGTTTAGCCTCAAGCATGAAGAAGATTGAGATTGGAGCATTTAGTGGCCAAGAGGATGAAATTATGCTGCTCGAATATTTCTTACAAAATGGAAAAGTCCTGGAGAAGTTGGTATTTAACTGTGACTTTGACTGGCGCAAGAATAATGCAGTCTTTAACAGACTGCTGGATGCTGAATCCGGATCAGAGACTTGCAAGATATCTGGACCCGAAAAAGGTCGCATGGTAATATAGTTCATCTGCTAATGCCAGTCATTTCTTGCTATGGACTCTGCAGGTTTCTTTGTATTGTCTGGAAAAGTTTTATGGAGTTTCGACCTCTCGGGAATGAGTATATATTTGGATGATCTGGCTGTATCCCTTGGCCAGGTTTACTGTTTGACCTTTGGTGATACACTTGTATAAGTTGATGAAGGATGAAGCAAGACAGCAGCAAATGTTTATCTGATAATTTCTGGTTGCAGAATATTGCCTTCTTGTTTTATTATGGTTTCTTTTTATTATGTTTACACCATTTTGGCTCTTCGATACAGCTTTTGTTAATTAACCATGGATGAACCCAGCCCTTTTGTTTTCTTCCTCATTTGTAGTACTACTTGTTTTATGCATCTAACGCTGCATTTATTTTTATTTATTTATTTTTTTTTTGACGATGGAAATCTCCGAAGGCCATTAATTACTATCCATCGGCAAAAGGTCATCGTTATCCAAGTGATTTAATTTAAATCCATTGAGATGGCGCCCTCGCAGAGTGAAGAGATTATGGTAAAGTTAAGCCTTGAAGAAGATTATTAATGAGGTAATGATCCATCGAAATTTGCCACTCACTCTGTTCCAAAATTATTATCCAGATTGAGTTTTCGGTTTTAGCCTTTTAGTTCAATTTTGATTTCTAAATAAATAGATTTATAGTTGTAAAGACTAAAGATAGAAAATCATTGGCATTATCAATCTTTTATGACCATAACAGAATTTTGATAACAAAGCGCTCAAATGATTCATAAAATGACTTGATTTACAATCTTTCACACGCCTAAATTGAATGAAAGATCTTTCTTCCTGGAATACATTGAATTTCTTTCAACAAAGATTGCTATGAAGTATGAACGACATCGAAAGCCCAACCATTTTCACCGGTTGACTTCTTTTTTTTTTCTTTTTTCTTTTTTGACTGGTCAAGGGGATTCTAAAATGTGTCTCGACAAGTCAGGAATGTTTTCGATAATCGTGTTGAACTTTGAGAATTTTGATATTATTATCCATTAAAAAAAAACACTGAAAAAGAAACCACATCCTCCTGCTCTGGTGGCGGGAGTGGGGTGATTTGGGACGCCAAAATGTTTTACTATCATTTTCTAATTTGGCGGGATTTTGTTCTTCATTTTCCCGCTATAATGGGGTAACATAATTCCATAATCATTTACATTTCCAGACTCTCCTTAGTCTAACACCCTACAAAACAAAGAGCCTCAGAGCCTCAAGTTCTTCCCTTTTGTTTGTTTTTCCCCGTCAGATTACAAATCCCAGATGGATGAATCTGCAGAAGAGAATGAATTATTCAAAAAAAACCCCAAACTTTCTGAAAACAACCCTGAATCCAAAGATGATCGGATCAGCAGTTTGCCAGACGAACTCCTTTGTCACATTTTGAATGTTCCTAAGCATGCTTTTATAGCATGGCTTGTGTGGAAGAAAAGATGACTTGCTAAAAATAGGCTCAGTCATATGAATATTCTGGTAAGTGCTCCAACCTGTTTGTTATGCAAACAAAAAGCAGAAAACTAATGAACATTTGTTTTTCCATTGCTTGTATGCACAACAGTTGCTGGAAGGAGTTAGGAGTTGGCTTGGTTGTAGGAAGATAGCTGAAGATGAAGTTAGGTGGAGAAGACAGTTGCATACTATGTGGAAGGGGGGCTTGCTAAAAAGGAGAGTTTTTAATGCTGCTATTATTGCTTGTATATACCATTTGTGGGAGCAGAGAAACAAGAGGCATTTTGATGGTGAGAAAGGAAATCTGATGAGCTAGTAAAGCTGATCCAGTCTGATTTAAAATACAGACTTTATAATTGGAAGAGCAGGAAAAGAAATGACACTGAGGACAGGATTCTGCAATCCCTTTTTCCTTAGTTTTGTTTTCTGCTTTTGTACAGAAGTACTAGAATTTGATAACTCTGCCATCTGTTATTTAGATACCAATGTATAGAGGATGATGTAGTGTTACAGGGTAAAGAAGTGGATGCTGTAATAGCTGAGTTTTTGATGTACTTCTTTGGTGAATTTCTTATCAATATATTTACTTTCTAACAAAGTTTTTCTTCTCAAGGGAAATGACCATCATACTCCCATCAACTAAATAATATTGATCCCAACCGTGCAACTCAGATAACAATACAGTAGAATGTCGGTAAATTAATAATCGATAAATTAATAATTTTTAACAATTAATAATTTTTTCTGATCCTTACTTGTGACTAGTACAAAAAGTGAAGAAAATCGATAAAATGATAAGATAATAATACTTCAAAAAATATCCTATATATGTATAAGTCACAACAAGACCATAAATTAATATATACCCTAAAAACAAAATAAGAATAATAATAACCACAAATATTTAGTACAATATAAACTATTGATACTTATTTTTTAGTCACTGGAGATTATATGAACTATATATGGATATCAAGTATTCAGAAGATTTTTTAATGCTTGATTAATTAGAATGTAAACACAATTGCAAATTATGTAATATTCTAGTGACGGTTCTTGTTTTTTATAGAAATTATTTAAAATTAATAATTTATTAATTTATCGATTATTTAATAATTCTTTAAAATAACAAATTTTGTTGGTCTCAACACTATTAATTTATAGAAGTTTGATAGAGTCCATAAATTGTGTTTTAATTGTTGATATTTTATTAGTTTATGGACTTGGATATATTTAATTCATTAGTTTTGTTATTATTTCATGTTAGGAGCTAGAAATAAGAGATTGGAGCTGATTTGGGCTAATTTGGACGTCTAGGAACCTTTTTGCAAAATTGAAGAAGTTCTTAGGTAAAAGTAAAAATAAATAAAAATTAGAGGACCAGTACTGCAATTTTCGCCCAACTTCTTGTTTTATGCGGCTGACCTAATTTCTTAAAGAGGCAGCCGTGGGTTTTGTTTGACCGTGCCTTTTCTTCTTGGTTTTGGCCACGGTTTTGAGCAGCCGTACGTGAGGCAAGGCTAGTACTCAAACCCTTTATTTTTTTCAATTTTTTTTGAATTTTCATGGAGAATAAAGCCGTCATGCTTCCGTCTATGAGTGGCTAAGGATTTTCTTTCTAATTCAAGGGATTTATTCAGTTATTTCATTATGAGATTTTATTCTTAATTATTGTTCTTGCTTATGATTTAAGTATTTATTGATTCTTGTCTTTATTTATGAAAGTAAATATCATTCAAATTGACAACTTGATTTGTTATTTATTTTCTAGTGCTATCTGCTAGTTGAATGTTACGTAATAGACACGAATTGGCACGAATCGGTAGTACTGAGTAGCAATTAAACATAGCATGTGTATTGGCGAGACAGTAAATATGCATGTTAGTTTAAATGTGGAATTAATGAGACAAAGTCTAAATAGTTGTAACTATCTCAATTGTTTAGATTTTGGTTTAACTATATTTTTTTGGTTTTTATGCTGTCATTGTTTGGCATGGAACGCTATCGTGCTCAACCTGATTATGATAAGGACTGATTGAGTGCTAGGCTTGGTTAGTTAATTCAGGAAATTATTAGATTTATTACGGCTATCCTAATAGATCTTTGGTTGAATGCTTAGATTGCTTGAATAGTTTAGCAACCATGATTAATGAAATAATTGAGTTATCCATCCCTTTGAGTCAGAAGTTTGTTAATTTGATTTCTTTTCTTTTATTTACTTTTTGTTATTTGAATTTTATTTTTGTAATTTAGAAAAACAATCTAAAAATTCCATTTACATTAATTTATAGGAAACAATCCATCGTTCTCTGAGGAGACGACCTTACTTCCCTATATCACAGTAGTTTGAAATAAGTTATTTTGTTTGTGTGGATTTGACACTCCACCAAAGTTTTACTGTATTCTCTAGATTTTTTTTTGCTTAATCGACGGGCCAATAATGTAATTAGAAGAAATGAAACATCAACGTTTTTTTTTTTTTCTTTTGAGCCTAAACATAAACGGTTTTAGTACCAATAAAAAGAAATTTATTAAAGTCAGTAAAATCATACTACCATTTCTTTTTCCGAGAGGAAATTATATACAACCAAAATTATAAGGGCGTGATAAGAAATGGCACATCACAATATCACATCATAATATCTTTGATTATTTAATCTTTTATTTGGCGGGTTTTTCCTTCTTCATTTCCCGCTAAAATTGGGATAATAGAATTACTGACTCGCAGTTTATATGTTTCTCCGTATCTTTCAGAAGCCTTGATTTTTTTTCCTCCTGAAACTTTTGAAATCCCTGCCCAGATGGATAAACACCATGAACTACTGAAAGGTTCCGAACTTTATGATCTAAAGCCAGGATACAAAGACGATTTGATCAGCAATTTACCAGATACAATTCTCTGCCACATTTTGTCATTTCTGCCAACAAAATATGCTGTGGGCACCTCCATCCTGTCATCCAAGTGGAAGAATCTGTTTGCCTTGATCCCAAATCTTAATCTGGAATTTGATGATTCCTTAGTTTCCCACCATCCCAATGGAGAACCTAATCCTTTTGTAGAAGAAGATGTGGCGGATGAAGATAGCTTTACAGATTTTGTTGGTGGGGTTTTGAAGAGGTTGCTGCTAAATGGGGCTAGTATACATGACTTCCAACTCATATGTCACAAAAAGTATGAAGATGATTGCATCGCTTCTTGGGTTCGCTCTGCTGTAATGCTTAGCGTCCAAACTGTTTGTCTTAAAGCCTCAATGGGAGATTCTAGTAAGTTATTTGCCAGTCTTAATGGATGCACTAGCTTGTCAGAGTTATATTTGGGTAGAGACTTCATTCTCAATGTTCCTGTTGTCAAGTTCCCCAATTTGAAGCTGTTACTCCTTGACCATGTTGAGATTGCTGATGATAAATCTGTGGAATTGCTGTTTGATGGATGCCCTGTACTCGATACATTAGTGATAAATCGTTGTGACATCTTTGTGGACATCTTTTGTATTTGTCTGCCTTCGCTGAGTAGTTTGACTCTCTGCGGTTGTTTCATAAAAAGTGGTTGCACTATGGTGATTGACACGCCGAAGCTTAATTCCTTGAACTACATTTGCATACTGGCTGATAGTTACTCACTGATGAGCAACTTTGATGGTATTAGTGAGTTGGCATTACATATCTTACCCATCAGCAAACTTTTAGAAGGCAATGATGAAGAATTGGAGGATCCCATCTATGATTACACAAGGTTGTCTAAGCTAATTAATTCATGCTCCGGAGTTGAGACTTTGAATTTAGGAGAGTTTACTATCGATGTAAGCTTCTTGAGCTGTTAGCCCTGTTCTCGTTCTTTCATTTTTTATCAAGTTCAACGTTTTAGTATCACATATTGCTGGCTTCTGTTCTGTTTGAACTTACTATGAGATTCCCTTTTGATTTGCTTACAGGCTCTTCATTATCTGTCAATTCCACTACCTAAATTTTTTAACTTAAAGATCTTGAAACTTGGAGCTATGGGGATGGCTGGATGGAAAATATTGGGAAGCTTCCTTGATAACGCTCCAAATCTTGAAACATTAGCTCTTTTTGAGGTCTGTACAATGTGATTCATATATTGATATCTTCTATGCAAACAAAGCGATTTAGCTAGTGATGTGATGGTGAAGGGATTACATGTCCTCAGTTATGTTTTCTTTTTAGTCTTTTTCTATTTTTTTGGTTTAATGAGAACCTGAATTTTCCTTCCTCAATTAGGGCTTTAACGTGTATGACGGAGGCTTTGCAAGTTTCTTATCATCACTCAATGCTGTGCCGTATTGTTTATCCTCAAGCATAAAGAAGATTGAGATTGGGGAATTTAAATGCCAGGAGGATGAAGTTAAGCTGATCGAATATTTCTTACAGAAGGGAGAAGTTCTACAGAAGTTGCTTTTCCACTGTGACTTAGACTGGGAAAAGGATTTTGATGTCCTTAAGAGAATCGCAGTGGCGGAATCCAGATCCAAGACTTGCGAGGTTTTCCACCTCAGAAAAGCCTAGATGGTACATTTCTCTGATACTAATGCTAGGTACTACTTCGACTAAATCAGGAACTGAACGTAGATGCAATATGGAAACCGCAGGTTTGTTTTTTGTGTTTGGTACTCTTGTCTGTAAAAGTTATTTTGGGGGAATTTTGAGCTTTTGGTAAAACACCTGCTTAAGTGAATGGTTGAGAAAGAAGAGGAGCGAATGTTATATTGGGTTATCACTGGTTGAAGATTGTTTGCCTTCCTGCTTAATTATGGCTCAGACCTGGAATTTCTCAGTCTTTTGTTTCTATAATTATCTATAGCGTCCCATAACTGAAATCATTGGGATATGTATTATGTTTTTGTCTTAATGTTGCATTTCCAATTTAAAACAATTAATCTATAAGTTGGACATATTTTAAAAAAGAAAATCAAATCAAAGAGGACGATGCTCTTTTGACGTCCCGTGCTCCTTGGGCATGGATGTATTGTTACCGGTGCCTTCACAACCATTTGAACTCCTTCGGCCATCGGTGATTCCATCATTAGCACTGACAATGGATATCCCCTAAGGCCATCATCTCCCAAGTACGAAATACTGTCAAATGTATCAAATTAACGGCCTTGCAGAATGCTAAGATTTAAGGCTGAAAGATATGTCAATTCCGTTAGGGTTTGAGGAATCTCCTCCCATAATGATCTTAGAGAAGCCAGTTTTAGGAAAGGTTGTGGGGTTTTGGCCTTCAAATTTATTATGGGAAAGGTTCGAGCCTTGAAGAAGATTTCCAATGACTTTGGGAAATGACCCCTTGAAATTTTTGGCTAGAGGATCTATGGTTGAGAAGATGGAAAGAACATTCACTAACATCAATCTATAGTCATTTTGTCATCACCATAGCAGAATCTTGACGGTAAACTAATAAAATAAATCATCAAATACTGATGATTTACTAAGGACCTGATTAGGATCTTCATAGCTTTAAGTTGAATGGAAAATTCTTTCTGGTGGCAGGATGCTGTGTTATTCTGTTTATTAGCAAGGAGGAAGCAATGAAGCATTACTTTTGCTCATCACCGCCACATGATCCCCAGCAACTCTGGAAAATATAAGGGCATCTTCATCTGGGAAAAGAAGTGGTACTCCACATTTTCAACAAGCAGCAATTAAGTATGTCAAAACAACTCACCATTGTTGAACAAATGAAGATTTGAAACTAATAAAGGAGAAGATGGATCATATTGCTAACTTTCTGCCACACGTTAAGGTAAATACAGAATAAGATATGCGTGCAATGAAACTAGATCCTGTTCAGGCTTGGAGTCCTGATTTGACAACTATACAACTAAGTAGCATCCGCATCCCTTTGAATAGCGTAGCAGCAAGCAGCAAATGTAGGTACTAAGAAATGCAATTCAGATATGATGACAAAATTCCAAAGCAGGATCAAGAAGAAACAGGAAAGCATTCACCTGTGTATTGTAGCAAGATAGTGATTTGATATAACACACAGATAGAAAGAGAGGAAACATCTTTAGAAAAGCTACATTCACAGGACCAGCCTACAATTCTGAGAACTGCATTTGAATAAACGGATCTAAACATATACGTGCAAAAAGTCTTGCAAACTATATACCATACATCAGACATCTGAACATAATATGATCAACTTCTTTCTGTTCTGTAATATATTACCTGTGACGCTCGGATGCTATTGCACGGTAACCAAAATTTACACTTAAGTAGACCGAGTAAAATGTAGGCATGCACACGAACAAACAGCAATTATCACCAGTAAGGTTTCAGATAAGCAAAAGATCCAATTATCAACAGGAAGGTTTCAGATTAGGAAAAGATCTAATTATAAAATTGTTCCCTGCTTCAGGTGCAATCTCTACAGCATTTATGATAATCTGCTATACATAGTACCGGTGATCATGCTTAAAGTTTTTCTTCGTCAAAATTAAATATGTTAGATATAATTGTAGATTAAAGTGTCCAAGTCTTGAGTTCTCAATTTCTCATCATCATCTTTCAGTTTGTAACAATTACAGAATGACGCAAACCCAACTTCAATAGCTTCCTTGCATCTGAAAATTAAGCACACCGGTCAACCATTTCATATAATCACCCAATATGTTCAGTGTTAATCGTCAGCTACAGAAGATTTCAATAAAAGATACTATAGAAGATTTCTAAGTTCGAAAAGCCATGGGATTCTAAATCTAGAAATATATCATCCTATGTCATCCATTCATAAAGATGCTACTTAGCTACTAAGATTAACCTCCCAATATAAGAGCTCAATCCCCAGTCACCACAGCCTTTGATACAACACGCAAAAAGCTCATCAAATTATCAGATCAACAAAAATCTACATAGAAGTCAAGACTGTCTACCAATTCACTTTTCTCAACAGCTACTACCTCTGGCTGTCTCTCAAATGGTTCACTAATAGCAATATTCTAGTCTTTGTGGCTAAAGTTAAGGCACTCTAGCCACTGCTGCATTACTTAAATATACAAACACCACTTCATAAACCTCAACACGTGAATATATATCTCCCTGCCTGAGATCATTCAAGGCTACTACTTGATAAGAGCTGTTAAGCATGTTCATGAATTCGACACATACAACCAAGCTCAAATGAACTGCTTCTTATGTATCAAACATGGCTGAGAATCAGCTATTTCTCATCAGACAAACTATGACTGTAAGTACTTTGTAATAGTGTCTAAGTTCTAAAATAAAAATGATGACCTCCCACGTGCAATAAGAGAACTAATACTCCCTCCGTACTGTAAAATAGCCACCTTAAAAAATTTTCACACCTTTCTCGCTGTCTTTATGTAATAAAGACTGTAATTGGTACCAGGATTGGCTTAGTTAGTTTTTGGTCAGCTATGATGAACGGGAAAAACACTAGATACTACACTTGATCTTAGCCAAAAGGCTGAAAAAGGTAAAATCAAAGCAACAAAAAAGCCAAACAATTGCAACTTATCCAAAACTGCTCAAAGACACGTATAATGCAAAAGAAGAGTGTTGAACAGCACTCATCCAAATGCCTTCTAATTACACGGAACAAACAACAAATAATTGCAACTTACACAAAACTGCTCACAGCCAAAGTCTAATTCAAAAAAAGAGTATTAAACAGAGTTCCACAAGCCTTTCTAATGATACACTAGTCGGTTCATTGTGTTATGAAGCCAGTGAAGCCAAAAACATGCATAAACTTCCCCATAGAAGGACCAAAGCAAATGAGCAAAGTGCAGTTTACAATAAGATAGGACTACCAAAAGATATGACTACAGAAGAAATTTTAACCATCCTAACACACACCAACAAGGTTTTTCGTGTTTTCACATATACATTTGATTTCCTTACGGAAAATCCAAAAGCAAGGAGAATCAATAACCTCTCTTGCTAAATCATGTAGTTCAAGCGTCCAAGTTCTCCATCTGAATGCTGCTTTTAAGAGGCACATACTCACCAAGATAGCCACCAAGATGATCGTACAAGGCACCCTTATCAATTCCTTGATGATGAAAGCTCTTGCACACATAGTAAAACACACTTTGAACCAATAGCCCAACAAGATTCACAATCACCAGTACCCCGACCAAGAATCCACCAACCAGGATTCTTGATAGCACACCGTAATCCCCTCCATGAACCACAATTGTAGAGAAAAGGCCACTAATCACCCCGCAAATCGCCAAATACCCAAAAACAAGCCCAAAAGCCATCTGGGTTCGACCCTTAAGCAGCTCATAACTCTTCTTCATAGCTGCAAGGCCATAAACCGGCTCAAGCACCGACACCACACTAGCCAAATGCCACAAAGCGCTAATATAAACATGAACCACAAGAAACAGCACAAACACCACCACCACAGAAAACAGAAACAAAATCACATTCTGGGTATCCACAGCTATAATCAGAAGCATGAGAAAAACAATAAATACGATGTTATAAATCACCATAGTGAGCGAAACCCATAAGAACGTAATGAAAAGCCTCTTGAAAACAGACGGGATTGCCGACATCGTGGCGGAAAAAGACACGGGCTTGGAGGTATAAAGCGAGGCGACAGTGAAGACGACAGCAGCAGTGGAAAGAAGGGAAAAAGCAAAAAGGAAAATAAGGTAGAAGAACTGGAAAGTTAAGAGCTTGGTCCAATCTGAAGTGTGGCCAGTTGGGTCAGCTTGGAGCTGAGCAAGGATTGGGTGAGTGAACAGTGAGTGGGCTAAGATCGCAAAAGAAAGTGGGAAGATTAAGCATAGTGTGATTAGGTAAAAGGTTTTGGGAGATTGTTTTGGGATGGAGACTGATTCTCGAAGAATATTGGGTATGGTTAAGAATTGAAGCTCCTCCAGAGACAGATCCATGGATTCTTCTTGGGATTATTCAGCAACAAACTTGTGGGTTTTGGAACACTTCAAATCGAGGAGGAAAAATGAAGAAAAGGAAGCAGAGTTGAATTGTTTCTCAGTTTTTGGGGGAAAAGATTGAGGAAGAGTAGTGTTTAAGAAAATTGTAAAAAAGGGCCAAGATTCTTCTAGCTCAGATTGCTGTCATCACCGCCAATGGCATCTAACAAGAACTGACTCTTCCATCTGCCTTTCTTCCTTCCTTCCCCAGAAACTCGTCTTCTGCTTTGGGCTATTTTGACCAGAATTTTTATGGTTTTGACTGAAAGTTTAATATTGAAAAACGGGCTGAAATACAACAGAATTGTTTTAAACTTCGAAATACAAAGAGGCCCAAATTACCGCTGAACCTTCTCGAAGATTGGTGAAGACAAGAAGCCCAAAATCCAATGAAGCCCTATTAGACGCCTCAGAAAAATAAATTATTATTATTATTATTATTATTTTTTGGAACGGTGGAAGAACAAAGTTAAAGTAAAGTGTCATGTTTTTTTTTTATTTGCGAAAATGAGAAAAAAAAATTTATATAAAGTGTTTGTCTGTTTGACAAAAAACAAAAAAAAAAAAAGAAAGAAAATTGAAAAGATAAACTTTTTATTTACACCCAATGTAAAAGCCTCAAATATACACTTCGCAAAACTAATGATAGGTTCACATATTGATACGATCATAAATGAAAGAAATGTTGCGCCAAACTTCTTTGTCCTGTAACCAGGTTTTGTAGTCTATATTAGTTTTATAAGTAACACTTTTGTTACAATGTCTATAGTTTTTAGAGGAAAATTTGAATATATTCAAATTTACTTAAATTGAGGGTGGCAAATTGGAGGTACACATGTGTTGGTGTTGGTTCCAATAATTCACTCCAAATCAATCCACTAATTCTAGGTTCAGTATCAAACAAAAATCCAGCTAGAGCTTACTACATTCAATGTCCAATTTTTGGTTTGGGACTCTACTCTACATGAGATTATAAAGATCTCATTTCTCCGAATTCAGTTATAATTAAATGGCCGCTGTTCCAAGGTCAAACATGAAACATCATTAATTCAATTCCTGGTTTTGTAAATTTATCCGAATCGACCGCAAAAGCGTCAGAAATAATGCGATTTGACCATTTCATTTGTCGGCATTCCAAAAAGATTTGATCGGTGCGAGGATTTTATAACATGTAAACCATTTAGTAATTCAACTTCTTCTGAAGGCCGGTGATGCAATATTAGTCTCCATAAGGTAAATGGAAATTAAAAAATTGTGAAGTTTATAATAACGGAGAGAGAAAAAAATGTGGTGAAGTTTAATCATTTTGAGTAGAATTAAGCATCGATATTTAATGTGTCGCCATTGGTGATCCATTTTGAATAAGATGAAGCTGTAATATCGATCCAAACTAGATTACAGTACATAAAAATAAAATGATCTTAATGAACCCAAAGGAAAAAAAGAATACAAAGCTAAACCAAACAATCTGCATTTATGTCATTATTACAATATCGATCACTAGCGGATAGAACATAAACAACAGACATAGAATTAATCTGGCTGACGATCAGCTAAAAAAAACCTTCTTATACCGGACCCGGAGGTGCAAAAGGATTGGGGAAAGGAAATGGCGGTAATGGGATTCCGGGGAATGGGAATCCAGGGAATCCAGGAATTCCGGGAAATCCAGGGATTCCGGGAGCTGAAGGGGTTCCAGGGGTTCCGGGAGGTGAAGGAACTCCAGGTATCCCTGGTATTCCCGGGATCCCTGGAATACCTGGGATTCCTGGAAATCCCGGGATACCGGGGAATCCAGGAATACCGGGAGCTGAAGGCGTGCCACCAGGGGTTGGAGCAGGGAAAGGAATGCTTGGGAATGGAGGCAATGGGAATGGGAATGGAAGCTGAGGGAAAGGTGGCAATGGGATGGGGAATGGCCAGGCCGTAGTACCAGTTCCTCCTAGATCATCATTCTTCTTATTTTCCAAACCCCGAATCGGTCGGGCGTTACAGTATGATGAGGGGGAAGAACTCAAGGCCAAAAGGAAAATCGCTACCAAGGAAATGTAGTTGTTGAAAGACATTTTTCAAAGAGAAATGAGAGACTACAACAAGGTGTGTTGTAATCTTGCTACTATGTCTCAATGGGATATTGTTTATATAGAGAGGTTGTGTTTAATGTGGTCAAATTGGTGTGGACTATGATGGAGTAGGAAGATTATGAAGATCTTTGACTTTTAGGTACATTTGGAAAGTTAATGTGATTGACAAAACGGTTTTTAATGTGGTAAATGTACATATGATTATGAATCCCAAAAATTGTCCGTTTTCATGGAATAATAACATCAGTTAAATCTTTATTATTTCATTTATCGAGTATTTATTGTATCAGTGAAATTATTACATCATTTTTACGGGAAAAAAAAAATGGACAAAACACTGTTTAACTGAAATGATAAGTGAAACAGAAAATTTCTTTCAAATTCTTCCTTTTAAGGTGGAAAAGCCCCACTCAATTTTCATAAAATAATGTAAAGAAATACACAAGAAATTCTACAATCGAAATTTAAAATTTTTTAAACATGATATCAATGTGGTTTTTGATATTAATATTAGCAGTACTAATATGTGGATCGTGTGAATACCAACCATCTTCCATTCTTCCTTATTTCTTTCCATTTCTCATATACTACGTCATATTGACTATTGCATGCATTAACTATTGAACTTAAATGTTCACGGAAAATTGGCAATCAACTAGCGGATTTGAATGCCTGTAAATAAGACTACGTACTAAACACTCAACAGTATATATTAAATGTTGAAGATTTCTTGTTATTGACCGTACCAATAAGGTAATTAAAAGTGTAGGACAAAAACGGATGGAAGATTGCATTTACCTTTTGTATCCGTACGTTTTCTCCAACTAAATCAAACTTTGACTTGGATCAATTTGGAAATACTTTGACAACAAATGAAACCATTCCACACACATGATCCAATAAAAACTGTAAAGTTAGTGATTAGTGGTAGTTTTTTTTTCATACACACACACATATATATATATAAACACCTCTCATGAAAAAGACACTTGGAAATCAAAGGGCCTTCTACATGTTACCCTAATTCAAGATATAATATGCATACAAAAGTTAATGAGTCAAACAAAAGGTTGATCCACAAAATCATTGGTCAACACCCCCCCCCCCCCCCCCCCCAAATGGTAATTCCCTTATTGAATTATTATTTTTTCTGATAGCACCTTTATTGAATTATTTTTAATGTAATACATAATACCATCGTTTTGGAAAGGAAGAAGTATTTTTGCGATTGCTTTTTCTTCGGTTCTCCTTTCATATTTTGCTTATGGCAATCTCAACTCCATCTACCGGCTTCGGGTTCGGGAGATAGCTCACCGCTGCGGCCTCATTAATCAAATTCCACCTATTCATTCAATACATTTAGATAGTTTGCGCTTGATTTTCCTTGAAAAACTATGTACTCCTTCTATCCCAAAATTATTGTCCTATTTGAGATTTCACTTTTAGTACAATTTGAACTAAAATTAAAACTCAAACTGGACAATAATTATGGGACGGAGGGAGTATCTCGTTAAAAAAAAATACATAATGAATCAGATAGTACAATTGTAGTGACAAATACAATTGTACACCATCTCAACAGTTATTAATGTTTTTGTTATATATTGTACCAGTCAAATGTAGATTTGTATGTGGTCTAATCTAATTAAGATCGAAGATAAAGTTGGCAACACAAATTAGAAAAAAAGAAATAAAAGAGGGAAGAAAATAAAAATTGAAATATGTAGCTTTGTTTTAGCATTGGAAATCTAATAGCATGAAATATATGTATACAAAAATACCTGTAACCGAGGACCAAGTGGTGTATGAAAATGGAAATCTGCAAACGAGAAAGCTTGTTTCCGACACACATCCTTTTACCAGCTCCAAATACTAAATATGTTCCGGGTTTTGGTTGATCCTGGAAATGTCGTTGAGCATGTAATTATATTAAATTAAAGAAAGCAACATTCATGGGGAAAAATTAGAAGTTTCGATATTCTTTTTGTCCCAAAAATATTTGTAATTTTGAATGAGAGCTAGCGTACTACAAGGTTAATCGAACTTACGTCCCATCTATCAGGATTAAAGGTAAGCGGATCTTCAAAATTTTCTGGATTAACATGAAGATATCGTATCCAGCACAATACTTTCCATCCTTTTGGGATTTTGTATCCTGCAAATTTAGGCTTCAAATTCATTTGGAGAACCCGAAATATATGAATCACATCACATATCCTTTTCTTTTTATGGTTAAAAGATCAAGTACTAATGTTTGTAATATTTAATAATAATTACATCAAAATTTGTTTTCAATTCCTACATGTGGTTCATGGAGGATTTTAGCGTTAATCATGTAGTATGCCATCACTCTATTTGTTTTTCAGTAAAATGTAAAAAAAATTATAATTAGGTTAAATTAAATTAGTAATCATACTTCCATGTCAAAATTATTTACTATATTTCGTAAGATCATATATTAATGTTACCGTTAATTGAAGTAACTATTCAAATAATCAAAGAACGTGGATTCCGATCATTAAATTTAAAACAAAGATTGTTCGCAGATCTTATTTACATAATTATTCGCAAATTAAAACTCTAATTATATGAATTGATTTT
The DNA here is from genome assembly GCA_949775105.1 of Oldenlandia corymbosa var. corymbosa. NCBI lineage: Eukaryota > Viridiplantae > Streptophyta > Magnoliopsida > Gentianales > Rubiaceae > Oldenlandia > Oldenlandia corymbosa. The sequence continues at coordinate 28,775,911 of OX459118.1, read as the reverse complement.
AATTTATTTATCTATATACGAATAAATTAATACATATCCCATTACTACTTGATTGGATTATTTTTATTTGGGTATCCAAATATATTTTTCTTAGTTATTGTTAGTTCTGTTGGAGTATCTAAATATATTTTAATAAAAAAAATTTCTGAAAAATTAATGACATAATTAAATTTTTTGAATTGCACCTTAAGTGTAATTTAAGATAATTTTTTAAAATTTTTAATTTTGTTATTAAAATTCAAAAACACATAAAAGATACGTACATTTAATTGGCTTATAAAAATTGTTCCTTCAAAAGTTCCTCCCAAAAAATCATTTTCTCTACCAAAAAATAGAGCATAAACAAAATTATCCATGATCATCAATTATGGAGATCAATAGTAGTGCTTTTATACTTAGTTATTTGCATAGCTAGCATTCTATTAGATGAAATAAGAAAACTACACGATTAATAAGACAAATATTTTGACATAGACAGAATATTTTACTCTAATTTCGACTTTACCTTTGTATTCAACATCTTTCTTAGCAATTCGGAACATAATTGGAGAAACATTTCCCAGTCTGAGGACTTCCTCCACTACCTGCGTATAATGCAAAGTAAACAAGTCGAGCATTTTCAAACTAAAGAAATTTTCCTAATCCCGTCATAATTTTCAATACAAATCTCAAACAATTAACTAACACAAGAGTAAACTAATTAAAAACGAAAATAACACGAGAGAACATACGTACGAACCTTGTTTGTGTAGCTCAACTTCGAAATCTCATCAAATGTGATCATATCCCCTTGTTTGTTCTTCACACTAAGCAAGTTCTCTTCCTGCGAAGTCCCTCACTAAGTGGTTAATGATTACATGTTTATTAATCGAAGTACGTACTACCATCAGCTAGGTTTGTGATTATTTTTTTATTTTAATTTTTGTTTTCTTGATGGACTAAGAGTGGTTGTCATTTCTATAAAAAATAAAATTTTTTTAAAAAAGAAAAAGAGTGGTTGACATTAGTTGGTAATGATTGTTGGAATGTTGGGAATTAAAGAAAATAATTTCAAGAATATCAGTGCCAAGTAGGTCCGAAGTCATTGTTATTACTAATCCGGATTTGAGCTATGTAAGTCCTTTTCGAGAGGTAAAATTCTCCCAACAAATATTTTGATCACTGCTACATAATATAGCGGGAAAAAAAACTATAGGTTTAATTACTTGACCAATACGTAAAACGTACCCGGAGTTTGTGGAGAACATGAGGATGCTTGGCGAGATAATAGAGAGCCCAGGTGATGGAAAGAGTAGTGGATTCATACCCTGCGAGGAGAAGGACTAAAATGTTATCAAGCACCTCAGCCTCACTCAATTTCGTTCCTTCCTCATCTCTGTATTGCATCAGCCCCTCCATTAAATCATGTTTCGCATTTGCACCAACATCCCAGGAGGTGATTTTCTTCCTCTTATCCAGCTCTTCCTTAAAAATGGATAAAGCTTTCTTCCGACACTAAGACAATGAAAATTAAGAGAGATTAACTATAACTAGACATCAATGTAAATATTAGTAGACTCGTGAAAGGGTAGAGAATTATAACAACAGAGAAAAGATTGGAGCTAGGACAAGTGGCGGAGCTACGATATTTTTTCATATAGCAAGGGCGAAATTTTAATTTTTAAAAATTTTAAACTTAAAATTAAACCCTTCTTTAATTTTTTTTAAAAAAAGTTGGGAGAGGGGGCGACCGCCCTTACGGGCTGCCTGTCTCCGCCAATGGTTGCGACAAATTATATCTAAAAATAGAAAATGAATTGTCAATATTGATAACCTGAAGAGCCTTGTAATATGTAGTTCCAGGGATTTTGATGGGATAAGCTCTAGCTCCTTTGACAAACCAGGCATAAAGCTCCGATAGGATATCCAATTTTGGACCTGGCTCGAAATTTGCAAAATATTTGCCGATGTTTGCTAGTGTTAACTGGAAAGTGGAAATGGAGAGCTGGGTAAGTTAAATTTCCAATACACAAACTAATACTATATAGATGAAATATATACACTTATAAACTATACTATATTTACTCAGAGAAAACGTTCACCTTTGCGTAGGGACGGCCAGTTTTTCACACTTACAAATAGAAAATCACCAATTTCTATAAAAACTTACTAGAAACGGGTCCAAGTACTTGCAATAAAAGGTATATATATGGTGGTGATCGATATCTGAACTATTTAGAGTTCAGATCAGATCAGATAAGGGATGAGTTGGAGAAACCCTAAGTTTAGGAAGATGTGTCAAAGTCACATTGGGCTCCACAATCCACACTCAAAACCAATTGGTTGTAACTAGGTTGGCCTTTGGAGCCACTCAAAACCAATTGGCTGTAAGTGGGTTGGCCTTTGGAGTTTATAAACAGGTGACAGATCTTTCACGACACCGATAAGAGATTCTATTTCTCAACACCCCTCTTCAAGCCCAATGAGGTATATGGCCTACGGATGCAATTCACATAAGTCCAAAGTACACGGGTCTACAATTCTTCATCACAAGCCCACTCGTAAGCACGGAAGCGATTCACGCAAGTCCAAGGCACAAGGATCCACAACTCTTCCAGGTTCCAGCACGTACGGGGATCATTGCGATCAGCCCTAGACGCACGGGTCCATAGTTATCACATGTTCATAGATCGTGAGCTCTGATACCATGTCAAAGTCACTTTGGGCTCCACACTCAAAATCAATTGGCTATGAATGTGTTGACCTTTGAAGCTTATAAGCAGGTGACAGATCCTTGACGACACCGATGTGGGATTCTATTTCCCAACAAGATGAGGAGTGAATTGGGGAATAACAGGGAAGCCGAGAGAGAGAAACAGATTTCAGAAGTTAATCCATATTTTTCATAATCCAAAAAAGTTGCCTAAGAAACTATTTATACACAACAAAAGCTTACTAAAATATATTGCAAAATAACCCTCACAGCTATAACTAATTCTAATTAAGGTACTTTGATATATGTCTGCAACAGAATCATTGTTTTTATGAACAGATTTGTTATAAGTTAATTAAACCAGCAGAGTTAATTAAGTAAACTAGCTATTTAGCCATTTGATCTGAGAAGGGTTGCCTCAGCAACTTGCCTCTATTCACTGGTTAAGCAAGACTATGAAATGACTTGATCGATTAGATTGATTGAACAATTTATTATTTTTTTAAAGGAAATGTTTACCTATCATTATCATTATTAAATATTTATGCTACAAGCCAATATAGCCACACCGGCCGTCAATAATTGTAGCCTAATACTTTTTTATACCCCTAATCCCTCGTACCATATGCCCCAAATTCTACATATATAAGTTTTAAAATGTGACATTATATGTTCGGGATTTATAACATTTGAATAAATTGATAATTGGAATTAACATAGTCTAATTGTTTTATAATTTAGTCTTAGAAATTGGAATCGGTCGGCATTACTCCCTTTGTTCAGGGAAACAAAATTCACTTTATTTGACCATAGGAGTAGAATTTAGTAGGTCCCAAAGAAATTGAAAAACGATACTCCATGTGCTAAAATTATTATCCAATTTATATTTTCACTTTTTGTTCAATTTGTAAAAAAATAAAAATATAAATTGGACGATGATTTCGGTACGGAGCAAGTAATAATCGAATGATCATTCTTAATTACTGACTTATTACGAACCTTCTTTGCCTCATCATAGCCGAACACTCTACCTTTCTCTGCCCATGTTTGTAGAGCAGCAATCACCCGTGGCTGTACCATTAGTGTTACTTTTTGAAGAGCATCAGGTGTACTTATTGTTCTTGCTATAAAGCTTTTCAGCCTGGAATGCAGCGGCCCTTCTACTGCTAGCACAGAATTTTTTCCAATTAGTTCAATTGATGGCCAATTTTGGCCGAACAAAGTATCCGAATGAAAGACAAATCTGTTCAGCCCCGGTGAATATGCAATAATTGCCGGCGAACCAAAGAGATGCGTTCTAAACATTTCTGCATCACCGTACCTGCATATATATAACATTTTTCAGTTCCACCAACAAAGGAAAAGAAAATAAATAAACAATACTCCTTTTATCCCAAAATTATTATTCAGTTTAAATTTTTATTTTTAGTTCAAATTATACTAAAAGTAAAATTTTCAAATTGTACAATAATTTTGGGACAGAAGGAGTAATTAATAAAAAAGAACCTAGAGAGAGATGAGATGATTACTAGCCAATTTATTTAGCAAAGTAATGTCTGTTTTTATGAAATATAAATTTACTAAATCGAAATTACGTCAATTCTACTATATAAGTCGATTAATTAGACGCGATGCAGAAAGAATATTTTAGAGTTTATCACGATCTTACTTGTGTTTCCTAGAGTTGATAAAATCGTCAGGCTGTGCTAGAGTCTTGAAGTACCGCAAGAAGTTGAACGTCTCTCCGAAGAAAGGAAAGCCCATGTACCCAGGTGGAAGCTTTGTGCCATCTGCAATGCATCGAATTGAAACCGGAATTCCATACCAAATATCGTACCAAAACCAGCAAATCAATCCCACAAATATTGGTGCTACTCCAACAATCAAAGCTACCCACATTTCAACTGTTAAACTCATTATGTGTGTGTGTGTGTGCGCGCGCGCGCTGACTAGTTTTGGTGATATGTTTATAGGATTTAACTACTGTTATTAGCTTAGCTCATGTATAACAAGCTTTTGAAAGATTCCAATGAAAAGATGCCAATGTTTGTGGTTTCTATTAAGACAAAGGTACTTGCTTTTTTTATCCGCAATAGTTGATGCCTGTCGAAGAAGATTGTTCAAAATATAAGGCATGAGATTGAAAAAATAATAAAACTAAGATGACAACTTCAAAATTTAACATTTTTTCCAATAAGGTTCTAACCTGTTAATTTTATATTATACGTAGCTTTCTTCAGGGGAATCTTTCTTCCGAGCCAATCGCATATATATTATGATTAAGTATTTTCAACCGCAGATTCCTGAAAATAAAAAATAAAATAAAAAATATAGTAGTTCCAAATATAATCATTTTCGATACGGTTGTTAGTAAATCGGGCGCTTAAAAAAGGACAACTTAATAGGTAACGGATCCATAAAAGAATCTATATCTATACTATATGCTAGTAAAGAGTTTTCAATCGACACGTATCACTCAATTAGATAGTTTAGAGCATTCTCTGCTTTCAGAGTCTTCTTTTGATATGTGTCAATGCCATAGACACCCTCTCATTAAAGTGTTAACAATTTTTGTAAATTAATTATTTCCATTTAATTTTTATCCATATAATTCATCAATCTTTATTACAGTCCATATATATTTTATTATCTACGTAATTAATAATGATAAATCAATTTTTTCCATTACTAATTTTTTTAGCTTTTTTAATCGGTTGCGCTAAGAATAATGTTGCACACATTTTTAACCAAAGTTCACTGTGGTGGAATTTTTTAAAAAAACAATTCATAAAATTTATGTTAGTGGATGAAAAACTATCAAATATATATAAAATGTAGCATGTTTTAGGGAAATCTAACAAAAATTCTTATTAAAGAGATATTGTACGAAATACAATATATCTTTACATTTCTTTCTTCCTTTAAGTTAGCTAAAACTTTCATTTTTAATTTACTAAATTTATTTGTAAAAATTTACGAAATTTACTACCAAGTTATTATCAATATTATCGATTATTACTTCTAAAATTCTACTACGAATGGGTCGTACAAGTATTTTATCTTTCAAAATGTGGATTCTCTTGAATATAAAATATAAAAAAAGTTGAATATAATTTATACAACAAAACACGGATAAGAATTATTATATCACAAAACTAGATACAAACTTTACCATATTACGGCGATAACGCTCGGTTCAAAGTATACACTATCTCTTAGGACAAATCAAAATACTTTATAATAAACGGTGTTTATTTTCAAAGCCACCATCTTTACTACTTGTAGCCACATATTTTAAAATTAGACCATTTTACCTCTATAATTTTTTCAAATCAAATAATTTGACTAGAAAGAAAATTAAAAAAAATTAAAAATTTTTTTTAAAAAAATTGACCGACTGGGCGGTCTACCCGTCCTGGGTTAACCGGGGACGGGCAAAGAATGCGTCCTCTTGTTCGCCCGAACACGTTTAAACCAGGACGCGCAATGAACGCGTTCGGGCAGACAAGAGGACGCGTTCTTTGCTTGTCCCGGGTTAACCCGAGATGAGTGGATTGCTCGGCCGGTCCGATATGGAGAATCGGACCGGTCAGGCCTTTTTTTTAAAATTTTTTGTTTTTTTTTAAATTTTTTTGTAATTAAAAAATAGCAATATTTGTTATTTAAAAAATTATAAAAATTAAAAAATATCAATCGGATTTATTGCTATTTTTTTAATTTTTAGATTTTTTGTTGTAATTAGTTAATCTAGTTTTTAGGTCATTAAATTTATTAATAATTTATTATTTGAGTTAGATTAAGTATCACCAATCTTTGTAGTACAAAAAATAGTTAATCTATTTGCACATATTTGTCACAATCTTTGTAGTACAATTATTATTTTTCATTATAAATGTATAATTATTATTTTAACTAAAAATTATCTTTAAAGTAATTATTAAAGTAATATTTTATTTTAATATCAATTCAAATAAATTAAATTAACAAATAATCTTAAATTTGTTTTCAAGTAAAAATTAATTATTTTTTTATTTTCAAGTAAATATAAAATCGAGAGTTTAAGCATTAAAGTATAAATATTGTTAATAATATTTCAAATACGAGGTATTCAACATGTAAAGATACTGTGAATAAACTAACATTAAAATAAAAATTAATAATTTATCCGTTCTCACGTGAATTGGACCGAATGACTTGCCCTGTTCGGTCCGAGTGGCAGGGACAAAACGGAAATTCTTCAAAATTAGTGATTTCAAGTACTAATTTGGGTGGCTAGAAAAATCCAACCCCATAATGGAGACCGGATGGAGTAATTTCAAAGTATATACTCTCTCTTAAGCGCGCTCTCTAATAATGAACTAGCAATTAATTTCTTGTAACTATTTCGATTGATCGGCTCATCATATTTAATAGTACAAAAATGAACATAAATGCAGAAAAGATTTTGAAACTCCCTTTCAAATGGGAACTAAGTGACTAATTATGTGTGACAATATCAATTTTTTTTCTTGAATATATTCTGATTGAACGATGATTAATTTATGTAACAAGTATTTGGATTTATTAAGACATGTACAGTTTTATTCAATCAATGATCTCTTTTGCTCATCATTATTATTATTTTTTTCTTGGAAGATTCTAGAATTTCACATTTCTTTTTATTTCAAAGAAAAGAAAGAAAAACAATTTCGATTTAGTTTTGTTTTCCAGAAATTTCGTATTTTTTGGGATTATTATTTATGCTTTTGAGATAAAAACAACAGATAATATGAAATACTCGTAATATTAACTTTTAATTTTTCAATAATTTCGAAATTCGAAAAAAAAAAGGTGATCTGAATGAAGCAATTTTTGCTACTACTATTTCGAAGGGTCGTACACTCCTCTTCTTCTTCTTCTTCTTCTTCTTTTTTCCCTCTCAAGTCTCAAATCATCCTGAGTTTTTCTATATGGCGTCAGACAGAGCAAAAGTAGAAGAACCTCCGGCAATCGGAATCGACCTCGGACCTACTTACTCGTGCGTTGCGGTTTGGAAAAACGATGGCGTTGAAATCATTTCTAACGATCCAGGCAACCGTACAACCCCTTCTTACGTAGCCTTCACTGACACCGCCCTTCGTTTCGTCGGCGACGCCGCCAAGAATCAGGTTGCGGCCAATCCCGTCAACACCGTTTTTGGTGAGATTATTGATACAAACCCTTTTGACGCTTTTGTTTAATGTTATTCTTTTTTCATTTCTTTCCTCAGTAATGATTCTCAGATGTACTTGTCGAACGTCCTTTATTATTGTCTGAAGGAAGGGAATTTTTTTGAAGCTATTGTTTCTAGTCTCGTCCTGTGTTTTCTCTTCACAAAATCTCTGGATTAATTGGTCATTTTTTTTTTCTTTTGTTGGGCGAAAGGCGTTGGTATATCTGATTGTCTGTGTTACTATTCGGGAAATTTAAAAACGTAAAGAGATAGCATTATACTCTCTCCGTCCTGAAATAATAGCCGAATTTGGATTTCCAATTTTAGGAGTGCTCTTGAAGTCCTTTTTATGAATATAATTGAATTACATGTTTTGTCGTTTTCATGAATATTTTTGTGCTAACCCATGATTACAAATTCTTGCTTCTGGTTTTAGATGCCAAGAGATTAATAGGTAGGAGATTCACGGATGTCTCCGTACAAGCCTTTTGTTGTCATCTCAAGCCCTGACAACAGGTGTCTTATAAGGGTGGCGAAAAAAAACAATTCGCAGCTGAGGAAATTTATTCAATGATTCTTTCGAAGATGAAAGACACTGCTGAGTCCTTCCTTGGTGTAGAAGTGAAAAAGGCGGTGGTGACAGTACCCGCGTATTTCAATGATTCACCGCGACAGGCAACTAAAGATGCGGGAGTCATTGCTGGCCTCGATGTGATGCGTATTATCAACGAGCCTACAGCTGCCGCCATTGCTTACCCTCTTGATAAGGATTCCAAAGCTGCAGGGGAGAAGAATGTTCTCATTTTTTACCTTGGAGCCGGTACTTTTGATGTCTCCATTCTCACCATTGAAGAGGGTGTTTTTGAGGTCAAAGCAACTGCTGGAGATACTCATCTTGGAGGAGAGGATTTCAATAACAGAATGGTTAGCCACTTTGTTCAAGAGTTCCAAAGAAAGCACAGCAAAGACATCAGTGGCGATCCGAAAGCTCTTAGGAGATTGAGGACAGCTTGCGAGAGGGCAAAGAGGGGCCTTTCGTCATCAACTCAGATAAAACATGAGGTTGATTCCTTGTTTGAAGGGGTCGACTTTTATGCCAACATTACTCGCGCCAAATTTGAGGCGATGAACTTGGATCTGTTCAACAGATGCATGGAGATTGTCGACAAGTGTTTGACTGATGCCAAGATGGATAAGAGTAAGCTTCATGAAGTTGTGCTTGTTGGCGGTTCAAGTAGGATTGCAAAGGTTCAGAAATTGCTGCAAAAACTACTTAAAAGGAAAGGAGCTTTGCAAGAGAATCAATCCAGATGAGGCCGTTGCGTATGGCGCAGCTGTTCAAGCCGCAATATTGGCAGGAAATATGGTTGATCAAGAAGTTGTGTTGGTAGATGTGACTCCATTATCTGTTGGTATAGGAAGTTTAGGAGAAGTCTTCAACGTTGTTGTCCCGAGGAACACCACAATCCCTACGAGGAAGGAGAGAGGATTCACAACTGTTTATGATAATCAAACTGCTGTTGATTTTCCAGTATATGAAGGTGAAAGAGCAAGGTCATCTGACAATAATCTGTTGGGTAAATTTACACTCTCCAATATCCTTATTGCCCCTGTACGAATTCCTAACTTAAAAATGTCTGTTTTGATATCGATGCAAACGGCATTTTACACGTCTCCGCTGAGGATAAGAATACAGGATCAAAGAATCAAGTTACCATCACCAGGGATAAAGGAAGATCATCAGCTGAAGAGATTGAGAACATGGTGAAAGAAGCGGAGAAATTGAACGCCGAGGAAGAGGATCACAAACGGAAACTCGCTGCAAAGATTTCTTTCGAGAGTTACATCCAGAAAACAAGAAGGAAAATCCGAAACAGGCATGCTATACCATCTCCACAGAAGAAGAAGATGGAGGATGCAATCGACCAAGCGATTCAGTGATTGAATGGACAGGATACTACTCTTGATGAGGTAGATGAATAGAGGGGCGGACGTACATACATCAATTGCCCCACCTGAAAATTTTTTTTTGCTAGTTAAATCCTGAAATTTTTAGATTTTTTTTTACAAAATATTAGTTTTTGCCCCACCTAAATTTGAGATAATAAGGGACAAGTGTATTAATTTATAAGTGTTGAAAATTTTGCCCCATCATATCTTAGGGGCTTGGCTCCGCCCCTGGATGAATATCAAGAAAAGATGGAAAAGCTTGTGAAGTTGTTCAATCCAATACTTGAGAGTAATCCTTCAAGTTCAACTAACATTTTCACTTCCAATGGTACTCCTTCTAAGAAGCTAAAATGTGATATCGACTGATGAGAAGGATCTAGCTTTTCTAGTATACTTATTTTGGCGGTTTCTTTATGAAGTAGTAGTAGTATTTTTCTCGATGCTTGGTATGGTTTACAATATTTCTTATACATTTTTGGCCTTTAGATTCCTGAACTGGATTGATTTACTTAATAGTTTATAAATCTAAATTTGTTTGGTGACATGCATTTTCCAATCACTGACGAATCTTATTTATAAATTTCATGATCAGATTTCCTGTCATGTCAAAGTTTTTTTGGTGAAGCAATATTTTGGTTTTCTCTTTTCTTGATCGCTGGTTACCAAGTTTCATGGTGATGGAGACCACCTACATGAATCATTAAAATGGTGTAGACGATAGCTTTCGAGATTTACATATCTGAGATTTATATGTCTTAATTTACATATTTTGGATCATTCCCTCCAAGAGGTTGATTTAATTCACAAAGAAATATAGAAGTCAGCAATTATGCAGTCCTTGCCCGAGGGAGAGAGAAAGAAATATAAGGTCATTCCATTCAGGTTGCCTCAAAGAAAATATTCTATACATATGTTGCATCTTACTTTTTAGTATAACAACCCAATCCTAATAAAGAAAAATTGATAACCATTTTTTGACCCCCATTAATATTAATAAACTCTCGCTAAAATTGTAAACTCCTCCAAAATATATGTTGTATATGCTGACGTGGTATAACCGGTGCACTGCCATCAAACTATCTTGAATCATTTGCTCTGACATATATTTATCGCGTCAATTATTATTAATAATTTGGTCAACATTCAGCTAAACATCTCCCACGGCACATTTCTACTGTATCACTTCCTGTCAGACTACACAATTAATTTGTCATTGGGTGTTTATAAATTGAAAGCGAAACTATTATGTAAAGAGAAATATTTTTCTAGCTATCTATATTACCCATTTATATGTTTTAATGCGTCCTTATCACTCTCCCTCTTTATGATTTATTTTTATCACAATGATTAATTTGCAGGCCTATTTCCTATTACAAAGTCCCACATTACGTTTTTGTTTTCAATTTATTTTTTAAAAAAATCTGCTAAGATTTTTATTCGGAAATAAGTGTTCCAATCTTACACAAACATTTTTTTTATCAATAATATAAAAAAATATGACTAACCAAATAACACTATCCATAGAAATAACACCAAAATAGTCTTTTTCTAAAAAAAACTTATGTATTCCATGCATGCAAAAAATAATTTATTCTTAATGTAGTGGACTTTTTTATTGCCCCAACTTTGTTTGTGCTAATATTTATTAATGTTATTCAAGAAAAATATGAAGATCATGTTATGAAAAAGATTTTCAATCAAATTATGCAAAACTTTTTTTTACTTAAATGGAAGTTTTGGGAGATCCAACAGTAAATTTTAAAATAATAAATAGAAATTTGTAATGAACATGAAATAGAAGGTAGACCGATAAATATTAAATAATGGATTGTGAAATTTTTTTCCCTCTATCATAAAGAAGGGGATAAATTAAGAGGGGGCCCCGGTGGGATACATATTTGGAATAAATATTAAAAACATATAAATGGGTGATATAGGTAGCTAAAATTAATTTGTTGTCTATCCAAAAAAATTTGCTTCCAATTTATCAATTTTAATTTTCCTAATTTTCAACTTAGCATTAATACAATAATAACAACTGTTTAATGTCTATCCTAGTTTTTTTCACCGATTTATTAGGCAATATTATACCAAATTTTTTCTCAACCTTATCTTCTATTTATATTTTATTACTCTCTCTGCTAAAAAAAAAAATCGCTTTTAATTCAACAAGTTGGATTATTTTTTTGGCTGAGAAGGATTACATTTATTGATGTTCCGCACCATGATATATACTATTGTATTCTCTTGTTTTAAAATAATTGCCCAATTTGAAGCTATAAATGAAAATCCAAACAAACTGGACAAAATTTCGGGTATGCTACACCATTTTTACATTGGGTAAAGAGTAATTCAATGCTGAATAATGAAGTTATAAAAGTGCGATCAAATTGGAAACTTGTTAAACTAAATAATTATAGCTCTGGAGTAACTGTGCTCTTGATTAATTTATCTATTTCCCCCCGTAATTTACTCAGCTTTAATTTCTTGTTTCAAGAATTACTTATTAATTTTTTCACTGAATTAAAGTTTCAAAAAAAAAAAAACTTTTCTGACGTGTTAGAATATTATTAGGAGCCGCTATAAGGAAAATGAAACCAAAACTCATCCCCTATAAATAATCCTATTTCAAAGCCTGCGGGTTTATGTAGTTTGTACTTCCTACATCTCCATCAATATATCCCCTCTTGCTCCAAACTCTCTTCCCAACTTTGATTTCCAAGTTTATCTTGATTTTTGTTTAACAATGGCGTCAACCAAGCCAAAAGTCGAAGAAGCTCCGGCGATCGGAATCGACCTCGGCACTACTTACTCCTGCGTCGCCGTCTGCCAACATGGCGGCGTGGAGATCATCGCTAACGATCAAGGTAACCGTACAACTCCCTCTTACGTAGCCTTTACGGACGCCGTTCGCTTTTCCGGCGACGCTGCCAAGAATCAGGTTGCTTCCAATCCCCTCAACACCGTTTTCGGTAAGATTACTCGCAAAGTACCCTTTTGATCCTTTTGTTTATCATTCCATTATTTTATTTTATTTTTTTGTTCGACTTTGAGGTTAATTAATGTGCTTCCCATAGTGATTTTCCAATGATGTTTTTAATGTACGTTTTGTGTGTTATGATGAGTGGAGAACTTTATTTAGTTGACATGCTATCGATTTGTTTTTTTTAATCTTGTACCTTTTGTTGATCTTTTCAATTTGTTGTCGTTCAAAGGCTTTGTGATGTGTTGGTAGTTCCGAATTTCTGTTGTTATTGCTATTGCCTATTGGTATAGTTTCAATTACTTGTGGTTAGGATTTTTAAAGAGCTAGGGTTGCTTAAGCTTTACAAAACCCTAACTTCACTCTACCGGCACATATGGAGCCTAATTGTCCTAGATTAAAAATGTTTTCCTTATATTATATTGTCTCTTTGTTGATCTTTTTGAACTGTGTAAGTGATTTGGCCGGTGTTTAGGGCTACATTGATACAATGTCCTTTGTTACTCCCCTTTATCCCAAAACACCCGGAATTGGCCGTAGAAAAAAAGAAAAAGGAAAAAAGAGGTAGGCCTGCTTAAAAGTTACCATTTGTTCAATATGTGTGTCCTAAAGTAGTAAAATGCCATTCTTCTCTACTTTGTAATCATGTGATACTTGGATGTAACAATGCAGCATATTGTCTATTGGGATTGTGCATATGTAGGCTTACATTGTTTGATTTGAATAGTTTTTTTTTTGTGTTCTGAGTTTTTCTGATGAGACCATGATTAGAATGGTTTGCTTCTGATTATAGATGCCAAGAGATTAATTGGTAGGAGATTCACGGATGTCTCAGTACAAGATGACATGAAGCTCTGGCCATTTGTTGTCGTCTCCAGCCCTGGTGACAAGCCAATGATCGAGGTATCTTATAAGGGTGAGAGAAAGCGATTTGCGCCGGAAGAACTTTCTTCTATGGTTTTTCCAAGATGAAGGAGACCGCTGAGTCCTTCCTTGGCGTGCCAGTGAAAAAGGCGGTTATAACAGTTCCCGCCTACTTCAATGATTCACAACGACAGGCGACTAAAGATGCCGGAGTCATTGCTGGCCTCGATGTGATGCGTATTATCAACGAGCCTACAGCTGCCGCCATTGCTTATGCCCTTGATAAAGAAACAAATAACGTTGGGGAGAAGAATGTTCTCATTTTCGACCTTGGAGGCGGTACTTTTGATGTCTCTATCCTCACCATAGAAGCGGGTATTTTTGAGGTCAAAGCTACAGCCGGAGATACTCATCTTGGAGGGGAGGACTTTGATAACAGAATGGTTAACCACTTTGTTCAAGAGTTTGCAAGAAAGCACAAGAAGGACATTAGCCGCGATCCAAGGGCTCTTAGGAGATTGAGGACAGCATGTGAGAGGGCAAAGAGAGGACTCTCGTCCTCAACTCAAGCTAAATCGAGGTTGATTCCTTGTTTGAAGGAATCGATTTTTATGGGAACATAACTCGAGCCAAATTCGAGGAAATGAACATGGATTTGTTGACGAAATGCATGACCGTCGTCTCCAAGTGTTTGTTTGATGCCAGGATGGATATGCGTAAACTTCACGAGGTTGTACTTGTGGGCAGTTCGAGTAGGATTCCAAAGGTTCAGCAGTTGTTGCAAGCATTACTATACGGAAAAGAGCTCTGCAAGAGAATCAATCCCGATGAGGCAGTCGCATATGGCGCAGCTGTTCAAGCCGCGATATTGGCAGGCACTATGGCTCAGGAAGTTGTACTGGTAGACGTGACTCCATTATCTCTCGGCATAGAATGTATAGGTCAAGTGTTTTCCATCGTAGTCCCGAGGAACACTACTATCCCTATCCGAAAGGAGAAAATCTTCACAACAGCATTTGATTATCGAACCAGAGTTCGGATTCAAGTATACGAGGGGGAAAGAGCTAGGTCATGCGACAACAACTTGTTAGGTACATTTGTGCTCTCCGAAATCCTTACAGCCCTTAGGGGTATTCCTCAAATTAATGTCTGTTTCGAGTTGGACGCCAACAGCATAATGCACGTTTCTGCTGAGGATATCACCACAGGATCAAAGAAACAAATCACCATTACCAATGACAAAGGAAGAATATCAGCTCGGGAGATTGAGTACATGGTGAAGGAAGCTGAGAGATTGAATGCCGAGGAAGAGGAACATAGAAGGAGAGTTGCTGCGAAAGAGGATCTCCACAATTGTATCGTTAGAACAAGAAGGAAAATCAAAAAAAGGCATAATGTTCTACCTTTGGCTGAGAAAAAGAAGATGGAAGATGCCATCGATAAAGCCATTCAATTGTTGTTGATTGGGGAAACACTTGCTGCGACAACTGATTATCAGGACGTGATGGAAGAGCTCGGGAAGTTGTGCAGTCAAATACTTGCCAGATTTCCTCCTTCAGCAGCTAACATTAGCACTAAAAATGTTACTCCTTTGAAGAAGCCAAAATACGAGACCATCGATTAAAGATATATAATTTGGTTAGTACACTTTGGTCCTGCCGGTAGATTGTAGGTTTTTCGTTTGCACATTTACTATGTGCCTACTTTCGGCAACAATAAAGTTGTTTAATATGTTTAGTTGATTCTTTCTCAACTTGCGTGTTTGCAATGCATACTAATCCCTTCCTTTCAAAATGTTTTTCGTCGTCTCAATCATGTTGAAGTGTACAAATATGCTTAAAGAAAAAAAAAAAAGATAAAAAGAAGAGAATTGCTCTCCCTATCCCAAAATTATTATCCAGTTTAATTTTTCATTTGTATTATAATTTGAATTAAAAATGAAAAGTTAAACTGGACAATAATTTTAGGATAAAAAGGAGTATAATATTCTATTACTCTACTATAACTGATTCTTGCAATGCCTTATACTGCACAATCGAACTCGAAACATAGCGATTGAACATATACCTAGGGAAAAACAAGTAGAGTTCAGAAATAAGTAGCTTATAAGATTGACATTGTTTTTATAACCCAGGAGCACACTCACAATTTTGGAATCGATTGTTCTATTTTTGAAAGATTAGTGGACTTGTACTGGATAGGTTGATCATCAAATCTGGCTCCAAACATATTCATAAGAGAAAATTATTAATAATTTACGTAAGGATGAATAATGTTGTTACAATAAGTCATAGCCTAATATGATAAAAGGTCTTCCATAAGTGACATAATATTACTGTTACATCTTTTTAAAGAAGATAGATGTTAGTTCTTTGCATTAATTATAGGGGAATGAGATAACGTAGTTAGTACCTAAAATCGAACATGTTTTAATTCAACCTCCACCTTGGTTCAAGTTTAATTATCCTGTGTCAGAATGTACTTCCTTTACCCGAAAAATATTTTCACTTTGTTGTATTATTTTAATTCAATAAAGTGAACTATTTTTTTAAAAACAAATGTGGATTAGCAATTTTTGAGTAAGTAGCACCAAGATGCATTAGAATGATATATATCATTCCAAAAGTAAGAATCAATATTTTAATAACTTTAAGTTTATAGAAAGAAATTTCTTTCAAAAGTTACACTTATCATAGGTGGAAGAGTCAAGTGCGATGTTAAGGATTTAGATTGAATAATTCTTTTTTTTTTTTTAATAAAAAGTTACAACTATCATATTTCACAATAGGTTACTCTCGTTCTCAATTTTGTGCCACCCCTACATTTCGCAAGACATTTTTTTTTTGCATCGATTATTATTTTTTAAACGATAACAATTGGTAAATGTTCCCTTAAAAACTAGGTACTCGTCTTTGAAAGATAGTCTATTTTATTGATATAGAACAACATAAAAATGTGGATTATATATATTTGTCAGATAAAGAAAATAATACTTACAAGGCCTTCTTATATATATGGACATTTAACTTCTTTTTGAAACACATTCTTAAATCTGTGCTTCAATAAATTTCTTGTTTGTGTGTCGTGATCTTCTTAGGTGTTAGGGATTGAAGGGGATTCTATTGGTGTGACATTCAGGACTTTAACTGTTTAAGTGAAGGAAATGCGTATGTGTCTAGGTTCTATTTGATTCGTATGCTGGAAATATAAAAGATATTTCTTCTGTCCAAAATTATTGTCGAGTTTGAAATTTCAAATTTAATACAATTTGAACTAAAAATGAAAACTCAAACTGGACAATAACTATAGAATTAAAGGAGAATGTGACATTATAAATATAAAAAGTATGAAATAACTAGAAAAGATCTATTAAGAAAAGACCCCAACCAAACGGGAGAACTGAGAAGTGGAATGTACTTGAATCAGGGAACTGAGAAGTGGGACTGAAACAAGTTTGGGACATTCTGCTTAAAAATGATATTGTTTGGATAATGAGACCAATGAATGAGTGTAGTGCAACTAGAATAATACTCCACTAATACTACTAGTAACCCGTAAAACTTCCTAGATGCGATAAATTAAACAAAATCAAGGTCGTACGTGATAATGTCATTGTGATACCCTACGCGATAGTAATGATCAACAGTTCAACACCTTTTTTGAAATACTACAATAGAGAGATATAACGCCAAACAATCGGCGGGCAGTGCATTGTCAAATCGTAGTCTTTTCCACTCTCCACTTTCTCACTCCCATTGTCTCACATACATTACAGTAAGTCAGTAACTAAAGTAGAGTAGGATAGTACCTTATTACTGCCTCGAAAATCTGCATCTATTTCAAAAAGGGGTCATTTACTCTGCATTCCTTCATCTTCCCTCTTTCAAAAACTTTTCAAATTATTTTTTGATTTCTTCTAATAACCAAATGGCATCAACCGTAGCAAAAGTCGAAGAAGCTCCGGCAATCGGAATTGACCTCGGGACTACTTACTCCTGCGTCGCTGTCTGGCAACACGACCGTGTTGAGATCATTGCCAACGATCAAGGCAACCGGACCACTCCTTCTTGCGTCGCCTTCACTGACACCGCCGTACGTTTCATCGGCGACGCCGCCAAGAACCAGGTTGCCGCCAACCCCGTCAACACTGTTTTTGGTAAGATTATTTACGAAACCCTTTTGGCCCTTTTCTGTTCTTTTCCATTTTCTTGGCTCGGTGATAAAATTCTCAGACGTACTCTGTATTAAACCGAAAGAAATGGCATAATACCGATTTTTTTTTTTTAATGTAAAGGAACTAGGATCTTCAAAGAAGTGATGCAAATAGATTGCCTGATTATATAAGTAGCAGATTTGATCAATGGTGTGTTCTAAAATGTTCTACTTCTCTGTTTCTTACTTTTAATTTATTTTTTTTTTTAAAAAAAATAGGATTCATAAACCTAATGTAGCCTATTTGTGGGATTTTGCATTGGCCTATTGTGTCTGCATTGAATAGTTCTCTGTTTTGGGTATTTTTGAGAAGTATGTTTTCGGCTCTTGATTAGAAAGGCTATCGCTTCTGTTTGTAGATGCCAAGAGATTAATTGGTAGGAGATTCAAAGATGTGTCTGTACAACATGACATGAAGCTCTGGCCATTTGTAGTCATCTCTGGCCCTGGTGGCAAACCGATGATTGAGGTATCTTATAAAGGCGAGAAAAAGCAATTTGCAGCTGAAGAAATTTCTTCTATGGTTCTTTCCAAGATGAAAGAGACTGCCGAAGCATACCTTGGTGCGACCGTGAAAAAGGCAGTAGTAACCGTTCCTGCGTATTTCAATGACTCGCAGCGACAAGCTACCAAAGATGCGGGAGTCATTGCTGGCCTGGATGTTATGCGCATTATCAATGAACCTACAGCTGCCGCCATTGCTTATGCTCTTGATAAAGAAACCAAAAGCGCAGGGGAGAAGAATGTTCTCATTTTTGACCTTGGAGGTGGTACTTTTGATGTCTCTATCCTCACCATCGAAGAGGGTGTTTTTGAAGTTAAAGCTACTGCTGGCGATACTCATCTTGGAGGAGAGGACTTTGATAATAGAATGGTTAGCCACTTTGTTCAAGACTTCCAAAGAAAGCACAACAAAGACATTAGTGGCAATCCAAAAGCTCTTAGGAGATTGAAGACATCTTGTGAGAGGGCAAAGAGGGGCCTTTCATCCTCAACTCAGATTAAAGTAGAGATTGATTCTTTGTTTGAGGGAATCGACTTTTATGCCAGCATTACTCGCGCCAAATTTGAGGAGATGAACTTGGATTTGTTTAAGAGATGCATCGAGATTGTTAAGAAGTGTTTGACTGATGCAAAGATGGATAAGAGTGCACTTCACGAGGTTGTACTTGTGGGTGGTTCTAGTAGGATTCCTAAGGTTCAGCACTTGTTGCAAGAATTACTTCACGGAAAGGAGCTTTGCAAGAGAATCAATCCCGATGAGGCAGTCGCGTATGGCGCAGCTGTTCAAGCCGCGATATTGGCAGGCACGATGGTTCAGGAAGTTGTACTGGTAGACGTGACTCCATTATCTCTCGGCGTAGAATGTATAGGTCAAGTCTTTGCCATTGTAGTCCCGAGGAACACTACTGTCCCTATCCGGAAGGAGCAAATATTCTCAACTGCATATGATTATCAAACTGGTGTTTCAATTCGAGTATACGAGGGTGAAAGAGCTAGGTCATGCGACAACAACTTGTTAGGTACATTTGAGCTCTCCAAAATCCTTAAAGCCCGTAGGGGTATTCCCAAAATTAATGTCTGTTTCGAATTGGATGCCAATGGGATAATGCATGTTTCTGCTGCGGATATCACAACAGGCTCAAGGAAACAAATCACCATTACCAATGATAAAGGAAGATTATCAGCTGAAGAGATTGAGAAAATGGTGAAGGAGGCGTTGAAATTGAATGCCGAGGAAGAGGAACATAAAAGGAAGGTTGCTGCGAAAAAGGCTCTTGAGAGTTATATCCTTAGAACAAGAAAGAAAATCAACAATAGGTATGCTAATGGTAATCTACCTTCGGCCGAGAAAAAGAAGATGGAAGATGCAATGGAGCAGGCCTTCCAGTGGTTGAATGGAGATCATCTTGCAGGGACAGATGACTATCAGGACAAGATGGAAGAGCTTGTCAACTTATGCAATCCAATACTTGCTGCTGGCACTACCTGTTGTCCTCCTTTGAAGAAGCCAAAATACGAGATAATCGATTGAAGGGAAGGAGCTGGCTGCGCTAGTACTATATTTTGCGGTTACATTACTCTCTAACAGTACATATTCTGGATGCATAGATGGTATGGTTTCTAACTTGTCCAGCATTTTGGCCTTTAGGTTTTCAAATTGGATAGATGACTCAGTAGATGTGATCATCTAAACATTGCTGGTTTCCGTTTTGCTGAATTCTAGCACCAACAATATGGTTGTTAAAAGGTATAAACCCACTTCAACCTGCTCAGCCAAATTTTGTTCATTTTGGACCTGTTTAATGGCTGGGAAGAAGTGTAAATATCAGGGAGGAGAAGATGAAGCTTATTTTTGTTGCACCTGGTTTAACAATTTCCACATTCTTACCAAGGTTTATAATCGTAATTCAGTAAAAAAAAAAAAAAAAGAAACAAAACCACGAATATTGATCACCGAACCTTAAAGTAATTTTTTATAAAGAACGAATACATTGCTCCAGCCAAAAGTGAATTTGGATTTTGGAGCATCGCGGGCAATGAATGAAATGCATGACTAGTTAAAGAAAAGGTAACATATTGTACCCAAAAGAAAAGAAGAAGGTAACGTATGTGCCAATTTTTATTTTAATTTTTTTTCCCCTTGTTCGAGTTCGACTAACCTGATCTTTATTAAATAGCTGCTACATCGTCACAATCGCAAATTTAGAGTTGATTTGTTCTATTTTTGAAGAATTTGTGGATCTTTATATAAATGGCAAAGAGGTCATTATCCTCCTCAAAAGATGGTCCCTCACATTTTCATGAATAAACTATGCTAGAAATTTGTCTCTGCGTAAAAATGCACATACAGTCCAATATAAGACTCTATCAATAAGTTGTTACCGGCCTATAACTCGTGAATAATGATTATGTGGCAGTGTTTTTGTTGGCATTAGTTTAAGGCCAATTTGAATTGCAAAACTCCACGCTACTCCCTCTTTTGTCAAAAAAAAAAAACTCCACGCATTTTTAATTGGCAAAAAAAATCTAAAAACATATTTTCACATTCGTTGTATTTTTTTAATTGTTATGAAATATTTGTAAAGTTCTTTTGTCAATCAAAAATACGTAATATATGAAATTCAGGACAAATCAAAATGCCGTATATTAAGGACCGGAGGGAGTACATCATAGCTCGAGTAGAATGTTATATGGATAACTTACTTCCAAAATGTATTTATGTAATTTTAAGGTTTAAATCCCTCTTTATTGTAAAAGATATATAAGATAAAATCCTCAAATCCCATACTCAGCCTTTTTTTTTAATCCCATACTCAGCTAACATAACTATTACACCTTTTTTTTTAGCTAATCATCAATTTATAGTTATTAATTTCATTGGTTTCATATCTGTTGTTTATTTATGCAATACTTTCAACTCATGAATTTTATTAAATAAATTTGTGTTAAAAACAAAAACGTAAGATACTATTTTCATTTCAAAATGTAAGTCGTCTTAAATTTATAATAACATTTCTAAATTTTAGTGCAGCTTTTAACTTACAATACGTTACCAGTACTAACTTTCTAGCTTACTTTTAATCATATACTCTTCTTCTTAAGTACTTCCTCCATTTCAAAATATGAGAGATTATTTGGTGAAGCCGCTGCACCACATCGGCAGTGTTACGTAGTGCAGCAACCCACTAAAAATAAGACGCTTGGTGCATAATTTTCAACCTTTATATTCTTTTCCTTTTTTTTTCAATTTCCCCCGTCGATGCCCCAAATTAAATTAAAATCAGCTGCAAATTTTTCGCTCCACGATTTGTGTCTTCCTCCCACGATCGCTGCCGGCCGAATAGGAGAAGCTATGGCTATCAATCAAGACAAGAGCGGAAAAATAATTTCCCGCAAATTTATTTGGATAAAAGTTCATCTTCTTTTTTTAATCTGGAGTAGAGTTCTTCTCCATTATACAGAACTTGATAACTCTTCCGAAATTATATTTTTTTCCCTTAAGATTGCTTCCAGCTAGTGGGATCTTCCAAAGAAGCAGATAAGAACTCCAAATCTAATGAAGGTATGCCTCGTCCTCATATTGATTTTACTGCTCCAGAATTGTTTTTGGATTTTTCATCGAAAAGGTCTAAAACTTTTTTTGCCGCTAAAAACATGTTTTTGATATGCCTATTTGATTCATCAACTTGGTATTCTTATTGTTGCTCATATTCTGAGATCGCTAATTGTGATAAGATATTACTGCTAGATTAATCTCAGAAGGCATTAGTTGTATATTGGTCAATATTAGTACATTGTTCTAAAATATATTCTGTGCAATCATTAATGAAATTATGATATGTAATTGAATATTTTATGCTCATTTCTTTGCAGTCATTGATTTGAACCACGCACTTATTGATTTGAACTATGAAGAGTCTTGTGAAAATCATAATGAACAAGAAAAAGAAGAAGTCCAAGGAATAGTAATCAAACGTAGTGATAGTGAGCTCTGTTTAAAACCTGGGATGATAGTGCATAGTGAGAAAGAAGCATACGATCTCTATAATGAATATGCATTGCATAAAGGTTGTAGTATTCGCCGTGGCCAAATGCGGTATAAGTATGGAACTAAAGAGGTTTGTGGAAGAACTTTTGTTTGTTCAAAACAAGGTTTTCGTGATTGTGATCCTTTTGAAGAGAAAAAGGTTGATCGTCTAGAAACTAGGACTGGCTGTGAGGCTTTTGTGACATTTAAGGTAGAAAATGGTATTTGGGAAGTTATTCGTTTCAATGATGATCATAATCATGAGTTTGCTCTACCGGAGCAAAGACATTTGTTAAGGTCGGGGAGAATACTTTCAAATGTTACAAAAGATGTGGTTGATTCCTTGCATTGCGCAGGCGTTGGGCCAGCAAAAGCACACGAATTTCTTGCTCTAGAACACGGTGGATATCAAAATGTTCCGGTCGCTAAAAGGGATGTTCAAAATTATGTGAATAGAACAAGAATGAATTTATTTGAAGCTGGAGATGCTCAGGCACTTTTGAACCATTTTAAGGATAAACAAGCTGATGATCCTATGTTTTTCTATTTGCCTTAGCTGGATGACCAAAATCGGTTAACAAATATATTTTGGAGAGATGTAATGTCCAAGTTTGATTATGATTGTTTTGGAGATGTTGTGGTTTTTGATACTACTTTCCGGACAAACACGTATAACATGATTTGTGCCCCATTTATTGGAATAAATCATCATTGGCAGAATATCTTGTTTGGTTGTGCATTTCTTCTTGATGAAACTATTCCTTCTTTTGTCTGGTTATTTGAGACTTTTAAGGCATCGATGGGCAACAAGCAGCCAAAAATTATCTTTACTGATCAAGATGCAGCAATGGCTAATGCTATTAGCCATGTTTTCCCTGATTCATGTCATCGGTTATGTACTTGGCACATACAAAAAAATGCCGCCACCAATATTCACATCTTTATGGTAAGCCTGAATTCAAAAAAAAAATTTATAAGTTCTTTGGCGGTTATGAAACTGAGGAGGAGTTTGAGCATAATTGGAGAGTAATGATTGAAGAGTGGGGTCTACAGGGTAATAGCTGGCTTACAAGGCTTTATGAAAATCGCAGAAAATGGTCTCCTGTGTTCAGTCATGATATTTTTTCTGCGAATATGAAGTCTACCCAAAGAAGTGAAAGTGCTAATAATGTCTTTCAAAGCATGTCATGTAAGACCTTGACTTTGATTGAATTCTTTAAGCATTATGAGAGAAATGCTGAAAAAATGCGTGAAGCTGAAAATGCTGAAGATTTTAGAGGTATATATGGAAGACCTCATGTTCGCATACCTAGTGGAATCATGATGCATGCAGCTGAGGTATATACATGCAAATTATTTTCCATGTTTCAGGCAGAATTTGACGAAAGTGTGACGGAAAAGATAATTAAGCATGTTCCTGAATGGCATAATTAATTGCTTTAAATTGAAGAGGTGGACAAAGAATGCAAAAGATATTCACATTCATGATAACAGAATTTCATCCATGAAAGGTGATGTGAAGGAGTCTAAGACACTCATATTTAGTAAACTAATGCACAAAGCAAGCAATGTCATGAATTTGGCTATGTTTGATGAAAGGGCTGTTGAAATTTTTGAAGAGTTACTTGATGAAGCATATGAGAAAATAAAAAGCTATAAGGACAAGCTCAGCCATGGCAACAATGTTGGTATCGGTTTTGTTGAAAGTGAGAAAATTTGTACCTCTAAGGGAATGAAGGCTGTCATGAATCCCCCAAAAAAATGATCGAAAGGGGGAACAAATAAGAGAATGAAGAGTTTTGTTGAAAAACGTGGGCAAGGAAAGACCAGAACAATAGCATTATCTCAAATTCAAAACCCCAACCGTGCTAATTTAGGTATGAATGATACAATTTATGTTATATTTTGTTGTGTTGTTTTATAGGTCACCATCAATTGTTGTGCGCTTGTTGTTTTACAAAAGGGATAGATCAGTTACCTTAAATCTTCTTGGGGGTTTTCCTACAATGCAATGAACTAAGGTGCCCGTTTTATTAGCTGTTTTAATATCAGGTTCGCAACAAATTTTATAATGGTGTTTTTTTTTTGCTCAACATGTTAGTAGTTATTGAATTAGGACTTCAACAAGTTATAAAAGTAGTAGTTTATATAAGCCATTCTCATTAGCTTGAATCCAGACTTCTGTCTCTGTTTCTTTTCAGGTTGGAAGTGAATTTTAGGAGGTGGTTTCGTATGGAGGTGAAGAATAAAGAGGCATGTGAGGACGAAATCTCTTAGAAGCTTGAGATTCTTTAGTCTAGACATGTTGATTCTTTTCTTTTTTTTCTTGTTATGGTGGGGTTCATATAGTTTGAAGCTTAGAATATAACAAAGACATTTTGGCTTGGTTTGTAAATGTTTATGTTCAGTTTCTACTTATTTAAATACAGAATTTTCATTAATATATTATTGCAACAGTTGCCCAAGTTTTGTGTACTTTGATCTTTTAAAATGTTGCAGAACAGAATTATACCACCAACTCATTTTATGTGAATATGAATATTTTTTTATCATTGCAGTTTGGCCTCCAAGAGCTCATCCCTACCAGATGCTTGTCATAGTGGGGAACAACAAATGTGACAAACAAAGAATTCACTACTTTTTTATAATATTAATAACAAGAGTTAGTTGTATGAAACGGAAATGAATTTTTTTTTTAATCAAAAGAATGATACATATCTTATCCAAATGATCAAACGACCCTATTCTATATTGCATTCTATACATACACAAGCTATCTAACTAAGATTTTATGGTGTCACAGTATATTCTTAAACTTCTAGCACATTTCAAGTTGCTAAGATTCCCGCCAATGCTCGGTCCAAGTTGATGAATTTTTCTAGGAAGAAATAAGCTGCTCCAGCCACAAACTAACTCACAACACCAGTTCTGTGCTGATTCTTGCAGAACTACATCAACCATTCAGCAAAACTCAGGGCACATGCATTTGAACATCAAAACTCAGGGCATATAGACCATCTAGTATGTGTTCAAGCTGTAGGAAAAACAATAACAAAAATGGTGCAGAAATTCTTCATAATATGTTTCCGGAGCTCTCAAATCTCAAGGCAAAATATACAGTAATTTTTCAGCTGCTCTGAATTAGATTTAGTAGCATAATAATGCAATTCATCAAAATCGGTATCTTCATCAAAGTTGAAAAAAAAATTAAACCCAAAATATATGCTGTAGTCCCCCAGATCAGGAAAACGTTCACAAAGAAAGAAGAAAACCAATAGAAGGTAAGTTTCTACCCCGGCTAACAATACCTGACTGTGGTTCTTCCATTGTAGCAGTGATATCCAAAGTAGCAAATGATTAGCATATATCTGGTTAAATCAGGCACAAAAAAAAAAGCACTAGATTTCTTCAATTGCAAAGGTAAATCAATTCATCATTCTTTAAAAGAAGCCAACACATCAACAAAAGGAGAAATCAAAACCTAATTTGAAAAGAAATATCGTAATACTCTCTGAAGTTTCTCCTGGCGATTCCGATAGCAAGCCCAATCAACGAGAGTTTGGCATTCTTCTCCGGGAAAAGTGCTAGCGTCGGGGATCTTTGCCATCAATACTCCTTATCTTCCATCAAATCGTGGGAGAACAGCGGGCAATCCTCCTCCGGGAACAATGTTGGCGTCGGAATAAGATCTCTTTCGGCAGATCGTGAGAGGAAGACGATTATTTCTTTTTCCGCTCTTGTCTTGATTGATAGCCATAGCTTCTCCTATTCAGCCGGTAGCGATCGTGGGAGGAAGATGCAAATCGTGGAGCGGAAAATTTGCAGCTGATTTTAATTTAATTTAGGGCATCGACGGGGGAAATTGAAAAAAAAGGAAAAGAATATAAAGGTTGAAAATTATGCACCACGCGTCTTATTTTTAGTGGGTTGCTGCACCACGTAACATTGCCGATGTGGTGCAGCGGCTTCACCAAATAATTTCTCTCAAAATATAGGTCGTTTTAGGTTTGGAGATATTTTTCAAATTGTAGATCGTTTTACAAATTCTAGACAAATTAATAACTATTTTTTCAACTTTACCTTCAATAAATGATGCTAATCTATTTTCATTTAGTCTTTTTTATTGTTTCAATGTAATTAATGACAGATAAAACAGATGTTTAATACATAAATTAATTGTTAGATGATTACTTCCTTAGTTTACGTGCTAAGTCTAATTAAAGTAACTTACATTTTGAAATGGAGGGAGTGTTAGTTTTTTTTTAATAAGTGCATAAAAGTTACTTCTCCTGTCCCAAACTTATTGTCCAGTTTGAAATCTCACTTTTAGTATAATTTGAACCAGCATGAAAATTCAAACTAGACAATAATTATGGGACAGAGGGAGTATCTAACATACAATTAATCTTAGTTTCGTATAAAAATCTAAAATTATTACTCCCTCCGTCCCATAATTATTGTTCAGTTTAACCAAGATGAAAGAATTTATTTCTTGGTCATACTTAACAATATTTTGACTAAAACTTCCAGATATACCCCTACCTATGTAAATACCACTTTACTTGTTTTCTTAGACTAACACCGGCGAAGTGCAAAAAAATCAACCCTAATTTAAATATTCAATCAAAGCTCAAGAATTCATTCTTCCCTGTCCAACCGTGAATCAATTATTCAGATGAAGAATTTAGAATCTTTCTACTAAGGTTCAATTTGATTTTACGGATGATGCAGCTGAGGAAACCGACGATGAGAACGGCTCCGACGAGAATGACTTCGACGAGATTTCCGATGAAAATCATATTTCCACCAGTAGTGGTTCTACCCCTGGTTCTGCTGCGAGTGTTGGTGGATGGAGTTTCGGTGATTTGGTGAAGACGCTCGCTACTCGATTTGAATCGGTTATGGAGACTTACTGCCGAGATCTAGAAGAGTTCGGATCCGGTATTAGGAAGGAAACTGAAATCATCTGTAAGGTGGCGAGCCGAGCCATGAAGGAACTCCCATCTTCAATCGCGGTTGGGGCGTTGGTAGCTCATGGGTCTCTGGAATTAGTTAGTCACGCCATCGATGGGGTCATCAAATCCTAATCATCTAACAAGGTATGGAATACTGCAGCAAATGTATACTCTGATATTGAATCCAATACACCTGATATTAGTAGAATAAAGTGCAAAAGTGTAACTTATTCTATAAAAAGTCAAATTGGATAATAATTTTGAGACATAATTTTTTGGTCAAAGTGGACAATAATTATGGGTTAGTGATAATGACAGTGCAAAAAATAGCTGCCAGATCAAATTTCATAGGTTTTTCCCAATTTACCATTATTTAAGTCTAATTGTCATTCCCTTCCTAATCTTTATCTTCTATTCCATAAGCCTTATCCCCTGAATCTCGAACAGTAAAGTTTCGCTCTTATTCCTATTTTCAAGTATCAATGTATTATATACTCATATATATTCCTCTTGTTTTTACGAATCTTCCTCCCAACATGTGATCAATTTGTTCTAAAAGGAGTCTTCTACCCGCGCCAAGTAAAATTAGAATAAAAAGCTGACTAATAATTACTCCCTCCGTCCCATAGTTATTGTCCAGTTTTACTAAAATGAAAGATTTTATTTTTAGTTAAATTTAACTATATTTTGCCTTGAACAACCGGATATACCCCTACATAAGTAATTGTTTAACCACAAAGATTTTATGGATAATGTTTTTTACTAAGAATAAATGTGTAATTTGATCCATAAAAAGTCAAATTGGACAATAATTTTCGACAAAATTTTTTGGGCAAAGTGAACAATAATTATGGAACGGAGGGATTATTTGGGACAAGAAGAATAGCAATTCCAAATTCATTATATATTTTCTACTCGCTAACAATTTAATCATCTCAGGAATGCCAAAAAAAAAAAACTCACAAGACCATCAAGTTGATGGCAGCAAAATTCCACCCGTCGTCGATGGCCGCTCTCATCAACGGGAAAATATGAGAATCTCACTTTTTTTTCCTTAAATTTATGACAATGAGGCAGAGAGGAAGAAAAATCATGTGGATGATACTCAGGTCATCCGGATTAGAAGAGAGCATGGAAGGAGGAGGAGTTTTGTTTGACTTGAGTAAGGTCAAATTGGGCATAACACACAAATTTGCTCTGACAGCTAATAGTTGCACTGGCAATATTACTATCCATAATTATGAGACGGAGGGAATATTTTAAGGTTTGAAATGGGAGA
Source organism: Oldenlandia corymbosa var. corymbosa (assembly GCA_949775105.1). Lineage (NCBI taxonomy): Eukaryota > Viridiplantae > Streptophyta > Magnoliopsida > Gentianales > Rubiaceae > Oldenlandia > Oldenlandia corymbosa. The sequence continues at coordinate 28,747,254 of OX459118.1, read as the reverse complement.
GTTTGGAAGTGAATGAATGAACTAGATCGGCTTTGACACCTATGCATCGTAGATGGAATGATTCAATTTTGAATAAACAAACAAATTAGAAGCGTGTTTTTAGAAATGGATTTATTTTGATTTATCTTTTCTCCATAATTTCCTCTGCAAAATCTATATTTACGATTAACACACTCTCTCACTGTCTCACATAAATAAAATCATCGCAGTAACTAAAGTGTAGTAAATTTGTACTGGCCTCCTCTTTCATGTTTCTTCTTCCCTCTTTCGAAGAGTTTTAAAATCATTTCTTCCGACGACCATGGCGTCAACCCTAGCAAAAGTCGAAGAAGCTCCGGCGATCGGAATTGACCTCGGGACTACTTACTCCTGCGTCGCTGTCTGGCAACACGACCGTGTTGAGATCATTGCTAACGATCAAGGCAACCGTACCACTCCTTCTTACGTTGCCTTCACTGACACTGCCGTACGTTTCATCGGCGACGCCGCCAAGAACCAGGTTGCCTCCAATCCCGTCAATACTGTTTTCGGTAAGATTATTTACAAACCCTTTTGCTCGAAATTCAGGTTAATGTCGTGTTGAAATGATTTTTTCCTATAAAATTTTCGGACTTGCTCTGTTTCATGGGCCGGTTTTCGGAAGTTTGTTGACGTTGCGAAAGATATTGTTTGTCTAGATTTGGCCTCTTGGGAAGGGGGTTGGTGTTAGTGAATTTTATGTTTCAGAATTGCTGTAGTTCTGTCCGTACTATTCATAAATTTAAAACTTAATCGATATGTTGTTAGTGGTGATTTATTGATTGGGAATAGACTCATAGAAGATAGTAATAGATACTATTCATGATCCTGTGAGTTTTCTTTCCTTCAAGATATTGTTGACTTTCGTGTTTTTTTTTTCTTTTAGGATCTTCAATCTGATTGTTTGGTTAAGGGGTGGATACAAATAGATAGGCCTGCTTATAAGTTGCCCATTTGTTACATATGTGGTGTGTTGCAGAACGTTATCACTCTCTGTTTTTATTGGATTCAAAAACATAATTTTCCATATTTGTGGGGTTGTGTTTGTTTATAGGTCTTTATGGTCTGCTTTGAACAGTTCTATGTTTTGAGCATTTATAAGAAGCATGTTATGAGCCCTTGATCAGGAAAAAAAAACTCTTGCTTCTGATTGTAGATGCCAAGAGATTAATTGGCAGGAGATTCAAGGATGTCTCTGTTCAAGATGACATGAAGCTCTGGCCATTTACTGTTACCTCTGGCCCTGGTGGACAACCGATGATCGAGGTATCTTATAAAGGTGAGAAGAAGCAATTTGCTGCCGAAGAAATCTCTTCTATGGTTCTTTCCAAGATGAAAGAGACTGCTGAGTCCTACCTTGGTGCAGCAGTGAAAAAGGCAGTTGTGACAGTTCCTGCCTACTTCAATGATGCACAACGACAGGCAACTAAAGATGCCGGCGTCATTGCTGGACTCAATGTAATGCGTATTATCAATGAGCCTACAGCTGCTGCCATTGCTTATGCTCTCGATGAAAAATCCAGCAACACGGGCGAGAAGAATGTTCTTATTTTTGATCTTGGAGGTGGTACCTTTGATGTCTCTATCCTCACCATCGAAGAGGGTATTTTTGAGGTCAAAGCTACTGCTGGAGATACTCATCTTGGAGGAGAGGACTTTGATAATAGAATGGTTAGCCACTTTGTTCAAGAGTTTAAAAGAAAGCACAAGAAGGACATTAGCGGTAATGCAAAGGCTCTTAGGAGGTTGAGGACAGCTTGTGAGCGGGCGAAGAGGGGCCTTTCTTCCTCCACTCAGATTAAAGTTGAAGTTGATTCCTTGTTTGAGGGAATTGACTTTTACTCAAGCATTACTCAAGCCAAATTTGAGGAGATGAACTTGGATTTGTTCAAGAGATGCATGGAGATAGTTGAAATTTGTTTGACTGATGCCAAGATGGAAAAGAGTGCGCTTCATGAGGTTGTTCTTGTCGGTGGTTCCAGTAGGATTCCAAAGGTTCAGAAATTGTTGCAGCAATTACTGAATGGAAAGGAGCTTTGCAAAAGAATTAATCCTGATGAAGCCGTTGCTTATGGTGCAGCTGTTCAAGCAGCAATATTGGCAGGCACTATGGTTCAGGAAGTTGTACTGGTAGATGTGACCCCATTATCTCTGGGAATAGAAACTATAGGAGAAGTGTTTAACATTGTTGTTCCAAGGAACACCACCATCCCTACCCGGAAGGAGAAAATATTCACCACTGTTAAAGATAATCAAACTTCTGTTTTGTTTAAGGTGTACGAGGGTGAAAGAACAAAGTCAACCGACAACAATTTGTTGGGAAAATTTGTGCTCTCTGACATCCTTATTGCCCCAGTGGGAGTTCCTCAGTTAAATGTCTGTTTTGACATGGATGCCAATGGCATTCTACACGTCTCTGCTGAAGATATGACAACTACTTCGAAGAATCAAGTCACCATTACCAATGATAAAGGAAGATTATCAGCTGAAGAGATTGAGAACATGGTGAAGGAAGCTGAAAAATTGAATGCTGAGGAAGAGGAACATAAAAGGAAGCTTGGCGCAAAAAAGGCTCTCGAGAATTACATCATTACAACAAGAAGGAAAATCAACAATAGGCATGCTAGTTCTAATCTACCTGCAACTGAGAAAAAGAAGATGGAGGATGCAATCGAGCAGGCCATGCAGTGGTTGAATGGGGATACTCTTCATGAGGCAGACGAATATCAGGAGAAGATGGAGGACCTTGCGAAATTATGCAATCCTATACTTGTTGCCAGTACTCCTCACTTTCGCACTATGGATGGTACCCTTCCGAAGAAGCCGAAGTACGAGATAATAGATTGAAGTCAAGGTGACTCCTAGTTTTCTCTAATTTTGCTGTCTCTTTATAGTCTCTGGAAGTATGTTCTTGATGACCTGCATGTTTTGGAAGCATTTTGGTCTTTAGACTAAATCGGATTGATAACTTAGTAGATGGTCATCTGAACTTGTAGGTTTTTGTTAGCTGAAATATAGCATCAACATTATGGTTATCAAAATTTTGAAGTAGAATCTCCCCCAATTTGCACAGCCTGATTTTCTTTTGCTCATTTTGCTCTCGTTTAAAAGTTGGGCAGAGTCTAAATGCAGTTTCCTAGTTGTTCTCGAACATTAGATACATGCTCAGATAGATAGATATCAGAATGCATAGATGGTTATATAATGTCGTACAAATTATTATCCAAATAAATTTTGTAGTTTCTGTAACTACAAGAATTTTAAGTTACCTTTAAAATCTAGTGATGTGCTATCACTTGTCATTTGCACTTCCATAAGTACTCCTTTCCGAAGTGGACTATTTTCTTGAGACAGATGGAGTATATTATGTTGTAAGGGGAATGATAAGAAGAAACAATTTATACAATAAAATCGGTAAAACAGGTTACAGCACAGGTTACAAAAGCATCTTTTAATGTGTTTCACAGGTTAATAATTTTTTCTGAGATTGAGAATGAGAGTGTCAAAGTGATGGGAGTTTTCAGTTTTAGAGAACTACCATAATGTAAGTCTTCAGATTGTTGAGCACTAAGGGATACCTCTTTGTTAGATGGAAAATTTTGACTCTGATAACACCACATATTAATGTTAAACTCTTTAGATCTGAATGTTTCAATCCCTCCAAAACATACATCACCCCCTTCAACAATTTAGCCATCGCCTGCCAAGTTATTCAAATTTCCCAACTGCTCATGCAAAAACAGAATTGAGAATAACAACCGGTACTTCATGTCTTAATTGATTTTGAATACAGTACAAATGAAGCACAAAAAAGATTCTATGACTAATTGACTATTGCTTCGCAGGAATCATTTGTTACCATTTACCAATGTACTGCTTATGTAGTTTCAGAACTTCAGTGATTACTGTTCGAGTCGTCATACGAGTCACCTTAAGTCTATGTAATAAACAATTAAATATTGAGCAATTAAAACCCAAACTTTTGAAGAAGTCCACTATTAATCGTGGTTACAAAGGTTGAAAAAGATTGAGATGAACAAATTACTTACTTGATTTCGATGTATGACATACAAACCCGAATATCCGATACAAAAAGAATTAAGGAAACTAAATCATACGCCATCTGTCTCAAAAATAATTTCTACTTTGTTGAATTTGTAAATCCTAACTACAAACTGACCAGTAGTAGTACACGACCCTTCACCAGAAGATAGCTGTTCTTGAAATATAGTAGATCTCCGTTTCATCTGAGAAATTTCTATTTGGACCTTTTCTGATGCCTTTGTTTTGCTACTTTGTACAGAGCAAACCATACAACCATAAGAAATGGCATACCTGCAATGTGAGTTCATGCCATTAATGAACTGCATATAATTTGTGCTCATCCCATCACACTCAAATTAAAACCAATAATCATTATGGTTCGATTTACATCTAGTACTTAACTTTGATTGACAACATTGACCATGAACTCTGCACTCAGTTGTTAGCTACCCATTTGTTTATTTCGAATCAGATCATAAGCAAAAAGGACAGCTTCAACATTTCATCAGCTAGTTTCAAAGCTAGCTGCCTAGCTTGCTGGAATGTAGAATGATGATAAGTGATAACTTACCAATAATGGTCACAGCCAAATTTTTCCTGAGGCTACTTCCTGGTAAATGATGATATGCTACCAAAAAACAAAGACACAAAAATGGGTTAAAAAAAAGGGCACAGTTAGGCGAAGATCTTATAAATTCTCTGTTTTAAACAAAATAAATGAACCAGCAAGTGATTAATTTGATGTCAAACGCTTGCTACTGAATCGAAGCCTCACCATAATTGCAGGCGCCATCTAAATATGGGTTGAATTCATACACCATGGTTCCAGGTGGAGCTGTATTTTCGCATTTACACGTATAGCTAACTATGTATTTAGTTTGATTTACTTGAAGATATCTTTCTTTGGGAATGCAACCTGGGATGGAAGAAATGTCAGATGGATTTGTAATTGTCCAGACCAGAACAACAGGAACAAATGTGAATGACTCTGGAACTCTCTCAGCAAGTAAGAATTTTCGATCAGCCAAAAAGGCGCTGGGAGCGCACGAATCCTGGTTGGATTCTGTCACTATGGACTTCAATTCATAGGAAGTGAGGTAAAAAGGGATATTCGTCTCGCAACATTTAACGCCATAGCAACCGCCTGTTGTTACAGTACAATTGATGTGACACATGGAAGTGCACGCTGACAACACGCGGTTGTCGTGTTTTGGACTGAGAAGAAGAACATTTCCACTGCCTGAAAACATCAGTGTGTTGTGTTTCCGGGAGAAAAGAAAAGGAGTTCCGGCGAGGTCGGTGCTTCTCCAGCGCCCGGTAATTTGAGGAACTGGAGTGTTGATGGTTATGGTCTGATGCCACAGATTTATTTCTAGTACTTCCAGGTTGAGTTTCTTTAAGTATGGCTTTGAAAGAGAAGAATCTTCCGGGGTGGAATTAATGGAACCTGATGATCTGCAACTTATGACGAATGATTCGCTGAAAGCACAATCAGAACCAATTCCAAATGGGTATCGAATTCTTACAAAACCGCATCTTTCTTTGCATCCAGGCTTCGCCATCGGAAACATCTCTGCTGCTACTCCTGATGGATTCGGATTCATCGAGATCGCGAAAATTAGAAACAGAAATGGTAATGATCTTGAATAACTCATTTCTTTTGTTAGCTTTGGTTGGCACTAAAAGTTTTTATCACTGCCTTTCAAGAATGAGAAATCATCAAGTTCTGTTGCCTAAACTCAAAAGCTTTTAGTGAACTGGACAACTGTGCTAGTCTTTTTTTTTTTTTGGCTGCAAAAGAAGGAGGCTTCCGCCCTATGATCTAAGGATTACATTACGGAAATATGAGATCTCGACAACATCATGAAAAAGCCATAAATCTATCCCTCTTGGAGGAGTTTATAGTCGTTGCAACCCTCCCGGACTTTGGGACACCAGTAATGCTAAATAATCCGTAACAAAATTAGCATCCCGACAACTGTGCTAGTCTTATGATCAATCATACAAGTCAAGTCAGCCAATAAAAGTTGACTATTCAACCTAAAACTTTGGATGGAGGATGAAGAAAGTCTACTTTATCCTCAAATTTTTATTGAATATCTTTAGATAAAACAGCATGATTAGTATGATATATTTTTTTGAACTTACAAAACTTAACAATAAAAAATAATCACGCTTATAATAGACCAAAATTGATGTGATGTCTATTACTCCCTCCATTCAATTTTTTTATTGAATATCTTTAGATAAAGTAGCATGATAATTATGATATATTTTTTTGAACTTACAAAACTAACAATAAAAAAGGCTCACGCTTATAATAGACCAAAATCGATGTGATGTCTATTACTCCCTCCGTCTAAACAAAAAAAAAGACAATTTTGAGTTTTGAAATTTATACTAAAAACAGTATAAAAATAAAAATTCATTATGGACTATTTTTTGGAACAGAGATAGTATAAAGTAACTCTAAGAGCACACAGTCATTCTTTTTCTCACTGATGCGAACTTCTTATGTAACCATTTAGTTTACTTTTAGTTTCTCTATTCTTCTTTCTTTCTTTTTTTTTTCCCCGGGAAATTGTATGCTTTTAGTTTCTCAATTTCACATACTCACATTTATTATACACTATAATTAAACATAGTATTACTTCCGTCCCATATAAATAGTCCACATTGAGTTTTCAAATTTGTACTAAAAATAGTACAAAACTCAAAACTCAATGTGGATTATTTTTATGAGACGGAGAGAGTAATACATTACAATGTGACCGTTTGGCGTTTAGCATACATTATCCACATTCAAATTTCAATGGCCATCTGCATTAGTCCCCTGCAATGGTACGACCATTATTATACTTGATCTGATAGTCAAAATTGTGGCTAAAGCCGCTGAGAAAAAAAATAGTATAATTAGAAAAGCAGTCGGTATTATAAATTATGAATTAAAAACAGTATAATTCATAATAGTATAATTTTTAATTTACAATGCGGATTTTTTTTTCCTGACAAAAAGAGTTCCTTTGATTCCCAAAAAATTTAAATAAAAAAATTGCAGTTTGTTCAACTCCTTTAGAACAGGGAAAAAAAAGCACTTTTAGTCTCTTGTGTGTTTTTTTTTTTTTTGTTGGAAACAATTTAGTCCCTTCTAAGAACCAAGGTTCCCCGTTTAATCACCAATTAATAGTACCTTTCAAAATTAGCCCCATGCAAATCAAATGTAGTCCACAATGTAAAGGATGGAAAGTTAACATGGTTTTGCGATTTTAATCACCCATTATATTTGCAAAATTTGGCGTTTTGCTCTCCAAGCTTTAGTAAATATAAGAAACCATACCATGATTTTGATAACATAGTTAAACAAAAAAAATACTTTGATCTTTGGTGATCTTTTTTTTTTTAAAAAAAAAATTTCCCACTTTTTCCTTTTATTTTTTTTCTCGTATTTTTATTATTATTTTTTTGTTGTAAAATTTGTAATAACTCTTACACAGATTTATCTTTTTGTTTTTTTTATGCTTCCCCTTTTTGGTCCCACATAAATGTTGGAAAGTATTCTAGATTTCTACTTATCACACCGTTAGATTATGTTCATTTTTCCGGATGAATTTTTATTTTATTTCAGTTTTATTCTACTAGTCAAGAAGAATGTAAATAATTAAACAAGAATTAATTAATGAGGGTTTTAGGGTTTAGAGTTGAGAGCTAGGGCAAGTTATTATCAAGTAAAAAAATTGAGCGAAAACTTAAAAATTTTGTACTATCCAAAGTGGGTATTTTATAAAACTAATTGGGGTCTGCGTTTAATTTTGGGGGACCAATTTTGAAAGTTGTTATTCACCGTTGATTAAATGTGAAACATAATCATATCATATGGACTAAATGTATAACCTTATAAGTTATACTAACTTGAAAAGCACAATTCAGGTTTGGGCTGATGGGTTGGGCATAGTCGAGTAGACCAAACCTAAAACATTTCGTTGGAAGTTTGAGTTTGCTACAAAACTAGAATGTCTACTGTCTAAAATACCAAAAAAAAAAAAAAGTATTGGAAATGTAAAAAGGTATTTTCGGATAAGACACTTAATAATAATTTAATTTAGAAACACCGTCAAGAAAAGGAAAACAAACAAAACCTAATCAAGACGAGTCTAAAACAAAGTAAGAGATGAGGATTCCTTCGTATAATGAAATTAGAGAGAGTAACAGCCAAGAATCACTAGTACAAAATGAGTATTAAAAATGGGACAAAATGACTAATGCATTTTCGGTTTTTTTCCCCATCATTTCTTACAATTCAACCAAGGCAAAAATGGTGTTAGTTTTTGGCTCTAAGTCAGATCAAACAAAATTTGAGAATAAAGTAATTACTAAGGATTTAGCCGGTATAAAAATTTTGGATGCCACATTTCGCTCAGTGAAAAATAGTTACTACGTACGTACTATTTTGATAATGATCAATTTAAAAAGGTGTAAATGGTATTATAAGTTGTAATGCACCAGAATTCACAAAATAGAAATAAAACTACATTTTCTTAGAAATGAAATTTGATGAGGGTCGAATTTTGACGGTTAATACTTTTATAATTAATTAATAACTTCACCGCGTTACTGCTCTTTACTGCACTCTAAATTCTGCTAATTTTCTTTTGGTTTATAATAGATAAAATAACAAAAAAGATAAACTAAGTCTCACATCTATAATCAGTGAAATGAAACTACATCTCAATCGGTCCATCGACACGAATGTATCAATAATGCTTATTTCTACTTTCTTTTCCCATTGAATCGAAATAAACAGTTTTCAACGAGGAAAAAAAAGAAAAAAAAAAAGACTTTGGAAAACAAAACCAATTTCGTGTTGGGGAATGTTCCAAAAATGCTATATAAATAAAATACTTGAGTCGCGCAGAATTGCACTGTCCTAAAGAAACTATTTCAATATTTTGGTGTAACGAAATGTTCCCCAAGATAAAACAAGCATTTTTCTTTTAAGTTTAGAGGGTACAGAAACTAAACAAGCATATAAATCCAATATTTAAGTGGAACTGAGAGAAAAAAAGAAAGACTTTAGAGAAAACTTGCTTGAGGAACTTTTGGTATTTTATAAAAGTGAGAAAGAAATGTTTTCTTTGTTTTGGTGTCTAGATGAAACTTTGCTACGTAGTATTTATAGGACAAAATCTATGGATGCAACCTTAGTTTTGCTGGTAAATTAATAAGCATTAACTTCACCAAAGATTGACACTTTAAATTAAGTTCTTTTAAGATAACAGTTTCGAAAACAACAAAGCTCATCAGCTTAGACTTTAGAATCACAAACCGAAGTATTAGTTGAGACTTAATGCAATAAATCTAATCTTTTGAAATAAATTAAGTTAAAACTCCAACAATCCCCCACATATTTCAAAAGATTTTTTAGTAAAATAAATATTGGATCTGTAAAGTAACAACGCATCAGTTTGGTGTCTTCCGGACATGAACCAAACCTAGATCGATAGAGCATGGCATACAGAATTACTGGTGAAATAAATTCCTGAACCAGAAAATTTTTTTGTTATATGACAGAGATTTTACCAATCACATTGCAACCCACGACTTGTTCTCAACGTGTTTTATGCGCATTATTTCGGCAGTGCGCGTGCTTGGTAATTCATTAGAGCTCCAAGGGTTTGACCAAGAAAACACTATAGCAGCGGCCCCACTCCACTCTCATATAGGTGATTCATCAAGTGTACATTGCTTTAAATACACCATCCATAAGGAATATGAAATCATTAAGAATTTAAAACTCATCCCTCCAATATAATAACAGTTAAAGTACTCATCACAGAAAAGTGCAGCAGAGCCAATATTGACTTGTTATTACCCATTGAACCTAATTCATGGGGGTCTCTAATCACATAGGTTAGTTTACCATGTTTATTGACTTCAAGTTGGTCGAAGCCCCATCTCATATGAGGTTTGAAGAACTATTTTTCTTCCAATAGGTTTAGTCAGTGGATCGGCCAAATTCACTTCTGACTTCACATACTCTATGGAAATAATTCCATCTCTGAGTAATTGTCTCACGATATTGTGTCTTAATTTTGAATGACGTATCTTCGGATTATATGGCTTATTCTTGGCATTGTAAATTGTTGATTGACAATCACAGTACACAAGCACAGGAGGCAATACATCTTTTCTCAAAAGGATATCGGTTAAGAAATTTCTTAACTACTCAGCCTCAGAACCAGCCATCTCCAAAGCTGTAAACTCTGGCTATATAGTGGACCTAGCAATTAAAGTTTGCTTAGCTGATCTCCACGTTATTGTACCACCACCAAGAGTAAATACATAACCACTAGTGGATTTCATCTCATTTGAATCAGAGATCCAATTAACATTGTTATAACCCTCAAGGACAGTGGGAAATCCATTATATAGGATACCGTAATTAATGATTCCTCTCAAATATTTCATCAGTCTCTCAATTGCAGACCAATGTTCACGGTTTGGATTATGAGTACATCGACTCTGCCTACATACATCATAAGCTATATCAGGTCTCGAGAAGTTCATCAAGTGCATCAAACTCCTAATAATCTGAGCGTACCTAAACTGACCAACTAGGTCATCACGATTCTTTCTCAAGTGAATTGTAGAGTCATAAGGAGTACTCACAAGTGTCATCTCAATATTAATTTAACTTCTTAAAAAGTCTCTCAACATTGTTCTTGGGACAGCATAATACAACAATAGAAATCAATATTCCTTGACTCAACAAATTATCATCACTTTTGAAGATAACATGCAATTGTATATCTTTGAACCAATATATTCCTCTTTTTTTTTTTTTAATTCAAACAATATCAGTTTAACAAAGTACCTCCACAGTTTTTTTTTTAAAAATATTTCAGTTAGGTTCATAACCCTCGTAAATTCATTAAGTATTTTTTCTTTTTAGTAAGATACATAATAATGTACACAAGAATAAATGAGTTATCTCTTTTGTAAATCATCTATTCTTATTGAATAGGAACTCATTTATTTAACATGAATTTAGTAATTCATCCATAAGCAATCTTAAAACAAAATAAACTATGCAAGCATTGCAGTATGACTAGTCTCATATTACAAGCCAATACACACATATAAATTTAATTTTACGTATCTCAAGAAATACTCAAGAAATTAAATCTGTTTCCATTCTAAATATTCCCAAATAAATAATAACCATGTTGATTTCTGCAAAGTTTAAACTTTTCCCTAATATTCAAAAAAGGCAAAACATGACATTGGCCATTTTAGGTTTTAAAGCATGGCTTGCTGCAATTTTAGATGTCAGTAAAATGCATACATAATCACCTTAGATTACTGACTCCAAAAGGAATGATATATAACACATGTTTTTTAATAAATTTAATATTAATCCTAAAGAAATTAGTTTCGCATGCTTCATTAATTAAATTAATGAACTTCAAAGCTTGATAAAACTTAAAAACAAGCATGCAACTAATAAATGATACATTTTATCTGTATTGTGTTTACCTTTGAAACACAATAGTTCTCACTTTTTCATTATAAAATAAATTCATATCGATCACCATTTATATGATTTTCCTTTGCATAAAAAATCATATCACTCATCTTAGTATGAGCTCACGATTTAGATACCATTAGAGTAGCACGAATAACAGCATGGATTAATGTAACATTAGTTGGAACAATAGTTTCTTTAGATTGTTGAGGAATGCTCCAAAAATGCTATATAAATAAAATACTTGAGTCGCGCAGAATTGCACTGTCTTAAAAAAATTATTTCAGAGTAACTAAATGTTTCCCCAAGATAAAACAAGCTTTTCTCTTTTAAGTTTAGAGGGCACAAGAACTAACAATATATAGGTCCAATATTTAAGTGAGATTGAAAGAAAAAAAGAAAGACTTTAGAGAAAACTTGCTTGAGGGACTTTTGAGATTTTAGAAAAGTGAGAAAAAATGTTTTCTTTGTTTTGGTGTCTAGATGAAGCTTTGCTACGTAGTATTTATAGGACAAAATTTAAGGATGCAACCTTAGTTTTGCTGGCTAAATTAATAAGCATTAACTTCACCTAAAAATGACACTTCAAATTAAGTTCTTTTAAGACAACGGTTTTGAAAACAACAAAGCTCATCAGCTTAGACTTTAGAATCACAAACGGAAATATTAGTTCAACAAGACTTAATGCAACAGATCTAATCTTTTGAAATAAATTAAGTTAAAACTCCAACATTTTAAAAGAATGAAGTGTGGAATAAAGCCATCTTTTACGTACTATTTGGCATTTTATGGTAAAATTTGGAACTTATATGTCCGACACAATTTAAAGTGTTGGAGCTACGAAGTCTAAATTGTTATATTGTCCAAAAATGATTAAATATGACCATACAGGTCTCTCTTCTGAGAATTGGCATTCAGATGCATTGTATACAAACCTTAAATCACAAAAGTGTTCCCCCACCTTTCATTTAGAACCAACTTTGACTAAGCTGAATGATGACTTTGCAACCTATGAATGTAAGCAGAAGCAATTTCTTGTTATAGATTAATAGCATTTGACTGACTTCTTTAGTGCAATAAATAGCCAAGTTACTACCCCCAAGGAAACAATCATTAGGTAATTAATTAGATTTCTCTATTATTATACTCCCTCCGTCCCATAATTATTATCCAGTTTTACTAAATTGAAAGATTTTATTTTTGGTCAAACTTAACTATATTTTAACTTAAACAACCGGATATACCCCTACATAAGTAATTGTTTAACCACTAAGATTTTATGGGTAATGTTTTTTACTAAGGACAAATGTGTAACTTCATCCATAAAAAGTCAAATTGGACAATAATTTTGGGACAAAATTTTTTGGGCAAAGTGGACAATAATTATGAGATGGAGGGAATACATTTTTTAAAGATTAATAATATTTATCGGCGACTCGTACTAAACAGGATTTGATCACCGAACTCTCATGGGTAGTTTAATTTTGCATTCTCTTATTGGTGTTTCATATTGCCCAACGAGTTATATGTTTGTTCCAAAGCAATATACTAACTGAATGAACTAGGACATCTCCAAATTTTGTAAGGGAAAAAGAAGAGATGTCTACTCTAAAATTCTAGGAAAAAAAGATTTGGATGCGCAATTTTTTTCAAGAGAATTCCAAACGGTACCTCGGAGCATATACTGGTGTAATCGAGTTGAGCAAGTTTGAGCATGATCACGTTCATGTTGGATATCGCACATTCTCATCGAAGTCCATTATACTGTATAAGTCTCTTGTATCACTTTGTTCATTGCATTGTTAATTAGTTTTGAGATTTGAATTCAAGTCTTTTGGATATAGTATCAAAACCAACCTGCTCTGGATTGACCTGTCAATTACTATGCATAGTGAAAGTAGAATGACAGCAGTATTTCTGGACGGAAAAAAAAAATTAAAGTGAACCATTCGAGGAAACTATTATGAATTCTTGAGAGTTCATTTGAGTTTGAGCAGTCCGTTGAACTTTATGGAGCCTGTTGGGGCAAATATATATAATAATAATAATAATAATAATAATAATAATAATAATAATAATAATACCACTACATCACTTTTGTAAAAGATCTAAGACCAACGTATAAATTTCTTAGATCACTTATTTCCTTGACAATTGATTTTTAGATGGAAAGTCAAGTGACTTTGATACATTTAAGCAGATGGGGAAAAAAAATGAAGAGAGCAAGCATGAGTTGAAACAAAACAATACCAATAGATTGAATTTGAATCTATATATCCAGTTTAATTTGTATGTGGAGCTATATAATGGATTTTGAGTTTAATAATGTCAAAATATATAAGTATTTTGGGCTTTCATCTCAAGACTAATTGGCAATGAATAGGGTGACCTCTGGCACTTATATATACAGAGTCACTTCTCTTTACGATGGCGATGTGGGACAAATGTTATACACTGTAACAAATAAGTAGTTGTGTAAATGTTATACTCCCTTCTCCCAAATACCTCTGTTTCAAAAAAAAAAAGTTCACATTGAGTTTTGTAATTTGTACTAAAAATTAAAAAATACAATAACAACTATTTTTTTGGAACAGAAGAAATATCTATTTCGGATAATTGTGAGATTACGTTGTTTTTCTCTTTCTTTTTTTTTAAATACAAAAAAGAAATAGCATTGTATTCTTTTCTCTCTCAATCAAATTGTTCTTTCATGTTTACAACAAGTGTCAAAGACAGGCCAAACGAGTTAAGCAAGTGCGAATCTGTTTAGAAAAACTAGAAGTACAAGGCAAAGCCTTTTCAGTTTTAATTAGAGCAATAAGCTTTGACCGACTTTCTGTTATTGTGAATAGGCATAGTTGATCTTTTACAATATAGTGTAAAAAGTCTCTCCTCTACTTCTTCGCTCTATTGGTTTCCTTTCCTTTCATTTTTGTCCTTCCATTATAACTTAGTCGTTACGTCATTGATGCTAATTGTTACTTCCTTACTACAATGTCTACTTCGAGTGGTATTGTACGGGCAGCATTACGTTAACGAATGGCGACCATAATAATAATAATATTGTTTTACCATTTCATTTATTAAGGTAAAACAATTCGGGGATGTTATTTATCATTGTGTGGCGAAGCAAAAAACTTTTTTTTGACTTTGCATATATGACGTTGATTGATAGTCCAAAATAGGAGGCCCCAAATTATCATGGTAAATTAACCATTCAAATTCAACTATTACAAAATCATATGTATTTTCTGTGAAAAAAGTAGGTAAAAACAAGATTAATCAACTTCACCAATCGCATCTAGCAGAAGTTAACATATAATTCGAGAATTTCGTCACAAAGATACTTGGAACTAGATACTGCCTGATGATGATGATGATGATGATGATGCACAGGATCTTGCGAAGAATTATTTTCTAATTACAAACTAATTAAAAAGGTTCTCCTAAAAAGTCTTTAGAAATTAACAAATTATTTTGTTATTTTTTCTTTTAGAAAAAAGTTACTATCATGTGAGATCATATGCAATATTCGGAATACGTGCGGTTACGACCTAAATCGAAATTCTATTTCGATCAAATAATTCATATCTACTTAATTATATAATAATTAAAAAAAGTACAAATAAGGAATTGACTTAAATTAATTTATGAATGAACCACCAGGCTTGAGCGAGTTTTTTTTTTTTTTTTTCCCGCAACCACTAGAAAGAGCTAGCTTGCTTGAACCGTTCAAGAATAAACATAACATTGATTCTGTTCGTACATTAGACTTCATGGAACACATACCCCTTGCCAGCCGGCTTAGAATCGGTGGTATAAAAAAAAAGCCAGTGGCTTAAAATGTCAATTTATTTAAATCCTTTCAATCAGTGAATATAAATGACATCTATACCCTTAAAATCTCTATACATCTGGAACATGGGCATGTAATCAGTCTATGAATTTTTAGCTTTTCTCAACTCTGTCATACTTGTTTGTATACAGCGGGCTGTATAGTAACTTTCCTCGTTGTTTGTTCTTCACATTTTACTTACTCTACTTTACTAGTGATTTGAATTTTGAAGTGCTTCTCCTCGATCTTTGGTGGGGTTCAATTTGAATCTCAAGTTAATTCCAATCACTTTCAATCACTAAGGTACTTTTCATTTGGGCTGATCAAAATCTTTAGTCCTTTCTTTGTCAGAGATAATTGTCGCACATCATGTTTGCAAGACAACTGATTACTATTGCTTTCTTCAGTCATTGCCAACTGATTTTGAGTTGGACGGCCGGTCCATCTATCTAATTACTATTCTTGTTTATAAACATTTGAGTTTCCTAAAGTTTTAGTGCATGCATTCTTTTTTTTTTTTTTTTCTCATTTGTGAAATTGCTTAATATATAATTCCGACAGGTTCATAGTTGCCAGACATGTCAGAAAATCCGCCGGCCGATGAACCCACAACTGTGGACGTGGAAGTGGGTGCAGAAGAAGTGAAGAATATAGTGAGCCCGAAAAATATGAGGTTGCTGAGGAAGTTTAAAGGGGTAGATGGTGTGATGAGGGTCCTTCATACTGATAAAGATAAAGGGATCTGTAGTGACACCATTGATGATGAGATTGAGGACCGAAGAAAACGCTTCGGGTCCAATGATTTCAATAATCATGCCACCATAAACCTGCTCAAGGATTTTTGCATTTGTGGATTGGAAGCAATCCAGGACCCACTGATCATCATTCTTCTCATCTACACCATCGTTTACATATGTTTTGGCATAAAGAAACATGGGATCAAAGGGGTTTGGCCTGAAAGGGGAACACATCTCATTTCGATCGTTACCGTGGTGATCTTTTCAGCTGTGACTAATTTTTGGCCCATTAAGCAGAATTATGTTTTCTCTGCAGCCAAAAACCAAGTTTACAGCCCTCAGGTGGATGTTGTGAGGAACGGTGAATGGCAAAAGATCCCCATCTCTGAAGTGGTGGTTGGAGATATTGTGTACTTGAAACCTGGTGACCAAGTTCCGGCGGACGGCCTTTGCATAGATGGGCACTCGATACACCTTGATGACTTGACAAGCAATAATAATAACAATGATCAGAATCGGCGCACATTACCTAATGCTGGTGCTGAAGGTGGATCACAAAGGAATAACCAGCGCGTGAGAGTTGTAGAAAATCCGTTTTTGTTCTCGGGCAATATGGTTGCTGATGGTTACGCGAGGATGGTTGTAACAGCTGTGGAAAAGAGTAATAACGAGGAAAACTCGCAGCAGCCGGCTCAAGCCACTTGGATGACGCCAAGACATGTTCGCGAGTTGGAGGAACTGTCCGCGACAATTGGTAGGTGGGGTAAAGGTTTTGCACTTTCGATGTTTGTATGGTTTTTTTGCCGATTCTGTATGCAGGAGATTGATGACGAGGAAGCCGTCAATGACGGTGATAGAGAGGCAGATATTGTTGAATTTCTAGTTGCTTTAGTTGGAATGCTGGGGACTTCAGCTGTTATTGTGTTAACTTCAAGTCTGGAAAGCTTAGTTTTGGCTGTCAATATAACTCTTGCCTATTCCATGAGAAGCTTGTTACATAAACAGGTTCTGATCAAAAGGCCCTCCCTCTGTCATCAAGTTGCATCAGTTGATACTATATGCATCAACAAAATTGGAACCTTAACGGTCGATTCCTTAGAGGTAACTGGAAATTGCTTAAATTTACCATCTGTCCGTCCCATTTCAATAGTCCATGTTGTACTAAAATGGTTTAACTATAACGAGACCATTAAGGTACTAAACGTTTCGGATTTGTCCTTTCTTCATTTGCAGGTGAAAGAGTTCTGGTTTGGTCTGAATGACATTGAACAATCACCAACAGATTTACTTTATCCAAGCGTGATTGAGTTGCTTCACCAGGCAATAGGCCTGAACATAACGCAGCCTCGCTCGAGTTCAACATTTGCTACTTCCTTGAGTCCAACAGAACGCGCAATGTTTGATTGGGCGACTCGCGAGCTGAAAATGGATCAGAAAAGCCTTGAGAACAGCTGCACAGTTCTCCAAATCGATCCCTTCATCCCGGTCAACAAAACGAGTGGAGTGTTGATCAATAAGAAAACCGACAACACAATTCATGTGCATATGAAAGGAGCACCCGAGGTGATCCTGGAGATGTGCTCTGACTACTATGGTACTGGTGGAACAACCATTCTCTTCAACAGAAGCACCAGGGATACTTTGCAACGAACAATTCGAAGGATGGCGAGAAAAGGCCTCAGATGCATTGCTTTTGCACATAGAAAGACATCAATAGAAGAGCATTTCTATTCCCCGCGCCAACAGGAGTTGACCTTGATTGGCGTAGTAGGACTTGAGAATCTTGTAAGAACTGAAATGGCAACAGCTATAAGAGATCTCCAACGAGCTGGAATAAATCTCAAACTAGTCACAGGGGACAGTATTTTAACAGCCACATCCATAGCTTCAAGGTCTGGCTTACTTGATCAGCGCGGAAATCAACCAGGAGACATAGTAGTGGAAGGACGGAAATTCGAGGGATGGAATAGAGAAGAGAGATTGGAGAAAGTTGATGGAATTCGCGTATTGGCTGCCGCGAACCCCACCCATAAGTCCCTCATGGTTCAAACTTTAAAAGAGAAAGGACGGGTTGTTGCGTATGTAGGAGGAGCCCTAGGTGATGCACAGGCGATTAAAGAAGCAAATGTAGGTATATGTTTCGGTCCTGCAACCGAAGGCAGGGCGGAGATCATCAAGGCATGTTCAGATATAGTAATCAAGGACAAAAATTACCTCCTGGTTCTTGAAATTTTGAAATGGGGCAGAGGATTTTATGACAGTATCCAAACCTACATTCAGTTCTTGCTCACTGCAACTTTCGTTGATCTGGTGATTGATTCTGCGATGACCATATTTCCCAATGGTTTCAATCTTTATTATGCAGTGGTTGATGTTTCATCAGAAGCAGATGTTTCATCAGGTATAGTAGCCATACCTGTATTTCAACTGCTTTGGGTAAAGTTCATTTTAGGCTTAGTTGCAATTCTTTCTGTACGTATAAGACAACCCTCTGATGACCTAATGTCCGAGCCACCAAGAGACCTAAATGAGCCTTTGAAGACAGATAGTATGAAAAGAAATATGGTTGCCCAGGGACTGTATCAAGTGATAGTCCTTCTGGCCATCCATTTTAGAGGGAAATCATTGCTGAAACTGAATCCAAATGAGAAGAACACTCTGATCTTCAATACATATGTGCTCTGCCAAGTTTTCATGCTCATCAACGCGAAGCTGTATGATCGAAAGAACATTTTCCAGGAAATGCACAGAATGAAATGGTTCTGGGGAATCATTGGATTCATTATAATCCTCCAAGTCATCATGGTGGAATTTTGGAAGAGCTTTGCTGGTACAGCAAGGCTAGATTCCAAGCAATGGGCCTGGTGTTTCTTAATTGCTGCTGCATCTACCCCTCTCAGTTGGCTCCTTCGATATATTCCTCTTGTGAAAATGCCATATTTCAAACCAAAAACAGAATGAAGTCAATGAACCTAGTGACTTCCCTAGGGGGAACAGAAAATGTGTTCAACCTACTCGCTGAGAACCATATATATTTGTAATCTTTTATCTCTTTAGTTTGTAAATTTTCCGTCCAAGGAATAAACACTCATGTTTGTTACACCGATTTAGTTTTAATATATGGACTCTAATGAGATGCATGTCATATCTCTGTATCTCTATTAATTTCAAATCTAGTTTGAAGAATTTCAAATTTCTATGTGGAATCATAGTCTTTTGTTTTTATTCATCAACAATAATGATCAGTTATCTTTTAATGATACCTCTGTACATACATTATTGGATGAATGAAGGAAATGGTCATGGCCTAAAGCCCTAAATTGATAAGACTGTTTGAAGGAATTTTTAAATTTTCGAGGATCGAATATCATACCGAGTGTAACAAATGTTGTAACCGAACATACTCATTTGGTGCCTTCCAGAACTTTGTTTGTGAATTGTGATGCTTCCCATCCGACTGCAATTGGTCGGTTACTATCATGTTCATCCTCCATAATCATATTCTGCATGATACTACATGCTATTCTTTATCATATGCCTTCTATACAAATCTAGAATAATCTTGAAGAATTATCATTTGATGTTCAAATACATTCAACCAATGTACTAACTAATGTTTTCTTTGTAAAAATAAAAAAATATTGCAACAAAATTTGAATCAAATGATAATTTTGAGACGAGAAAAATATAAGTAGTTCAAATGAGTCTCGAAGTATCCCGATAAAAAGACGTTAATATGTGAATACATCTATTATATATATATATATAAAAAAAAAACTAAGGCAAAGTCCAGAGAGAGGATGCCTTAGTTATATATTCATGCCACATAGGATTTATAAATTTAGAAAAATTTCAAATTTAAAATAACCAAATAAAAAAAAAAGAATTACTAACAACTAACCAAAAAATTTCAACAAACTTCAAATCTGCATACACTACTATCATTGTTACTAGATATTCAATCTTTGATTTCATTGATCAATGTATTTTTTGAGAGTAAAAGGCATGAAAAAACTTTTTCAAGTTAAAATTTGGCAGAGTTAAATCAAAAGAATTAATTAAATAGAGAATGCAAGAATTTAAAATAATGAATAAACAGAGTAAAATTGATAATTCGAGAATTCGAGAATTAATCTTTTACAAAAAAAAAAATCTAGAATTAGTAAAAATAGTGTAAGAAGGATTAAATGAGGAAAAAAGAAGGTTGGATGGTATTATTAATGGAAAAAATATAACCCCCATTTAAGTTCTTAAACAGAAAATTTTTCAAAATGAGTGAAACTAAAATAAATGAATAAACAGGTAAAAAGTAGAACACAATCTATTGAGAATCACATTAATGTATATGAGAAAGATTAAATAGAATAAAAATATAATTGAGTGATATTATTATTAGATGAAAAATTATACATCTATCCAATACGTTCTAAATACAAAATTTTAAAAATCGGGTGAAGTCAAAATAAATGAATAAATGTGTAAAATAAATAAATAAATAACTTAAGAATCCCTTTAAAGAACAAATGGTGAAAAAATTAGTTGAATGGTATCCCGAGAAAATGGGTGATAGTTTCACAAAAAAAAAAATCTAAATGAAAAATGCGAAACAATAATTAAAATAATTGAATAAAACATTAAAATAACTAAAATACAATTCATTGAGGATCAATTTAAATTATGTGAGAAATACTAATGGAGAAAAATACGGTCAAATGTCATTATTTAAAGAGGAAAAAAAAGACAAGATACATCTACCATTAAATTCCAAATAGGAAGTTTTTGAAAATAAGATATATAAATAGGTAAGAAAAAAATTAAAATATAATAAGTTAGAAATCATTTTAAATAACTTGAAAAGGAATTAATGATGAAAAAATTGGTGTCATTAATGGGACTAGATTCTCCGTGACACTTTTCTGCTACACTCTTTGTCAAATAATCTACTTATTTCTTATTGACCATATATTTTGTGCTAATACACACACACACACACACACACACACACCATAAACAAACATATTCATTGTAGATAATTTTCATATGACTATTTTATTTTTTGTATTAATGTTATAATTTTAATGAAATTTGACCACTTTTAGTGAATTTTTATCAATGGATATTAAAATAAATAGACCCTAACCCAAAATAAGTGAGCCCTTAGTCCTAAATATAACATCAAAAGTGATTTGAATTGTGTAAATGTTAATGGAAACAACAAAATTATACCAAATTATTGAATTGTAACATAGAGTGTAATAGAAAAGTGGCATAGATGATCCCGTGCCATCATTAAGGGAAAATAACGGGTCATATTTTGAAAAAACACATAATTATAAGTAGAAAATGCAAAACAACTAAAATAAATAAATTAACATGTAAAATAACTAAAATAGAATACGATGATAATCACTTTAAGTTATGTGAGAAAGACTAAATGGAGAAAAATACAGTTGAGTGATATTATTAAGAGAGGAAAATATTTGATACATATACCACTAAATTCTAAATTGTAAATCTCTAAAAACAGGTAAAACTAAGACAAAACGGAATATTGATTAAGGAGTGTAAAATATTTAGAATAAATGAATATATGAGAAAATAGTTTAATTATAATAATTTAAAAATGTACGTTACCATCAGTAAATATTTCATTTTATTGTATTTTAATTTTTCTTATACATTGTGATTAATCATTTGTCATAACAAAAAGTAAAACAATTTTGGGATTACGTAGGGGAGGAGGGAGCAAAAACTTGATTATAATAGCACATTTTAAAAAAAAATTATGGTAGACCAACCTAACATAAAGCTTCTAAGCAGAAATTCACTTCGAACTATCAAAATATTTTACCCGCATTATGTTTATAAACCTTTATTAGCTAATAAATCAGTTATTGTAGTATAATCTTTGTACTTATGCTTATTTTATTTACTAAAATTACCGCGGCATAGGACGCTGATTTACAGAAGATGGACACGGTGTTGATCAGTATCATCTTCATCTTATTATGTTTTTGATTCTCATATGCATTTTTTTTATATGTATGTATATAACCAAATATTTTTTAGTTGAAGTTAAAGTAAGCTATAGGCTTTGTTTGGTTTGTTATTACGATGGTATTTTCAAAGTAATTTCATAATAACTTCCTATCCTAGCATACATTTTTATATTTTCAATATAATTTTAACAATATACTTTTTTCCTATTTCATTATTTTTATTTGAATATGGTAACATCTAGTATAATCAAAATGGGAAGTAAATTACTTTTTCATGCCTCAAATTAAGGTTTACTGGAGAGATGAAAGAAACGGTCAGAGTCACGAACATGAATGTGATTTGCTTCAAGCTGTGCCCTGGGCAGCTGACTTCATTCACAGAAATCAAATGCTTTCCCGGAAAAATGCGATGGTCAATTTAATTTCGATGACGACCTTATCATTAAATTATGATAAGTTGAGTAAATGATTTATTTTGGCAAAAAATGGAGAAATGGGAAAATGATCAAACTTATATACAGTATCTTATATTTCACATCATGATCGATCAAAGAATTGCGGATCGTCGAGCCTTGAAAATTAAAACGGCATCAGGCAAAGCTTAAAATGTTTAATTCCTGCATGTCTAATCATAATTAAATCATGATTATGAGTAGGCAACGCGAATTAAATCATGTCTAATCGTAATTTAAGTTTATTTCGAACATTTTTTTTTAATAACCATCGATACTGAAAATGTCAACAATTTATCCGGTATAAAGTTGAGCTTCTTAATTCTTGTTTTAGTTTAAGTTCCCATTCTCTATGCAGCAAACAAGGATCTACTTGTAGAAATGAGGCTTGCAATCGCATTGGCTGCTTTCCATAGTTCTATGGTTCCAACATGATTTGGTAACACGGTGGATATTGCCTGTGTTACCGTCTACATTAATTCACGATCAATTCATATGTAATTACGTGAGGAAGTTTTATATATATTGTTTTCTTTTCCATCGACGAAGTGAAGAATTTCAAACTAGAAAAATAATAAAAAAAGAAAGAGAGAAAACTGAAAAGGGAAGAAAAAGACCGCTGGAAATAATATGTTTTGTGAGAGAAGGAAGCGTGAAAGAAATGGCATCTAATAGAATCTTTGGATGGTAGTAGTTTAAATTAGCCAATAGGTTAAATTTCTATTTAGATTTGACGTAAACGATTAATAATAATGCAATACCACTGCATTTTAAAAACACATCACACAAAAAACAAAAAGAGGCTGATGTTGGAACTATGAAGTAAATTGGTTATTTACCTAAAAGTAAACGATATACCGCGTAGGGGAGGATCGAATATGTTGGAATCATGCAACGTTATTTTTGTTGTATACTACGCTAAGCCTAATTTAATATGACCAAGTGATTTTCTTGGAACATGTCCTCAATTTCTTAACTTGTGTACGTTGATTAATGAAAAAATCAATACAACAAAATTGTCCCAAAAGAAGTAAGATTAAGATGCACGGTTTTCTTTGACGATGGAGCATTTGTATACAAAGCTTAATTATGACAAAATGGTGGTGGAGGGTCAATTCGAAATGTTTTTAACCCATATATATCCTCTGAAACAAATTTTTACACTTTTTTTTTTTTTCCAAAATTTCAATACATGATTTTACATTCCATTCCAAAAAAATAAAGAAAAAAATAAAAAGATATGCACTAAAAAATTTCCACAACAAGCCAATAAGTATTTTCACTTGTCATGAATTAACAGGTGTTGACCGGATTATTTATTTGTACTCCTTGTGTTACTTGTCATGAATTAACAGGTGTTGACCGGATTATTTATTTGTACTCCTTGTGTTATCATCTAGTTTAATTGGTTTGCAATCCTTTTCACTGGTGTTTTTGATCAATGAACTTTTGGTTTGCAATCCTTTATCTATTCAGGAATTACGTATTTGATGTTTACCTCAAAATAATTAAATGAACTTTTGGCCGCCAAAAAAATCTACCATTTTGCTAGAGGCAGAAACAAAAAGCATGATTTGTCAGTTATGTCAATCATTGGCTTAAAAGACAAGTAAACCTTACGAACTCTGTACAAACTCGAGGAAATTGGGATTGAATTTCTTCTCAATTTCCTAACTTTCTTCATACAACATCTATCTGTACACATATTTTCAACTGTACATTATTGGTTTATATAGTACACAGTTAACTGTTTCAGCAAGTTCTTCATATATTTTCCCAATTAATTTCCGTTTATGGTGATCAAAATTAAGAGCCAGCCATGTCTGAAAACCACTTGCCAGATGCAACCTACGTGGATGTGGAAGAGGAAGTGGAATCTGCTCCTCTGATGACCGAACCTTCACAAGCAGATGATCATGAAGTGAAGAACATAGTGAGAACAGAAAGCAAGAAGTTGATCAGAAAGTTTGGAGGGGTAGATGGTGTAATGAGAGTCCTTCGCACTGATAGAGAAAATGGAATCTCAGGTGATCCCAATGATATTGAGTACCGAATGAAACGATTCGGCTCCAACGATTCCAATCCCTACACAAAAATCTACCTGGTGAAGGATTTTCACCGCTGTGCAGTTAAAGCGATTCGCGACCCCTTGATTGTCATCCTTCTGATGTACACCATAGTTTGTATATGTTTTGGGATTAAGAAACATGGGGTGATTGGTGTTTGGCCTGAAAGGGAAACACACCTCCTGTCGATTGTTTCCGTGGTGATTTTCTCAGCTGTGACTAATTTGTGGCCTATTGAGCAAAACTATGTTTTCTCTGCGGCTAAAAACCAAGTCTACAGCCCTCAGGTGGATGTTGTGAGGAATGGTGTATGGGTGAAAATCCCTGTATCTGAAGTTGTGGTTGGAGATATTGTGTACTTGAAACCCGGTGACCAAGTTCCGGCTGACGGCCTTTGCATAGATGGACACTCATTGCATCTCGAGGATTTAACGAGTGATCATCTTACTAAGGGCTCTGGTGTAGAAGCTAAATCACTGAGGACTAATAGTGCGCGGCGTGTGGAAGTAGGCGAAGAAAATCCGTTTCTGCTGGCAGGTAACATGGTTACTGCTGGTTACGCCAGGATAGTTGTAACAGCGGTGGAAAAGAGTATAACTGAGGAAAACGGGCAGCCTCAACATCCGCAGCAGCAGCAGCAGCCACCATCACAAGCGACTTGGATGACGCGAAGACATGTTCGCGAGTTGGAAAATTTGGCCTACATCATAGGTAGGTGCGGTAAAGCTTTCGCGGTGTTAACATTTGTGTGCTTTTTAGTCCGATTCTGTACTCAGGCAAATGATCAGGAATCCACTAATCGCGATGATAAAGAGGCGGATTTTGTTGAGTTCTTTATTGCTGTAGTTGGAATGATGGGGACTTCTGCTGTTATTGCATTAACTTCCAGCTTGGAGGGCTTAGTTTTGGCTGTGAAGTCCACCCTTGCCTATTCTATGAGGAGCTTGTTACATCAGCAAGTTCTAATCAAAAGGCCTTCCCTCTGTCATCGAGTCGCATCCGTTGATACTATATGCTTCAACAAAATCGGAACCCTTACCATCGATTCCTTGGAGGTAATTAGTTTTATCATTTCACTATGCTGTTTTCTGAAACAGAGGAGTAACTCATTTTGTCAGTCGCAAATGTTGTAATTATTCAAAAGTGAACTTTCTTTTATCACAGGTAAAAGAGTTTTGGGTTGGTCTCAATGACATTGAAGAAGCGCCAACGGATTTGATTGCTCCAAGCGTGCTCGAATTGCTTCACCAAGCAATCGGCTTGAACATAACGCAGCCTCGTTCAAGTTCCACATTCGCAACTCCCCTGAGTCCTACAGAACGGGCGATCTTTGATTGGGCGACTCGCGAGCTGAAAATGGATAAAGAAAGTCTCAGAGAGGGCTGCACAGTTCTTAAAATCGAGCCTTTCAACCCGGTCAAGAAATGCAGTGGGGTGCTGATCAGCAAAAAAAATGACAACACATTTCATGTGCATTGGAAAGGGGCACCTGATTTGATCCTGCAGAGGTGTTCGCATTACTATGGCACTGGCGGAAAATCCATCATGTTCGACAGAAACACCAGGGAGATGGTGAAACTAACAACGAAAAGAATGGCAGAGAAAGGCCTCAGATGCATTGCTTTTGCACATAGAAAAACATCAATCGAAGAGCACTTCAACTTCAACTCCGCTCGCCAACAGTTGACCTTGATAGGGTTAGTTGGATTTGACAATCTTGTAAGAAATGAAATAGCAACAGTTGTAAAAGATTGCCAACGAGCTGGAATCAACCTCAAGTTGGTCACAGGAGACAGCGTTTTAACAGCCGCGGCCTTGGCTTCTAGGTGTGGCTTACTTCAACAGCAACCAGGAGATGTAGTAGAAGGAAAGCAATTCAGAAGGTTCACTACTGAAGAGAGATTGGAGAAAGTTGATCGGATTCGCGTGTTGGCAGGAGCTACTCCTTCGGACAAGTCCCTCCTGGTTCAAACCTTAAAAGAGAAAGGACGAGTGGTTGCATATGTAGGGGGCAGCGTAAGCGACGCGCAGGCGATCAAAGAAGCAAATGTAGGACTATGTTTTGGTCCTGCAAGTGAAGGCAGAGCTGAAATTCTGAAGGCATGTTCGGATATTGTAATCAAGGACAAGAAATTCCTCCTTGTTCTTGAAATCCTGAAATGGGGACGAGGATTTTATGACAGTATCCAAACCTACACTCAGTTCTTGCTCACTGCAACTTCTGTCGATCTAGTGATAGACTCTGCGATGACAATATTTCCCAATGGTTTCAGCTTTTATCATCCAGTTGTAGAAGTTTCAGCACAAGCAAGTGTTGCATCAGGTAAACTAGCAATACCTGTATTTCAACTCCTCTGGGTAAAGTTCATATTAGGCTTAGTTGCAACTCTTTCTGTGCTCATAAAACAACCCTCGGATGACCTAATGTCCGAGCCGCCAAGAGACATAAATGAGCCTTTGATGACTAAAAATATGCTCAGAAACATCATTGCACAGGCATTGTACCAAATTGTAGTCCTTTTGGCCATCCACTTTGGAGGGAACTCATTGCTGAATCTGAGTTACAATGAGAAGACCACCCTGATCTTCAACACTTATGTGCTCTGCCAAGTTTTCATGCTGATGAATGCGAAGCTGTATGATCGGAAGAACATTTTCCAGGAAATGCACAGTATGAAATGGTTCTGGGGAATCATTGGATTCATTATATTCCTCCAAGTAATCATGGTGGAATTCTGGAAGAGCTTTGCAGGTACAGCAAGGCTAGACTCCAGGCAATGGGGCATTTGTTTCTTAATTGCTGCTGCATCTACTCCCATCAGTTGGCTCCTTAGGTAAAGATTGTCTCCTCAGGATTGGATCTCAAGCAAAAAAAACAGATGGAAACATGGTCTCGAAATATACTTGCGCCTGTTTTCCAAGGAAAAGATGTGGACAATGAACCCTCTTTGTAAGTTTAATAAACAAGACTACTACGAGATGGAAAAACTATTGCATCCTTGTATATATGTGTATTAATGTTCTGTACAGGCTCAAATATGCAATGTATATACTAAATTTGTACAGTTTTACTTCATCTTTTACTCTTAAATTTGTATATGTAATTTGATATTCTAAAACAAAATAGTTTACTCTGTCACACTATTTCGTAGTTCCTTTGAATCATCTCTATTTCAAGAAGAACCCTAAAAATGAATTAGTAATGTGCTTAATGTATAATTGCCGATTTTGTTAACCCATTGGCATTAGTGCATTTCCTTTGCTTTTGGTACATTACGCACTCGGTATTCGAAATTATTGTTCCGACTAATCCGAATTCGATTCGGATAGGTCCATTTCGGGAGGTAAAGCTCTCCCAATAATTATTTTAATCACTGCTGCATTCTCGGGTTCGAACCTGAGTCATAGTTAAACTGACCCAATACCTTTACAAGTGCTTATTGGTATTTTCTTTGCTTTGAAATACACAAAACTAAAAAGAAGGGTGTTACTACTGAGCGCCCTAACTTTACTTCATAGCACCCTAAGAAAGACGTAAAAACACCATTTTAATTTATTAGTTTAACTAATTTTTTAATTTATTTAATTCATGTATTTATTTAATTTATTTTAGCATTTTTTTTGAAGTTTAATATTTGTTTAGAAAATTTATGTTAATAGTTAGGATTTATGGTATTCGTAAATAAATAATGTTTAACTTAAATATTTAGAAAATATTTTTTAATTACGTATTATGTTCATAAGTTTTAGTTGTTATATTAAATAGGTGAATTTCTGATTAATTATGTGTTTAAATTATGTTAATTATGTAGCGGTACTATAACATTATTATAAACTATTTGTGGTTTAATATTATTATGATTAATTTAAGTTATGATATATTTCATTTTTAATGTGTGAAGGATTGGTTTGATCAGGGGGATGGCGTTGATTATAGTTCGTATTTTGCTACAGAAGATACTTTTGCCAAAAAGGTTGATGCTATTGAATATGCAAAGAGTATTGCAAATATATATGTACAACATGGACTTAAGTATATCTTCACACAAGGATAGTGGTGTTATATTCCTTTGTCAAAAAGGAGGCCGGTACCAAGGTAAACAGGTGGATGGAAACATGTGCATCCGACCCAATACGTAGACACAGATGACTGGATGCCAGTTTACGATTACTGTTTACAGAACATATTGGTAGGTGGGCAATCCGTGTATATATTGGTTCGTGTGGAATGCACAACCATTCACTGAAAGATCCGCATTGGGTTAGGAGCGGACTAAGCGCAATAGTGAGAGAGCTTATCAAGGAGTACTCTGCTGGGACTAATGCGGTTCACATTTAAAATAGTGATCGAAGCTAAAAAGGAAGAGTATGATGAAAAAGTACAACTTCTGGTGCATAATTGGTCCTAATTTCAACACTTTCTAGAGTATGTCAGGAAGAGATGGTTAGTGGTGGCGGAAAATTTTGTGCAGTCATGGACCAACACTTATTTTCATATTGGCAACGCCACTACTTGTAGAGTGGAGAGCGTCCACAAGTTGTTAAAGTAATGGCTCGGTACACCCAATGCTTCTTTTAATACGGTTTGGCACAGGGTTCACATGTTACTTTAATTTAGGTTAATTACTTTAATACATTGTTATATTATTTAAATAACTAATTATATAAAATTATCTATTATACATCTTAAATGTTTAATTTATTAGATATACTAAATACAAATAATAAATTCCAATTATACTTTAATTAATTAACTATCTACATTAAATATACATAATTTATTTATATTAAACATAATCCTTACGTAATTACATACATATTTTATTATTTAATTTTAACCAAAAAATAATCCAACCTATTTTTTTGTATTTACATAATCCTTATTTATTTAATTTTCCTATACTAAATATTTAATTTATACATATCACATATTATTTGAGGCTAATTTTAAACCGACCAATCCTGCAAAAAAAAAATTAATTAAATTAATTATAATAATATTCTTAATTAACATAATTAATTTAAATAAATTAAAGCTTCCTAAAACTACTAATGAATTCTTAAATAAAAATATTATTAATAAATCATTTACTTAAGATTAAACATATTAATAAAATATTTTCTAAATAAATTAAACTAATAAAAACAAATTCCTAAGATTAAACTAAAAAATAATAAATTAAACTAATAATAAATAATTAAACTAAAATTCCTATATTTACAATTATTAATTATAAATAATAATATAAATATTAATTCTACAATTAATAAATAACAATTAAATTAAAATAAATAAATTACAAAAGAAATGAAATTAAAATACTAAAAAAATAAAAATAAAAAATTAAATATAACCGGCGCCGGCCATGGACAATCTCGCCCGGCGGCCAACCCCAGGCGAGACATTTTTCCACCGCCCTCCCGAGAAACCCGTCGCCGGGGCTGAAGGGGCGGCGACGAATTTTGTAAGAGTAAAAAAATTTTGTCACCAGGGCTGCCATCATTTTTTTTTTTTAAAAAAAATTCAAGTTATGGGCAAAATGATCTTTTTCAGCTAAATCAAGGTGCTCAAAAAAAAATTAAGACGCTCAATAGCATCCCAAAAAAAATCCAGATATTTCTTTTCGGAGTTATGGGCTGTTAGGCCCATTCAATTTATTTTCTTATATTTTAATCAGCATTAGATATAGCCTTTCCCCAGCTCAAGAGCCCATTTAAATACAGGTCCAAATCCAACAATCCAACTACCCAATCCGTACAGGGAAGCGGGAACATCCACGCCCTCCGTCGGAGAAATCGCAGCCCTGTCTCTTCATCTGGCCGCCGCCAAAGCCCTGGTCAACGGTCGTAGGACCTGTTTCCTGTGGGGATTCCGGGACGGTGGTCGGAGATAGCAGCTCTCGGAGGCAGCCCTTTTGTAAGGGTTCTAAGATCTTTACTTTATTCCTCCAAATATTTGCTTCCTTTCTCATACTTGTCTTTCATATCCTCCTGAACTTTGCGCGATTTTCATTATTGAAGGAGAAAGCACAGTATTTCTTGTTTGAAAAGAAAAGAAAATAAAAGAAAAGATGATAAAGCAATTCTGGGGAAGAAGTCTTCAATTTGTTTCGTTTTTACCATAGATTTAAGGGGCTGGAGCATTATGTATGTTTTGTGTGACATGGACATGAATGTTCTGTTAATTTACAACGATCCCGCCTTGGCTAGAAAGATATATTTGCTGATTTGCCTAAAAGAAAAGCGGGATTAATGTTTTAGTACACCTGAATCATTGATTGTAGAAGAAAAAGAGGAACTTGATTCTGTAACTTGCATACTTTGAATTGAACTGAGCTATTTTCTGTTTTCTGTTCTCTGTTCGTTAACCATGGTAGAAATAGCGGCTTCTTAAATAATCATCACAACTTACCAGACCATTCTATCGAGAATTCGGTGCTGCAACCATTGAAAAATGAACTTCCGACCCGACGATGATGATGACAGCGACGATGAAATCGACCCCTTTAAGTCCGCAATGCTCCCCCCTCAACTTCAAGAAGCAGCTGTAACAGTAGACCAGGAAAACCAATTGCAAAATGTTGAGGAGAGCAAGTATTACTTGGCTTCAATTGCTTCCAATCTTGTCATCAGACAAGTTCCATCTGAAGGCATCTCTTTCCAGCTCTGGCCTGCTGCAACTACTCTTGTTACCCTTCTCGATAACCTCATCCGTCATCCTGAGATCCCCACCGATGGTGCCCTTTCCAAGTTGTTTGAGACTAAAGATGGCAATCGTCCCCTTCGCATCTTGGAGCTCGGATCAGGGACGGGTCTTGTTGGCATTGCTGCTGCTGCGGTGTTGGGTGCTAATGTCACAGTCACCGACCTACCTCGTGTGATACCCAACCTCCGTTTCAACATTGAGGCTAACTCCGAAATCCTTAAAATCAACGGTGGAGAAGTCATCCCAGCAGCACTTTCTTGGGGGGAAACAGGGCACATGGAAGCTCTCGGCCGAGATTATGATCTAATGTTAGGCTCTGATTTGGTGTATCATGATCATCTTTACGCGCCTTTGATTGAGACTGTAAAGTGGTTCTTGTTGGGAAATGGAGGGAAGGAACTAGTCTTCGTTATGGCTCATTTAAAGAGGTGGAAAAAGGAATCAGCTTTCTTCAAGATG